>CM074298.1:18449163-19191663 GCA_037194245.1 Opsariichthys bidens
GAACAGCTCCGAACAAAATGTAACCTGCTGTTACAGCATTTGTTATAAGCTAGTCCGTTTCTTTTCTTGTCCTCCACATGATCAACTGAGCTGAACAAATAAGTCTCATGTCGGGTGCAGACAGGTACACGCTCATTTTCAGATCAAATTTGTCATGCTGAGTGTCTTCGCTGTAATTCCCTCACAATGAACTTTTCCTTTGTGCTTTGCAGGCATTATAGCTTGCAATCTTAACGTCCTGTTCACAGACTTCATAATATTTCCACATACAGTAAATTGCAAAATAATTTTTTAAATGAATTTAAACAAAGTTTTTTAACAGAATTCAGAGAAATGAATTCCTAAAAGGAGAAAAAAGAAACCTTAATGAAGCATATGCAACATAATTTGGTTTTGTATAAATCTTTTTACAGCAGTTTTAAAAATCTTTATTGAAATTCTTCATTGAGCCAATTATTCAACCCTTAACTCTGAGGACAGAGAGAATTAAAGTGTTTTTCAATCAAGGTATTGAAAGCACCTGTGGATGTCAGGGAGCAGCAATAAAAGCCCTAATAAAGCACCAATTAGCAAGCAGAAAAAATGACACTCTTTACTGTCTAGACAATAACTGGTTACTGTTGTGGTATGCAAAGAGTCAAGAAAAGCAGAATGAAGCAAGAAAGGCAGAGAGGAAAGGTTTAAAACTCTTCACAGGAAGGGCAATGGCTATAAGCAAAAGAAAGATGTTAAACATACAAGAGACATTCAAGAGCATCATTCGCACGCAAAAAAATTGGCAAAGGGCACTTTGCTAACGCTACTGTGCTGTTAGAAAGATGAAGAGAAGCTGACTTGAACACCTCTGAAGGCTGCCCTGAGTGTAGAGTGGAGAAAGTCCCCGTGATGACCTGAGGAATGGAGAGAAAGATGTCAGTAGTATGTAACTGGTCAGTTATGAATAACGCAATAGCGCGCCTGCGTGGCGAAGATGCGACAACAGAAACATCCCCGCCAGCCCTTGCTGTCTCCAAAGAATAAGAACAAATGAAAACTGCATATGCAAAATCCATGTGGACATTTGGACAAAGTTTTTTTTTGGAAGTGTTTCTGTGGGATATGAAAACAAAATAGATGATGTTGGGTGCATTCCCATGGATCAACGCTATGTGGAGGAGGAACAAGGCTATGAAGAAAAGAAAAGAACACCTACTGTGGGGCATGGCATCAGGGGGGGTCAAGGTATATTTTGCTTGTGCTGCTTCTGCAGGTACATGGGAAGCTCAAGGGTGCGTGAAATTCTCTTCCTTCAGTACCATCATGGACCACAATGTGATGAGGTTGGTCACAAACCTGAGGCTTGGCCATGATTTGTTCCGAGATAAACCTTTCAAAATGATCCCCAAGCCCAAGCATACCTCCAAAAAGAGCAGAGCATGGTTGCAGATTAAAGGAGGAACATTTTGAAATGCCATCGCAGTCACCTGACTTAAATCCGATGAGAAACTCTGGTGGGAACTAAAAAAAGCAGCTTTTGCAGTGTGCGAAAGCAAGAATGTGTGGACTGAAGGCTTTTTGCCCATGATGAATGGATGCGAAGATACCCGTAGTCTCGCTCAACACACTTTGTGTCAAAGCTATGCTTGTTCGTTTAAAACTGTTATAACTGTAAAAAGGGATTTGTGTAAGTATATATTAAGATTGAAACTTGGGGGTGAATAAAACTGATAACTGATAATGATGAGAAAAGGGCATTTGTGGTTTTATTATTATTAATTATAATTATGTTATGTTATATTCTGTCTGCCTCTTTGCCTTTTTTTTATAATTGTAAGCAATGATGATAATGATCAAAAAAATCATGTCAACGGCCAAAACAATCAATTTTCATGGGGGGGTTGAAATAATTTTGAACACAACTGTAGATGACATTTTGGTAACCGTGCAGTAAAATAAAATGCAAAAAAAAACCCAGCCGGTTCCGATTAATGACCGGTCAACCGGTACATCTTAATTTAATCGATCCTTGCTGTTTTAATTTCTTTTAAATAAATGAACAAATAAATAAAATCTTACTGACCCCAAACTTTTGAACAATAGTGAACATTTTCCATTATTTTCAACATTTGATGCTCACTTTTGTTTAATTAATACCAAGTTCAGTCATGAAAATATTCTGTTGTCTGTCTCGTTGCCGGTTCTGCAGCCTTTCTTTTCCAGTCTGACTAAGCGCTAAGTTTATATATACCCCCTCCTCCCCAGCACCACCTGTCTAGCTCTGCTATGGGGGTTCTTCTTTGTCTTGCAGCAGCACGTTTTACAATCATACACTCTTGGGTTTTAGCAGAGCAAGTCTTTGTAATTTGCTCTGCAACAGCAGCAGCATGTTTTTTTAACACATTCTTTGCTTTAATTTTGTCGTAAAAAGCTTTTAAAAGGCATAATATGTACGATTTTTGGATTAAACAAGAACTATGTAATATATTTTGTTGACTTGTGTACTTCGATTATCCCAAATGTTTCCAAGAATGTTTAAATCCATAAAAACCATGGACACCCAGAAGACACTTTAGTATATTATTTTGTTTTATTAGACAGGTGAGTAACTGCTTGGATACATTCCTCAACAGAAAACTAATCACTGTTAGTTATATAGTTCAACAGTCTTACTGCTTAAATCTTATTTTCTTGATTTACCGCAAGTACCATGTTTTACCACGCCTAATATCAATCTAGCGTACCACAGTGTGCAACACGTGTATCATAGTAGCCGCCTAGTGAACGCACAGAGTAGCATTATAACAACTTTATATGACTAATATGTTAAAACAGCGCTGCGTTTCCCCACATACGTATGACCGGAAGAAGCGGAAGTGGTCTTCTGCGGTACAATAAAAGCTCCACTGCTCTTAAGCCGCGTGTCCCGCTTGTCTCTCATTAGCAATTGCTACAGCGGCCTCGTTCCACTCCAACAACTTTCAATGCCACCCTTCTTCATACTACAGTCATGTTAATAAAGCTTTAACATTCTTTTCCACTGGCTGCGGATGTGAAGACAGCACGTCCCATGATTCCACGAAATCAAGGCGTCATCAAGTTATGCCTTTGTTTTGAAGTGACCTCTATCGGCAAAAAATTACTTATTGTGCCTTTGAAATCTTTTAAAAGAGACAAAGTCTTTTAAAGAGAAAATAAAAAGAATGAATAATATGAATGTGACTGCATTTTACTGTACGTGCTGTATTACAGCAACATCCAAAAACTTTTAAAGAACAGTCTTCTCCTCACCTGCTGGAGTTTGGTGCCTGGAGCTCAATGATGTGGACCTCCTGGTCATGATCAGGACCTGAGAGAACACAACCTGTGGACGGCTGGGGCTGGATGTAGCTGGCCAGGTAGTTCAGAGAGAGGAACTTGTTATCAATCTTACAGGTCTCAGAGAAGACGGGGTCTGAAACAAATATGAGATATGTTTATGTCAGATAGAAACTTTGAGGACACAGAAAACCAACAGTTAGTTATAGTCCTATAATCTGATATTTAGTATAAAAGCCCTGGAACCTTTCACTGTTTGTATCACTTGGTTTATCTGTGTTTGTGGTGTTCCATGAGCAGTAATGGAAGCAGAGTGGAGTTTGTAGTCAAATAATTTTAGTGGCCAATGCTGATACCGATATCTATGCCAATATCATGCCAATAAATACAACTCTGTAAGATTTTTCAATGATTTTGAAAGAAGCTTCTTATGCTCACCAAGGCTGCATTTATTTGATCAAAAATACAGAAATATTATTACAGTTTAAAATAACTGTTTTCTATATTATTATATTTTAAAATGTAATTTATTCCTTAATGCTGAATATTTAGCAGGAATTACTCCAATCTTCAGTCACATGATCCTTCAGGAATCATTCTAATATTCTACATTTGGTGCTGAGGAAACTACCAATTTTGAAAAAAGTTGTGCTGCTTATGATAATTTTTTTTTTTTCAGATTCAAGAAATTCAAAAAATGCCAATGGAGCAACATTTGTTTGAAATTGAAATCTTTTGTAACAATGTAACGACTCTTGTCACTTTTGATAAATTTAATGCATCCTTGAATAAAATTATTCCCTTTTTTACTCAAAATTCCATTGAAAAAAATCAGCATTCAATGGCAAACCTGTCAGTAAAATTTCTAACCAACTTCTACCAACCAATTGGGCATAGTTATCAGTCGATGTTTATAGTCTTGAAAATGGCCAAATATTGGCAGATTGTCATCATTCATTGAAAAACACAGCCTGACCTGTCCTGGCCCAGTTTAACTACTCCCTAAAAAATCCTCTCTATTGTCGAAGTCTGTTTTCTTTGCTCCTCCACAAAAGAGATGATGGCTCTTCTCTTTGCCCCAGAGAAACAGAAGACAGATGCTTCCTTATTTGGACATTACACTTTTGGAAAAAAGTGCAGGGGTGATGAGTGTCAAATCCTCATGAAAGGCTGGCATCTCTTTCTCCCTGCTCTTCCTGGCTCTTTGAGGTACTAGGGGAAAGATGCCTGTTCTCTACAGCAAACAGATCAGAAGCATGTCCGCTCTCATGCGGAGCTACAAAGGGTTGAGATAGAGTAGAAGGCCAGAACTCTCCTGTAGAGGTAAACACAGCCTTTTGAATCACTGCCAAACCTCAAATTCAAACACAGCAGGGCCAAATGTTTTACGGGGCTGACCGAAACAAGCTTAGGGACTGGAAAGAGTACTTTGAATGATGCAGTCATCACTTTCTTCCAGTACTGGAATCTTGTGTTCTTTTACGGACTGAAAAATTAGCACCAGCAGTTTAACTGGGCAACCTGACAAGCTGATAGATGCTGAAGTCAGACGTGTTGCTGGTTTGGCCTTAGAACTCAGCGGGGGAAACACGATGGAGCCCTGGGTGAAACACGCAGCCAGATCTGTCCTTTTCTTCTTTCTTCAAACAATCCCTGAGGCTCGCTGTGCTAATGGCACATATTTGCAAGTATCTGTTTCTGCTTTCTCTCTTTCATGCTCTCAACGAGTAAACAACAAACTCTATTTGAATGTGGCAGCCCTGTCTGACTCAAACTTCATTTCAAAGTCCAAGAGTCGGTTTTAAGTTAAATCCCCCTAAACTATGGAGGACCAGGAGTGACACATAAAAATAAAACGAAGAATCAATTAATTCATTTAATAATTCACAAATAAAAATGTATAAATCACTTTTATGCAGGCAAATAAATAGACATATTTAAAGTTGTTTATTTAATTCCTGTTTTTAAACGTAGATTAATAGAACAGCAAAAAAATACATTTGTAAATCATTTTAAATGGCTTTTTAAAAAAGGATTTGCCAACCAATCAGCTTTCGCCTCAATTTGAAGAGCCGACCCTCTAAAAACAGTTTGAGCAACACGATCGAGCAAAATGTCAGGCGAAGCTAAACGTGTTTTTAGAAGTATTGTAGATGATTTGTTAGCTTTAGCTGATTTTTGCGAAAGAAATTCTCCTCTCGATTATCGTTTTATATGTAAAAGAGTTTTTCAGTTGAGGGAAGACAATAATATATTGTGGTTGTACAATAAATGGACAATGATTTGGGTTCAGTTTGAGGTCATTCAGCGACTCCGTGGCCCTCACGCTATGGTTGAACTTCCGAGCGTTCTCGAACAACACCAGTCGTTGGATGTTGTCTCGACAGAAGAGACAACAGGATGTGTTGTTGTGTCGCTGAGGACAGTCCGTTATTATAAACCTCTCCAAACACGTTCAGATTCGCCTGACATTTTGCGTGATCGCGTTGCTCGAACTCTTCTAGAGAGGGTCGGCTCTTCAAATTGAGGCGAAAGCTGATTGGTTGGCAAATCCTTTTTTAAAAAGCCATTTAAAATGATTTACAAATGTATTTTTTTTATTGTTCTATTAATCTACGTTTAAAAACATGAATTTAATAAACAACTTTAAATATGTCTATTTATTTGCCTATATAAAAGTGATTTATTTATATACATTTTTATTTGTGAATTATTAAATGAATTTATTGACTCTTTGTTTTATTTTTTTGTGTCACTCCTGGTCCTCCATACTAAACTGTTCCCTCTAATAATAAGCCGAATCTTGCAAGGTTTCCTGGTACTGCAATACATTTGGACTTTCTGTTTTGGGCTCTATTTTCTTTTGTGCTTCTTTTATACCCTCCCTGCCAAACTTTCCCTTTGCTCATTCCCTTTTTCCTCTAGGTCTGCTATTCTCCCTCATCCTTCTCTTTTTAAAAGGACTGTTGTGAAAGGCTTCAGATTTGGCAAAGGGCCCGTATGCTCAAGCTGGCAGTCAGGGCTTTCATCTGAAACTCTTCCCGTATGTTTACTTGGCCTTTCCATCAATTCTCCATCTCTCAGCTGCTTATGAGCCCGACATGCAAGCAAATCAACTGATTACAAATAAGAGACAGAGAAAGTCTGCCATTTAAACAGCCCACAGATTTTGCCATGCTGTTTTTAAATGAAACTGAATGTTGCCAAGTGGAAATTAGAATAACTTGAGGTGGCTTCACTGGGATTTGCTTTATTACCCATGGGTCCAGTTACTACACACAGTCAATAGGCACCATTGAGAGTGAATTAGCATGTGCGGGGCCATGATTGAAGTTCAGAGGGGGCTGAAAACAATGGCCCAAATAAACTTAAACCAAATAAATGTATTTTTTTAACAAACAATACTGATGAAGAAAAAGTGCCATGTGCTCTAAAAACATTAATAATTATTATTATTATTATTATTTTTTTTTAAACTCTGAGGAATAGGTGGAACACTATGTGCGTGCCCAGAGATACATACCCTCTCCAACCTTGATGTAGATGTCATGAGCCATCTTGAGCTCACTGAAAGAGGTAACAGCACGATAACGATGATGGGCCCAGGAAAGCAGGTGCTCATTGCCATGAGGAAGACTTTCCACCCTCACCTCACACGACTCAGAGAAATTTCCTGCTTCAAAATGCACTTCAGATCCCTCTGCAACCTAAGAAATCAACAAAATAAAACAGTTAATGCATTTTCTACCACACTGTTGTTCAATTCTTGATTCTGATTGGTTGATGGATTCATTTTCAATAACTAAACTAAAGTTTTTAGTAGTTCTAGATTTGAAAACTCCAGTTTCAAATCACTTTGACACCGAAACTTCTGAACTAGTAATCTTGGCTTTCGTCTGTATGCATGATTTTTAACAGTTGTGTTACAAAGAGAAATTGGCAGATTTGTTCTGTCTGAGTTAGCCCTAATACAAACCGCTTTTGTTAACTTGTGGAGAATTTTTTCCCCTTGACAGTTCAAGACACAAAGATCTCTCTGTTGATGAAGACAGGCCCATAAAACTCAAAGCTGTATTGATATGCACATCCCATTTCACAGAGAGAAAGTCTAAGGTAATAAAGTTTAAGGGCAAGACTACAGATTGTGAGAGGAAAGGAAAAAGAGTATCACAACAGGCCTTTTCCAAAACGAAAGCTTCCACACAATCTTTGCCAAAAGACATCTTTAACACTCTGTCTTGATGGTTTTCTGAAAGCCTCTTTGAATGCGTGCTCCATATTTTTACACATGGTCCTCTTACACAATAAGGTGTCAGCTTTCCACTGTTTATATAACACACTGCTGTGCATCAGAGGAGACAGGCAGGAGGTAGAATGGAGAGCTCACGGCTGTGATTAACCTTACAGACAACATATGTACACACTTTCACACATGCAAAAACAATGCAGACCATCAAAGTCAGACTTTAAGGGGAGACTGAGTGAGTTATACATATTGTGCACATATTAGTGCATTTGCCAAAATGTGCAATAAACAAACAGAACATACTACACTAAGCACTGTATCATTTTCAGTGTAATACTGAACTGGAAGTATTTTTTATTATTATTTTATTATTCATTACTTTATTATATTTACACAAAAGATTAAAAGGCACAACAGTGTTTTTTTTTATTTCAACGTTTATTGAATACCATTAAATAAAATATGGAGAGCTAATTAATATGCCAAAAATAAAGCATTCTATTGTTTCAAATGGTTAGAATTAATATTAACGTTATGGCGATGCATACTTAAAAGTTAAATGTTGGTAGTTTGCAGTTCTCTGGTATTACATTCTGAATATAGGATTAAACAAATATATATGTTATTATTTATTCACCCTCGTCGTTCAAACCTGAATATCAAATTATATTCTGAAGAATTTTGATAACCAAACGGTTTCACTCCCACTGACTTTCATTGGATGGACAAAAAATATAATGGAAGTCGATGGGAAAACCAACATTCTTCAAAAACATCTTCCACCATTTTCCAAAGAAGAAAGAAAAACATACAGGTTTGAAATGGCATGAGGGTAAGTGGGAAATGACAGCTAAATTTTCATTTTTGGGTGGACTATAACTTTAATATATAACTCGCACAGACCTTTTGTCTATGTGAATAAATTGAAACTGTTACATACTGTTTACATGTGCAGATGTTCTGAATGCAATATCTGTGTATGCAAAGAGCGGCATTCATACTGGGAAATTTGACCAGCAGTGACGAGAAAAATTTGAAGTCTCCAAATTGTTTTTCCTCTCTAACACCTAGACATTGATAAAAATATGTAGCAAAGATTGGTGAGCGAGAGATGGCATTGTGTTTTTGTGCTGTGGACTTTATTAAAGAAAACACGGCTCTTGCAGAAAATACAAGAAGAGCCCCTCTCTCCCAATAATTTGTGTTGTTTTATATACTCATAAAAGCACAACAAAACGTTCTTATTTATTCTGCAAAGAAACACAGTTGAGAACAGTTGAATTTAAAGGTTTACGTGCCAATTACTCTTCCACATAATGAATTCTTTCAGATTCAGTTTCATTTTGAATTCAAATCACGATTTCTTTTCCCCCAACTGAGTTGTTTAATTTTCAGTCCTTTTCCTTGTGATTGGGCTATCATTCTGATTTCAAATAGATTATATTCTGCATGTCAACATAATTAGAGAGCGAGGACAGGAAAACTAACACAGTGTGTAAACTGAGGACTCCTGTCAGCTTCTGCCAGCTAACCTTTCATCAAGTATACTCTAAATGTGTGTTATGTGCTTCATTTCCTTCGAATGCTACATTTAAAGAATGAGGTGCAAATTATAGAAATCACCGAGAGTTAAAGCACGCTTTAATGTAAGCAAGAGATGTAAAAAAGAGAAAATATGTGTTTAAGTTTCATTTGATTGCTGGCAAACGTGTTTACGCTCACACGAACATATAAGGCATTGCGAGTTTCTCTGCATGTCGTCTTGCTTGACTTGGGCGGGCTTTGCTCCGAAAGTCCTCCCTTTTGGCTCCAAATGGACCCTGGGTCCACATGCTCCATTGCAGAGAGATAAACATTCACATATGTTGAAACTCGCCTACAGCTCCACACAGCCAAGCACACGGTCTAGACAGCCCAGACTCATTACATTTCCATGCTTGTGAGGTTTTTTCCATTCATTTCTCTCTCTCATTCTCCCAAAGGTGTTCTTTCTACTCTCAGCCGGCTCTGTGCTGGCAACCCCAATTAAACCATTATATCACACCACAGCTTTGATGGACCCCATACGAGCGGCGCAGAGAGCCAAACAGCCAATCTGAACTAAAGCCAGAGGCTTGTGTACTATTGTGCGGTGACAGACAGAAGAGGTGGAGTGAGGGAGAGGGAGAGATAAAGAGAGGTATATGACGTACTGAATGAGCTGATATCTGTCCTGGTGCACGACCCAGTACCACAAGAAACATCTGCTTGACCTCTGGAAGGCTCCCCAGGCAAACGCCCCATTCTTGCCAGGAGTGATAAATTTCAAAAAGAAAAAGAAAAAACACGAGAAAGGCATGGAGGCCGTCGAAGAATTTAGGTCTCGGTTGAAGGTTATTTTTAGGGTTGCTCTGTACTGTAGACAGTGTGTAAAACTGTGGAGTTTTCCTTTTAAAGGAATATTGAAGGTTTGACAAGTTCAGTTCAATCGATACCAAAAAAGGGGGGCAACTACAGCGGAGAGAAATGGGTGTATGAAGTTGATATAAACTACAAATCAAAAGTTTTGGGTCGGTAAGCTTTTTAATGTTTTGAAAGAAGGCTCTCGGGGTCATTAAGGCGGCATTTTTTAATTTTTTTTTTTTTTTTTGATAAAAATTTAGTGAAAACAGAACAATAATATTGTGAAAAAAATGTCGAATTTAAAAACAACAATAGGGTATCACTTTACTGAAGCCTTTATGTATACTGCATTTTAAAAGTTTTTTTAAATGCATTAATTATGCCTTGTAATGCACCTTATAACACGTTGTATGGTCTCACAAATACTTGTAACCACAATACATTATAATACCCCTTCAACAAACAACCGATTTCAGATGTACCAAGGAATCTGTGAATAATATAATGCATTTTAACTTTGGTTACAATTATTCATGAAAAGATTTAATGCACTATAACATACATTATGAGTATATTTATAATGCATTATATATAAAGGCTTTAAGTGTTACCAAAAACTGTGTTTTTTTTAATTATTATTATTTTAATACATTTTAAAAAGCAATTTATTCCTGTTATGCAAAGCTGAATTTTCAGCATCATTACTGCTGTTTTCAGGGTCACATGATCCTTCAGTTGATTTGGTTCTCAGCATTTATTATTATTATTATTATTATCACTGCTGAAAAAAAAAAGTTGTGCTTAATAGTTTTTGTTAAAAACATGATGCATTTTTTTTATTTCCTTGATGAATAGAAAGTAAAGAAATGGAAATCTTTTGTAGAATTATAAATGTCTTACTGTAACTTGATCAATTTAATATATTCTTGCTTTAAAATGATTCATTTCATTAAAATAAAACTTTCTGACATCAGACTTTTGAATGGTAGTTTAACATCACACAGAAAAGGTTAATAAGCTATTGTTTTTTTCCAGATTAAAATCATGTTAGCACATTGTTTACATTTTGTGGCTACACTTTTGAAATTGTGAATATTTAAATGTTTACTTCTTGGGCCATTTACTTTGATTGAAAGTGCCTCACATCTGTTTTCATCACTTTTTTTTTTTTAAAGAAAATCAAGGACTTTTTTGTGTTAATAAACATTAGTTACAAGTGCTGTTGATTGAAATCTATTTGGAATATTCTTGAGAGGAGAGGAGAGGAGAGGAGAGGAGAGGAGAGGAGAGGAGAGGAGAGGAGAGGAGAGGAGAGGAGAGGAGAGGAGAGGAGAGGAGAGGAGAGGAGAGGGTTTGGGGTTTCTGTTGGCAAGCCCAACTGAACACAGAGGAGTTTATCGATTTAATTGCGGGAATAGGGCTGTAATTAGTCTCGAAGAATTAGAAGGAAAAGCCTACAACTAAATTAGCTCCAGGCTTTGGGAAGAGTTTCAAACCTCAAGAATTTCAAAAGGGAATATGAAAGCAATAAACCCACTCTGGAGTTCAGCCAGACCCCCAGCCCCCAGCCCCCAAACCATCTTCATCCTTTCCAAAGCCATCAAACTCAATGCCAGCATACAGATGGACATACATGTTTTTAAAAGATTATAGCATATAATAAAACATGAGTCTACAGCATCAAAAGTACAAGTTGCATGACTGTCATGAAATCTCTAAAGAAATTAGACTGCCAACGATGCATCCTATACAAGCAAACAACAACAAAAACATCATTTTAGGATCGTTCAGCGCTGGGTTTCTCTCACCAGTAAGAAAAGGACAACTTGGAGGGGATCCTCAGTCATTACAATACACTCACAAGATCAGCTCATGGTGACATGCAAAGCTTGATAATTTGACTTTTTTTGGACAGAGAAAGAATTAAGTGCCAAATGATAAAATATGATTGAGGCAATATTAACTTCTTGTTTATAGAGCTGTTGAATAAAAAAGGACATGTACAACAGTAGAACGTTGGCTTAATCATGTAAATACCATGGCATATCACAGACATTTAGAACCATAAAATATATCAAAGTACCATGGTATTGCCTGCTGTAGACTTGCTGTATGTACCTGAAAACGACGCACAATGTACATTAAAAAACATATTTGAGGTAATCATGGCCTCAGAGTGACTTCAGAGAGAAAGAGAAAGGTAAGTAAGAGCACAGGGCAGTTAGTTTATTTCTGTAAACTTTCTGTAAAAGTTTATTTTCTTTATTAAAACGCGAGTCTCTCTTTAACGGAGTGATATGTCGGGAGTGATATGTGTGCTGAAAGCTGCTGCTCACCTTTATTGAGCATAATTAGTGGTGTGTTAACAGCAGAATCTCTCAGTGGGAGGCAGTTACCTCAGGCTGTAAACCCTCATCTTAATCCAAATTTCAAGTTTTTACGTCTGCATCAATGTGAAACAGATTCCAGGATATATAAGGAAAAAAAATCTCTTTTTTGTGTGTGTGTGTTAAAAAATATTAGCAAAAAATCTTTATTTGTCTATTAGATTATGATTATATTTGTTATGCCTATAAACCATTTTCATCAGAGAATCACAAAGATAGCTTGTGCTTTTAATTTAAATGGGGAAAAAATGTATTCATTTAAATATTTAAAACGTTTTCTCAGGCATCTTAAGAGCAACGGGAGTGAAAGTCTTTAAATGGATATGGTTTGGGTGTGTATATTCCAATTACAAACTGTGTTAACAGTCCCTCATTTAGTAAACCAGATGCATCAAAATTAGAGGGTAAGAACCAATTTATGTGTGTAGGCACCTGTTCCAGCGTGAGAACATCTTCTATACACGTACACACCAAGAACACTTGCATGCAATTATTAGCGAACATGACCTGTTGAGTGATACTGCTCAGCTTTCCATTATACCTATCCAAAAAAGTTTTCTATCCACTGTAAAGTTTCTATATTGGAGCAGTGTCTCATTTGAGAAGAGTGACGTTTCCCTCGGTGTCTTGAGTGTCATCACTTCTCAGTACTGCTCTTCTCACACTCACAAGAGCCCATCTGAAACATTTCAGCAGGCTTAGCCCTGTATAAATCTTCCTGTTTATGCCTTATCTGTCGGTAAACAGCTCCAGACTGGAGCGTAGCCCTGGGTTTGCTCAGAGATATGAGCTCATGTCCACGCTCTGCTCTCTGGAGTCTGACTCTGTCTGAGTCTGCGTTCAGGGCCACATGATCTCCGAGAGACCCTGTGAGGTAACCTGACGGATTCTGAAATGTCCTGCAGAGTTACTGAGTCTTACACAACCCAACTAAATAGCACATCATCCAGCCAAACCAAAATGTTTGATCTACTTTTGCTGAGAAAGCAAGAACAGCTTGACATCTGGCATTTGCTGATCCAAGGGTTTGAAAAATTGGGTTATGAAATTTTCACACCCCACTGCTGCTATGGCTTTTGCACTGGTTTTGTAAAGGTACCTTCGTTTACGCCTCAGCCAAAGAAGGCGACATATGCACCATTTCCATCACACCCCGTGTCCTCCTAATATCTCCGATCAACATCTGTCCTCAACCTAGTAACCTGCATGCATATTTCACTCGATTTCCTGCACCTTCTGCCCATCAGCATCTACATATTACAACCATATGTTAAGAATAAGGAGAGATGGCGTGCCAAATGCTTTATATAAATTATAGGCGCACACTAATCTCCAAAACGTTCATTATGAAACAACCTCTCGTTGAGAAAGCACAAATATCTGCAGGAGATGAGTGTGAAGTGTTTAAAACAGACGTGAGAGTGGGGGAAAGAGATGCGACGTGAGCTCCCGAGGTGGGGGAAACAAACGTGCCATGACGTGCTGATGAGATGAAGGCGGTAAATAAATTTGTGGGTGATTTGTTCTGCTCACTCCAGAAAACTAATCAGGATCCTGGCAAAGTGCCACGGTCGTGTTCCTGTGAAGCGGAGAGAGAGTCTGCAACGGAACAAACAACACCATCTGTCTTCAAGCGCCACAGAAGAGCGTTCCTGCAGATCAACTTCCATTGCAAAACCAATATTGGTCCCACAATGGTTTCAATTAAAAATCAGAGGCAGAGGGAGACTGTTTTTGCTAACCTCCCAAGGCAATAAAAATCAGGAAAACAGCCACTTGGCAAATACAGAAAGAGCAACAAATTTACAACAGCCAAACTTTTTAAGATGTTGCACCATCAATTATTTCAGAAACATTTGCCAGATCGAACACAGTCCCCAAATTAACAAGGCTCTGCTGAAGATCACAGCTTAGACCAGAACAAATGTGCAGTCCGGTTAGTTCTGGTTTGGTGTGGATCATAACAGCTGTTGTTCACCAGAAAAACTTTCCTTTGGTGAAGCATCTTTCTGCTGACCAAAAAAGCTAAGATACCAATTTCCCATTCCGGTCACCAGCAATGAAAGTTCAACACACGCCAACTATTCTGGTCTTCTTCAGACCTCTGTTGACAAAAACAATGTTTTGAGATTATTCTGATAAACAAGTATATACCAATAGCCCCCTTCAGGCTCTTTCACGATTGGCGGAGGAGGATTGGCAATAGCGTCACAGGAATTGTGTTTTTCAATGAGATGTTTGGATTTCAGGCCTTTTGTTTCAGGGTGGGTGGTGAAAGCAGCCAACACCAGCTTTCAGCTCAGACTCCAGGACTCCCATCTGCCTCTTTGGACCTCCAAGTGCTGGAACCAGGAAACAAGGGTTGGCAGGGCTAATCCACAGACAACCAGCCTTATAAAGCCATTACTCAATTGTAAAAAATATAGGGCCAACTTTGAGGGCTCGAAGGGTAGAAACTTGGTTCCAGGGTCAATGACAAATAACAGTGTCCAAAGTAAAGATATAGAAAAGTCTTTTCAAAACAAAGTTTAAAATGGATGTACAAAGTTCTCGGAAATGTATTCTTTTTATCCGTGAGGGTTTTGAAAAAAGTGTCATCAAAAGTTTATATGTAATGTGATGTGGTGTAACAAGTAAAGAATAATAATATATTATTTAAAAAAGGGGTTTTTTTCTTCTACGATGCTAACCCTTTTTTTGTTTGTTTGTTTTTTCAGGACAGCTGTGACATGTTCATGTTCACAGAACAGGTTTACTGAAGTCATTGTATGAATTAGTTTGAATGAATTATTTTTAATGACTTTATGATCGAGACAAAAAATAACTGAGCATCATGTCATTGACCCTGGAGTAGTTCGTTTGACTTGTGCTTAGACGTGAGCAGATGTAAACCCTCTGCTTCCTCTCCAACCATGTTTGTAAGTTTTAAACAAAATCGCACATGACTTGGCTACGATACTACATGCACTTAAGCCATCTGCTGCAGCTATGTGCTGGAACTGAGATGAGTTCACGGAGCATTGAGCCGGAAATAGTTCCGGCATGGAACAGGGAATGTGAGAGTTTAGAAGAGCTGCGCTATGAAAGGATGAATTCTGTCAGTGCGTCAGGAAGCCTGGTAAGGAGGTTCTTGTAGTAAAAAAAAAAAAAATAGTGTGAGCTCATTGCCTTGGCTAATCTCACACGAACTGTGAGGGCTGTGTGTGTATTCAGATGATGTCATCATTAGACATGGGCTAATAAAATCAAAGCCAAGAGCAAAAGGATGATGTGAAGTGAGGGATGAAGGTATGTGCTGACAGCTCAACAATGGGATCGGGTCTCTGTTTTTTCACAGTCCTGGCTCATTATTGAGATGTTCCACTGGAGAAAGAGGGCTTGAGGAATAAAATTCCCATTTGCAACAAAAGGGCCAACAGATCACATCATCAGCTCACACAAAGCGCCAGTATTTCTGTGTTATCAGTCGAAACAAATGGTCAGTTGACTTTTCAATGGTCGATGTTGATGCTAATCCATGTAGCGTGGAGATCGGCCAATATCAAAATATCAGAGGGGAACCCCTAAACTACTTATAAAAATAAAACTTTTAAATAATAGTTTAAGAATTAAAAACTAAAACGTCATCAGTTCTAATTTTATTTTTGGAATTCATAAATTGACAAAAAACATCTAAATCTTATTGAGGAAACAATCCACCTATTCAGCTTGTGCTGTGTAGACGCCCATTTTCTCCACATTAGAATTTTTTCAGAAAAAAATTTCACGCCAGCTAGCACTGTTCGCAATGGAAAGCGCAAGTAAAGCTATTCAGGAGGACATTGTTGCTAATGTATTATCCACACCGTTTTCAAGACAAAGCCAGACCTACACTGGAGCTTAGTTTGGTGCAGAAAGCCAACGCTTTTGAAAGAATTTCAAACAATTATAAGTGATACACCTGGAGGACAGCCTCAACCAAGAAGCTGAAGCTTTACTTCTCGAATTGTTCTGTTTAGGTAAATTATTGAAAATCTGATAGGTCAAGTGCCAACTGATTTCATTCTGATGCCTCTTTTTTTATGTTAAGCTTTATGTGTGAGTCAGTCATTTTGCAGAATTACTGGTTAATTTGTGAATTTACCAACTCAGCGACCATTATGCACATTTGCTGCAATTCTGCATAGTGAATTTTTTTTCCCAAATCATAAGTTTATTACAGTCTGTTACATTCATTTAATCGGCTGCTGTGAAAATGCCACGGCCACTGTTCTCGGTCTGTGATGTGGAAGTGTCTGTCACTAATTTGCTTTGGTCTGAGTGCTGTCATGATGTGTCGGCTTGCATTAAATTTTGCTGGTTTTGTGTGTTATACACTTTGCAACTCGGCCAGTCTTCACCATATTCCGTTGAAATGCACACACACACACCGATTGTGTGATGATTTGTAATAAAGATTTAAGGATAAAGTGGATTGCATTTTGTTTTATCTTGGTGATAACTCTCAAACTCACTGTGCTGATCAAAGGTAACTTATGCAGTACTATAAAAGGAGACGGTAAGGCTGATGTTAGGCTGAGTTTACTTTTTCCCTGACAAGGGAAGGGGTGAGAGGGTCAATGTTCAAGAGGCTTTCATTTATCAAGTCAATCATATTGGTCGTGAGCACTTTGAGGATTGAGGAACTGCAGCGACCTGCTAAACCATCTGTCAAAAACACAATCTTAACCCTTTCTAGTAATTTGCCCTCGGCTCTGCCAAAAGTATAAACATGCTCTTTATTAGCTAGACATTTACAGTACAAGAGTGTTGACATGCTAATATACAACCAAGGATGACCTCAGTACGTTCTACTCTGAAATACATTTTAGCCATATAGTCTTCTGCATGAAATTATATGAAGCTGACATGACAATACAATCCTGTCTCTACAGGAAATAGCTCAATTTGTGGTCTAGCATGATATTACATTTTTCTCATCCATAAACTCAAAAGTGTCTGTAACCCGAGCCTTCACTATGGTTCGTTTTCACTCTGTTCTCAGTTTGAGCCATGCAACAAGAGTTGTGTTGATGGGCACAAGTTTTACAGAATAAATCTCTTCCCACACCCAGGCGATGAATGGCTTTTTTTTTTTTTTTTTTACAGATTCACTAAATTCTGGATTAAAAAAAAGACAGAATCTTACATGGTAAAATTGGACTGACTCACACAAGGAGAATGTAGGGTGTAGTAGAATTGGACATCTCTCTGTAGCCACGAAAGGAAATATTTTTAAGCATGTTTAAGAAAGTCCCTTACACAGGCACAGAAATAAAGCATGTATTTTATTTGCACATACGGATGTCTCTGTACATCCACATGCACAACACAAGCAGGAGAGCAGAAAGTGCACACATGGAAATAATAGTGGCTCTCAGCACTAAATTCCTCTGGAATGCTACGGTTTTTAAAACACATTTGAAAATGATTATTGCATAGAACCGCTAGCTACATAAAGGCATTTACAGTGTACATAAGGCAGGAACAGTATGACAGAGCTAAACCAGTGAGGCTTCTTGCTCTCATTTCATTGTAATTTTCTCATGTGATAGGGACATGATGGTGAATTGACACCCCCTACCAGTCAAATTTGGGTATTTTGCTACACAATTTGAATTACTAGCTACTGTGGCGGGTGACCTGTCTCGGATTGGAGTTGACAAGGAATTCTTAGTAACAACAGAATGCACATGTGGAGAATTTGTATTATATGTATCTCATGTTCATGTAAAAACACAAATATGCCCCAATTTACATGCATAATTCCAAATATTTTAGTTTGTTAAGGATAAGTCACATGCACCAAAAGACGCTGATCAACGACGAAAAGGGGTAACATACTGATCCAGCAAAAGGCCGCCCTCTCCATGTAATTTTATGGAATGTGAGAAATTAAACAATCAAATTACACAAATTTTTTTTCCAAAGATGGTTTCAGTAATTTTAGGCCGTTTTTTTTTAATCTGCTGCTAAGTGTTCATTCTTTAAATAAGTTTGGTTTTAGTAAGATATTTGATGCTATAAAAATGTGGGTTTTACTGTATTTTGTTCATAAAAAATGCTGACACTTAAAATGAATTGTTTTGCCACTTTTATACTTGTTATTAATGTATTTTGAATGCAAAAGGCACTTTATTTTTTTGTGCATGCTATGCATGTTTTGTTTTTTTTTAAAACAGTTTTGTAATACCCAATTGTTCCAGATCTTTGACATTGATAAAAATTCAGATTTGGACCTTTGAATGTAGACTTTGAGAAGCCCTGTTGTAGTGTGTTGGTACCTTAAAACTAAATCCATTAAAAATAATTCTCATTACTTTAAGTAAAACTGAAAAATACATAGGCCTAAATATTAGATGACAATATAAACTCAAATAACCTAAATGAAAATTAGAAATGTTGTCTTAGCAACTAACTGAAATTAAAAAAAAGTCACAGAATAAAATTACCTCAACTAAAAGTGAAACAAAAATAAATTACAGCTAAACTGAAATATATAATAATAATAATGAAAAGCACATAAATTAATTAAAACTAAAATGAATACATCGCTACATAAATAATAACACTCAATAAAGAAAGATATGCTATCGTGTTAAAAAAAAAATTATAGCAGAGCCCATCGCGGATAGCAAAGCTTATGATCAGAGATTCTGACCAGCCCACTTTCATTTTCTCATTACGCCAGACTAAATATGGTTAGCTACTCAGGGGGTGGCTTTCTTTACTTAAACCAGCTCCAGCTCTCCTCTGAGCTCCCTCAGCGCAGGGAGGAACGCCCTGGATCTTGTCATCTTGTTATTTTGGGGTGAAGAGGAGTGAAGTAACTCTGCTCTATTTCACAGGATGGCTGGAAAACAATAATGTTGTCAGGGAGTGTTGATGTTTGTGATCTCATTGGTTATTAGTAAGCAAGTTTGCTTCAATCAAAATGGTGTCTCAATGGTTTCCATGAATAAACAACTCCATGACAACCAAATGAAAGATTCTTTTGTGTGTGTGTGTGCGAGTGTGTGTGTTTTCCTGGTTGTGAATATCCTCTGCCGTGCAGTAAATAAAGTGTTTGGATTTAAAATGTGTGTTTAGAGATGGATTCTGATTATGTTCCAGGTGAGATGTTTTGAAAGCACATACAGAGAAAAGAAAAATCTCAAAGGAAATCGTTTTAGTATCTCAGTTGTTTGTCCTATAGTAGATAACAATAGGCCTCATTCATAAAACACGTGAATGAATGTGTATAAATCATTTGTAAAATTCTTATGCAGAGACAGAGATATAATGGAAATAGATGTACTGGAAAAAAGTTAGATTTACGCCATTGATGATGTTATTTAACAAGTGTTAATTAAAGTCACAATGTAAGAAAAATTGTGACAGGCCATTTCGTCCGTATATTGTGAAGTACATCAGATTATCAAAAAAGGGCAGGGAGTTGGATGTTTTCATCATTTGTTGATTGGATGGAGGCGGATCTGAATGAGAGATTGCGGTCAACTGGTTAGTAAGAGACTAAACCATTGGAGAAGTCTGCCATTATGTCACCAGAAAGGTCGAAACTTTTTTTTTTAAAATGCATGGATGAATTGTTCACAATAAGATCATCAAGATGCACATAGAAGATAGTGCATAGTGAAATTCTATTTCATGTCAACTTTAATGTAAAAAAGTTGGATGGCGATACAGCACTATGTTCAGTTCTGTAATAACATCCAGATATTTGATCATTTTAGAATTATTGTATTAGTATATTTTGATACTTAAGTCATTTTAATTGACATCATCTCACATATCCACATCTCACATATAATATATCCAGAAGCATGATTAAGCGATGAAACACATTCCACACCAAACACTCTGTGTGTGTACATGTGCAAATTTTTGTCAAACAGAATGCGTCCAATCCGATTCCAGATTCTGAAAGTTCTGTGTATGTGAACCGTAAACGTTGCAATTCACTTCTCGTATTTGTTTACATGTGCATTACAGTTCAGAATACCACCACGATAACGTCACTGAAGCCAGAATGAGTATAATTGTCATTTTTGCCTTGATGACATATGCCAGCATTCTTTTTACGTATATGTCAATAGAGCTTTTTAGAAAATATTTAGCAAATATTCAGTCTCATCCACTGACCAGTTCGTAAGACATAAGCATAAATAAAACAGACCTGCTCTGTCTTGTCTGCGATGTATTTTTCACTGCGCGAGAACATGATGTGTGGCTTGTTAGACATAGCAACAGTAAAGGGGGCGGGGGTTTTTTGCGAAGGATCGATTAAGGTGTTTACATGAAGGCTTTTCAGTTCGATTGAACCATCAATCCGATTATAAACAGATTACTTGGGTGCATGTATACAGAGCTATTGAGGGTACACATATATCCCCAAAACTACGCAGATGGTCTTACAAATAAGCAAAAAAACGCAAAAAGAATTTCAGCTTGGGTTTCATAAATGAGGTTGTCCTGCAGCTCAGATTTTTTTTTTTTTTCTTACTGAAAGCGTCCAGTCATCTCACACGTGTCTCCTCTAGAGTTTCAGTAGAGATCTCCGCAGACTTTTAAAATGGCCAAGAAATAAAATGCTGCAATCTAAAGTCAGACATCTCAACAAAAACATTTCTCACTAAAGTTTTCCCAGAACAAATAATCTGAGCTATGATATTAACATCAATAATGCTACACTCTAAGTCTGTCCAAAATTGTCCCATTTGTGTCCATTTTTTGATACAAAGTGAATATGAATATGAATATCTGAGAACTCTAGGTCTCCTGAGCTATGAAAGAGCACCCACTGAGCAATAAGTGTTTCTGCGGCGAAAGCAATGGGTAAAGCAGCGGGGAACAGAGCAAAGCCACAAATAGAGAAAAAAAAAAAAATGCGACACCGTCTCGCCACCAAACATCCTTTAGGCAGCGTGGTGAACATCCACAGCAGTCAACATGAACCTGTGAGCCTGTGCCAGATGCAGTTACACAAGCCTCTGTCTGAAAGATGGTTGTGTTGGCAACGGGTGTGTTTACGTGTGCATATGTGTGCGTGTGAGCATGTTTGTGTTTCCTCTTGGAATACCCACCTGAATGCATCTTTGAGCGAGTAAGACCTCTGCTGACAGGAGAGTGGAGAAGTTTGTTTGAGGAAGGTAAGACGAGCCAAAGAGAGTGTAAATGAATTGTGTGTTTAAAGATTCTTGTTGATTTGGAATGAATGTGAATCTGAATATTCATTGCTGAGAAAATGTAGATGGAGTTGGCTCAGAGAATTATAATGCTGGGGGGGAAGGAGAAAGAGACAGGGCAGTGATAGAGAGATGGTTTGAGAGTCATAAAGCAGCTCAGACTCACATGGAAGATGCGTTTGACTCCTGAGACCAGTTTTTCTGTCCGAAGCTTCCAGAGGACGGGCTGAGGGGAGTTCAGGACAAAGACCAGTGGTTTCTGGTGCAGTTGCAAGGACTGGATGGGCCGCAGATGTAACGCCACCTGAAAAGAGCAAAGAAAGGGGTCAAATGAGAGCGAGAGAGAAAGGAAATGACATGAAAAGCAGAGTGCTGAAGACAATGAGGACTTTCACTAAAGAGGAAGGACACATGGAGCTCTGAAATGTATATGTCCACAGAGCTTTTTTGCCTTTTAAAGTACACATTTTTGGTCTACAACAATTTTAGGCAATTCAGTGTCAATTCAGTGACACTTTTTAATAGGAACTTTTGTGAAATTAATTGTCAAAAAAATCAGGGTAGTACAAGTGTGCTGATGTCATAATGAAGAAAAAGCCTCGTTAAAAAGATTTTATTCTTTACCCAAAAAAGCAAAGTAGCGTGACATACTATAAAAACATATGTATATATATATATATATATATATATATATACATTTATAAGGTGAGTTTAGGGTGATTGGGACACTTTTTGCCATTGAGATGAATTGGAAAATGTGTCCCAATAAACTTGATTTCAAACTATAATATAAACATAATATATACCATTTTGAAAAACTGCAAACAACATAAGTCATTATTTTTTGCAATCAACAAAATGCTAATTTATATTTGCTGTTTACACCATATGACATTTTTTAAAGTTGTTTTTTTATTATATTAAACCAACATTTATTTTTTTAAAAACTTGCATTTAAAACTAGATTTTTTAAAATATATTTATTTCCTTTGTCCACTCTTATTTGTAAACTGATTCTCATACACTTATTTCACCTTTGCTCTTGAGTCACATTGTAGCCTACATATCACATAATATTTTAAGCACAGATGAAGCTGCTTATTTTATATATGGGATTAGCCTAAAACTATAAATATCATGCTTGCAAAGCTTTTATTTATATCATAAATAAAATCCTGCTTCAAAACTGGTTGTGGTTCCAATAAGTAGAACCTCACTGTCATAAAAACCTCTCTTTCCTCCAAACATCTCGCCGGTCCTCTTTTCTGTTTCTATCCCATCCCATCCTCGGTGGCATTCTGTAATTGTTGCAGTAATCCTTGTGCCAAAAACATGACTACAGCAGCACTGTGGATGCCTGTTACTCCTTATCAGAGTTTGTGCTATTTATGTCTCCACCCCACTGATAATGGCACAGTGACTGAGAAAGCCGTGTTTTTCTTTGGAAGGCCACAATATGTGGCCTCACTGGTATTTGAACTTTCACACACAAGCTCTTTTGTTCAAAAAAGAGAGCTGTGCAGCATAGATGGGTTGATTAATGAGGTTAAAGGTTAAAGATTTTTTTCAATTTTTATTTTTAAATTTTAGTTATTCACACTTACACATACACATGTATATAAATGGTACATATATTTGGCCTATCTATTTATCAACAAGATACAATACTTAACAGCTACACGATCACAGAATCTGCATTATTTTTCAATACTGGTGTTTGCATAAAAGTCGTATTAGTCTGTGATTTATATATATATATATACATATATATATATATATATATATATATACATACATATATATATATATTATATTATATATATATATATATATATAGATATATATACAGTGGGTATGGAAAGTATTCAGACCCCCATAAATTTTTCACTCTTTGTTATATTGCAGCCATTTGCTAAAATAATTTAAGCTCACCCCCCCCCCCCCCCCCCATGTACACACAGCACCCCATATTGACAGAAAAACACAGAATTCTTGACATTTTTGCATATTTATTAAAAAATAAAAACTGAAATATCACCTGGTCCTAAGTATTCAGACCCTTTGCTGTGACACTCATATATTTAACTCAGGTGCTGTCCATTTCTTCTGATCATCCTTCAGATGGTTCTACACCTTCATTTGAGTCCAGCTGTGTTTGATTATACTGATTGGATATATATATAGGTCTATATAAGACCTTAAAGCTCACAGTGCATGTCAGAGCAAATGAGAATCATGAGGTCAAAGGAACTGCCTGAAGAGCTCAGAGACAGAATTGTGGCAAGGCATAGATCTGGCCAAGGTTACAAAAAAATTTCTACAGCACTTAAGGTTCCTAAGAGCACAGTGGCCTCCATAATCCAAACTCCAAAATCATAAAATGGAAGACGTTTGGGATGACCAGATCCCTTCCTAGATCTGGTCGTCCGGCCAAACTGAGAAAAGAGCCTTGGTGAGAGAGGTAAAGAAGAACCCAAAGATCACTGTGGCTGAGCTCCAGAGATGCAGTCGGGAAATGGGAGAAAGTTGTAGAAAATCAACAATCACTGCAGCCCTCCACTAGTCAGGGCTTTCTGGCAGAGTGGCCCGATGGAAGCCTCTCCTCAGTGCAAGACACATGAAAGCCCGCATGGAGTTTGCTAAAAAAAAAAAAAACACATGAAGGACTCCAAGATGGTGAGAAATAAGATTCTCTGGTCTGATGAGACCAAGATGGAACTTTTTGGCCTTAATTCCAAGCGGTGTGTGTGGAGAAAACCAGGCACTGCTCAGCACCAGTCCAATACAGTCCCAACAGTGAAGCATGGTAATGGCAGCATCCTGCTCTGGGGGTGTTTTTCAACTTCAGGGACAGGACGACTGGTTGCAATGGAGGGAAAGATGAATGCGGCCAAGTACAGGGATATCCTAGACGAAAACCTTCTCCTGAGTGCTCAGGACCTCAGACTGGGCCGAAGGTTTACCTTCCAACAAGACAATGACCCTAAGCACACAGCTAAAATAATGAAGGAGTGGCTTCACAACAACTCTGTGACTTCTGAATGTCCCAGCCAGAGCCCTGACTTAAACCCAATTGAGCATCTCTGCAGAGACCTAAAAATGGCTGTCCACCAACGTTTGCCATCCAACCTGACAGAACTGGAGAGGATCTGCAAGTAGGAATGGCAGAGGATCCCCAAATCCAGGTGTGAAAAACTTGTTGCATCTTTCCCAAAAAGACTCATGGCTGTATTAGATCAAAAGGTGCTTCTACTAAATACTGAGCAAAGGGTCTGAATACTTAGGACCATGTGATATTTCAGTTTTTCTTTTTTAATAAATTTGCAAATATGTCTAGAATTCTGTGTTTTTCTGTCAATATGGGGTGTCGTGTGTACTTTAATGAGGAAAAAAATAACTTAAATGATTTTCAATATAACAAAGAGTGAAAAATTTAAGGGGGTCTGAATACTTTCCGTACCCACTGTATACTTTTGCATTTCCACAGAGACAAACATAAGAGACAAAGAAAGTTGTGGATTTGGATTCTGTCACTTCAAATATTCAAAAATCTGTTTCAGATTTTGTTGCGCCATTTAGCTGGTGTTTTGTTGCACTATACCGGGTTTCGCAGCTTCTGACGGGCCCCTATGGGCCAAATATAACCTGCTGATTTAGGGCCTGCGGTGGGGTCGAAACCAAACTCCATTCCAGACATGGTTTGATTAACTACCTCTCAACACTGACCTGACAAACAAGCACTGCCTCATCACCTTTAGAGCTTTATTACTCACCCTCTTCCTCCATCAGGCACTGACTGATAACTACACCTCAGTTTGCAATCATTCGAAATGAAAATAACTTACATTTTTGTTTGTTTCTCACACAAAGCTTTAATATAGGTTCAAAAGATCACAATTATGATACCTTTATTTGTGTTGGATGCTAGGAAGTTACATTCCTTGTATTTGCAAGGAGAAGAGTGAATTCTTCAATATTTCTCCTTGAATGAAATGATGGTGAGTAAATCATAGATTATTATTATTATTATTATTATTATTGTTTTGGGGTGAACCATTATTTTAAACTCTGAGAGGTCACCCTGAATATTACATATAGTTTGAAGGAGTTTTGCTAAAATATTCTATAATTTTAATATAAATTTGAAAAATTGTGAAGTCATGTCATCAAAATGGAGAACCATTTATATTTGAGAATAATTCGGGTTAAAAAATTGCCTGAAATTTTTTTTTTAGCTTACCTTTGAAAATAATGCTTAAGCTGTGTACACTCACATGTATTCCTTCCACATTTGGTCCTTTAGATCATGATCTAAACCTGATTCACAGGCTAATACTATTACACACTTGAGAACATATTCTCACGACTACATTAGAACAGCCAGTCAAATTATTCACTTATCAAATTAGTCTGTTAAGCAATCAGACACTGAAAACTTAATTTGGAAATGATATTACCTTAGATCCAGCCAAAACACATCGACAAAGACTTGTGCATAAGATAAGGAAAAGTTCAATTGAACCGCATATGTAAACTTGTATTTATTATTATTTGTAACTGCAACATTTCATTATTTTATTCCTACTCTTGAGCACAACATTCATGCCCAGAATATCATGTCCATACAAACCATTTCTTATAACTTAGATTTATGTTTATAGCGGAGAATCATGTGGAAATGCCTTATGATTTTTATAACCCCATTTATGTACAGTACATTACTGAGTATGACTCAGGAGAGCTTATCTGCATGGTAAAAATCGACATGTCCCAAATGAGACACTTGATGTGGACATATGGACTTGTGACTGTCTCTTGTGTTCATCTATCCACCAGATCACAGGCTGTCACATTTTCAGATTAGGGTTCAAATTGTGCTCAATAGCGCCCTTTATGTAGCCACAATGTGCTCTTGATACTCCTTTGGGAAAACTAGATTACCAAATTGTGGACTTGATCTTGTAATTTACTGTACATTACTGAGTATGACTCAGGGCAACGGAGACCTCATCTGCATGGTAAAAAATGGACCAAACGGAACACCTGATGTGGACATGTGGTCTTGTCCACAAGATTACATGCTTCCTATGGTTAGAAAGGTGCTCAATAGCGCCCCCTATGTGGCTGAAATGTGCCCTCAATACACCTTTCTAGCGAAACTTTTTCAGGGCTGAGGATGTCATTTGGGACAGTACGTACCTAGTCCAGCAAAACTGAATGAAATAAAAGAGCAATAAACCTAGCCATTTCAAGATGTCCGTTTTAGAGGAAGCAGATGTGTTCGTGGATGGAACTGTGATGTGTTTATGTGCTGCCCTAAATGACAGGCTACATCTCAAGTGAGCTCTGACTGAGGTTTGGAGCTGCGTAATGAGCATCTCCCCCACAGATTTCAGCCTATGTGGGAGGACGCTGGAGTAAATGGGAGTGTTAAGCAACAAGTGCAATAAAAGTGCTGCAATAATAATAGCAAAGGGACCTTTGGAGAGTAGAAAATGAGAGATATTACAGAGTGCTTATCATAAAGGGTCTGGCAGACACAGAGCAAATTCAGTCGCACAAGCAAGAGACCCTCGCTTTTCGTTCCACTGTTTTTTTCTCTGCTCACTTTCCTTCCTTCCTTGTCTGTACTCAGTGGAAATTTTTCAATGAGCATCTAATAGGCCTATCTACCCAAGCCTCCCACTTGGCTCAGTCTGAGCAGACATTCACAAACAAATTCCAAATTACCTGCAAGGAAAGATTCTGAGTAAGGAGGAAAAAACTGAACTGATAAATGGATCAATTTACTGAATAATTAAAGGGGTCCTTCACCCAACAGTGAAAATGATGAATCATGTTGTTCTAAACCCATAACACTTTCATTCATCTTTGAAACACAAGCCAAAGAGATTTCTCTCCCTCCAATATGTTCATTACACCAACATGCTTCAAAAAGCTCATAGAGATGGTAAAAGAAATCCATATCATTTGAATGGTTTAACCCAAGCAATCTGAAAAGACATGATTACATTACATTAGATACCATTTTAATTTAGGCTTTCATTCAAATATAAACACTGATAAACGTACATACCTAAAGCAAATATGGCAAGCGGAAGCTCAAATATGCTTGCTTGATATGCAACCTGTGCTTCGAAGATAAATAAAAGTCTCACGTATTAGAACGACACGAGAGTGAGTAAATGATGATCATTTCCATTTTAGGGTGAACTACGCCTTTCAGCAAGAAACAGAGAAGGAAACAGGAGGAAAGATTGGTCTGAGTTATAAGGAGAGGGGCAAAATTAAAAACTCTCCTGGTTGTAAAAATCATGGAATTTCAGAATCAGACAGAAACAATTCCAAAAAAGTGAGTCATTAAGAGGAGGCAAAAACACAGTCGCGCTGCCGTTCCAAAACTGCTCCAAGGTGAGAAGCAAATTACCTTGGCTAGGCATGGGCTAAAAACCCAGCTCTCCAGGGTGAGCTCACATACTCCGCATCACACATTGGCAATGCTGGGAATTGGGAGCGTTGATTAGTCCCACATCGCACAGGTTCTGTGAAACTCCATCTGCGATGCTGTAATGCATCTGTAATGCATGCACTAAACTCAACAATACAACAGGGTTTTCAAAGGATTTCCACAGAAATTCAATATCAAAATGTTCATCCAACTATATTGCATGTACAGAAAGCACACAGATAATTAATTTCACTGCACACACACACACACACACACACACACACACCTCTTTCAACTGACAAGGTGCCACTGGTTGTTCTTAAATCCGCTGGTCCTCAACCAGCAACTACTAACGTTAGTTGTTCATCATAACTAACATTAGGAAGCTGAAAGATTGCTTTCATCTGCCTCGATTTTTGTGGTGCAATGCCCACATCTCAAAATCCAATCAACAACCGATGGACAGAACCAAGTCCACGTTTCTTTTTCGATAATCCGTTATGCTTAAACATACTTCGCAATAAAGAGAAAGTTCCATTTGATTGCAACTTTAAAATGTGTTCTCAAAACCAGCAATAAGACTCATAAAAAAGTAGTGATGCACTATATTTGTATCCTGGCAGATTGCGTAGTAACATACTACTTAGGTCATCATTGTCAAGTCAGCAGAAGTATGAAGATTCCGACAGGATTCTTGGATCCCCCCGGTCGAGTACTGGACATAGCGACAGCACCACTGCAGTGGAAAACATATTCACAGCCCTCTTCAATCTTAGCGTCACCACTTGCAAATAGAGTTGTTAAACTGACCAGAGTCAGGCCTCAGAAAAGAGAACTGGTTGAGATGATCATGTTTTGAGAGATAAAAAGTAAGGCATGGCCAGTGTGAAGCACAGAGAGTGAGTCTGGACCTGATTTCACAGGCCACTGCGCTAACCGCTGTCTGATGGTGTTGCGGGGCCCCGTCCGGCCAGATTGAGTTACAAAGAAACTACAGGCTCTGATAGGAGACAGCTGCACCTCCCCGAACAAACCCAGCCCAGAGGCTAGTGTCACTGCAGGGGGTGATGGGAAACTGATCACACCATGTCATTTAACACACCAGCAACCAACCATTCAAATCAACAAATCGACCTCAGTGAGAACAAACAGTATCAGCAAGACACTGCAGTTCCTGTGTGGAGACCATGCTGTTCCTGTCTATCTATCAGCGAAAGCGTCATGATTCCTGCATTCTTGTGTAAAGCATTAATTAATCAACTCTGTCAACTCTCTGTGTACTGTAAATCTCTCTCTTTTACTGCTGACAGCAGTTCCCTGCTCAAAAGGAAGGGTGTTGACTCTATTGATAGAGCTTGTTAGTGACTGATAGTCCTCCCAAAATTTCATTTCGCTAAACATCCTGCAAATAGATGCCAAATAATGCAAGATATGCAAAACATTATGCTTTGTTGAACATAACAGTCAGCGTTCGCTTGGGCCATGTGAAGACTATTAAGGAAGATGACGGACAAACGATATGGAATAATTCAGGGATAAATGGGGATTTCCTTTTAGAGATGTCGAATGTACTGGTACTTTGCTACAAATTTGAGACTAAACTACAAGTAAATACTAATAATGCAGTCTTTATACAGTCTAATTAGGCACAGATTGTTCTCTTTATTTATTTAATCACTAACTTTATGCATTACTTTATTTGAATTACAGTTACTTAACAACTTAAATAATGTTTCCACATTTGTTTTTGCTGTGGTATCAAAATTGTTCTTGAGAATTTACGCTGCCATTGACTGTAATTGACCCTTCGCAAAGACGGCGGCCCTTTAGTTACTGTTGCTATGTCCGACGAGCTCTCAAGCCACACATCATGTTCTCACGAAGTGACATCCCGGAGAAAAGAGGACACTGACAACACAGAGCGGGTTACTTTTGATATGAAACGGTTTCATATTTAAAATATTATAATTTAAACAATAAACACAGTATAGTGGCTCTTTAATGTGTCAGATCGCTGTAGCTCCTTCAAGCGGCTCGTGAACCGACCATCTCTTCATACTAGTTCATTTATAGCATCGAATAAACATGAATGGACATCTGAAGGAATGTTGTTTCAAGAGCAGAAAGATGTGAGTACACACAATTTTTCAAGTTCAAGTTCAAGTTCACCAACATTAATCTACTAACTGATTTACTGGCGGATTTGGGGTTATGATTGGTCAGTTCACCTGTCAATCAAACTGTTTGCGAATGGTCAATTGTGATTTTATTTCTTGTAATAGAAACGTTTTATCTCACAACTGTAATCTATTTTAAACAGTATCTCAGATATGGAATCATTTGCAAAAGCAGCTTTAACTAAATGCAAAAATAAAAACGTTAGATCTCAAACACAACTCTTTCAGTCATTTATCATGCTTTCTGGAAATAATGCAACGCTTGCACATTCCCTGTGACAATGTCAGAGGAACACACTAATCTACGCTTAGCAAAGCAGAGATTTGTGCTGTCAAAAGATTTTCTTGTAAATTTTATAAAATCATTGCCATGTGTCTGTACATGATCTTCCCTACGACTCTGACGGCACTCTGTTTGAAACAGCTATGCGAGCGTTTGGCACCATTCTAAACTCAAATCTTTGTGTGTGTTGCTTGACTGTGCACCTTGGTTCTTTCTGCATGGCTGAAGAAGAATAAATGAGGTAAAGATTGCAGGTCAGATCAATCTGCTGACCGCTGTTATCACCACTGCTCAGTGATCTGTGGTCTCTCAACCTGAAGTCCCTTTAGTGCACTGTGATGTCTTTCTGCTGGTATCTAAGCGTACAAACACACAGGTATATCTAACTCATCAGCCCTCTGTGCAGATACATCAGAGCATGTGGGCAACCGATAGCCATCACGCTGTGTGTTTGTGTGTACTTTTATGAATTTGGGGGCAAGTTTGGATGATAAATCTGATAGCCCTAAGCCTCTATATGTGTTATGTACACAAACATAAAGTTGAATTCATTAAAGAAGAGAACAGACACAGGTATTTGATGAACGTGCAATTTTTTTGTCAACACAGGAGTGATTTACCAAATAGTTGCCAAAGGCTCAATATAGATTAATTTTATAGATTTGCTTTTTTTTTTTTTTAATGCAAAACTCTTCTTCTTAACAAGTATTTTGCCAATATTTTATCTTGAAATGACATTTATGCATGTTACATTAATATCTAAAAGAACTAACATATTATTAAATAAAACATACTTGTTTTTAATAGTTTTTGTATATAGTGAGTGTATTTGAGTGTACTGCATTTGGTCTTACTGCACTGATTTTCCCACTTGTTTTTAGTTAAAAAAATGTGACAAAATACACATATTCATGATAAAATATATAAGAACAAGTAAACATATTATATTATATTATTTTATAATAGACAAAGTAAAGTCAGTAGATGTGAGATGTGACAAAATATACAAAATACACTTAATTAAGATACAATCTACGATTCCTCAAGTAAATAAAATATATCTTCATTTAAGGATTTTTAGACATTTTTACTGAAAAACAAAATATCTTTAAAATATTAACTGAAAGACACCTTTAAAATAATAAAGAAGCCTTTTTTTAATATTTATTTATTTTATTTATTTATTTTTTTTTTGCAAAAGAAAACTCGGCACTATTTGCCTGGTGCAAACATTGCGCTATAACCAAACTGCTTTGTGTAATTTATAAGCTGAATGTGAAAATGATGGAGAATACCACTAGTTTCAACGACAACCGTTGATTCTCAGGCTGGAGGTGACAATATTGCCCCGGTCCCCTTCACCTCGTCGAAATCTCATGTTTGGGTTTGCAAGGCTCCAGTCTCTCTATCTCCGAATTCCACCTGATAAAACAATCATCATCCGCTCAGCTTCACGCTGAGCTGCGGCCAAGAGCTGGTGTTTGATGTTTAACTTTCGCTAAATTGATTAGACAAAGATGGCCTGTGAGTTAGATTAAACTGGCTTGACTTTGTTTATTTTCAGCCATGCTGTGGAATCACACTCTCAAAGAGGGATTAGAGACACAGGCTATCTGCTGTTTGCTCTCAAGTTGCTAAGAGAAAATTATGCTTGTTTGTCAAAAGATAGAACTCAGTTATTTTTGTGACAGACATTTTGGCTAAGGAAACGCCACACCCTGTAAATGTCTGATAACTCACATGGCTCTGCACTGCACCGGAAGTGAAAGACCGAAACTGGTTTGCATAGAGTAGTATACCACAACGATACCATGTAACTTAAGATAACCAGTTGTTAGTCCTGTCCACAAGCAACTTGATCTAAATGTTTATATTACTGGTATATACCGTATTCATCTGAACAATTATTTTTATTATTTTTTAACAATAAGTCCTCTTATTTTTTTGATTGATTGATTTTTTTTTTTTTTTTTTTTTTTGCCTTCACTAGTTTCCTTTAATCTGGTGGTTCTTAACTGATGGGTTAAGACCAAAAACTTTTGTTATCTCTGACTTAAACCATGGACTTGGATCAAAACAAATTGCCACAAACTCATCTGTGACTTCTAGAAATGAGTCAACAACCTGCACAGTTTGCATGACATGCCTTCATGAATACATAAACTATTCAAACTATTGGGGTCAATAGTTTTTTATTTTAATACTTTACACTATTATACTTTAATACTTTAGTGAGAGACATTTTAACAAAAGAGACTGCAAAGACTTTTATTAAAATACTCTATTTCTTCTTTTGAACTTCCTATTCATCATTCTCGAAAACAACCATGGTTTCCACAAAAATATTAAGCAGCACAGCTATTAATATAAACATTGATAATGATTAAAAAAAAATGTTGATTAAAAATGGGTAACACTTTAGCTTAGGGTCCAATTCTCACTATAGCTGCGTAGTAGCATGCATATTCCTAGATGTTGATCAGTACTTATAAAGCACGTATTAATGCTTTGTTCTCCCTTGATCCTGCCCAATACTAAACTTAACTACCTTACTAACTATTAATAAACTGTAATTAGGAGATTATTGAGGCAACAGTCGCAGTTAATAGTTAGTTAATAGTGAGAATTGGACTTAATCTCATAGAGTGACCTAAAACTGTTCGGAAGGTTCCTTAGATTGGAATGATCTGAGTGAAATTTCAGCTTTACCATCACAGGAATAAAAATTGCATTTTAAAATACATTCAAACAGAAAATGGTTATTTTAAACTAAAATAATATTTCACAATGTTACCGTTTTTACTGTATTTTTGCTCAAACAAATGCAACCTTGGTGAGCATAAAAGACTTATGTCCTGAAAAACATGAATAAATCTTACCAACCCTAACCTTTTGAATGCTAGTATATGGGTTAAATTTACAACTCAGCAAAACCAGTTGAGAACCACTGCTCTAATCTCTTCCAGCTGGTATATTTATTCACATTCTGAGTAGTGCATCTAATCTAGCGTAAATGTGCCATAGAGTAATTCTTCTCTTATCAGACTACAGTTTTCCTCTCCAGAATACACACTCTTGTCCCCACTATACTTACTGGCCTTATCACATCGACCGCCGCAGAATGAACGCTTTGTTTCGCCTCGCTCCATCCATCCACACGCACACACATAGGCACAGAGAAAGGTTCTGGCACTTTGATCATTAGGGAACTGCGGAGACTGATGAGATCATTACAGTTTTGTGCATTGAGATGAAGGAGTGAGTTAACCTGGAACTAAAGGATTACCGCCCAAGCGGTCTGCGTCAAAACACAGCCATTCTCTGCCGCCTGCCGCAAGGGTATCAGACTACCACCTTCCAGCCAGGCCTTTGTGGAGGTGGCGGTGATGGAGGGTGCAGATTGCAGGCCTAAAAAGGCCTCTCTGACTGGGCTGGTTTGCTGTCTGTAGCAGGGCTTTCAATGCAACTGGGTTTGAAGTCAAGAGAATCACTGTCTCCCTGAACTCTTTAGATAAGGACACTGAGATCCATGGAAATATCTCTTATTTCTCAGCTCTCACAGTGAGGAAAAAGCTGTATTGATGTACAGGGCTGCAGGGATGGCCACAGACACGGCTCTTTATCAAAAGCACAGAAGGAAGACTCCTTAATGAGTCAGGATCTTACTGCTCTGCCAAAAGTACATTCCACAGCATCATCTAACGTCACTCGAACCTATATTCCCAGAAAAGCCAATGTGTCGTAACAAATGCATTCCGATTAAAAGCCCAAAACCGTTTATACCGTAAACTCCTAAAAGCTGACAAAATATGTTAGCCGGTGTAAATATTTCAAATGGTCGACGCCGAAAATCAAAAAACAAGGTGAATGCATGATTTATTTAAATTGCATTGCATTGACTTACATTGCTTTATATATACAGTCAAACCAAAAATTATTCAGACATTTTTTATATTTTTGATATATTTTTACTAGTGGGTGCAGACATATTTTACCCAAAAATTCTCCATACAGTGGACTACCAGTGAAACGCAAAAATTTGGGACAAAAAATTATTCAGACACTTTTTGCATGTGTTATCTGACATTATCAAGATTCATTTTTTTTTGACAGTTTAGCTCTAAGTTCTTGTCATATTTTATTATAATATTATATATAAAACACATTTTATTATACACAATTATTATTATTTTTAAAAAGTACTTCTGGCATGCATTTAAATTGATGCCATGCTATTTCTTATTTGTCATGTCTAATTTAGATCTGTGTCGTGAACGGATACATTTAAAGGTTAAGTATGTCGTTTCTGTGACACCGTGGCACTTTGCGAAATGCAACATATTTTGCCAACTTGTCGCACCTCCGTCGACTCAAACATCACAAAATCTCTTACTGTTGCTTGTGAAGGCACGTTTCAACAGATAAATGTAGGCTACTCTCAATAAAAAGGTCCAAAATATTAGAAATACTTTTCACTGTGTTGCAATATGTCATGAGTAAGGAACAGAGTAAACTAACACTGTCTAGAGAGGGAGTGAGCGTCTCACTTATTAGCTATAAACACATTCAATGTACCTGCATTGGCCACATTTTTCTACATGACCAACCAATATGCCCAGTTTGAAAAAGTCACTGCGCGCAACTGATGTATATACATACTTTGCAGCAATAACAGAATTTTTTGTTTGAATATTTTTATTTACTTTAATATTATTCATATTTTATTTTTATTTTCAGAATTTTAAATTTTTTAAATTTTTTATCAACTAATAAACAATACATATCAGCCAAAAAAGACACTAATTAGGAAAAAAGCTGCCAAATATTGATCAACCACAGCTGAATTTTGCTGAATTGATATAAACTGAAGTCTATTAGCTGGTTAAAAAAGGACTAATTATTTGATATGTTCACACAATTTTCTGATTCAATAGGAAATACTTTAACACAGAAAAGAACTGAGATTGTCAAACCCTTTCTTGGGGTCTCTAAAGAGCCATTTTTTGCACTTTATCCTTGTTTGACTGGTATCTGACATGGAGGCAAAAAATACATTGGGGAGAGAGGGAAAGGATTCCAGGGAATGTCACAGGCAGGACTCAAACTTGAATGTTCCACATGAACACCATCACTCAATGTCCACTGCACCACAGCGCTGACAAATTTTGAATGGGGAAAAATATCACTCCAAAAAAAAAAATCACTGTGGCGGAATAAAGTACTGTTATATTTTTTGTGAGAGTGATGAGGAAGTGAAAGCAGTATGCAGAGTCACTGCTAGGTGTTCAGTTTCACTTGATTAGCCAGTGTTGCGGTTCAGTCTGGAACAGAGCCACAGCCATTACAGAGCAAAACGCAGCTGTGCACTTCTCTCTGTTATTGAGAGGATCACACAGCCCGGGCTGTCTACTGTAACACTGTACAACACACTGGCACCGGGAAAAGAGAGAGGGACAGGAAACCGTTCCTTATGATTTGTGCAGTAAAATGGGAATGTGTGTATGTGTGAGAGGAGCAGAAGGAGGGAGGCTGTGCTTGGGAAAGACTTTACACAAGGATGTTAGTTTAATGTGAATAAGGGGGCAGCACTGACACCTTGCAGCTGCTGTCTGTGTGAGTGTTAATGTAGTTCTGTGTAATATACAATAAACAATTATTCATATTATACTTTTTCAACAATTTATTTTTCCCCAGAGGTCTACTTTTAATTTTAGTCAAGGTTTTTGTGCCAAAACAAACATTCAATTTAATTTTACATGAATATTGTCCATAGAAAACAGGAAAGAAATTAAGCATTAGAAAATAAACACCCTGTTTGCATGAGAAATGGGCAGCACTAACACACAGGCTTTAAGTGTTCTGTCTCACCAAATATAGTTTGAGCTTTTTCATCCTCTAATAGTACAATCATTTTTGCCCATTTGTAACACCATCTGTTTAACGCCATCTGTAAACAATTAACTATATAGCAAGTGCATATCAAGGATTGTGCATATCAAAAAAAATGGCACTGGACATGTCACAAGCAGGACTCGAACCTGCATCACCCATAAGAGCAAAATGGCTCAATGTGTCAGAAGAAAAAGTGCAAATGGCCATTTACGTTTCCCTGTATTACACTGTTACCAAACAAACTGCGCTGAAATGTCCTGCACAAACTGTTACATTTGGACTGAAATTAAATGTATATATATATATAAAAGGAATATTTAAGATTGAATGTTTTTGAAAGAAGACTTTTATGTTCACCAGAGCTGCATTTACTTGATTAAAAATACAGTAAAACTGTAACATTGTGAGAAAGTAATACGATTTAAAATGTTTCTAGTACTATTTGAATATATTTTAAATTGTAACTTTCTCCTGCAACAGCAGAGCTGAATTTTCAACAGCCATTACTCCAGTCTTCAGTGTCACCTTCAGAAATCATTGCTGATTTGCTTCTCAATTAACAGTGATGGAAAGTACAAAGATTGGAAAGATTGAAGTACAAGTACTGTTAGATTGCTGAGATAATACTCATTTACAGGTAAAAGTAACATTGCTGTTAAAAATGTACTTAAGTAAAAGTACTTTAAAAAAGTACATTCTCAAAACTACTCAGAGTACATATTTAGTAAAGTAAACACTTTTTTTTACCTTATTGATGAAGTAAATTGTAAGAATACAAACTGCTATTATCTTGTTTAATGCCATAAAGATGTTTTAATATCTCATCTATATAATATATCTAACATCTTTTCTAATATCTCTTATTTTTGGTCCATTCGTCGAAAGTCTAGGCAATCATTATTTTCAAGCTTTAAAAAGCATACGACACATAACAGTAATCCATATAAATGGAGCGGTTTAGTCCAAGTGTTCTGAAGAGACATGTTCACTTAATACGATGAACACATTTCAAATTATGTGTTTATTTACATTGATCAAGTACCATTACAATAATCTCATATAAAAATGCTAGCCCACTCAATGTATTTGTTCTGTTTTGTTTTTACAATGGGATATCTTTGTTGCAATAGCTCACACACAGCACAAGGAAGCTTGACTTTAAACTCTGAATTAAATGTATAGTGTGCAAAAAATACAAGTAAATAGTCAGTAAAAAATAAGAACAAATAAACAAATTAAAAAAAACGATGGTTTAAGAAGTAACAAACTGTGTTTACATGAATACTATATTATAAGTATCAAGTACTCTTGATACTCTTATTAATAATGGTTATCATCAGTATGGAAAACCGGTCCTTTGTGACTAAGCAGTTTGATGCTTAATCTCTGCGGAAACTGTGATACATATTTTCAGGATTCTTTGATGAATGGAAAGTTTAAAAAACGTGTTTGTTTTTGCAATAGAAATCTTTTGTAACATTATAAATGTCTTCACTGCCACTTTTGGTCAATTCAATGTGTCCTTGCTGAATTAAAGCATTACTTAACCAAAACATTTGAATGGTATAGTGTATCACAGTTTCAGCTTAAAAATGTTATTGAGTAAGACTTCAAGTTTTAGTTGCAACAGTACTTGGATAAAGTAGAAATTCCCCAAAAATAATACTTAAGCACAGCAATGAAGTAAAAATACTATATACTTGAGTTTTGACTATGACCCCAAGCACTCCTCCACACAATTCAGACCCGGTGTCTTCACCTCTATCTGACAGAGTTAAGCCTGTAAGGGGACATGGAGGATTTGAAGTATTTGGAGACTAACCTTGCCGTAATTGCTGACTGACCGGCCGCATTCATGCTGACCAGCATCCGAGACCCAGTCCAAAACAAACAGGAGAATGGCCACTTCAAACAAAATGAGATGAATTTACGAACTCTATGACCTGACTTACATTCCAAGAGGTTGCATGACAAACAGCTTGCAAATTTCACACAATATGAAGGGCAAGTGATGCTGTTATTTCTAACAGGAGGATGTGAGAACGACCGGGTGCGTGTTTGCTCAGTCTCTGAACTCAGAGGCACACATATAAATTAACACTGGATCCATGATTATAACAGAACAGTAGGTCATGGATTATCATTATTTAAAATGTATTTAGTAAAGTTATTTTTAATAAATCTTGAAATGTTATAATTAGAATATGAAACACATTTGATTCAATACTGAGATCTATCAACGAAATGGATTCATTTTTACCCATTATTTGTTTCTATATCAGCACACTAGGTTTTGGAACGGAGTTCATTGTAGCCAACAAGTTGAATTCTGGCTTGGCACATTTCAATCTTTTAATCTGAAAGTTTAAATCAAAGGCCATTTGATTCACATTTTCATACAGGCCACTCTGCTGGATATTCAGGATTAAGTAAGTAATTGATGATAAATAATGTGCCAGACCTACAATATCAGGCTGTATCAGTTGATAACCTCTGCAAATCGGAGCAGATCCTAAAGGTCCATAGTGTATTATGGACAAGTCCAGCTAGTTGGCGGAACCGGGATGGCCAGTAATCCTATCCCCCCTCTAGTTTTTCAACATTGTGTTTAGGAGCAGTAAATCAGGGCTTCGCTGAATTGTTTATGTCTTGGGATCTGATCCATCTGTCGTTGAAGACCGGTGGCGCCTGGGCACATGAAACACGACCCTACCACCGTCTCCATGCTGGATTAGAACTGAAGGACAGTGTGTGTGTGTGTGTGTGTGTGTGTTTATGTGAGAAAAAAAAAGAGAGAGAAGGAGGTTTTGGTTGTGCATTTAGATGTGATTTAAGTGTGGGTGTGTGAATCCAGAAGGCCACATCTGTGCCAATGCCCCAGGTAGGTGGTTGTTAATGTCAAGGATCATTGTGATTCAGCCACATGTCCTTGGGTGCTTATCTTTCTCCATTTAAGTGAAAAAAAAAAAAAAAGAAGCAGGGCCAAACTCTCTCTCTCACAGCCATGACCCCTCAAACCGGCCTCAAACCGGCCTCAGCCCCTTCCGAACCTTCTCTGCTTGCCGAAAAGGAGTCATGGACATGCAGATTTATCTGTCCTTCAACCATCCAGCCAGGGACCACACAGGTGAACAAGGCCTGAGAGACACCGAGCTAGGTGTCAGGACAGAGTCAAGTTTCATCAAGACATAAAATCTCTTAAACGTATAACTGGTGAGGAAAGTTTTGGCATGCCGGGTAACCCAGCACTCCTTCATTAGCACAGTGAAGCAAGCCAACAAATACTGTATACGCTTAGCAGACGACCCCGCAGAGAAATGGTGAACATCTGGAAGTGGTCCAAAACAAATAGTCCAGAGGGCTTCATATGTAAACCTTAAGAAATGCGGCACTCTCTGCTGTATAAACGTGTCAAGGACAAATAGTCTTGCATGACATTAGAACACTTCTAAAGTCCGCAATCCCAAAGGAAGGAAGACAATGCCTGGGCTCAGCATTCTGTGTGATTAGCAAGACAATGCTTTTTTTTTTAACTCGCAGAGAAGCACAATGGACAAAAACATGAACTTCAACCACAGTGAGAAACAGATATTAAATGAATGAGAGTCTTCTGAGAATTTCACCATTAGAATGACCCTTCAGTTCCCCTTTGGGACATTATTGTTTACTGGTTTCTGAGCCACACAAGCTGAATTCGAGACCAGTAACTGGAGTCATGGATTATAAAAGAAACATCCGACCACAAAGGGCATGTTGGACACAAGGTTACAGTGTCCAAAAAAAAGAGAAAGAACAGTAATTTGCTTAATCTGTACTTTTGACTTCCGTCATAATTTTCTATAAAACAAGATGCATGATTTGGAAAGCAAAGATTGGCTGAGATGTCAAGATTTGATTTTAAGGAACGGCTTGTTTAATTTTATTTCCCATTGGAATTATAAAATATGGTTAGGTCTATGATTAAAGCAAGACGAAACATGTCAATGGGGCAAAAAAAAAAATATTGTAGCAAGTTAGTTCAAAAGAAATATTTATAATTAATTATAACTAGTTATAATTAAATATTAATATTTCTTTTGAGCAAATTTGGTGCAATATGTTAAATGTCAAGATTATGGACGCACAGACTTAAAAACTTAAAAAAAAAAAAAAAAAAAAAAAAAAAAAAAACATGCCAAGGCAACTAACTGAAATAAAAAAGAAATAAATCTGAAAAAAGTCTAAGTTTAAGTCAAATTAAAACTAAAATAAAAACAAATTAAAGCTAAATAGAGCACAACTAAAGTACAACTAAAATCGAAATGAAAATAGAAAAATAACAGCAAATTCAAAATATTAATATGAATAATATAGAGCCAATTTTAATATTTATATACCATTTCTACACTAAAAACTAAAATTAACCAGCCATAAATACATTCAAATTGAAATATGGATATTCATTCATTCATTTTTCTAAACAATACATTTAACAGTGTTATTTAACTATTAGAGATATTAAAAAGATATTAACAAGTGAGTGTTAGATGAGAGCAAAGGTAATCTAAATATACAGTTAAAAAACCAATATTGGTTGATACAGATCAATTTAAAAAAAAAAAAAAAAAAAAATCAAATATTGGCCAATATCCAGTATGGTACTGATAAATTGTGAATTCATACTCGATATGAAGTCTTAATAAGTAAATTTATGTTGTTTTATGAATGTTTACACATTGATTACTTAAAAAGCATATGTTAACAAGCAGTTTCCACATATGCGTGTATGATTATATTCTGATCCATAGTCCCTTCAATAGTAAAGATCACTAGTACGGATGCGTCCACATCAACAGCCGTAATTATACTGTTGTTCAGTGAATCCTTAATCTTCTCTTCCAATCACTGAGCTTGAAATGCAGTGAGAGGAACGGTGTTATCTTGCTGTGTGTGTAGACAAAACTCACCTCATATAAAGGCTTAAGGGGCAAGCTGAAAATCAGCTCATATGCACGGTGCATGAAGAGCACGCAACTGTTAAGTTGAAGCCTTTAAAGGCAAAGTGTCAAATTTGGGGATGTTTTCTCTAGTTTAATGTAAAAAAAATCTTTTCAAGTATAAGCATTCTTTTCATACAGGTAGGTTGACAGTTTGTCTTTAGTTTTGCTATTGCATTTGGTGCCACTAGTGGCGCTGCCATTAAATCTCCACGAGCTTTTTACATATTTTAGGCAGCAACACGGAAACTCGTAATGCTATTTTGTTGCATTTGTACTTGTCAAGCTAGTCGCAGCGTTTGCTTTGTATTATTCATGTTACACATATCCTATTCTCCCTTTTTCCACTCAAATTAGGAAAAAAAATACACAATAAATCTGCATAAGGAAAACGAACCAAGACATATTGCAGTCAAGACTCCAACAAGGCCCTAGAATGTGCTGAATAAACACAGTCTTGGCCTCCATTCAAGTGTTAACCAGTTATGTGCAAATAGCACAAAAAAATGGCAAATCTGTAACCAAGGTACCGATACAAACTCACAACAATGGCATCATAGAGAATTGAGCGCCTCAGCCATTTGCCAACAAAAACGAAGGGCCAATGGCATTATATCATAGCAGAAAATGACATCTCATTCATCATCGGCAGAGCTCCATTCCGCTTTGCGCCGTAGGCTGCTGGAATCCTGATGGCTAGTTGAAACATGTTGATTTTCACACATCTCCACTGCAAAGTCCTGACGAAGCACATTTAGAGAATAGGATCCAATAGCGTGACCTGTGACTCATGGTCCTCGTGCACAGAGGAGTCATGCTATCAGACGTGCCACTGTTTATCCATGACCTGCTGTTTGGATCGATCGCCTAAAGACGCTTACACCTTCAGAAATTCTGCTGAAAAAGCTAGTCTCCCAGCCTGCTCAGGCTGGACTGGTTTGCTGGTTTTAGAGTGGTTTTGGACGCTGTTCAGACTGACTATCCGACCAGCTACAGCTGTTTCTTGGTGCTCAAGAAATATAAAAAAAAATGACTATTATTATTATTACTATTATCAGCATTGAAAACAGTTGTGCCGCTAAATATTTCTTTTGGAAATATTACGTTATACACCTTTTGTCAGGATTCTCTGAAAAGAACAGCATTTATTTTTAACCTTTTTTTTTTATTATTGGTTTTACATAAAGAAGGTTACAATTTATCATCACCTTTACTGACCTCTACGTTTTGAACAGCAGAGTAAATGGCTGCATATTTATATCCTTTTGGACTGCCTAATTGTTAATCTATAAAAGGAAGTTGTAATGTGAGCCGGCTTAACTGGCCAGTAGTGAAAAAGAATTTTTGATGTAATTTTAATAAGACCCACAGTGATTTTGCTCATATTTTCCTTTTAGTGGCTTAATATGAGATATATTACACATACTCCTAATAAAGTTACTGGCAGATAGATTTAATTTACTCACAATTGCATTTGATTAGTGAGTCTTAATTTTTAGATACTGTATATACAGAAAATAAAGTCTGAAAGCCTTGATTGAGACACAAATTGAGCATGAGACCGTGAACTGTAGTGATTTCCAGTAGCTGCCAATTTTGCCTATAAAAGCATTTATTTTGTTTATCAAACACTTGAATCTTTTGTTTGCAAATTACTTTGGGGATTGACAACTTGCAAACAAAAGAAGCTCTTTTTCTCTCTCTACCTCTCTCTCTCTCTCGCTCGCTCGCTCCATGTTGCTTACTCTTCTGAGATATGTCAGATAGCATTCCTCAGGCTTTTGTTTCACATACTAAGGCCACCAACAACAATCTGATCTCTCTGGCACGGATGTTTACAGCACTCCGCCGCTGTGCTTTGGCCAGTGCGCTTTTTCTTCTGCTTCCTGTCTGTCAGGGTGGAGGGAACAGCGGCTATCCTGATTACAACGCTTGAGGGCACACAGTACATGGTATGGATATGAGCGTCAGTCTAATGGAGCGCCTCCGAATAAAATCCAAGTGGGCTTTGAACCCTGGAAGGGGTGAAGAAGAGAGCCTTTTGTCTGCGCCGACCCAGTTGAGCGATACTTGCTCCCTGATGCAAAAAACACACGACAGTGAAAGCGAGGCGGTTTAAAGCAATCATTGTCTGTGTCGGCTGGGACCAATATTGTATTTCAATAGAGCTGTGAGCCCAAGCCGCACAGAGTTCAGAGGGAGAAAAAGCCTCTCTCGATCCGCGTGGCTGATAGTGCCCGACTACAACATCCATTTGCACCCTTTCTGTCTTTCTTTCTTCTTCTGGCCCCTCTCACTGCCTCTTTCTTCCTCCCTTTTTGCTCACAAAAGTCCAGACAGAGCCTCAAAAACTCACCCCAACTTTCCTGAGGCCCAATGGTGTTTTTCTTGGGATATGTGAGGGCTGAAAACTTGAAGGCCAATCTTTCTCCAAGTACATGTTTTCTTTCCATACTCATTGGTAACTAATGAGAATAAAAAAATGGGGCAGAAAGCATTCATATCAGAAATGCATCAAATTATTTTGTGAAACCGCGTGTGTTTTTGTGAATGTGATAAAAGAGCAAGCTCTAATGACAGAAATGATAACGCAAACATGAGATCGTACCGTCTCGCTGCAAACATGTAGAGTTAGCCGTGCTCTTGGCCAAAAAGTTCCTCCAGCAATTACAACATCAATTCATCGGCGAACCCCACACTGTTTCTAACAAGAGAACTAACAACTTAACAATCCAGCCAACTCTCCTCGCCTCAGCCAAGTTCGAAATCAAAGTATGTTTATAACCACTTCATCATTGCAAGTTAAACCTACAAGAAACAGCTCTGCCAAGAAGCCATTTAAACAACTCTTGGTTTCCAGGTTTAGTGGTTTGATGTTTCATAACAGTGAAATTGCTATTTGTACAATCTAAAAGAGTGCTTACATGGGGCCCTTAACATCCATAATGTCCTACAATATTTCCGATGGTCTGTGTTTAAGGCTGCGTGAAATACTGAAGGATATAAGTTGGGGACACTACTTTGAAAACGTAGCTTGCGATCTCATCACAATTTAGAATGGTTCAAAATTAGCCAAGCTACCCACACTGTATTTCAGCGGTAAAAGACTGTAAAAATGCTGCGGTGAAAAACAGTTCACTGGTTCACAGAAAGTTTCCATACTATGTACAGTGAATAACTGTAATGGATCTAACGGCACATTTAGTGTCATTTTAAAATACTGTTAAATGTACAGGTTTTTTTGAAGTGAAAGATAACAAGTCATTGTATAATTTACAGTGAAAAAGCGTAAACTGGCATTCCCACAATTTCCTGCATGACATATTTTCGCTGAAATAACTCTTTTATTAGTTTCTTCTTATTATTCCAATCGGTTATGTACATTAGGGTTTTAGGTTACATCTAATGTTGTTAAATTTGATGTTTATTGCATTTTTAAAATTTCATGTATGCTACCATGATGGTGTTTAGAGTTTGTGTGAATTTGTGTGAACCTTCTATATAGTAGTGTTGTCCTTCTCAGCTTTAGGAAAAACTTTTTGTGATGAGCTTTGATTCATCATGTGACTCATCCCCAAAGTGTTTGGTGGTTGTCACTGTATTACAAAAGGTACAAAACACATTATAGTACTTCAATAGGTTGGTAAATTAGCAATGTATCAGTTAATCAAATATGTTTTTATCATAAATTTAATAGTTTTTTACTGTACATTACATGAGAATTTTTTTACAGTACAGTAATAAATTACAGTTTAGAAAACAGTTATTTTAAATTGTAATAATACTCCACATGATTACTGTTTTACAGGGTTCCAGACTGCGACCAAAATGGTCGCAATGCGACCTTTTTTTAACGACGTGCGAGTAAAAATTTTATGTAGTCGCATTTGTGCGAGTGCATGATCATGTTATTCGCGCGTGTGTAACAGAACGAGGTGTCTGCAGCTGCTGCCGTCCGTAACTGTTTTGTTTTCAAAATGAACAAAATTTATATAATGAACGAGTACATCATGAATCCATTTTCCAAACCGTGTTTTTGTCTTATCCTGAATCACTACGGTGCGCCTATAATAAGCGTTTATATTCGGACTATTTCAGACCAGGCTCGGCTGCGCTGCGGAGTATCACAGGACCTGCGTGACTCGTCATAGACAAACAGAGAGAAGTAGTTCCGGCTACAATGTTCTTCCACAAGACACATGCAGTTCTATTTATTAACCCTAGAGGGTGAACGTACACGCGCATTGCACAATGATGATGAAAGGCGCCAAATTTCGGAATTAAGCCATATAAAAATGAAAAGGTTGATAGCTGAATAATAATCATAAAAAAACAAAGTTTGGAGTTCAAGGATGCTGGTGGAAAGGACGAGTCATGCATACAGACACATGATGATGAGCGCACAGGTAGAAAGGCATTAAGTTACTTCAACAGCAATGGCTTAGACCAGAGTTCCTCAATAGGCCGCGAGAGAATGTTTGGCCCGCGCTAATGTCAAATAGTGTTGTCGAGGTAATGTATATAAGCACGTCTCAGTCTCGAAAATTCAAACGCAGCATTATTGCTTACGTTGCGTAACCGCTGGTGCGTTGAACATGCTCGCGCTCCGCGCCGGTGGTCACGCGCAGTTAGTCTGTCAGACACTCAAACTGACTAGACAAAATAGACTCAAATGTGAATGGACTAAAATGTTTGGTTTATTTTGTCTGACCAACCGCAACAAAGAAAGAAAGTAAACTGTATGTGAGAAAGTACAGTGTTTGCTCTTATATTATTAGTTACAGAAAGGCAAACTAAAGGCTAATATTTTCTCATTTAAATGAAACTTTTAGCAAATACACATCTATATCATTAAAACAAATCCCTGAATATCTAATTAACAGTTAATTTCACAGACCTTGCAGATTTATTCGAAAACAACAGTGAGATTTTCTGCAGTGTTTGTAACCGCGTGAAAGCGTGTATTCTGCGCGTGACCGTCGATCCGTGAGAAATGAATGCGGACTTCAGTTCAGCTTCACTGGAGCCGCGATCAATATATATTTCGATTAATTCATACTTTTCATATTTCTAATTTATTAAATATGAATTAAAATAAATATAAATTATACATATACCAGATTTATATCGGCCATCAGCCACTGTGATTTAATATAAGATTAATCTTAATCTTAATATTAATAATGAATATTTAAGATTACTATGCATCAAGCATGCATTGATTAAAATTGTTGTAGCAAAAAAAAAAGGTGCGACCAAATCATGTGCTGGTGCGACCAACTGAGAAAATTGGTAGCACCAGTGCAACCAGTTGAAAAGTTAGTCTGGAGCCCTGTTTTAACTTCATTATTTATAAAAAAAAAAAAAAAATGCAGCCTGGGTGAGCTTAAGGGACTCGTAATTGGAAATGGGTTCAATTGGAATTATTCATTTGTTCTGTAAATCCTTAGTTTGATCAGTGAATCATTTATTAACATGTTAAAAGTGCGAATGAACCGATTAATCGCTTGAATCAGACTTCCCATTGCTACATACAAGACACAGCACAATAACACTGAACAACAAAATATCATTATACATGTACTACTGATAACACATATGCTAGTCGTTGGAAAAAATTACATTACACCAGTCTGAAAATGTGCTACTGAAAACCAGACATTACCCTTAGTGACAACACCGAAGGTAATACAACACAATATAGCCTCAATGCATTTATAAGTTAATCGGTTTAAGAAATGTACAAGTGGCACTAGTTAAGTTAGCCTGTATGCTAATAGCATTTATTTACTGAATGATTTTTGGTGCTAAAACGTATATTTGTAATAATGTTTGAGGTTTGTCCCATTCACATTTTTATTTACTTTGCAAAACTGTTGAACTGCATGAAAGCAAGAGTACGTTTGAGGTCACACTATTATTATTGATACCATACTTGCCGCTCACATTCTAATGCTTAGTTATGACATGACTGTAATGAGCTATTAGATGTGTATGAAAAGGCTTGAGCACATAAGGAACCGTTGCTGCTTTTGAGGCCTAGTAGTGAAGGAACCGTACCTCTGCTGGTTTCTCTCTGGCTCCTTGTGCATTGCTTTTTCGTAGGTTGATGATGTGCACCTCCTGAGGAAGACTGGTGGTTCCTCGGCTAGCGCAGCCTGATAGGGCAGTAAAACTCTTTAACATGGCCTGAACCGGGTGACTCACCCCAACTGGCAAAAGTTCACAAGGGCTCCTAGACAATGGACCTGCAAATAATAGAAAACATGGCGTGAACATCCTAAACAAACACATTCTGCCTCATTATTCTGAAAACGTGGTAATGCTTTTACTTATGATACAGTGTTTGACTATTTAAATTTGATCAATGGAAAGCATACAGGCCTTTACATAGAACTCTGTAAAGTCACTTATAGGTTAGTGTATATATATATATATATATATATATATATAAAACAAACTAACTGTGTAGTGTACATAAAAGGAGGTATTGCCACAATTTTACCAGTAGTAAATCAGTCTTACCAACAGGAACTAACAAGCTTTGGAATTTGAACATGTCCGTTTTTAAATGTTAAAACAAAGTCATTGTAATTAATACAAAGTATTCGTTTTAACCACTTGGTGAAATTGGCAGACGCTCCCTTCATCATGTGCCGTGGTAGCACGTCAAATCATTTACAGGAATAAATATGAAGCTATTGTGCACAAATCATGTCGATACACAATGTTTACATACTTAAAACTAATCATGGTATTGACTCTAGAATAGTGGCAAGGAACTCTAACTTAACCGAGCACCGAGAGCATCTCCGTTGTGTTGTGGCTTTATTTCGTTCTGCTGTTTCCATTGTGTTGTGAACTTATGTTTGCTTTTTAAATTTCGTCGAGTTGTGCACTACTGGGCCACCGTACAAAACAGACAAAAAATAAAATACAGAGAAAATGGACTGTGTTTGATCATCATTTTGCACATTTCAGTACCTGTCCCAGTACAACTATGTGCTGTTACTAAGCACAATTCAGAACATGAGATGTTAACATATTTACTGAATTTTACACCATAATCACTTCATTCCGCAATTTATTTCACAGCATTGTAGAAGGTAATACTAAAGGTAATACAAATATCAATTTGCTCATACATCATAAGCAGATAAAAAAAAGTATAAATTATACACATTATTTATTATACAAAATTATATAAGCATTATTTGTTTATTATGCAATTTATATTTTTTTTTATTTTATTTAGTTTTAAATATTTAAAAATAGTATATTTTGTTTAGTCTTGCATTTTGATTAAAATATAGACAAAAAAAAAAAAGCAAAATAAAAATATATTATTTATAAAAGTATAAAACGTTTTTAAATGATTTACATTAATAATAAAATAATGTTTTTTGTACATATTTTTTGTACATAAATGATTATAAACTATATAAATAATGAATAATGTGTATACTTGCTGCTCATTATGTAGACTCCTACTCTCTCTCTCTCTCTCTCTCTCTCTCTCTGTCTCTAAATTGGAAGATTTACCCTCTTAATCACTTTCACAAAGCAAAAAGGCTTCACACGTTAGTGCCCTCCTATGTCAGAGACTCCTCTAATTGGCCCACATTCAAGGAGGTCAGTGCGGCTGTTACCACAGAAACTAAGCAAGCAGAGATGTGTTTGTACCGTAGAAATGGAACGGGCACACGCTCTGAGTCATGACCTTGAAACACAACAGAGAAAGAGATCATGGAATAATGAGGAGGAAAAACAAGCACTGTGTGAAGATAACAGCACCTAATGATACTGTTCAGCCATCGGTGATGAATGTTAAACAGGACACTCTTGGCACCCGCGTTGAAATGATGGCCGAAATGTTCAAGGTGCAGCTCTGTTTCAAATGGTCACAAGACTTGTCTGGTCTAATTCACCGCAGGTCATTAGATTTCCATTTATGTTTAGGTTGTGCTTTAATAAGCTGTGCACCTTCCAGCTGAAGGTCAACTCTAACAACACACATGCCAAATGGCAGTAAGATCACAAGGGAGGATGAATCTAGAATGCTTCTCTCGAGCTCAGAGGGTAATCAGCAGCCAAATCTAGTAGATGAAGGACCCTTAAGGGTGAGGGTGTGTGTATATGAGCGTGTGCGCCGCTGAATGTACAGACAGAGATCCCTACAGCTAGGCTTATGTCTCTCCTGCCAAGGGAAACCGAAGGAGCACGGGATGATTACATTTACCCATCCGCCGATAAAGCTCAGGACAACCTGGGCAGATGAGCAGACTCAGACAGTAAAGCCAGTGTGTCTCCGATGAGTCTCAAAGAAAAAACAAAAAAGATCGAGCGGGGAAACTTTTCATTTGATTTCATTTCAACTTTAACACATACAAACAATTTTGCTGATTGAAAAAAAAAAATAATAATAATAATCACAGATTTCTATGACACTTAACATCATAAATAAATATATTTTCACACTGAATCTTTCTATTAATGTGGAAAACCTGATTTTTTTAAATATTTGTTTTATGGTTTAATGACATCTTTTCATGCAATTTACAAATTTACACATTTTGTAATTTAACGTAAAAAACAAATTTACATTTCCACAATTCTCTGTGTGACAACACTGGGTTTTCATTGAATAGTTTGTCCGTTTTATGGCTATTCAACGCTGTGCATTGCTGTGTACATTGCTCAATTAATTTTTATTTTCTTTTTTTTTTTTTTTAGTGACAATTAATTTATACTCCTTGTATACATATGTTAAATATAAATCTGCTTTTTTCAGTTAAGTTCTGCCAGCCACAGCTGAAGAATATATATATATATATATATTATATATATATATATATATATTTTATTTTTTTTTTACCTTAAATGGAGGAGATGTCATAATCAATGTAGTACATAAACAGATCCTAACGGTGTAACGGCTCAAATTACTCACGGTTCGGTTTGTATCATGGTTTAGAGGCAACCTTCGGTACGGTTCCGTATGTGCTAAGTTAAGGGTTAAAAAGGACTGCTGTCAAATAAATGTAATAAAATAAGAACAAATAATGTAACTACAAGCAACAACACAAATAAATACAATAGAGCAAAGGAACAAAAAAAATAAACAGTGCTTTCAGGTAGGTCTAACATTATTTTCAGGAACAGAATAAAGTAATCAAATGTAAATAACATTGTACATATGACTTTTATTACAATTAAAGATTAATCCTCATTAAAGTTACTGAAGCTATTCAATAAAGAGCAGTGAGTGACGTCCTTGTCTTTTGTTATTCTATTAACATTAAAAAGAGCAGGCTTATTAGGCTGCTGTCACTTTAAGATACTGTACGTTCTCTTAAAACGCAACTGCATACCTTTGCACTTTGCACTTGATCTTGCATTCTTGCAAATACATTACCTACACTGACAGCATCTTGGGTGCAGCGTTTGTGAGTGCCTAGCTGGAAGATGTTTGGTGACCAGCCAATTAGATTTTGCAGATTTGACCAGAGATAGCCATTTTATCAAGCAATATGTAGGAGGTTGAAACTCATAGTTTAAGTTTAGAATTGCAAAAGATAACTAGATTATCATATCTATGATCTATATACTGAATCATCATACAGCAGTGGGGAACTGCCCACTAACCCTGAATGTAGCCAATAATACTTCGAGCTGACTGACTGATTGCGAAAATGAAGGGCTTTTTTTTTTTTTTTTTGACATATGTTAACTTTAATGCACACATTCCTTAACCGCACTGAGTGACACAAGTATACGCAAAAACTCTTTTCCTAAGGATGTAATCTCCCGTGAGAGAGCTTGAGGTTAAGTTCTCTTGCAGGTCTCTCTTTCTCTCTCTGTCCACAGGGACACACACCACTCACATTTCAGCTCTAACACGACAAACACACAACCACACTGCGATAATGATCAGAAAAACATTTGGAAACTATTATAGTGTGTGAGAGGGGGAGAGAGAAAGATTCCTCTCTTCAAACTGTCTTATGTTTGTCTTCAGGTAAAGTGTTGCGCAAAAGACTGATTTTAGCTGTTTGTTCATCCAAAAAAAGGAATTTGGGGATATTTTGCACTCAACACAAATTATACACTTTGAAGAATATAATGGTCACTTTTTTCCATACAATGAAAGTGAATGAGGACAGGGGCTCCATAATAACGAAAAAGTACCACAAAGGAATCATACAAATGGCCAAAGGACTTGTGCACTATTCCAAGTCTTCTGAAACCTTACTTTTTTTTTACTCTGTGCTCCACGCAGAAAGAAAGTCACATTGGTTTGGAATGGCATTACATTAAGTAAATAATATCAGATTTTTAGGATATGTAGGTGAATTCCTATATTCGCTACTATTCAAAAGTTTGGGGTCAGTAACATTCAAATTATCGAAAGTGACAATAAAGAATTTATAATGTTTATTTCACTTAAATTGTGTTCTTTTGAACTTATCAAAGAATCCATAAATGCATCACAGTTTCCAAAATAAGATTACATAGCACAACCGTTTTGATTTCTGGAGAAGTATGATCATTTATTTAATCAATGATACACTAAAAAGTAGATTTTTAGTAATTTACTGTAATAATAAGAAATGTTTATTGAGCGCCAAATCAACATATTAGAATTATTTCTGAAAGACCATGGAACACCGAGGACTAGATTAATGGCTGTTAAATCCATTTAGATTTTGAAATATTTTCGAATAGAAAACAGAAAGAAAGAAATTTAAAATTGTAATAATATTATTTCACAATATTAGACATTTTACTATTTTCCATCAATTACATGCAGCCTTGGTGAGAATAGACTTCTTTCAAAAACAGAAAAAAAAAAAATCTTGGTAGGTTTTTTGCTGTTATGACAGAAACACTCTGAATTTCTGTTTTTTTCCTTTCTACAGGCTCTATCGGTCTCGCATAACCCTTGACATCAACTCGTAAGAGCGCAAGGAAACTGCACTTTGATGTGCTCTAATAAGAACAGCCATTTTGGGAGAACACGTAGATCTAGAATGAAAGGTTTTAAAATCACAGATAAAGAGGTTAGCAGTCACATGTGTGACTTCAATACTCCATCCTCCTCCACTACCTCCTCTTCCTCCCAGCGGAACAGAGTTTGTTGCCTGTCTAACCGACGGCATCACGCCTTCGTCCCTCACCAAAGTCTGAGATCACTCAAACTCACTTTTTCCTTCACAGAATGAACAGAGGAATAACAAGCACCAGCCAGCCAGAGCCTGGAAGACAGCCAAAAGATTACAGCTCTTATTGGGCAGCCATGTTGTTTCTTTATTTAAACTGCTAAGGGAAAAGGGCCCGCAAGACAAAGTGCTTTGGAGAAGAAAATACAGATGATTTGGAGAATAATAGAGGGAAGTCGAGCATTTGTTGGCTGATTCTCCAACAAAAACGGAATTGAAATCAGGGGCCACAAACAAAAGCACATTCCCATCCTGACGAGAGGGGTGTTTTTATCCATGGGACATACCATTAAAAAAAATGCCATGAAGACAAAAAAAAAACAGAACCTGAATGCTATTCATTTTCTTTAGAGTATATTTCAAGAGAGAGTATTATATATATATATATATATATATATATATATATATGTAGGTGTTCTGGGGGAGATTTTTATTCTAAATGAATGAGGTAATATTACTCTTTCACATTATTTGGAAAACGCAACATTTTTTGAGGACTATAAAACATAAAATATATATAAAAGAAAAAAATCTAATGGTGAGTGAAATACGTGTCATCCACGGTTTCCTGCTGAGCTTTGGGAGATAACAGAAGCATTTAGTCCAACACAAGACAAATAATAGTTATTAAAACATTTCAAAGCGTTCTCTTAACTGGATCAAATGGACTGTTCTCTCACATCTGGAAAGACAACCAAGGCTGAAGCTGCATGGGGCAGGGAGAAAAAAAGGTCATCAACTGTCATCAATGTCACCAAAGCTATCTTCTCTCTTTTGTTAGCGTTTCACAACCCATCAGCCGGACAGCCGACTGTGGTGCTACGTTTTCTCTTATTCAGTTTGCTTGAAGAAGAAGAGGAGAAGAGAAGAAGACGAAGAAGAAGAGACACAGTGAATTGATCAAAAGTGAAAAGTAAAGACATTTAGAATGTTTGAACTTTCTACCTGAAGAATCCTGACAAAAAGAATATCACAAATATTATTTTCATTAAGTTTTCAACATAATAATATGAACTACAGCATATTAGAATGATCAATGTGACTGGAGTAATGGCTTATTGGCTTATTTTAAATGAATAATATTTCACAATATTAATGTTCTAAATGCAGCCTTTAACACCACCGTCTACAACAGACAGCTGTCCCACGCAACAAAAGCATATAGAACCCATTATAATCAGTGACGCTGTCTACACTGGATGCGGCCTAGACCTAAACTGATGCCCCGTTCTATCTCTGGCGTACTCCAAGTATTCGCAATACGTTTAATACGAAGAACAAATGGATTTGCGATGATCGCTTTGTCGAGTCCAACGTGGACAGCTTCTCACAGTTGCGGTGTGACGCAAAAACGTTTATTTTTTTCTTCTTTAAAAGTTCTTCTTTTGTACTTGAGAAAAACAGGACGCAAATATACCAGTTTAATATCGCTTGAATTGTTCAGAGTAATTCTGGAGCTGATTAATAACTTTACTTTTGAAAAGAATCAGATTGTTCATTAATAAAATATCGCTTTTGAGTCTCAAACTGGGTGATGTAATAAGTTTCAAACTATACGTTTTCATGAAAATCTAGCCGAGTGAAAAGTATGATATCATGCTTTAGATTGAAGCAAAGTCGATGTCAAAATATCACACAGATACTTTAAAAAATGTACTTATTTACGGTAACAACGTAAAAATGCTTTGTTAATGTCCACTGCTACAAATCAGCAATGAAATCAGTTAAATTATTTAATTTTTCTTTAACTCAAAGCTTAAAAAAAAGTTGAGCAACCGTATACTGCTCCGGGTGTGTGTTCACTGTGTGTGTGTGTGTGTGAGCTTGGATGGGATAAATGCAGAGCACAAATTTCAAGTATGGGTCACCATACCTGACAATACGTCACGTGTAATGTAATGTAACGTAATGTATAGGCTCTGTTAATTAAGAAACAGGATGTGTATTGTTAAAGTATTGAGCTTTTCCGTTTTTTTCTATCACGTTGTCTTCAAGTGGTCCATCTTGCCCCCCTTTTACGATCTCTGGTCATCATTTGTTTTATTGGTTTATGAAAGCCATCTTTCCACTCCCCTTGGTTGAGAATCACTGTTCTACAAAATCGCCCTTTGCCTGTGTGTCTGTGCTCCCTCTTTCAGTGAGCAGAGGACAAACTGGTCCTAACTGGCAGCTGTTAGGGTCTGTGGCCGTCTGCTAGCTCCAGGCTGGACGCCCACAGGAATACAAGAATGAGAGACACTGTTGTTCGGTTCAGCAGGCCTGAAGGCTTGAAAAGCAGCCCAGCTAAAGAGCTCAGCTTCAAATTCCAACACTTCATATACACCTCTGATCTTTCTTCTGATGTCATATTCTACCAGCTCTGCACTTTCATCCTTGGCCCCTCCAAAGTCGTCTTCTTTACGTTCATGGAGGTTTCGTTGCCTTGTGTCGCCTCTATGAGGGGTTTTAGGTCTGACACCCTGTAAAGCTGCTCCATGTGTCCAAAAAGTGCTAAATATGTAAAAATGAATTTAAAGTTGTCGTATCATGAAAACTTTAATTATCCTTGATCTTGAGAAATAAAAGTTCATTGTACTATGAAAACGTAGTCCAAAAAGACCATATTGTGAAAATTAAAGGTGGGCGATATACAGGCGAGACATGATTAACCGGGAGAAAAAAATAGAGCCAAACTTATGTCTTAAGTAAATGTAAACAGCTGAGAAAAAAAAAAATGCATGCATGACATTATAAGGTTTGGTATATTTTTATAAAATGGTGTGTTATTTTAATTCTTTCCAAATCATTGTCCAGTTGTTCATGATTACTGATTGGGATTTGTTAAAAATATTGCACTCACAATAAGCAACTTCAAGTGGATAAAATGTTTTAGAATTGGAATAAGAACTAGAACACTTTTTCACTCTGGCGATTCCATGAATTTTGAAGAATTTTCATTAAACTTTCAAGGACTGGAAGTCTCAATTCTGGTGATGATAACTATCCAAAAATGTAACAATCTTTCAAAATGTATAATTAATATTTGTAAAATACCCTTTCCATTTTAAAATACAATTCTTAAAGGGTCAATTCACCCAAAAATGAATATTCTGTCATTAAATACTCACCCTCATCTCGTTGTAAACCTGTAAGAACTTCGTTCATCTTCGGAACACGAATTAAGATATTTTTGATGAAATAGTACTTTTCAACGATATCTAGTAATGGCCGGTTTCAAAACACTGCTTTGAAGCTTTACAAATCTTTTGTTTGGAATCAGTGGTTCGGATCGCGTATCAAACTGCCTCACTCATGTGAACTATTGAAATTTGAAACCACTTATGACGTAACAAAGCCTCATTTCCTGAAATCACATGAGTTGGTCGCTCCAAACCGCTGATTTGAAACAAAAGATTCGTAAGGCTTCGGCCATCATATCGTTGAAAAGTCATTATTTAGTTTTTTTGGTGCACAAAAAGTATTCTTGTCGCTTCATAATATTAAGGTTGAACAACTGTTCTTAAATATGTTTTTAGTAGCTTTCTGGGCACTGAAAGTGTTAATTGTCTTGTTGGCAATAGAGGCCACACTGAACCATCGGATTTCATTAAAAAAATCTTAATTTATGTTCTGAAGATGAACGAAAGTCTAACGGTGCAGAATGACATGAGGGTGAGTAATAAATGACAGAATGTTCATTTTTGACAATTTTGGGTGAACTAACCCTCTAAAAAGTTTTTTTTTTTTTTTTTTTTTTAAATGTTTTATCATGAATACTCTTATTTGTCAATTACCCAATGGGACCAATTAACACCAAAAACAATATGTAATGTCTTTTCTAGCTCCAAAGGAACTGCGTAATGTAAACATATACTATCGCAAAAAAAAAAACTTTGTGACAACCTGACAAAGCCTGTGTTGCCTTACAAAGATAAATGTGTTACTAACGCCCACATGCACCCGTTTCAATGAGCGACAAACCCACACCACTATAACTGGGTCTACACCACACATTTCTGACAGCACACAGCTCCCTGCCATTTACAGTAAATTCACTTCTATCTCTACCAGCATCATTATCTTGCTTACTTGCAAAAATATTGCATTTGCACCTCTGAACAGAGAAACCACACACACACACATCCTGTCACTAATTCTCAGGTTGGAAATACAAACAGTGTCCGAACTCAGAGTAGCCAATTAAATGACCTGAATGGCAGGTTGTAGGCAAAACCCTGAGAAAAAAAAAAAGCTCCCACATGTTCTGATCAAATTAGATGATAGAGCAGTAGTGCGTTTGTACAAAAGTAAGAGTGAAAGAGTAACAAGCACGTGCACGTGTGTGAGAAGCGTCGATGCATGACTTCCTAAAGCTTTACGTGAGACCACGTGTTTGAGCTTCTGTACTGTACAACACTGAAACTATTTAGAGTGCTCACTGAGTGGGAGAAAGTGAAAGATGTGAAAAGAAGAACCCCTGCATCTGGTGAGGCTCAAAAACCTTTCTGTTGCACTTGAGAGCTCACATCAAAATGAAAGCTCTGTCATCTTTTACTTTCTCATGTCATTCCAAACCTGACTTACTTAATTCAGTGGAACACAAAAGGAGAAATTCTGTGGATTGTGCTTGTTGCTCTATCCCATGCAATTACGATTAACGGGGACTGAAGGTTTCAAGCTTCAAAAAGGGGCAAATTAAAGGATTATAAAAGTACTATCTCTAAAGAGATTTGATCAAATTAATTTAATTTAATTTAGGCTTTTATTCACATATAAATCATTGATCAGCAAACATAAACAGAAGCTCAAACGAACCTTAGAGATGAGAGAGAACAAACCCCATTGGTTCGTGCGGAAACTCAAACGTGCTGCATAAAACATGAGAATGAACTTCATTGGTTCAAGCGAACAGGCTTGAGCTTCCGTTTACCACAACTGATGTGTGAGTTGATGGATGTTTATATGTGTTCATCATAAAAAAACATTTGTGTCTCTTCAGAAAATTTGGAGCAAACTGCTCGATTCATATGGCTTACTTTTACGATCTCTCTATGACTTTTTAGAGCATTTCATCCAAAAGATCTTCATTTGTGTTCCGAAGATGAATGAAAGTCTTACGGGCTTGAAATGGCATGAGGGTGAGACAGAATGACATATTGACAGAATTAATGGCAGAATTTTCCTTTTGGGGTGATCTATCCCTTTCATTTCAGTTCAATGCATTAGCACAAAGCTAGCATTTGTCTGGTAGTATAGTGCAGTGTAGCCCAGAGAACTTTTATGATTCCTTTATGGTGCTTTTGCAGCATTTTTGCAGCTTTAAAACTTCCGTCCCCATTTATTCGAATTTGGCAGAAATGAGCAACCAGTACAGTCCTCAAAGTTTCTCCTTTTGCGTTCCACAGGAGAAACTCATGCAGGTTTGAAAAAATGCAAGGGTGAGTAAATGAAGACTTTTTTGGGGTGAAATATTGCTTTTACAGAAGCAGAGAGCGGAGAGGGAATCTGGCACTTCCCTTTCACTTCACTTTTAATATGCCACAGTTTGCTTTTATGTCCCCAGATCTTCTGAGAATTATTTCTGCTTTCACGCAGATTAAATCTTCAGGGTAAAATAACAGAGGGTTATCTCAAACCGCAGATACTCAAAGCAGTGTTTGAGCATTATTAAATTTAGAGAGTGAGTGAAACATGGCTAAGAGTTATAAGGTCACATGGAGAGGCAGGAAATGCTATTGTAGAAATTCAAAACAAGAACGTTTCTGTCACTGAGGGTACTTAAATTACTTCTAAAGTGCCCACTTAAAGTGAAGCTATAGAAACTTCCAAGAATAATACTTGATTCCTAGTCACTTTTGGTAACAGGCCAAGGCCCTGGATTTGGGCACAGGAAGTGATGTCAGTCCCTCGCTGCCAGCAAAACCAAATCTGATACAGCATTTCTGAAGGGATGTTTTTCATTCTCATTGTTCCTGGATGTTAAAGTCAAAATAAAATTCTTCCTAAGCATACTTAATAGGTGTTTTTAGATTTATGAAATCAAAGATTCTGTGCACATTATTTCAAAAAAAAAAAAGGTTCATTAGTTCATGTATTAACTAACATGAAGTAACCATGAGCAATACATTTGTTAATCTTTGTTAACGTTAAATGTAATTTTTTTTTTCAATTCAATTAATTTACAATAGATTAAAAAACCATTCCCACCCCACATGCATTCGCATTGAATAACCTGTTTCACAAAAAACTAAATTATTACAGTAAAATGGTTAGCGAGCACAAATTCACTTTAAATACATCATCAGTATTTTCAGACACACCTTCAACTAAAACAACGTTCCAGCCGTGCCGAGTTGATACATAACCTGAAACCTGATCATGTGTAGCAAAGCAAAAAAGAAAATGTTTTTAATTAAGCAGAACCATTGTAAGTCTAGTCTCATGACAGTAAATGGGAGCAGAGAAGGATGTAGGCTCTGAGGGGTCACAGATTCAGCAAGATGGACTTGATCTACATAAACTATAAGGAAACAAATCTTTGTTCTCATATAGAATGAGGGATTAAGGCCAATCCTCATAACCTTCTGCCTCTTTCCTGCTCTATGACATTCCCAGGCTCTGTGAAGCTACATCAAGCACTTTTAATGAACACAATATTCTCCCTGCTAGTGTTTTTTTATCTGTAATCACTAGACCTACCATACGCCGGAGGCCACAAATACAGGAAGCCAATGTATTCCTTCACAGGGAAGAGAGGGAATTCAGTTCATCTGTCTGTGGATGAAATATGGTTTTACAGAATACCATTGAGGAGCAACATGTAGCTGAAGTGAGGGAGAGAAAATATGGATGAAAGACAAGAAAGGTAGTGGGAGGTAATTCTGCACGCTGTTCGCAGATGTCATAAACTTCAGCATCAGTGTGATGTTATACCAGCATGAATCAAATGCCATAAGAAGCAATTTTAACATTAAGTGGTTGGTTTTAAACAAAGAAATTCTTAGCTAGAGTTCCTTTTTGAAAACATGAGGGCAAGAAAAACATTCATGTCTATATAGTGGGTTGATCGAGGTACGGCAATGACTTTGTCTTATCACCTATGCTGAATGCCTACATATGCATCTAGGTTTTGCCACATTCATTTATGTTCCTTATAAAGTTGCATTTGGACCTCTTTGGCAGCCATCTAGCATCCTGTAAAGTCAAGATATTTGGTCAAGAGGCAGTTTCTCTCACATAAATTAATGCGAGAAATTCACGCAAGTGATTGCGATATTTTTCCATTTATACCATCTACAATCTGATTGGCTGGATCAGTTCCACCTTGTCATTGCATTGCACACGCCACAAGATCACGAGGCAACGACATCAAACAAGCTCAGGTCACGTCACTGGCTTGCTCATACTTAGCATTAGCGACTGCAACAAACAGAATTGGCCGTGATCTGGGGGTTTTGTCTGCGACAGTAAAATCCAGCCAAAAGTCGTGTAGTGTGAGCTTGCCTTAAACAGACCGAGTAACCCTCTGCTCCATGTCAAAATATTTTTGTGTGTGGATAAAGGGCTGTAAATCAGTGTCTGGGCAAACAGTAAAAAAAAGTTCAGGGACAATCGTGGCATTGAACAGGGTTTCAGATGTTCAGGCTCGTATCGATGGGGACACATCTTTCATTTCTCAGGCAGGAGGGGAGAGAGGAAGAGGCAGCTCCAGGGTCAGAGTAAAATTCATGACCACCGTTACTAGCCTAGAGAGACGGCAAAGCTCACATAAGACTTTCCCTCCGTCCTGCTCTCATTTTGTTTCTCTCTCCTTCACACACACACACACACACACACCGGTACTTCTAAGGTAGGTATAAATCAATGGTCTTTGAAGTAAAAGATGACATGGCCATTTCCCAGAGGACAGGAGAAGAAAAGAAGAGAGGAGAGGAAGACTCTCAACAAACAGGTTGACAGATGCTCCATACAGACCTGCACATGTGTGTGCATGAACAGCTTTAATGTCCGCCCTGCTGAAACATACGGTCCACCTTTACTGCTGACATACACGTAAAGAAACAGGAATGTATGCACCATACATCAACGTGCACTTGACAAGGGAGATAAAAGAGCGGCTTAGCTAACATACAACGGCAAGAGTACAGGCAGCACATTCTCATGGCAAATCGTAGCTATTGTATGTTTTGGTGAGTTGGAAATGAAATGTTGAGCATGTTTGGAATAAAATGGCCTTGGTAAACAGGGAAACAAACTTTTGTTTAAAAAAAAAAAAAAAAAAAAAAACACTTTAATAAAGGCACGGTTGTTCAATGTGGAAGGCATAACATTAACTCCACAACTATGTGACAGTTGTAATATATATGATGGATTTTCATAGACTGAGTGGGAAAAATTGGCAAAATTAATGATGATTAAAAGTTTAAGACAAATGTAAACCTTTTGAGCAGTACGGTCCCACATATGGGATATAGAACGTTTCAGGCCAAAACTAAGATGGTGGTGGCCATCACGTGTTATAGATAAAGATAAAGATCATTTATAAAAGTTTTTAAATGACAGAAAAACACTCATTTATACATATTAGAGAATCGGAATATCTGATAGCTGATGACATGGTAAGCAAGTGAATATGTTAAATAAAAAAGGAAAATCAAAATAGCGATACATCTGTCATACAGTTTTATTGTGACCGAGTTGTGTTACATGACAAGTATGACGTTTTAAACTTAATAAATATCGAACCTTAAAAATGGCCAAAGTTGAAGCAGCCAAATACAATTGATAGAGATAGACAATGACACACAATCTCTCTTAGAAGGCTTTTGTTTTTGCAGTCATTTCATCCAAATCAATCAAAAGTGCCATGGAACAGCAGGATATTCATGGGACATGGTGTTTGGTTGGTAGAAAACAGGCAGGGAAGAGTGTTTTTCAATGATACTTGTACAGCTTGTTCCCCCGTAGCGCCTCTTACCGTAATGGCAAACTAAACATTCCTCTGACCTCACTGCATTGTCAGCATAAGAACAGCACAGCACAACTACTGGCTGACTCCTCAACAATGGGGTGCACAAAGGGGAACATGTCCTTTTACTAGTTTTTACACATACAAGTTTGCTTTTTTTTCCTTTTAATCAGAAAACAGTACTTCGGATACACTCCAAAAAACGTTCTCTCGTTTGAGCGCACAAGGAAATCAGGTAAAACTAAACTTCTTCATGAAGATCTGTTGATCATGCACGAGTAAATTTCATCAGTAATGTTCACAAAGAAACGCTTCTGTAATAGCACCTGAATAAACTTGAGGCAACTGTTGTCTGTAGCACATAAACAGGGAAAGAGAGGGTCCAATATCAGAGTAAACAATCCAAGTCCACGGCAGCTCCTCTACTAGGACTCTCCTCAGATAAACAAAGACGTCATGTTTCTCGAGTCATCGGTGGGATCCGCCACATCCTCTGGATATGCTCTCCAAACCTTCCAAAACTATTTCTGAACGTATGTGGATCGATTGATGTTTTTAGTTTGGAAGAACCCAGATAATACTGTAAATGAACACAAAAATGAAAATGAAAATAAAAATAATTAATTATAAATAATTACACAATATTGCAGTTTGAATTTAAAAACGGAATAAAACAAAATCACAAAATTGATATTTAAAAGGTATTACTGGTGTATTAATAGAAATAATAACCATCAGTTGTAGTAGTAGTAGTAGTAGAAGTAATTATAATAATATTGAATACAATTTTCAGCTACTAATTAGAGTGTTCAGGGAATATTTCGATTTTCTCACATTTTAAATTATCGACAAATTGGATTCTTGATTAGGAAGAAGCAACCCAAAGTTACGAATAAAATTCAAATCTATATCAATGGTTTTTGTTATTGCCTTTTTATGCGGCCACCTGTCTCAATGATTGATGGCACCCATGACAGGCCTGTCAGAGTGGGAACACAGGAACTAAAGAGCGTTCTATAGTGTGAGTCAGGGAGGGCACGATGAATCAGTGTTTCACAAGCAGTAAAACACTCAGAGGGCATACCATCAGCCCCTTTAATGTCGGAGGGCAGGCAGTCAATAAAACACAAGTCAAAAGTCAGCCCTCATTCTTCGAAGCACATAACAGTCTTTACAAAGGGTTGGATGTAGAGTGAAGTTGTCCCAAATGGCACCCTAAACCCTGCTGTCCGCACTTTCACAACATAACGCTGCTTTGACTGTCAGGAAGAAGTCTGCTTCGGTGCGGGCTTGACAAACGCACGCATCGAGGGCGCATGTCACGCTGAAACCTAAAATGACAAATGGGACAACCCTACAGTCTCGTGTGCAAGTCCACAAGCAGGGTTGGGTACCGGACCGAATCAGAAAGCAGATTTCGGTGCCTCATTTCGGTGTCACTTAAATGCCCGAGCTGTCAATTTAAATATTCAGTGCCTCACGTGATCAACTGCCAAATTTTCAACCACACAGATGTTTATTTTAGGTTTAGACATTTAAAAGCTCATATGTACGGGCAAAAAATACGTTTACAGTTAGTTAAACACACACTAATGTCTATGGAAGTGGCAACAATAATCCTTTCGATTATAATTTGACTTTGTGCATTATTCATATCAGATACAATGAATTTCTGGAGAAGTGATTGAATTTACACTATGTAAATCCGACAGATATAAATCTCTTGCGGTGCAAACTAACATGGCGGGGCCCATCGCGCATTACAAGTCAGCTAACACGATCATTATAAAGGGTTTTAAATGACAAAACACATTCACTCACATATATTTGAGAATCGGAATATTTTTGTGAATATTTTGAATGAAAAAGGAAAAACTTCTGTCATACAGCACTATTGTGGCTACAGTGTGTCACAAAAGTCAGGAGAGGTGTCGTATTTTGCCAGAGAAGACAAATATAATCATATTTGCAAAAGTATTGCTGAAATTTGAAGCTGGTTTGTGACATACCAAGAGCACGGACTATGTCGTTATTAGTACTGTAACTGTAATTTCACGTTAAATTATTGTAGTTGGGTTAAGTTCCTTAGGTTTTGTTATGAATTTATGTAAATTTGTTCTTTGTTTGATTGTTTATTTGTTTTTCTTTAAAAACAGAGCCACAAAACGACTGTGGATGACATTAAAGTATCGGTACCATTTTAAAAGTATGGATCTGGGACCAGTAGTTTAACAATTTCCCATGGAACAAAACACATTTGACAAAGTGCACACTGCAACACTGAAGCTCATCCTGCACACATTTAAAAACTTGTCTTATTTTGTGTCATGTTGGTGTGCACTTTATGCATTTCATAAGTAGCAATGAAAGTTCATTCTTGAAGACATGTCAACAAACATGGAGGAAGAGCTTGCCCTCCCACTGCGCTATAGCTTCATATTTGAAGCAGTGAGGATATTGCCTCATTGCATATTGCTATGAGGTAGCTATGATGTTATAGGTGACCGCTAACTGGTGTTTTTTTTTTTTTGTCCAAGTTAATAGTTGTCACAACTTAGAGGTCCATTTTTCCAATGAGCCTCTATCTACATTCTCGCAAAATTCCAAAAAACATTCCTATACATATGATTTCCTGCAGCTTCCAGCTGAAATGAACACTAGAGGCAGTAAAACACCAACAACTTGTATTCATTTTCTCTCACTTATGATTACAGCGGATTTTCAATTAATAAAGACTTAGTTTTGCACAGTTCCTTGCACAATATGCTTCTACCATAACATACGATTTGTAATCTAATACATTTTTACAGGTTTGCATCACATAACCAGATCCATATGAATTTTCTGGTTCTTGCTCGGTAGCTCACCTGGTGCAGCGTTGCATTGCAACGCAAAGCGTTTGGGTGCAAGTTCCATTAAACACACATCTCGTTAAAAGAGTTAGAATGGCATGGTTTATTCAAGGTTGAGAATAATACTCTGCCCTACAACTTCAGTGAGTGTGTCAAAGTAAAAACGAGGCGAGGGCAAAGGGCGAGGCTAGTGGAATTGCAACAAAATGCCAAATAATCAAAGGAATGACATGTGAATAGGATTGTGCAGGTTTTCCCATGCCATGATAAGTAATTCATAATTGTATATATATATATATACACAATATATTTAATCAGTATTGTTTATGTTAATTTTTTAGGATTTTATCTCTCCCATTTTTTTATTAAAGGTTTTGAAAGGGGTACGTACAAAGTTGTGTTAATATGTTTAATAAAGATATTGATATCAGACTTCATCAGGTAGCTTTATCTACTTGTTCTTCGCACAGCCGGTACAAAAGGAGTTAACTGCAGCTACGAGTCTTCTCGTCTTTTTCAATGAATTCACGGCACGCTCCCTAGACCTCTCCAAATCTTGTGGCCTGTGTTTTTCGCTTTCTTTTTTCCAGCACTCTATGAAACACAATGGAAAATGCAGGGTCACCCCAGCTGTTCTCCATTAGATTTCTGGCTGAGGTTGTCTACGCACTCACTTACTGGCATAACGGTTGTGGTGGAGGGGAAAGAGATAGAGAGAGAGTATCGGACCGACTCGGAGAGATTGCGAGCCGTGGTGTAGATTGCAGTAACCTGTAATTAAGCCAATGGCGGGTTGCTGTTGCTATGTAAACATCCCTACACCTCTCCCTCGTGCCAACACAAGAGCAGTGAAGGAGTCCGGTTACTGACACTTAAATCACGGAGCAACATCTGGTTTAGGAAGGAGATCTCTCTCGCTCTCGTTCCTTCCAGTTTGGAGTGTGGCGGTTTGGATCTCACTGCCTCCGCAGCACCATGGCTCAGATTGCAGCGGTTGCGCAATGCAATTTGGAAGCCCTCACACACACACACACACACAGACGTACGCACATTCAGACGTAGTCAGTCACACAAACCATAAAACAGCACATAGATCATTTGTCCTCAAACATTTGGAGAGGCACCATTCTAGTCTGTCTGATTCTGTGCCTGGATCTTAAGAGAGGGAAAGCAGACGAGTCATTTTAAAAAAAGAATATGAAAATAAAATGTTGTTTGGGTTGGTTTCTCAGAGCAAGAGACTAAACAAACATGTCTTTTACATTGCAGGGCTCAACAATAAAGATTTTTTCTCCATATTATTTACTTATCTTGCAGCATTTTCACTTGGTTCACCAAGTAAATGCACATTTTTACATACAATTTGATCAATCCTAAAATAATTCATACTTTTACTCAGACACATTACATTAAATTGATCAAAAGTGATGGTAAATACTTTTACATTGTTACAAAAAAATCTGTTTCCAATAAATGCTTTTATTTTGAGCTTTCTATTTAATCAAAGAATCCGGAAATAAATGTAAATGTATTTCACCAAAATATTGAGCAGCACTGTTTTCAACATTAATAATAAGAAATGTCACTTGACAACCAAATCAGCATATCGGAATGATTTCAAAAGGATGACATGTCCTGATTTCTACAGAATCATGAAGAGTAACGGCAACTGAAAATTCATAGACGAACAATCTGTACGGGGCCTACGGGCATGACGAGACTGTCAGTCATCCCTGTGAGCTGTGGGAGGGTAAAAAACGGTGGAGCGATGAGGGGAAAACTGAGGCGTTTCACCCCGGTACATGAGCCAACGCGTGTTCCTGCAGCCGCCCCACAGGCCACACGTTCGGCCCTCGGCGTAACCAGCATCCTGCAAAAGATGTTTTTGGCAAGTGCTGCAAATTCATTTCTGGCAGGATTTCTGCTCCATTCTCCACTTCACCAGTGAAACTCGAGGGCTTCCGACACCCCTGCCATCCCATAATAACAGACCGTAGTGAGAATCTACAGCTTGGCAAAATGAGAGACCAAGAAAAGGCAACTCAGACATACAAAAAGTGCTTAGAAAGGAATGTCTGACAAATGAAGGGAGGCAAAGAGGCAATGAGAGAGAGAGAAAATGTATTGAAGAACAGACAGCTTATTTAAAAACACTTATTAAAGAGAAAGTTCTTCCAGAAAATGAAAATTCTAGCATCATACATTCAACCGTTCAAATGTGTCTACTTCTTTCTTCCATAGAACAGCAACAGAGATATTGAACAGTTGATATTTTCGGATCAAATGAAAGTGAATGGGGAGCACTGAGAACGGTCAGTGCTTTTTTGACAAAAAGCACTATAAAAGAGGACTTTTCAAATGACTTGTGGGCATTCTCGAAATTCATGTGAACAGACAGAAATTTGAGTTGCTATTCACTTTAATCTTAAACGGATGAATGAACGCAGGTGAATGGCATTGTTTGTTTTTTGGGTTTTTTTTTATTAAAGTTGAAAACATTAATCCGACTATTTAAATATTATCCAGAATCTTTAGACCTGTTCAGACCAACAAGAATGTTTAACACAAAAATTTGTTCAGATTTTCCAATCCTCAGACTAACTAATAAAAACATGGCAGGTGGGCTGAATTAAAATGCAGCTTCACTCTCTGATAGTAGCTGGCTTATGAAAAGGCATAAATACTGCGGTTACCCTGGTATGAAAAAATAAATAAATTCTCGTTCCCTCCCAAATGAAAAAAGCAATGAAAAAGTGTGCAAGCTTTTTTTTTAGATGGTACAATAAGTGAAGTCTATTTCACTATGGTGCTTATCGAACAACCTCAAATACAAGAGACAAAAAAAAGAGACGGTTCCGCTTTCTTACTATTCACGGTCTCTTAGGCAAGCACTCTGTTCCTGAGTGCCACCAAGTCGTAATTTTTCGTAACAGCAGTGGCTTTGGGAACGTGACCTATGACGTGAATCTAATTGGTTGGCCAGCTTTAGTTGCAGCGTGATAGAAAAGAGATTAGAACATAGACCTAAAAATAATACACCTCACCTGTGATACACCATTCATGCTTTTTTTGACTTGCTGAATCAGTCATGTCACATTAGTAAGAACGGTCCTGGGACACACTAATCGTACAGATTACACATTTCTCCACTGTGACAGGAGATACAGTGTTGAAGAAGAGACGTTCTGATGCCAAGGTCACAGAAGACATGGAGATGTTCATATATCACACCTCTATCATCTCTATAATCAGATGACTACAGCGGAACACAGGTTTTGACTGGCAGTGATTTGAAGTCCATGTGGAAAGAGCTCAGGGCTGCAGACTCTCTGATGCTGCAGATTAGATAACGTCCTAGTTTTTTTAGAAAACAAGAGACTTCGTGGAGTTAAGGCAGGCCGCTATGCTCTAAAACAAAAAGAGAAAAGGAAAATAAGCATGCCCAGATATGATACTCGTAATGTTTGTTTAGACTGCAATTTTATCAGAATCAGCAACACCCAAAACAAGGGTTTGGAAAAGCTTCATCAACAATTACAAATGAATTTTAAAAAAGGCAGGACCTTAATGAATGTGCGCCAGATAAACGTGCCAAAATGTCTCAGAAAGACTCTAAGGAAGCAAATATATAGAGCAAAGCAACATTGCTCGCTCAGAAGCATTAAAGGAAGGGGTAGGTACAATTGTATTCTGGCCAAATTTCACTAAACTCGAGGGACATTCTGACACAGTGGCCATTGTCCTCCTGCTTTACCATCGCTAACAGGAACCGTTCCGCTTTGAGCAACTCGAGACCCGGGTCAAAAATCTCACTTTACCAGCCGCGTTGACGGAGGTGTTTACCCTCTGTTAGCATTACGCTTCACATTATTTAAAAAGTCCTCTGCTATCCTCTGAAACATAAGCAAAGTAGTGTTGTTGCATTTGCATAATTGTTTGCTCAGCACAGAATATTGTTATCTTAGACCTCCCCACAATCCTCTCCTATATCAGCGTGGCTTAAGGATTTAATCTTCTTTTTAAAACTTGAAAAAGTCCAACATAATATTAGAGGCAGGGCGGCCTTTTATGAAAAATGCCAACATTTTATTACCTACTTTAATGACCTGGAGATAGATTGAGGGAAGGCATAATTCTTTTTCTTTTGAGAAGTAGTTTTGTATTATTATTATTATTATTATTATTATTAATAATATTTATTCCTTTTTCTCTTTTTTTATGTTTATATTTTAATTTTATTTATTTAGTTAATCCCCCTATTAACTATGTAGTTGAACATTTTCATATGTCCTTTTGTTTTGGTTTGAGACCTTATAGGGTTGGGTAAGATGTGAATGTTGTGAAATGTAAAAGTGCAATTTTGCAATTAAAAATTCGATGACAAAAAAAAGTCCTCAACTTTCTCAGCTTATTTATATATGCCATAATTCTTACCTCTGAGAATTGCACACTTTTATAACCCCTTAACTGTTAATTATATGGCTGGTTAACATCGGCTTGCTGACAGCTGTATCCTTCATATAAATAGTAGAGTTGTGAATTTAATACATCAACTTAGTGTAATTAATTCATTTAAAAAAAAAAAAAAAAAAAAGTCAGAGATTTAGTCATGCCCCAACCACAGTCTTTCTGCCAAATATATTTACACTACTTTAGCTTTTCCTCAAGAAGAAAAGCATTTTTGAGTGACAGAGAAATCATAAAACCACTGAGAATGGCCAGTAGGATCTGTTACCAACAAAGAGACATTCGACAGAACAAGTGGAAGTAAAATCAAAGAACGGTGTGAAATACATGCACTCTCAAGTCATAACACTCCATTCCGACAACCCAGACTTGATGACTGTCATAATTTTGCCTGTTCCTTCTGTTTGTTTGGTTGCTGCCATATTGTTTTCTTTCCTTTTTTTTCTCTTGGCATCCAACTATCTGTCAGGCTGTTGTGCCAGAGGGGAACAAATCATCACTCTTCTGAAGAGACTGAGCCAACAAGCCCTGATCAATCACACAGATAGAGCTGAGAGTCGGGTTAGAGGACGCATAGCTGACGTGCGGCACTGGTGTTTCGGGCTGAGAGATTGAGGCTGTCAGCACTTTCTTAATGCAAATCCCCCCGGCCTTTGCTCTCTGACAGTCAGATCTAGAAGACTCATGCTGGGAGGAACCGGGGAAATTCCGAACGCAGGGGGCGAATCGTGATTGCCTGACAAAACAGGCAACACTGCCTCACTCTGTCAAGACAATGAGCGCCGAGGCACAGCTTCTCGAGAACACGCCCTGCGAAGAACATGCCCCGTTTTCAGTGTAAGACGAGATCCAGGCATGCTTACGGTCAAATACAGCGCTCAATGTTCCTCAATTATATCACTGATGAATGTGTTGGTTAATGAAGGGTGCATTTAATTTGATAATTAAATTGAAGAGGCAAAAAACTCAAACATCACATACATGAATTTACATTAATCCGATACGCCTTTTCACGAGTCAGGGGTCAGTGCGGTTGAAATTAAGTGACAGTAAGGATATTTATATTGTTTATATAAATTCTGTTGCTTTGAACTTTTTATTCATCAAAGTTTTACAACATTGGATAATATGAAAGTTTTGTTGCGAACCAAATCAGCATATTAGAATGATTTGTGAAAAATCATGTGACACTGAAGACTGGAGTAATCGCGGCTGAAAATTACCCATCACAGGAACAACTTTTGAAATAAATACTGAATAGAAAATAATTATTTTAAATTTGAAAAAAGGAAGACTCCAAATTTGACTATGTTTACTGTACTTTTGATCAAATAATTCCAGCCAAATAAATGTTTTTTTTCAAAAACATTTTTTAATGATGTTTAATTAAGAAAGTTCGGGAGGATCAGGTGCAGATAATTAACCTCATCAGCACAAGTGGAGAGCAATCAGTTAATCAACTCATTCAATGACAGCAGACCTACCTCTGTTCGTCTGAGAGCTTACCAGCATCCCTCCTCCACCCCATCTCCTCACTTACGGTTCCATCTAGTTCGGGCCAAAATTCCGAGCTCGGAGCCCTCCCCCTGGACAGCACGCCAAATACGCTTAAACCGTTACTCTTCTTAATTACATGTAAATGTGAACTCGTGAAAAAACCTTACCGACCCAAACTATTGAACAGTAAAAATAAACGTAAAATTACACCTACAGAAACTGATAAAAATGCACAAGTGAACATGAACAGACAGTCTTCTCTTAACGACAGACTAAAACATGTTAAACATTAATCGAAAGACAAAACTGTGATTAAAAACACTGTTTTATAATTGTAATATCAAATATCTATAACAATTGCAGGTAACTGCAATTGCCTCCTTAAAGGGATAGTTCACCCAAAATTTCTGCCATCATTTACTCACCCTCAAGTTGTTCCAAAGCTGTATGAACTTCTTTCATCTGCTCAACACAAAAGAAGATATTTTTGAGGGTGAGTAAATAATGACATTTCATTTCTGGGTGAACTATCCCTTTAATGCACCGAGGCTTGTCTCTGTCATGGTCATGGCACAATGCGCATAAAGCATGTTCAACTGTCTCACATTTTGCTTTTGCTTTTGCTTTTGCCTAACTAACTTTGCCAGACTAAGTGTTTGTTCAAAACGAGGCAGATGGCGTCCATTTGGCGCTGTCGGTGACCAGTACACTTCACCTATAAACGCTCACTTTAAAGCATCAAAATTAGTCGAAGGTGCTCGAGCATTGGTATTCACTTCATCGCGAGCACAGCAGCGCTCATGAATTATTCACCTTCCCTTCAACTTCACAAGGCGAACGGAACAGATGATATAGACGGCTCATGCAACGTCATGCCACGTTCACTCACTCTCGACCTGTTACTCCAAAATCCCAGGAGAGAGATGATGGGTTGCAAGGATAACGGCGCTTACCTGCAGAGGCCAAGCTGCCGAGGGTCAAAAACAGGATGGCGGAGGGGTGTACGTGTGCCGTTAGCCACATGGCTGGAAGAGAATGCTTTTCTGAAGCCAAGCGTAGCAGAAACAGGAGCTGCGGGGAGTCTTCTTGAATGGTCCCCACACACTCTGTAGTAGAATGAGAGAGAGAAAGATGTCAGTCAGTGAACGAGCAGCAGGGTATTAGGCTCTTAATGTCACATCCTTTGGGCTTAGATGGGAAGAGACAGCAGGGCTCTGGTTGATATGGCAGTGCTTTTTAATCACAACCCACTAACTAAGCCTCATGTGAATGCTGGGAATGGTCATTATTTAACAACTTCGGCTGCAGTACGGAAAAGGCCAGTTTCAACAAACAAAGCGATTTAAACGAATAACAGCACAATTAAAGAAATGCTAAAGTGAAGAGAGCGGTCAGATTAGACACCTGGAGTTTGCCGTTAAGAGCATTAACAGATGACAGCTAATTAACACGACCACAGCTGAACTCGAGAGATGAAGTGGCCAAGCGGAGTTCAGCTGAGGGTGGGCTAATGCCAACACATGCCACACCAATAGAGGTTAATTAAATACAACACTCAAGTTTCACTCCCTTCACTACCTGACAAAACGGCACAGTAATAAACCTACCATCTACATCGTGACAGATATTGTGTCATCAAATAAAAAGCTTTCAAACAAATCTACGCTGGCATTTAAACATTTACGTCTGCTCAGAGAGCCTGAAATTTCACATCAGACTCCATTCAGTTAGGTTAGTTCAATTCCATTCTGACAAAAGTTTTCCATGGCCACTGTTCCAAATCTGAGATAGAGATTTGGGCTTTTTAAAGTAAACAATGGTGATTTCAGGTTCAAACACAGTCCTTCCTGGATGAAACATCAGCAAAAACTTATCTTAAGAGCAATTGTTTTGAGACAGTTTATTATTACTGTATGTTAAGGTGACGTAGTTACATATGTTACAATATTACAATATTACTAGTCGTAATGATAGGGGTGGGGGGGGTGCATCGCGATACTTTCCGTCTCAATACTGTACGGAATATCGATGCACGGATGCCAAGTAGGGCAGCACGATTTATCGCAATTGAAGCGCACACGATTTGGCAAAGGGCGTGATTATTTTAGGTGTTATCTGGCTCTGGGATCAGTAATAAATGCTTCTCCATATGTACGCCCGAGGGCTCTCTTGCGCAGAAACTCCAAATATGTTCTGCCGCATATGGGTATGGCAGGGGTGGCCAACGTCGGAGTTTAGCTCCAACCCTGATAAAAACTCACCTTCCTGTAGCTTTCTAGTAACCCTTAAGACCTTGATTAGCTTGTTCAGGTGTGTTTGATTAGGGTTGGAGCAAAAATTTGCAGGATTGTGGCTCTCCAGGCCCGACGTTGGCCACCCCTGGGGTATGGCTGTAGCTGAATAAACAGATTGACTGATTAAACATGACTAGTAAACACACGACTGCCTTATTCTGTTTAAGAAGCCACATCATCTTACAGAAGGATGCTCAACTGTCGTTATGAAGTGAGTTTGGCGTAAAACATGTTATTAAATGTTAAGATGTTAATAAATGCTTCGAATGTCTGCAAAGATGTTTGACACGCATTGCTTTTTTAAATGTACATTATACGCGACTCAAACTTGCAGCGCTTTCAGACTGATTACCATTTGGAGCCATATTTCATTGACAAACTGCGCATTAAAAAAAAAAAAAAAAAAATCGCAGCCTTTGCAATTTCATAAAGTCGTGACGTGTTGTCAAGTATGGTGACCCATACTCGAAATTGGTGCTCTGCATTTAACCCATCCCAAGCGCACACACACAGCAGTGAGTAGTGAACACACACACACACACAGTGAACACACACCCGGAGCAGTGGGCAGCTATTGCGACAGCGCCCGGGGAGCAATTGGGGGTTAGGCGTCTTGCTCAAGGGCACTTTAGTCATGGAATTGAAGGTGGAGAGAGTGCTGTTTATTCACAATTCCCACCTTCAATTCCTGCCGGCGTGCCTTCCGATTACAAGCCCGACTCCCTCACCATTAGGCCACAACTACCCCGTTTATAAATCGTTTAGGCGCGATTTCAATGTTATTTTTCTTATTGTGCAATCGTTCATCGTGCAGCCCCAATGCCAAGTATCGACTGGATCGAAGTATCGAACCATTTTTCAAGTTCTACCAACTCTCCTGTCAGGTTTGTTTGTCGGATTCTGCATTATGATTGGTCAGACCGCCTGTCAATCAAACTCCCAGCGAAGTGTGGACTAGACTGTAATACAAATAGTTGAGTTCGCCAGGTGCATACAACATTTATGAGAGGTTTTCATGAAAATGTTGGCCAGTTTGTCTGCTTGACAATCCCATTTTTGCAGCAATAAAATTGAAGTGAGATGAACAAACTGAATACTGAAAAGTATCTTTTTAGATAAAACAGATGTTGACAAAGTTTTTCTTCAGGGACATAATTTGAAGTTGGAAAAAGGTAATAAATTGCAATACGTAGCAGAATATTACAATATATTTAAAAATGGTAATAATATCGTATCGTGGGGCCCCTAGTAAATGATGCATAATGAAATGTAACTAACCCTAAGCCAAAGCCTAACCTAAACCCTAATAGTAGGAATTTAATTAATATCACTCAGTATTTATTTCTGTAACTACACAAACAGCATTAAAGTGTTATGAATTGTTCAAAATTTCTAAGAATTTGTACTTCAGAGGGCCACAAGACTCGCACAACTTGCCAGTTTTGACATGGCTGCATCTCTCATCAGCTTGTAAAGATGACCTATAATGAAAATAGCAGATTTTAAGAGGCATACATCACCATGCCACACAGTGTGCGTAGATACGCATGCACATACACAGGCCAGTAACACTTTATTAACCTGACCAAACAACATCACAGGTTTGTCACGCTAGTTTACTGCAGCATTTCACTAATGGGTTTAGCAGTAACATTCAGAGCAACCGTCCAACCATGCAGCAACGGGTGAGGCACAGTCCCTGAACCTACCACATGCTACTCCAGTGCATTATGGGCAATCAAGGAGTCAAATTCTCACACGACACAGAGTGGCACAGGTAGATTAAAATCTCAAACGACAAATGTGGTTAGAACAACCACATGCTACACCTGGGGAGTGTCCCCAAGCGAAGAGTATCTGAAACTGTCACTAGCTCACTCTCTCTGCTTCCTTCCTTCCTTCCTTCCTTCTACTATCTTTCTGCCTTTTTCTCATTCTCTCTCAGTAAGGTGAGGAGAGCACGCTCTCTCTCTCTCTCTCTCTCTCTCTCTCTCTCTCTCTCTCTCTCAGCAAACAGCTGCAGGAACAAAGAGCCATTCACACATGGGCAGCTGCTGAGGCTGGGAAGTCATTTTGGAGGATCTCAACAAATATTGCACTTCCAGCACAGGGGCCCCAAGCCAGTGCCCTGCGCTTTTGATTTGGTGTCCCCCTCTCTTGCTTACTCTCACATTGAGAGCATGGGCATTTTGGATTCCTGAGATCAAAGAGGACATTATTGAGGGCAAAAACTAAGTAAAACTAAAGTCAAAACAAATAAAAGCACTTAAAACAAACAACAAAAAGAATCTGCTGGCCTGGTTGGGGCAAAACAAAACAAAAAACTAAATAAAAAAGAGTTCTTTAAAAATTCTGCTGGCCCAGTTGGGGCAACACAAAGCAAACAAAAAAAAACAGAAAAAAAAACAAAATAAATAAGAACCAAAAAATATATATATGTATATATATTTTTTTGAACTGGCCAAGTTGGGGCAAAAATAAATAAACAAACAGGGGAAAAAAAACAACTATATTTTTCACCATGACCAAACAAAACAAAATACAAAAATAAACTTGTAAAATGAACTTTTTGAGCATGTCAATCAAAAGCGGATCAGTGAAGGAGCAAACTAAAACCATGGGAACGTGGGCAGGTCGACTTGGTATAACTTTATTGCTTGTGATTAGATATAAAATCAAAGTGTGTTTGTTTCAGTTTAGAGACCGATCACCTCATATGACTCCCGCTGAAAGATTGCGTCTCTCCCTCTATTTCTCGGCAGAAAGATATAGTACAATAACATTCAGAAACAGTCTGGAAAAGTCATCAGCAAATTCAAGGCAGCAGACCCCAGACTGAACATAATAAGTAGCTACTCCACACTATTACTGTGTAGGTGGAGTGTCGAACACCATATGGTTTAATACGCAGCCTCAGTCTGAACTTATAGAGGAAGAAGCGTGCCTTAAAACTATAAAACCATCCATATATTCAGTTCAAAATGAGAAACTGGCTTAACGGAAGGTACAGATCGTTCACAATCAGATCAGAATTAGTTTTGATCACATTCTGTTTCTTGTGTGAAAGTATATGCTGTAAAAAAAAAAATCAAGGGTTTGCAGAACATGCATCCCACTGTGAAAGTGAGCGCAACTTGGCAAACTGTTCCTATGCAAATGAAATGGTTTGATGAATGCATTTTTCTTTCCTTTGTTAATGTATTTCCTACAGAAACAATAAGCTGGGATGACACATTTCAAATGCCTTCTTTCTTTTTTAAGCTTACAATAGACTTCGAGAAAGCTCCCCAACAATTTTAAATTTCACATTATATTATTTCCCACCCATTTATATATGGTGGGAAACGCTCATTCTATACTCTTAAAAATAAAAGGTTCCAAAATGGGATTTCCAAAACATTCTGGGTTCCCTAAAGCAGACCTTTTTTTTTTTCTTAGAGTTGAACATTTAATAATCTACAAAACCTTTTTCCACTATAAAGAATCGCAGTTTCTTCAAGGCACTGAAGAAATCATACCGTCCACAATAACGCGGTATCATTTTTTCACTGCGATATCAATGACATAGCAGTGTGGTGACGTATGGCGCATTTACGTTCCCTGGCACGCACAAAAACAACACTTGTCTGAGAGCAAAAGCAGCATGTGAGCCTCCGATGATGATTTAGCACCTAAAAAGGGAGCTACTTCAATAGTATGGAAGTGGTTTGATTGGTCAGACCTCCAACAATTAAGCACATATTTTGCAAAAACACAGCAAACATATTAGAGTTTACATAGAGTTTACACTAAGTTTAGGTTGTAGGCAAAACTGAAGCTGTCAAAATCTGACCTCCTTATCCTTAAAATCGGAGACAATTTATTCCTTATTACTCGGCATTTATTTATGCGTTTAATTTTAAAATGTAGATTTGATTTGATTTTAAAATAATATACTTGCTTTATTAAAATTAAGTTATCTTTTTAATAACTACTTTAAAGTTTTCATTCATTTTATTGATACTTTTTTTGGTGAGTTTTCATTCAGCAGTTTAATATACACTATAAAAATGAACATTCCCACAATGCAACTGGTACTTGGAGAGATTTGGGCTCAGCCAGTCTGCCACTTTTAGTGCTGCCGGTGCCCATGGTGATGGCCGACGACTGCGAGCTGATGATGGTCTGGATGAGGAGCGACTGTCTGTCATATGCAAGCTGTGTAGTTCTTAGAAAGAAAATCGGAATCTGCAAAAATCGATATATCGACCAAGAAAATTGCAATTTGTGCATCTCTAATAAAAAGCTCGACCTAAGGTTTACTATTGCACTATAAAAGCTGCTGCTGCCACCTTATTACACTTCGAATTAGGTATTCTGTCATCAACGACTGTAGCTCCTTGGGAAAGAATAGAAAACGCCCTTCATTTTGTTTGCACTAATAAGTGCTGCTGCCTGCCAGCTGCAATCACCAATAAAACGTTGTTCAATATATCTTTCTCTAGATCGTCATAAAAATCAGTGTCGCAAATATTCTTGAAATATGGTGACATAATTTTGAGGCTAGATCGCCCACCCCTACATGGAACCAAAGATGCCAATAAAGAACAGATTTGCACACCCATCCAGACATTAACATGTATGATCCATTTTTGCATGTTATATATGTGTAATTGCCAGTGTTTAGAAGCACACACTAGCAGACAACGTCAAAAGCTAACAGACATGAACTGAAAGTCGTAAAACTGATTTTTATTTCATGAGGTCTTTACGGTATGTTTGACCGTGTCCTTCTGAAAACCATCTCAGCATGAGAGGATCGACCAGAATACTCATGACCTCTAGAGAATAACACACCACAACTATTTCCAGCCACTTATAAATAAAACATAACTCACTCCAGCCTAGATTGTTCGAGCCAAGAAACATGGCATGAGTTTGTATGAAAATGTGGGTACCTATACAGCGCCACTTTGGTAGTGGAGGCCTCCCGAAAGCCATAATAACGTCCAACACGGGCCTCTCGGCTGCTAATGAATCTTATTTGGATTGAGTCATTCAGCCTAAACAGTGCGGTTTCCCGTTTGCGTAAGTGAACGGTGACGGTTGCCTCTTTGACATGTTTATAATGGAAGATGTGCTAGTTGGCCCAAATGGATCCTCTCCGTGTTGGCTGCGAGCGTAGCCACGTGTCAAACTGTGACACACTGGGGACATGAAGTGGCCAGCTGCACTCAAACAAAACCACAACCTCCAACAGTGATACAGATTGATCAGTGTACTCGACTCACTGGGCCAACTGCACATCTTTAGTACCGGACACATTCATTCACACAGCATTGCACACAAACACACACTAAATCATACCTCAGGGCCGCCGCTAAGACCACAGAGCAAATACATACACACACACTTATGGGGAACATCTGCACATCTGTGCATGTGACCTCTATTTGTGAGTCACATCAGAGGATGCAAAGTAACACACATACACTTGCATCAACATGCAATTTTTACTCATATACGCCTCTTGTTAAGAATCATCAGTGACTCACAGAGCACCATTATGACGAAGACAGAAAAGAAGATGAAAAAGCGACTTAAAATTCATTCAATTACATGATCTCATGTTAATCTCCTCAGATATGTGCAGTGAATCCAAGAAGTACTGAACTTCCTCTGTCTCCCTCTATCTTTGGGACTAGAAATTAATAAGTTGGGAGTGAGTGATCGCTAACCCCGAGGACCTGAATCAACATGTCTCTGAGGTCTTGAATCAGATAACAGTCACAGTTCTGTTAGTCCTCGTGATGAAACCACCTTCACTCTGCACATCTCCACTACAGAGATGCAGAAGTACTTTCAAGAGCTCTGATTAGCCTTTCCCATGGAATCCACTGCCCAGCAACCCCCGTTTTCTCACGTAAGACACTTGCAGGGATCATCCAATGTCTGACAGGCATGAAAAGCCTGACCGGGACCCAGAACAAATTCCCCAGAGGAGATCAGCCACGCACCAATAATGAAACAGACTCACAGTGAATGGTCTCCACTAAAGAGATTACTTTAAATCTGTAAGTAAACATGAATAGGTTATAAAATAGTATATATATTAAGACACTTTGCCAAACTGGTAACCTTTGGTAACCAAACCCAGAAGCATAACAACAAGGATGTCCTTTGCTTCAATGTTTTATCCAATCAATCAGATAGATAGATAGATAAATAGATAGATAGATAGATAGATAAGATAGATAGATAGATAGATAGATAGATAGATAGATAGATAGACAGACAGATGTCATATCAAGACGTATTTCTTTATATAGGGCTTTATACAAAACAGATTGTTTCAAAGCAGCTTCAGAATAATATACAGGAAAATAACAATCAATTCTGCCAAATTCATCACATAAATTCACTCTACAAAGGCAATAGAGTCATTTATAGTGCCCAAAATTTTGTAGAATTTGATTTGTTGCACAGCATTAGATATGGGAAGTGGTTTGTCCTCCCTATTAAAAAATGGCATACATTAAATGAATTGTATTCTTTGCATTGTTTTATCTGCCTTCTGCAACCCTATCAGAACACATTTTAGGGTCCGCAGTTGAGAACCACTCATCTAGAAATCTACATCTGCTGAAAACGATTAATGATGTTAGAATGTCTCTGCTGTTAATTTTGCCCATGATGACACAAGACATCATATTCATGAGTATTTCCTGTTGTTGAAGTCTCACTCACAACATCAAGTTCAGTCCCAGCAAGGTATATGTTGAAGTTTTGCTTAATGCTATTCCCAAAGGTGCGATATACTCACAGGCCTGTTTGAGAATTTCACAATACCTACAACTAGTAAATGGGAGAGGCTTTTGTCTTTACATGCACTGAGAGAGATTTGTGACATGACTGTACTTCCAGTGTTACGTGAACTATGAACATTCATTTGATTAAATGAAATTCCTGTGCAGGGCAGTCCACTCATTCTGAAAAAAAGAGTTGGGCTTGTTAATGTGTTATTAATGTAAAGTTAATGTGTGTGGGGGGGGGGGGGGGGTCTGTTTTCCTGTGTTGGACAGCACATTGTAGTTCAGCTGTCAGATGGCACCATAAGCACCTCAAGTTTCACAGCTCAGCCTGACCACATCACAACATCTAGGCTACAGAGATGGTGCAGACTTACAAAACTCTTTAGTTCCGTTAAAAAAAAAAAAAACATATTACAATCACTTCATGAATTCTAATGGGCTTTAAATCTTTGCAAGCACTTGAAGAAAGTCACTTTGCAAAGCAGACAACAACTTCATAGATTATACTGGAAGAACTCTGGTTTGTCACGTCGCGAGACTCAACATGCTGTGAAACGTGCATGCGCGTCTATGAAATGAGCACGCGACAGTAAACATGCTGTAAAACAACCGTTTTTACAAGAAACCTAAACCTGTCAAACAACGATCCTAATACAATGTACACGTCAAACCTAAAGAAACGACAGAAACAAAGTGACATACCAGCGAATCTTCAGTAATGCTGAGAAAAACTTTCTTAGGGAGTTCACGGTAACGTTTCCTTCGGCTGATGCAGTAAAGGAGCTGCGCGAAATCTTCTGTCAGTATAGTAATTAATCGTGCGACAAACGCCACGATTGTCGGGATGACAAAGTCTGTGACAGATCTCAAAAAGTTTTAAATACGTCTCCCGCTTTCTGCGTGTCTGTGTGTGTGTTTCAGTGGGAGGGGCCAGTAGGAGGAGGCTGCGACTCACATCTATGTATAAGACAAATGTGAGGATGAAGTGGGCTTGAAAACCCTTCAACTTCCGCAGCCATGAGTTTACTTTTCAAACAATAATAATAATGATACATATTAGGGGTGTGACGAGACCACTATCCCACGAGACGAGATTTTTATAGTATTTTTAAGAAATCCTCAATAATGAAACGTATGAAGGGAAAATAGTCTTTTATTCAACTGAAAATCATAAAATGCTAAAATGTTGCTGCATTTGGAAATCAACTTGTAATGCATGTCATTTTACTTCTATTTAATGAATTATTTGCAGTAAAACAACATGCAAACACTGATAAAAAATCAATGCCACAAAATCAACCAATTGTTTTCTGCCCTGTATAATTTCACATGAGAAATCTCACTGAACTTCTTTCTATAGATTGAACATAAAATAAACAATATAAATAAAATAAACATAAAAATAAAAAATTACACTTTAAGAGTCACTTTAACTGCAGTACAAAGTTGACCATTTCCCAGTCACTATTGATTGTGTGGCTGTAACTGTTATAAAGCTCTGCGTACACCGAGAAGTCCAGCCGTCAGCAGTGACAGCGATGCTTTCTGCCTCTTTAGGGGTCGTTCACATGTCGCGCCTAATAAAGCGTGTAAAGCGCGGCCGCGTCGCTTCCTCCTTCTTTTGCAAGCGTTCGGGAGCTCGCGCTTCTGTAGCGTCTGTCGTTGCTATGCAACCATGAACTGTTCTTGTCACATGACAAGACATTCTGAAATGTTGAGATGTTTTCATCTCGCCGCGGCACAGGCGCGCCTGGAAAAAAACGAGCGCGCCGTACCATATGCGCGTCGCGACCGCGTCGCTTCCATTTTGCGAATGAAAATGCGCGCGATATGTGAACGACCCCTAAGAGTCTGTACAACCTTGGCCGAGGTGTACGGCATAGTTTTCTTACAATGTTTACACATTGTTTGTGTCTTGTGTGTTATTCTTGCGCCAAAAACCAAAATGTTTCCATACAAACGATTTGAGAGGGGCGGGGGCATCTTGAATAATAATTTCACCCTCACACTGATAGCACGACGAGACAACTTTTCAACTCGTCTCGCGAGATCTCGTCACACCCCTAATACATATTATTATTATTATTATGGTTGTTTGAAATTATGGGGTATGAGAAAGATTGTTAGTTAAAATAATAATAATATAATTGTTGTTGTTATTATTATTATTGCTATAAAAATCATAGGGTAGTTTACAGAATTTCAAAAGATCAGTGAAATTTGTGTATTTTTCTGTAACTGGTCACAGTTTCTCTTTTTTTAATTTAGGGTATTTAACTTTTTTAAATACTCTATTTCAATATCTTCATAAGTCACTTTACTTATTTATTTTTTTATTCTTTAGTTGTTGTTGTGATTGTTAATTGTTACCTTGTTACATGTATACATCTAGGGTCTGAGAGTAACGAGATTTCAATTCTCTGTATGTATGTGCTGTATATATGGCAGAATTGACAATAAAGTAGACTTTGATTTCCTCCATTAGCTCTTTAATTACTTAATTTTTACACATAACATCTTCCACTAAGTCTCTGAATTAAAATGAGGTCATAGAAATTATAATAAAGCTTAGAGTTAGAACAATGATGTTTAAATTAGTTTAAAATGGAGTGTAATATCTCACAACTTGCTAGCTCCCAACAGCTTTTTCTTATTTTATAGGGCTATAATGCTGAAAATGTCTCTTTGTATTATGTGGAGAAGTCAGAATGTAAGACTGCATAATGATTCAACATAGTAATATTTCCACATAAACATTAGGCTACTTTATACAATATTAAAACCAAAAGAGGTAAACTCACATTCTTCCAAGCTTTTTTTTTTTTTTTTAAATGTCTTATGTGTTAATCATATCAACATTTTTCAGGAATTCCCAGGAGCCATTTAGAAATGGATTTATGGATTTTGCTCTCCACACAAATTGGTTTTACATTTTGGAGAATTAGATTTAACAATTTATTAACAATTAATAATATCCAATACTGTACATTAAGAAAATCAATTAAAAACAAAAGGTAATATTGTATGTTAAAATATTCACTTGCCTTAATAACACGAAAAAGCAACATTTTAACAGTTAATGTACATTCAAAAAGCTTATTTATTCATATTTGAATGCATTTTGCTCTGATAAGCAATGTTTCACAGGTTTCTAGTTTCACTAGCTATTATAAGGTTATTTTTACTTTATTAATTTGAAAGCCCTGTCATATACTCCAAGTGTGAGATGTTTCACTTTATCTAATTTACCTTATTTAAATAGATTAGACCTAAATTGGGTCTACTTCCCGTGAAGAGTTTGACCATATGGGTGCCGATCTGTTTCTGCAAGTGGGTGCCCACACTCTCCCCTCGCTCTCCTTGCTAGAGGTAGAGGTAAAACATGGACTACCAACACAGTCAGAGTGTGTGTAAAGCTGAGCAAGGCTTAGCCTTCCCCTGGCCACAGACTTGAGACTATCAATTTTCTCTCAAAATAATAGAATATTGGCTAAACAGATTTGGCAAACGATTCATTATCTGTGCATCCGTATCTGTGTTTGCGCTATGAAGAGTGTCAAAGGTCTCTGTTTACAATGTGTTTTGCAGCATTGAGCAATGAAGCCAAACGCAAACATACGAGTTGACATCCTGAAAGCAATGGCCAATGTTTAAGATAGCAATGAACAAAAACTACAGCGTTTTGATCGTCGAGTGGATTCTGACGATGCGTCTCAATCTGCTCTCCAGTACAGTAGTCAGGCCATTTTAAGGACTGTCTCAATCGGCAAATTCTGAGTCCCACAATTCACCATGAAAACCATCAATGCTCACTAGGTGCTTTCATGCCGTGTTATAAAGTGTTCACGTCCTTGTAAAAGCTTGTACCCACAGCTTGTAAGATTGGAATTTTTTGAGAGCTCCTACCTGTACCATGTGACCACTGTACCACCTGACCGCTGCAGATTCATTTAGGCGTTGATAGTTCTGCTGTTGTTCATAAATATCAGTGATGTTGTACAGTGAGGAAGTCGTCATGTCACCAGAAATAGAGTCATCAGTGTCCAATGTGTGGTGATCCACTCTCCTTATACTGTCCTTACCAGTGCCTGAATTCACGACCTAGGAAGCAAGGGAGCGGATTGAGTTCTGCACACTTGCAAATCCCCTCATTATAACAAACATTGCATGTAAATAAGAGATTCATTTTGCAGTCAGCTTCATTTATTATAAAAGAACTTTGTGAGATCACACTGAACTAAGATAGGTTTTGGGGAGCGCTCTTTCTTTCTGCCGTGCCCAATCCCACATGTTTGCTTTTCTGTTAAACCAGTGGTTTGTGAATGTAGACCCTTTAATAACAAATCTCCTTGTCCTTACCCTGGTGTTGGTTCACCCTCCACCTATGATTACCAATCAAACTAAACCACAAATTCTTTCCATGAGTGACTCTCCTGCTGATATTCCTGATGATTTTGGAATTAATTACATAAAATGCAATTCATCATAGTACAAAAAAAACCAGAAAGCACTATTTTTTTTTTTTTTTTTTTTTTTTGTCCGATTGTAATGTTGTAATGCTAAAGTCATAGCGATAGAGTTGTGTGTATTTACGACATGACAGGACCCAATGTGAGATAGGTAAAGTGATGTCAATGTCATCTACACCAAGCACTATCCAACAGATCTCATTATCCCTCAACCCTCAAAATGATCTAAACATCTTTCCAGGGGGAAAAATGTCTAGCATTAACTATAAAAATAAATCTGAAACAACTCATCTGCCTTAGTTTCATACACTCAGAAAAAATGGAACAAAAGCTGTCACTGAGACGGCACTTTTTCAATAGGTTGGCTGATTGGGACACTTTTCCCAGGTCATTTCAATGGCAAAAAGTGTCCCAATTCCCCTGAATTCACTATACCATTACTAATATGTAACTTTGATACTAATATGGTACTAATTGACCCCAGTGGCCAACTTTTAAATTAGCATTTTGCTGATGTGCAGCAATTCAAGACATGAAAAACACTGCTTTCATGAGATGAACTAATTAAAATTTTGAAAACTAATATCTTTCACAAGGCCAGATTTTTTTCTCTCTCTCATATCATATGATATTGTAATACATCAGATGTTCTGCCGTGGTATGAGTCTTATCTTATCTTAAATGATTTAGTGATAACACTATCACTCTGTCATTGCCAACTGATTTGATTCAAGGCAAAGAACATGCTGTCCTGACTTAGACTGGCCTTTTCCTTAAGGACTAACACCTCTTCCCTGACCAAAAGCTGTTGTTAAGAGTACTTGATTGTGGGATAAACTAATTAAGCCTTTGAAAATCAACAAATAACTGCCATTAAAGAAGAATTGTATTTTGCTCATGATGTTTTCCATTTACAATTGTATTTGGTCCGCTGCATACATCATCATCGAGTTTTAAACATAAACAAAAGGATAAATGCCAGATCCTTTGTATGGCTGTTCGTGAGTTAAACTCCTGCACAGATGTATGTTTGTGTGTGTTTGTTTGTGCAGGATATATTTGTTTACTTTCTCATTTTTCTGTCTCTTTTTTTTATTCTGCCTCTGCCTCCTCCCCTGGCTTGTTTTCCCGAACAAACAGACTTATGTTGTTTGACTGAAATGTTCTGCTCCGTTCTAAAGGAAATGGAAATGCATTACCACTGCTTACAGTGTAAATGTCAGAGTCGTGATTTGCCACTAATGAGACAGCACCCCTGCAAGATGGAAAACTTTGTTTTGGAGCTTCTCGCTGTCTTGAAAACATTGATATGCTGCTTTTGAGTGTCAATGAAGATGTACTCAGAGGCTTCATGTCATTTTTCACTTCTCATGCATATGTATGCCTTAGAACCAGGCCTACTCAAAGCATCTGCACAGACGGGGAGAGAGATGCGACAAAATCTAGTCCTGAACATGAATCCCTGCCCTAATTCTTTGATTTCCTTTGTTTTTCTCGCAATTGTGATCTTTGTCAAACCCTTTGTATTAAATTGTTCTTTAAAAAATGAAAGAAAATAAGAAAAGAAAACCATCTGTAGAATTTTTAGGGCAATACAACCAGTGCATTGTAAAGCATAAGGACAATGCACTGGTTGTATTGCATTTAAAATGGAATTGCTGGCCATATTGCTTGTTACATATGTCAGCTGCGTAGACACATATATCCCTTCTTTCGTCTTGGTCGTGGCCTGATCTCTCTCGAGCTCTAGTTGTGAAAGTGCTTTCCTGTATAACACTTTCTTATATATGAGAAGTGACCCACCAGGAATGTCGGGTGTTGAACTCTTGACCTTGGAGCCACATGATATGATGAAGCCTTTCATCTGAAGCATGAATAAATGCAGGGGATGTTTATGTACAGTTACTTTAGATTCCCTTAAAGTTTTCTTTAAGGCCAAAATGAGGATAAAAAACAAACATGACAACATGAATCAACACATAAGTTATGTCATATAGCTCTCTCGAAATATTTATGAAAGCGAAGATAAACAGAGGAAAGCGTTCACCCATTTTTGTACCTTTTGGTAAACGGGTCATTACCGTAGTAAGCTTATTCACATGCGGTTGTTTATAGGATTTAAGTTTTGTACAGCAGCACTGCACGCTAAAAAACTTAATGGAAGTCTATTTTCAATCCAAAACAAGTCATTTGCTGCCCTCTTGTGGAAAGTTTATTTCAAATCACGGTTTTAAAATAATATATATATATATATAAAAAAAAAAAAAAAGAGTAGAGTTAATCCGAAATGAATATTGTCATCCAAAGTCGTTCCAAATCCTCATATTTTTTTCTTTCTTTTGTGGAATACAATACAATATTTGTTAGAATGAGTCACCATTTACTTGAATGGATTAAAGATGCAATGAAAGTGAATGGTGACTGAGGCAACGGCATTGTTATACAGAAAGAGAACTCTTAAATAACTGCACTCTTCCATATCAGTACTGTTCCTGACAATTTATATATATATATAATTTAAAAAATGGAGGAAACACCTTGTCCATTAGTGGAATAAAATGCTTTCCAACACTATCATGCATTTAGCCAACACTCAACCACTAACTTAAATGAAACATTTCTATCACTGACACAAAACACGTAGGTCTATCTCCAATCATAGTTGAGCATAATGTACGGAGATTTGTGGCATTTAAATAAGATTAAATAATATTACAATCGTTGAAGCAGCTAAAAAAGAATGTCCTATAACGCTCTGAATTACTTGCGATATATACACTTACGATAGATAAATAAATGTACATATATATCTTTATATACACATATATTTATGAAAATTATACACACATATATATATATATGCATACACATATATACATACATACATATATATTGCATGCTGGGTTTATGTTTAACTATGATAATGCCTGATTATTATTTGAAGTGGTTTAATAAAGATTCAAAAATGTACGGAGATTCTAACACAAAAGATGAGGACAGCGTCAATTGAGAAGCCAATCACTGTCAAGAAAGTGCGCATGCGCATTAGTTTCGTGTTCGCCTCCCCTCGGCATTGCTCTATCATATCATAGTTCTCTTTATGAGATTTTCAAGCTGCAGAGATGACCGATGTCCGACATTCGCTAGAAGCTGACAACCAAAGCCACGGAAAAGAACCACAATGTAACCATTTAACAGTCACTAAAAACGGGAATAGAGCTATAGCGATCGACAGAATGTTCTAGAATGGTCATGTGATGTCCGGAGACCAGTTGTGTCGCAGTTTTAAAAAAAAATACTCTGACGTACGTGTCTGTTTCTAATAGGAGTTCGTCCGTCGTCTTAACAATAAACGTGACCATTTGTAAAACAGCGTTTCGGAGTTATTTCGGGAATAAAAATAGAGTGAGGTTTCCGTGAGTAATATTTTTAAGGAATATTTTGTCGTTGTTTGGAGGCTCGAGGGGGAAGAAGGGAGCACGTGAGGGGTCTTGTCCAATGGGATTGGGCGCTTTCAGCAGGAGGGTATAAATACCAGGCGGTTGCCGTGAGAGACATCCGCCATTGATGACTAACCTTTCAAAGAAACAGTTATTTCATATGTATATTATGTTAATTTATGTTGGCGTTCAAAACTAAGCTAAAAAAAAAAATCGTTCAGTCGTTTTCTAAGAGGGGTTGTCGGGCGCAAAGCATCAACAAGATTCTTCGATTGGTGAAGTTTTCCAGCTGAGCTCCTCCTGCACCGCAGCGTCTGTCTCAGTTCGGCAGTTTAAACTTTCTTTGTTGTGCCCGAGACGGAAAGGTAAAATTTTGGGTCCAAGTTGAGCTAGCTTCATTTAGCTGGCGGAATGGTTAGGGGAGGGACTGTTAACTGAGCTCAATGTCAGCATCTGACGGGGCGGGGTAATGTCTGGCTAACCGTGCTAAAGCTAGCCAGGCGCCATTTTGTGGCTCGAGGCTTGAGAACTCGGTTATCGGGTAATTCATGTAAACCCATTTCTAATTACCTCAAGTGTGTTCTATGCTTGTATATGTTCCTAATACTGATCATTTCAGCAGATGTGACACTTCTATGGCGTTCATATTGAGCCTGAAGTTAGTGTTGCGTCATCCATAAAAGGTCGTCGGGTTTATATAACGCATGGTCATGGATTGACCAAAGAAACAAACACAATTTTGCATTTAAACGCAACACGTGATGCATATTTCACGCTCTGATCATAGTAAGCTGTTTATGTTTCAAAATAATATTGCTGGTAAACTTTGTTGACATACGAAGTCTCACTCTGGTCTGAATAGATGCATGTTGTTATCCTGTGTGCAGCCTTAAATCTGTCTCATTGGCATGCGCTTGACCGCAACGTAGACCCATCTATCACGTCTTAACGTCGCTACATTTGTGTAGACCGATTATAAACTTTGTTAGCGAATAAACATGAAGCAGTTCTTTTTCCTTCCAGTGAACTTTATCAATGAAAACGTGCAACCTTTCCTTCTCCTCCCCTTCCCTCCAAAAACACAAATACTCCCTTCCCAATCATAAGCAAATCAGTGTGAAACTAAATGTTTTATATAGCTTACGAAAAATTAATAAAGTTGCACTTATCTTTTTTTAAATTGTTTTTCTTGTATAAATAAATTTGTAAGTCCTTAGGTTTCTTGTACAGTGATTTTTTTTTTTTTCTTTCTAACTTTTATTTAAATAAAGTACACAATGATCAATGTAACTTGTAAATGTGTTTGAGTATGAGAAAACAAAAATGTTACTGAGCGGGATGATGACCTCTTAGTTTGGGGTAAGTGATGAAGGATAACCTCTGTAGGTGAGCTCAATAAAGCTTGCCCAGAAATGAATTCTGTGACTTTTTAAGAACATGTTTTTTTTTACTGTTTAAATGGTAAAAGTAAGAACCTCAGATTTATTGTTCCACTAATGGACAACTTGAGTCTTGAAGGGCATTTTAAGTTGGTGAGTTAAGTGACAATTGATTAGGGATATGTATTCTATTTCTAGCTTTTTATATATATATATATATATATATATATATATATATATATATATATTGTTGCAGTAATATAAATTTCTGACCTTGTGCCTTTTTTTTTTTTTTTTTTTTTTTTTTTTTTTTAGAAGTTGAGCTTAAGACATTGAAAAATCTCTTGGCTTTTTTTTTTATTTTTATGTAATTTATTTTTTTTTAAATCTAAACAGCACTGATATTTTTTTTTTTTAATGTGCTGGTTAATCTTCATTTATGGTAGAAAAATGGTTAGCGTGTTCATACATTGATTTACTGCATTTTAGCTGGGAAGTTTCCTTATGCATATATGTTTGTCCAGTTATTTTCATTTCATAATCTTGTTCTTCGACTTTCAAAGATGTCTAGTAGAGCTGAAAGGCGTTGTGGTGTTCACTTATTAGGCAATAGAGGGCAGTGCATACCGCAGCAAACCTGCACTGGACTACAGTGCATTATTTGATCGACTAGAATTTTTCACAGTATGTATTTATCACTAAAAAGCTATTAAATTGATTTTATATTTGTTAAGAAGGATTTGTGTGATTCAAATAGGCTTGTTTTCACCTGCTGCTTATTTTGATCGGCCTAAAGATAACAAACAGCAGCGCAGAATACCCGGAGTATGTTGACACTGCTCTCCCTGTTTACAGTGGCACAGAGAGTGGATGTGTAATGCTGAGCTGCCTAGGCGTAGCTGCGAAACCCCTTTCTATACTGGTCAGCACTCCCTTGATCAGTTAAGGCGATGTCTGAAATGAAACCCCCACAGAATTTCACCATGAATGGGAACCCCCCTCCCCCCGAGTTCAAGAACCCCAAAAAGCCTGGGCGCCTCACCAATCAGTTGCAGTATCTAGAAAAAGTGGTGATTAAGTCCCTGTGGAGACACCACTTCTCCTGGCCTTTCAGACAGCCTGTGGATGCAGCCAGACTCCATTTGCCAGTAAGTCCCACATTACTCTTTTCTGATTTTCTTTCTTTCTTCTGTTAAACTTTACTACTTGTTTTTTTTTTTAAATGTAGAGCTGTATTACTGATTGTCAGTACAAAACTTGAATGACCTCTGTTTTAAATGTTCTTGCTTAATGTTATTTGTGATCTGTTTTTGAATTTATTTAGGATTATTATGCAATCATCAAGAACCCAATGGACTTGAGTACCATTAAAAAGCGTCTTGAGAACAATTACTACTGGAAGGCAATGGAGTGTGTAGAAGACTTCAACACCATGTTCACAAACTGTTATGTGTACAATCGGGTGAGGACCGTGGTCTAGTTTTGTGTAAAATTGCTTCAAGATTTGATTTTAGACATTTGGTCTCATACGTTATTGTATGTGTGGTTCCAGCCAGGAGATGATATTGTTAAAATGGCTCAAATCCTTGAGAAGCTTTTTTTGGAGAAGGTAGCAGAGATGCCTCAGGATGAGTTTGAGATCTCTGCTGTGACAAATAAAGTTCCTCTGAAAGGAGGAAGGAAGTCTACAATAGGTATTCTCACCCAACAACCTTTCTCAATAAATGGATTAATGCCAAATTACTATACGTTTCAGGTGTTTGTGTTTACGTCTGGCAGTTGTCAGTGGAAATAAAGTTTACCTTCGCCTGTTTCTGCAGGGTTAAAGATGAGGCCGCAGTCTCCTGTGTCTGAGGTGGTTTTCCAGCAAACGGTGACTGTCATCCCTCCAGATGCTCTACATACAATTCCCTCCACTCCCTTGTCTGCACAGCTCACAGCCAAAGTCAGTTCCACTCAAACTTTTAACTTGACTATAAAGTGTCCCATACCTTACCAAATGAAGTCATAGAACATAGGCATCCATGAACACCTGGTAATTGCATTGATTTTGAAATGAACATTCCAGTACTTCCTGAATTTCACAAACTATATGACAAAATGCGAAGAACTAAAGGCTCAGTTCACCCCCAAACCTACCATTATGTCAGTAATTACTCCCCCTCACGTCGTTTCAAACTTGTAAGACTTTTGTTCATTTTCAGAGCGCAAATGAAGATCTTTTTAATGAAATCTGAGAGATGTCTGTCCCTCCATAAATGGCTACACAACAACGCTTTAAAAAGTTCATAAAGAAATCCGAAAACTGATCCGTATGAATCGAGTGGTTTAGTCTAAATTTTCTGAAGAGATTTGACCACTTTTTATGATGAATAAAAACCTCCACCACAAGCTCAAATGTGCTACTTGACACATGAGAATGAACCTCATTGGTTGCGCAGCACGTTTGAGCTTCTGAAAAAGGTTTGTTCTTGTGCATCATTCACATGGTTGCAAAGGCAGTCAATGGAGCAGCAGATGTCTCTCAGATGTCATTTCAAAAGATCTTCATTTGTGTTACGAAGATGCACAAAAGTCTTCAGAGTTTGGAACAACAAGAGGGTGAGTAATTAATGACAGTTCACCCCAAAATAGAAATTCTAATACTCAAAAATATCTAGTCTTGTTGGGTGTGTTTTATGCAAATTACTAACCTTGGGCATTAGGGATTTTCAGAACAATAAAGTAAATAATAATAAATAATCTAATAAGAAGTAAATAAACTTGGGACAAGGGGTGGAAGTAGTATATGCTGAAGTTGGGAGAGTATGGGACAATTTGAGCATTGGTTGTTTGAACGGTAATCCACATCTATCTAAATGAATGATTTCATTTTCTTTCAGTTGAAAAATGGCGTGAAAAGAAAAGCAGACACTACAACCCCTTCTGCCTCTTCCATCACCAGCTGTGAGTCATCCCCTTGTGTAACAGAACCAAAAGTCCTAAAGTTATTTTCCAGGCGAGGCAGCGGCCGACCCATCAAACCTCCCTGCAAAGACCTTCCTGAATCACCACCACAGCATCAGGTCGGCAGAAGGACCAAACTCTCGGAGAGACTCAAATATTGCAGTGCCATCCTAAAAGAGATGTTTGCCAAAAAGCATTCCCCTTATGCCTGGCCTTTTTATAAGCCTGTGGATGCTAAGGCGCTGGGCCTTGAAGATTATCATGAAATCATTCACCAACCCATGGATATGAGTACCATAAAAGTGAGTACCATTGTTGTGTGAGTAAATGATTGGAAAAAGTTTGCTCATTATTATTGTGCTATGTAATTGCAATGTTTTTTTGCTAACAGAAAAAGATGGAAACACGCGAGTACACGGATGCATTGCAATTTGCTGCAGATATGCGGCTCATGTTCTCAAACTGCTACAAATACAATCCACCAGGCCATGAGGTAGTGGGAATGGCAAGGAAACTCCAGGTGTGTCTTTTGGTGGTTTGATCATTCTTCAAAACCCTTGCTTGTCTTATTTTCTTATATCCTTGTATAAATGCAAGATCTGCATATTTAAGTCTTTCCTTGCAGGTTCAATGTTTTTGTTTTTGCTTTCTCCCAGGATGTTTTTGAGTTTCGTTTCTCTAAGATTCCTGATGAGCCGAGGAATGCAGCCCCAACCTCGAGTCAGAACAGAGTAAGGAAGGAGAGGGCACACAGTCCGTCCAGCTCTGAGAGCAGTGACAGCGAATCATCATCTCCATCAGAAGGCTCCTCAGACACAGAGGAGGATGAAGAGGAGAGAGCGCAGAGGCTCGCCAACCTGGAGGAACAGGTAAGAATTGCATGTAGGCATTTGAGTCTTTTCATGTGTACATTTGCTCTTCCAATCAACTCTGACACCTAATGTCCATATTGTTTCACACATGCACTGTAGATTTGAGTTCCGTATAACAGAGAAGTTAAAATTCATGTCAGGCTCTTCACAATATGTTATATTGCGTTTGGGCAGCCTAAAATCATTATGGCTTGATGAGTGGCAAAGTGAGTTTGTTGTTGTGTTGTTGATTAATAATAATTGTTGTTGATCAGTACAGACTAGGCGACACAGTTCAGCACACATGTGGTTCACGGATTCATTGCAAAGTTGAACCACCATAGAGTGAATGTTCATTTGCATGCGTTTTGTGTCGCCAATGTACGCATTTGTGTTTTTAAACCGTTCCAGCCAAGAAGAGGCAAAAGAGAACTCAGTTCTGTTAACTGTGCACACAGCTGCACACAGACGTTTCAGAAGGCACGCAAACTTCATATTGGTTCCTCCTTTACATCTCCTTGCACATGAACAGACGCATACATGCATAACTATGTAAAAATACCCGTCTCAGCAAGAATTCTCGGAAACACAGTCTGTTATATCTTAAATGAACGTAAACGTATGTTACAAATGTGCGGTTGAGTTTTTTTTCTTCTTGATCTGGAAAATTATCAACAATAAACCATAATATGATCTGAACCGTGAGTTGATTCGTTGAACCACTGCAGAACAGTGCGAGTAAAGTCGTTTGAAATTTTAACTGGCTAGGCTTAAAAATGCATGCAAATAGTAGCAAGCTTCTGTGAAGAGAGAATGTGAACTCTAGCATGATACTAACAATCTGTCAGTTGCAGTTCTTTGCCATCAGAGGCAGATCATGAAGGCATTGCTCACAATCTAAAATCGTGATATTGCGCACATGCAACCCAACTTTTGTGTTATTGTGCTCGTTACAGTATTGTGCTTAGCTACTGTGCTGTTAATGTCAAACCCTGTTGAAATCTAGTCTTCTATGCCAATGTGAGCATTCCAAATCAGTCAGTTATGAAGTTTCATGAGGGTTTGGATGCTACCAAGTTTACAGAAGGCAGTAAGAAGTAGCTTGCAGGGTTTTTAACTATAGATTGAGTGCATTTATTCTTAATTCCGTTTTTGTTTTTTCACTCAAGCTGAAAGCAGTACGAGAGCAGCTACAGTTGCTGACCCAAACACCACTCTTGAAACCAAAGAAAAGGGAAAAGTCCAAGAAGAAGAGAAAGAAAGAGAGAGAGTCCAGTAAGCGTAAAGGTGAAGAAATAAAGAAATCTGCAAAAATACAGAAAAGGTCAAACAGCATCAAGTCATCAGGGTAAGAAAGTTTTGTTTGTGTGTTGGTACACACACACCATCCCTGGGGGGTATTCCAGAAAGCGGGTTATGTGACATACCCAGGTATGTTTAAGAGCAAGTAAGCCGATAACCTCAACTTTCTGTTGCAAAAACGGAGGTACCTTTCAGGCTAAGTCAGTAGCCATAGTAACTTACTCTCTGAACATAACCTGCTCTGGAGTGTGTATGTGTGTGTATATATAATTATACACACTGTAGGGGATTTTACAGTTAAAGACCCAAAAGACCAGATATGAGAAATGAAGACCCGGAGTCAGTTTAAAAAAATAAATTGAAGAAAATTTGTTTTCTTTTTAAATGAAAGAATAGTTTGCCAGCAGAAGCCAGCTTCAAGTCTCACAAGGAGTTCGTAGGCCGCTCGCTCTTTCCTGTACATTCACGTTTTCACAACAATTATACTCTAACAGAGTCCACGAATTATGTCATTACTAAGATACTGATTGGTTAAGAAAACTATGCAAAACTGGTCATTTTTTGCCAGACATGGAAAAATAGTCAGAAGTATATCTCCTTCCATAATGATGGTGACGATCAGACCCTGAACTTGGGTACAGAATGTCCTGTTAAGTCAGGACAAGGCGTCGGCACGTCTCAAGCAGAGTCCCAGTTGTCCACCAATACCCATAACGGGCCTGTACAGAACACTGAGTGCACATACATGGATACACAAGATTCACAGCTTCTTCAAGGCTGAAGTTGATCTGAGCTCTGCTCTGAACAGGACACTTTTCCCAAACATACTGATGAGTTGTACTTTTCTCTCAGTCAGAGGTACAGACAGTATACATCAGTATTTTATAGTGTTTGAAAATGAAAAGGAAATTAAAGGCTTTAACATAAGTTGAAATTAGTCATTCTAAATAATTCAATATTTAGAAAGATAATTTCGTGATGTATATAAGCGGCAGTGGATTCCAGAATCCACCCCTTCAACATGTATATGTGTAAAAATGATCAATATTATTATTATTATTATTATTCAATAAAAAGATTGAAAAAATGATTACACAACCACCAAATAGGTGGCGATGTGCATCAAGTAGGTTATGTAAATCGGCACTAAACAAAAAGGAGGAAGTAGAACGGTACGCTTTTTCTTAACATCTGTTTCCATGATGAATCATCGATTCGTCGCTCTGTTGAGAATGTCTGTTAACCGGGAACATACTCTGGGTTGGCTGAACTTACTCCCTCATGCATTTTTGGGTTTGGGTTAATCAACCAAGATTCAGGTTATGTGACGGTAAGTTAACCTTGCTTTCTGGAATACCCCCCTGGTCACACTAAAAAAAAAATAATGCATGTTTTTGAGTTTTTTTTTTTTTTTTTTTTTTAATTCTTATTCTCAGAGAAATAAAAATTGTCAACTCTGTTTTCAGGCGGAAGGAGAGTAGAGCATGTGACTCTGAAGAAGAGATGAACACTTTACCCATGTCTTATGAGGAGAAACGGCAACTGAGTCTAGACATAAACAAGCTTCCTGGGGACAAGCTTGGCAAAGTAGTGAATATCATCAAGGAGCGAGAACCCCTGCTCAGGGACACAGACCCTGAAGAGATCGAGATCGATTTTGAGACTCTTAAACCTTCAACTCTTCGAGCTCTTGAATGCTACGTGGTAACTTGCCTACGAAAGAAACCAAAAGAAACCGACAGTGAGTAATATTCAGTCAATGTTAACAGCTTTTCATGCTGGGACATATTATATGGAAAGCTATTTAAATTAAATGCTGTGAGAAGTAGTACTAAAACACTAAATGTCATGCAAGCATAAAATATATGTGCCAAGTCATGGAAAATGTATCATTATAAAACAAAAACGAATAACCTCAAGTTATCGTAGTACAGCGGTTTTGGCCTCCATGTAGCCTGAATTTGCATAACAAATGGCTCCCAACCAGGGCTATTTTTCCGTACAAAAGACACATAATTATAATTAAAAGGTATCTAGAGTATGTGTAAAGGGAGAAATTTTTGCTTTACTTTATGGGTAATCTGTTTACATTTTCAGAAAAGTCACAAAAGAAGTCTAAAATCAAGGAAATGGATAAAGAGCGGCAACACACAACTGGAGAACCAAACTCCAATAAAAAGGCCAAAAGTGAGTATTTATATTTATTTATTCCTTTAAAAAAAAATGTAATCGTATAGATGCAATATAGACTTTTTTTTTTTCTTTTTTTTTTTTTTTTTGTGCAGTTGAAATGGAAGGTGAGTTTAAAGACATGACCCGTCCGTCTCGTCTGAGTGACAGCAGCAGCTCGTCCAGCTCTGACAGCAGCAGTAGTAGTGATAGCTCCCCTGATAGCTGTGACTCTGATTCAGGTTAGCTGCTTCACACCTACCCACCAACCCTTTTATTCACTCACTGTCTCTCAGGCCAGTCTGTGCCCCCAGCTAACTCTCTGGCAGCTGATGCAGAAAACAAACCAAAAATTGTAAAACTTACTTGGACATCTCCAATGTTATAAACTCTTACATACTGGACAACAAAACACTTGAAACATTACACAGTACCAATTATTTTTAATTTTGATTTTTTTTTTCTCATTTTTGAAAAATTGGTGTGTTCCTTTTTTTGTTTTGTTTTCATCACTTGTCCCATCCCTCTCTTTTCTTTTTATTTATTTATTTATTTATTTTTAATAAAAAAATTGTGCACTTTTGGCTCCAAAAAACTCAAATTATTAGTCATGTAAGGGGTCTCTCAGTTTTTTTTCCTTTAGGGTGCTATTATTTATTTGTTGTTTTCCTGTGTTTGATATTTTGTTCTTGTTTTCATCACAATCACTTATTGATGTTTGTGCTGTAGTTTAAGACGAGCTTGAGACCAGTTGGCTCTTGGTGTGGGGTTTTCCAGAAGTTGATTTACACCCCCAGCATTTAGGTTAAAAACTCTCTGTGCTAAGGGCTTAGAAGAAAGACCAGTTTTTAATTCAGACCTTAATCAAACATAACTGCGAGCACAGTAGTTTGTGCCATGCTGTTGTCTCTGCTAAGAGTTACAGCTGGTCTGTTTTAAACTGCTACACTCGTTCATTACTATGTGATTCTCCTCTTCCATTGCTTTGTAATTTCACCTTTTGTACTTGTGTGATAGATTATGCAGAGATGTATATGTATTGATGATCTACAATAGATTGTAAAAGCGTATGTCAATATGTTGTATGTGAGGTCCTTTGATTGTAAAGTATAGTTGGAAGCTAGAACAAGCTTGTCATAAGCGGCATCCACTTGTCTTGCTTTACATCTATTGCATATATATTGTAGATGTGTGCTTTTTATTCACCTAAACGGGTATAAAGCTTACCTATTGCGCTTGGTGTTTGACACCCAGAGATTTAAATAAAACACATTTTCATAGACAACTGTTGTATATTAAGATTAGTGTTGTGTTTTCTTCCCCCTCCCCCTCCTTTGTCATTTCACATTTTTTCTACTTTTACTCATGTCACAAAACACTTTCACAAATTGTGCACATTTTACTTGAAAATACCTCAATTTCAACCACTTGAAATGAAACTTGTATTGTTATAACAGTGATTGACACTCGTAGCACTTAAAACGCGTACACGGTTTATTTTTTTTATTAGTGGAGCTTGAACAAACTGGGTAAATCATCAGAAATGCCCTTGGGATGGGGTTGGCCTTTCCCGCGGCAATGACTGAAGTGAAATGACCTCCGTGTGCATTGTGCGTGTCTTACAGAACAGAAAGCTAAGAGGAAGCAAAGCAAAGCCCCTGGCCATGCCAAGAAATATAAAAACAAGGTAAAAAGCACACAAGCCAATAAGGGACAACAACCATTATTAAATGGCCTACTCCCACTCCTTTAATCTTTAATAATGGCACATGAAGCATTTCACTTCATGTAGTGCCAGATTTTTCCTGAGTGAAATATTGCCCCGTTGTCCCCCTCCCCAAACAGGCAATGCGGCAGGCCGTTGCTGAGGTAAAGGACTCTCTTTCTGCCTCAGTCATGACGTGCCAGTCTCGCCTAACGTCACTAGTCTCAGAGGCAGACTCCAAAGAACTGTTTGCGTCACAGCAAGCAAAGCATCCTGCCGAGGACACCACCACAGCAATCCCAGGTTAGGCTTGGTGTTATTGTTTATACTTCTGTTCACATTGTGTTTTCTGTGGCCACATTGTACAAAAAGAATGAAAACGGGCTCTTGAAGTCGGCCTCGTCTAAATCTAAAACTGCATTTGGAGGCCAGATGGATGTCTGCAGCTTTGATTTATCAGTTTAACACCTTTCTGTCCATCCCTCTCCTTCCACAACAGCCTTACACAGCCGGCTGCCTCCTCAGCCATCCAGACCTAGTGGCAAAGCTGCCCCTCTACCTCGTAAAACCTGGACTACCCCCTTACCGCTCAGCCCACCTTCAGACCAGGCCCTCAGCCCTTTACGTAACACTTCCGCCTCCTCCCCCTGTAAAGAACACACAACCACCCCACCCAGATATTCCGATGTTTCAATCACCTCACACCCACCCACCTCACTCCTTGCAGACCCATTGTTCCCCTGTAGTCCCTCGCTCGATCCCCTTGACCTGCAGGTATCTCAGGTTGGCCCCCCATCACCTGCTACTGCAGAGAAGGCTCCATATAAGTCTGAGCAGGAAGGTAAGAGGTCGCTTGATGTGTCCGCTCCAGCTCTCGCCGACCTCCTTCCCCCTACTCTCTCCCCTTGCTCTGTTAACGTTGTGCGTCTGCAACTTTCCCCTTCCATTGTAGGTTAGCGTTGTATTTTCGTCTTTAACTGGTGGTTTTTCGTCGAGTTTGTCATCGATTTAGTTTTTTTTTTTTTTTTTTTCTCCCTAGCTGCATGTCATTGGTGTCTCTGCTTGAGCGTATGTGTAAAACAGGATACCATTCAAGGTGAACCCCATTTCTCTTTCTCCTCGTCAATTTTGCAGGCATCCCTCCTCTTTTATCGCCACTGACTTCACCTCCTGCAGCCATGCCTGCCACAGAATCCCAGCCTACCTCCAGCTCTCAGTTCGAGGTAATTTCTCTTTCTGCTGAACACATCCATATGGAGAGAAACAATTTTGTATGGTTTAGCTCATTTTTGGTAAATTTGGTTGTCACTAAAGGAAAGGGACTTTAAAATATAGTAGTCTGTTGCAGATTCTTTCTTGAAGGCTTGCTACACAACTTTAGGTGGTAATTGTATGAATCATCCTTTGTCTCAGTTCTTCAGTGTGAATTATTATGGTTTGTGGCATAAGTGCAAACCTTTTGAGACCAAATGTTTCGGGCTACCCCTAACAGTCATCTGTTAGTCTATGAGAAGAGGCTTAGTCGACCACAATTATGTTAGTCGCTTAGTCACAGGAGGAAAAACCCCACAGGAATCAAGCAGTTTGTGATGGACGGATCGTTTACAGCCGGTCTGTGTGGTAAATGCAGTACATCGGGCAGGACATCCAAACGCTCGCCTGTCATACATTGACTTAAAATGTGGCTTATTGTAGCAATTTTACATGGCCACTCGCTTTAACGTTAACTATGGGCTGTTCAAGTGTCTGTGCGGAGTGTGAAGCCTGAAGAATAGCGCGCTTACTGTGTGACAGCTAACATGGAGGAGGCGGTGCGAGCACTAGCACATGAAAATGCTTCGTCAGTTTTGCTCATACAGATGAGAGTAATACATCTTTAGAATCTGTGACACTACTAGTCTACCTTTATTTGTGTGCACTCGCAATAACAACAAAAAACAGTTGTGCTTTTGTAAAATAATGAAAGCAAATGGGGTGCTCCGAACTTGAGCGCTCCAAAAAATAAATTCTTAAAATATTATAGTAGTCTCCTTGGTGACACATTCATAATGATTACTTCTACCGGTGCGCCGTGGCAAGCTTTTTGCATGTACCTGATTAGGCTTTGTAGGCATTAAAGGCTCTTTAGTGTGTTTTTATTTTTTATATATATGGTTTATTAATAAAGGTGGGATTAATTAACTAATGGCTTAAAATGAACTATTACTAGTCAACCTGAGAAATCTTTTGTCGAGGGCTGGCAAGGAACTAGACCAGTGATTGCAATTGTGTGATTGTTCCGAGTAATTGGTGTAGCTGAGAAAAGAAATGCTAAATGCAAAAGCTGATGAAAATCTACAATTTGCACAGGTTTATCAAAATAAACAGTCGATGTTTTTTTTTTTTTCATTCTATTCGGATGGTTGCATTGACCATGATGACGCATTTTAACGTAAATCCTGATTTTTTTTTTTTTTTTTTTTTTTTTTTTATGCGTGTACTTTAATATCGCTATACATTATATTATATTAGCCTACCTTGCATCAAATTACAAAAACATTAACGCTGCTGTGAGGGTGTTTCTAATGCAGAAGCTATGGGAGTGACGTCTTCGCTCTTCCGTTGTTAATCGCTTTTTCTTTTCTTTTTTTCTCCCTCTTTTTGAAAGCTATGAAAACACAATTGTGTTTTGAGTTTTTGCTATCTGTTGCACAAGTCAATTATTTTATTTCTGGTATAACCATCCCTAAATGTAACCTAACAATAAGAATTTGTTTGGTCAGCTCACCTGTTTAAGTGGGCAGTGCTTATCCAGCTTATGAAAAAAAAAAATATATATATATTCTAAATGTTATTCCCAACAATATCATTACTCCATTATCGTTATCAACTGCGCAAAGCTTTTGGTGTAATACACTTCCAGTTATTTATATACCAGTACAAAATGGTTAGTTGTGGTGCTTGGAATTGCAAACTGGTAATTCTTATATTATTTTTATTGTCATGATTACAAAAATACTGCTATTGCCATTTACTGCACTTTGTTATTCTTCTAGAAATTTGCTTATAGCAGCTAATGAAGTCTTAAACATTCACAGCTGCAAGATACAGTTGGGATAGCTGTGGCCTGGACTTCCCTGTTGAGGGTATGCATTGACATTACTTTCGCACTGGAACTTGGCTGGACTGAATGGCAAAAGAGCCTGCCGCATGACTGGATTTAATGGGGGAAAATGCAAGTAAAACAAATGATTATCAATTTAAACTAAAATTGGTCTTGATACAGTGTTCCTTACAACTAACCAAAGATCCATGGATATTGGCATTCTGCCTGCAATCCTATTTCCTGACATTTATATGCGTTTCCCCAGCGTCGATATCAGGCACAAAGAACGTTTGCTCGTGAACGCTTTACATAAATACAAGATAGGTAGGTGTAAGTCCGGGTGATCGCTTATATCGATGTTATATGTCATATCGTTCAGCCTTAAAACTTGTATAGTTTTTGTCTGTTTATTGAAAAACTTCCAGTTATGTAGACAATATGATGATGGTAAATATTTAATTGAGTTGTCAATATATAAGGAATGATTTTTTTTTTTTTTTTTTTAACCGCAATTTAACATAGTGACACAAAATGATAACTGCAAATCCACGTTTTCGCTGCCTAGAGTCCGGTTGTTTGACAATTGCAGCATTCCATTAGCTTCTCTTCTCCGTAGCTTTCATCAGTCTGTAAAAATACACCTCAGGTTTCTTGTCAAATCTATTTGTAGCATCAGTCGCAGAGCCATTTCCCGTTTTAAAAGTTTTTTTTGTTTGTTTGTTTTTATGGCATTCAAGCTAAACCAATCCTGCCGCTCTCTTTTTTTTGCCACTCAGTGGGTGTAACCGCAGTCACTCCAGCCAACTGTGGCGTCACATGCATACCCTCTATTTTCATTAGAACAATCTGGTTATGTTTAATATCACCATTTCTGGGTCCAAACGCTCGGTCAGATCCCTAAAGCAAAGAACAAACAGGTATGCTGTAGTACTACTGAAAAATCATGTTTAATCACAAATAACTTTTTGGACCGTCTTTCTCTCTGCAGCAGTGTAGATTGTTGTCACCTCTGCATGAGGGTCCATTAACCAATATGAGGGATGAGCAGGGCTGCCCAGAGACACTGGAAGAGCCCTCTGTTCAGCTGCACAAAATGCACGGTCAGCAATTCTTCCGCCGGTTTCCTCTAGAGTCCTTTCCCTTTTCCTTTCCTCAATGGTATCTTGAAATGAGTTCTTGGTCACGTTTTCTAGGAGCAAAACACGATGCCAGTGAACTATGCAAGTCTATTCAAGATGCCAAATCCACCCTGCCTAAAAAGGTACAGATGCGTTACATTGGTACCAAGCAAAATATGCACTCAATCTTTAGTGTTCTCTCTGACTGCCTGGACCTATTCGTGTGCGTTTAAGGATATTGTCCTCAAGCATGCTGACTCCTGGACGAGCCTGGGTAAGATGGCTACTCAAACTCCTTGCCCCATCAAATCGTCGAAGGAAAGTTTTCAGCAGTTTCGCAGAGTTGCCATGGAGAAAGAGGAACGAGAGAGAGCTCGTAAACTGCAGCTGGAGGCTGGTCGAGAAAAGGGCAGCACAGACAAAAGCGGGTATAAACAGAACCTTATTTTTTTTTAGGCACAGTGTATGAAGTTATGTAAGTTTCATTTTGGAGAAGTTTCAATCTCTGCCCGGCTGGAGACATGATTCCAGCTGACCACAGCTTCCCATGGCTCGGTTCCAAAACCTAGCGAGTTTGCGAAATGCATTAAAAATTGCATTTCTAGTATTAAGTTACACTGAGATGTCCATAAGCCTACCAGTGATTATTGAACGACTATTCTCACTGAACTAGCTGACAATGTGGCCTTTAATGATTTGCAGTCTGATGCAGCAGGTCCAAAAGACCAAGCAGGACTGCCAGCCTCCAAAGCCAGAAGTGGAGTCAGCAGAGCTGCCAGTGATCGCAGCCATCTTGGATACCCCCAAAGCGCCTGAGCCCTGCTCTGTTCCGCAGAGCTCTGTGGACCGAGAGCGAGAGATGGCCCGCAAGAGAGAGCAGGAACGCCGCAGAAGAGAGGCTGTAAGTAATCCACGCGCCAAGTATTTAGATATTCAATGAATTAAATAGTTTTAATGTTGTTGTTTGATTTTTTTTTGGGAACGTTTGCCATGTACTGTACCTAATATATATCCGAATTAATCAATGTCAAACTGAATAGGAATTCAATAACTGGCTTGTGAATCGAATTGTGAAATTTTGTATCAGTATCCAGCCCTAATAATAATATAAAAGGGCCGCAAACATTGGTACTCTTATAATTAAGAGTGGTTTATTAAAGGGTTAAAACATCACATGTTATTAAATCAGAATAAAGAATACAAGTTATACGTCTTCATGTACTATTATTGAATCACTTAACTTTTAATCGTATAACAATAGCTGCTGTTATGTTTATCACCGATTAATAACGAATGTTATGCAATTACCATGACCATATTTGTGGTTCTTATTACCCACTAATTAAAAGTTATGATTATTTTTGCTATTAACTAATAATGTTTTTATGATGTCATTAATGATGCATGTTTTTCTTTTTAATGCTCTTTCTCTAGATGTCAGGAGTTATTGATATGACCATGCAAAGTGACATAATGGCGACCTTTGAGAAGAACTTGGACTGAGATATAAACAAATAAAAAATGTTGCTTGTTTGTGTTGCGCTTCTGCTCGATGAACAGTACAGGCTGTCTTTTCCCTTCCCTTCCCTTCCCTTATTTGCTCCATGAGTCCTGGTGACTGAAACGGGTCTTAGTCTTTCGACGGACAAAAAATACTGCAATACAGCTGCATCACTTTACATTTGTATTAAACTAACTTGTAAAAATAAGAACACATTAGTGGACATTGTACAATGTTGTAAGACCAATATTTGCACCATTAACAGTGTTGTGTATATTCTTGAGTTTTTGATAAGTTTGATGCTTGCATCCAGAAATGCCTGCACTGAAACGCTGCTGATTATCTGAGGCAGTTTTGAAAGAGAAACATGTCTTGATGTTTAACAACAGTTTTTGTTATTCTGTATTTTTGTTTATAAAGAAGAATGTTTACTTCTCTTTATTATTATTATTATTGCAATCTGAATCTTTGACACATTCCATCGACTCTTCTGCTGTATGAATATTACATAGCTGGTCGTCTCGCGCTAGCTGTTGTCAGAACTGTAAAGGATATTCCTGTGCAGGGCCCTGTCCCTGTTTATCCTATTTTGCTGGTATTTCACATATTTGACTTGATGCAGCAATTTAAACAGAAAATGTGCTGGCTGCGTTAAATGTGTCCTGTTTAAATTATATAAATATATATATATATAAATATTTCTGTAGTGTCAGAAATGGAAGCATGTGTGTAAATATTTAGCATTTTGTTACTGGGGGGGACAACCTTTTTTCTTTTTCTTTTCCTTTTGTTCAGGTGTCTGCCTTTAAAAAAAAAATCTGACTTATTTAGAGGAGTTATTGCACTTCCTGTGTTTCTATTTGTATCCACTTGGAAGTGCAGTGCCATATGTTTCTCTCATGGAGATGATAGGCAGTTCTTTGTGCCTAAAGTTAGTGGGTTTTCCAGAGCCGTGTTGATTCCAAGGTGTGATCTGGTGATTGTACTGCACTGAAAACATGTTCAAGATCGTTTCTCTGAATATAATGGTTGTGGCGGTTTTCATCACAAGCACTTTATTCATTACACCACCATGCTGAGGTGTCACATGCTAGTGAGGGAAATACATTATTTCAAAGAAATCACATTCTAAAGTTAAATCAATAAAAAGAAAAATAAGTATTTTCATTAGAACGTGTGTTGTGGTCATTTAAAGTATTCATGTCCCCATCAGAAATCGCTATACTGTTCAAAAGTTTACAAAATGAATATTGCTATTCTGAAAGGACACATTATGTATAAATGACAGTGAAGATATTTGTCATTAAAAAAAAAAACATATCTAATTGTGTTATTATGTCAATGCTGTTCCTTTAAACTTTTTATTTGAATAATCCTGTAAAAAAAATGTATTGCAGTGTCCACAAAAATATCAAAGCAGCAAAACTGTTTTCAACATTTGTTGATGACAAGAAATGTTCCACGAACACCAAAACAGCGATCGTGTGGCACTGAGGACTGAAGTTATGGCTGCTGAAAATTCACCTCTGTCACACCAGGAATACATATTTTATAATGTATTAAAATAGGAAATAGTTACTTTAAATGTTTGTGTTTTTTTTTTTTCTCACAATATTAATGTTGCAACATATTACAATAAAACATGGGGATGAACGTTGGCCTGACCGTTTGTTTCCATAACGTGAAAAGCAATTTATAGAGATTTTCCAAGTATTAATTTTTTTATCTAAAAATTTCAAATAAAATGTTCCAAGCAAAAATATTTGTAGAGAACATCGTTCGAACTGATGATCATTTCCTAGGTTTCTAGTACATAAACATTCTATTGGATAAAATCACAAAATGTGGTTTAGAAATTTCAAAAATGATTCAAGTATTTAAGTGTGCAACTGCTAACCTTGCTTCCTTTCCCATCGTATCAGGTTCCATCGAATAATCATCAAGCTGTAATGAATCAAATACATGGCCAAGCGTTTTTTGGACTGTCCATGTCTTCAACGGTTTCCTAACTGTGAGTGAAAAGCACAACAGTCAGATTGTATAACTTTTTGTCTGTCCATCTCATTTGGTCATATGCTCTAGGCGGAGCTTAAGGTCTCATTGGTCTCGAGAAATCGTTATTTTAATGCACAATGAGGCACAGTATAATTTATTGTTGAATCCTAGGTAAAATAGCCTAATTGAAAGAGATGCAGACGCGACTAAGACGAGATCTGCTTGACGAAGCCTCTGCTCATTATAACCGGGACTCTGCGCGTGGACAGTCTGTGCGCTCGCGCTTGAGCGTTAGGTGGGCCCAGGCGGCTGCGTTGACTATTACGGGAGCCTTCTAGTTTTGTCAGTGTTGATGGGGTGTAATGGTTTAGTCCGAGGTGCGAACACCTTTGGGACTGGGCATCTCTCCTGTCATACGTAAGCGCGTCTCTGTACCGTCTCCACAGGGATCCTCCCCGGTCAGGATGCGCTCGTGACGGTGACAGGGCTGTTATGAAGCACGTCGTTTTCGAAACACAGACTGTTGAGTAAACAAATCAATTGAAGCCGTGATCAACAAGCGTATTCCTGCAGTAATGTAAAGATGGCGAGACTGCTTCATAACTTGCTGTTGTTGACAGTCGCTCTGACGCTGAAGATCAGAGTTATGGGATACTGGTCTCTCATCTATGGATATTGCGCGCTATGCACGGGCGTAGCGCTGCTCAAACTTGGCTGGAATATCATCCTACGACCGTCAACAACCTTTCAGTGGACGGTTCGTGAGACACCCCCCGCGTGCCTGAATGACACGTCCTTGGGAACCCACTGTTACGTTAGAATCAAGGTAAGAGATTTCGCTGGAGATCGGTTTAAGATGGATGCGTGACAGCATATGAAAGAATGTCTACATGAACATAACTCTGCCCTTCGTTGCGTCAGATGATTTTGATTGCTCAGATGTCACTCACTCTTGCATAGCTAAGGAGTTCTCGGTTATATTTCTTTCAAATATTTGACTTTATTGTTTCTTGAGGAAATAAACGAGACGGCTGTTGTCGCGCAGTGAGAATACATGCCTACATATATAAAGAAAAAAAATGACAGATATTTGTGTATTGAGAACATGTTTTCAGGTTTGGTATGGTGAGATTGAATTTGCTGAATTTGTTGAGAAGAAGTGTAAAATTACTGTTTTTTTTTGTTTTTAGCTCATTTTAATCTCACTGAGAAACATTTGAGACATTAAAGGGTTAGTTCACCCAAAATGAAAGTTCTGTCATAATATACTCACCCTCATGTCGTTCCAAACCTGTTTGACTTTTGTCCACACGATGGAAGTCACTGGTGACCAAAAAACAAAAATATGTTTCGCGTCATGCAGGTTTGAGGTCATAATGATGGAATTCTCATGTTTTCTTTTTCTTTTTTCATTTGTTCTTTTTGTCCCCGTGGGGTTTCTCCTGGAAGAAAGCAGTGACCATCAGTGAACATCAATTCAGAACCATTTAGGTGGACAGCAGTCGTGATCGGTTCCCCACAAAACGATTGCCTGGACTTTGCTGTCCACCCAAGCGGTGCTGAAAACATGGAAGATGCCTCAAAGCTGTGATGTTTACGCATACAGAGCTTTGAACATAGCGTTCAAATGTGTCCATGTCAATATTCTCTAAAACGTAGCATCCTTTGCAGTCTTAGACTTTAAAACAACCACTTTAAGTTTTGTGTACACAGCCTTTTCTGAGGAAAAATAATGTAAAAACAAACTATGGCATCAATTCATGATTTGTGTCTAAAAGTAAAATAACAACTGACAACCTTAAATAAGCAATATCCAAATGCACTGGAAAATAGAAATAATCATTTTCCAGTAGAAAAATAGAAAAAAATAAGTTTTTTTAAAAAAAGTACTCTATATATTTATCAGGGATTTTGTGGGGTGGGTTGTTTTCTGTGTTTAAACAGGACCCCACCACTTGATTGTATCCAAAAGGAAAATTTTTTTAAGCGTTTTAAGTAGCCACACAACCCGAGGATGCTATCACATGCAATTTGATGCAGGCTGTCATTTAACAGCGTATGAATTTTCTCGTAAATGTCAATGGAAGATATTGCTTTAATATCAGCTGAAGCCTGCGGACATGACTCGCTCTCTCCCGATACGTTTTATAGCTCTATCAAGCCGAGTGATGTGACAATGGATTTTACATCAGGATGGACAAGCCCGCGTGATTAAAGAAACCGGGCCGCTTTTATGACATCCTCCGTGCACGGTGAAGAATAACTGCCTCTGCTCTCTGTATGATTTTAGGAGTCTGGACTCAGATTTCACTATGTTGCTGCCGGGGAACGAGGAAAGCCACTTATGCTGTTTCTGCATGGATTCCCTGAGTTTTGGTGAGATTCAAAACACACTCACACACAAGGGAAACACTTCTCTACTGGGATGCTGCCAGACACAGATCGGAAATATGTTGTTGTGGAATCAGTCCACATTATACACATGGAGTCAGAGATAATTTCTCAGGCACAAACCTTCGCTCTCAACACACACTTCTCTCTTTTTTAAGCTAATTTCCTCTTGAGATACCGAGGTGTGCCATATTATTGTTATGAAATGTAAAATGGCCAAGATATTGTATTACTGTTCTGGAATGTGAAATGGAGTGTCGTGACATTCGGACTATCTTGGGACCAGTGAAGCTGTCGTTTCAGTGAGCTGCCAGACAGCAGAACTGCGATCAGGACAGGACTGTGCCTAATTAATGTGGCATGGCTCCTTTCTGCTTCACTGGCCAATCTCAGCGATGAACTCTTGGACGAGTAGAGGAAACCTGGAGGACGCCCTTTTCTTCTGACTCTGCTCCACTTTAGTGTGCTGCATTCAAAAAGTGCAAGTCAAAGATTTCCCTCACTAACTGAGCGATAGGTTAGAATGAGGTTTGCAGATTTATAGCGTATCTATATTCTAACATATTTGGTTTGGGTCCTGAGAGCCTCTTCTGCAGCTGACTCATCAGATTCACAGTCAGGCTTCTTTCTTCTGCTTCTTCTCAACCTTCTCTCTCTCTTCCTCTTTCAGACACAATCACCAATTAGCCAGTGCTACCAGTGTGGCAGAGTGTCCTAATACAATTCAACCGAATCTTACCATGTCAAACTGGTTACAGGGTATTTTCACTCCATAAATTTGATTTAGAACCAGCCGTTTCAGTTAAAGTGGTGCAATCTGCCTCTGCTCCTTCAGATTTTTGGCCCAAGTGGATTTCAACACACATCATTTCATTTGTACTGTTATTGTAGGTTGAAAAATTGTGGCAGAAAAGATTCAATCACGTCAAAATTTGGTAAGTCCAATAAAGTCACTCTTACCAGCAAGGGATTTTCTGCACAACTTGCAATATCTTCTAAAATATAAAGGCTAAATTAGAACTTATACTATGGAAAAAATGTAAAATATTGTAAATATTTTGTATCTGCTCTTAAATATTTACTTATTAGGTTTACACTATTTTTTTTTTTACACATCATTAGAGACATGTTACATGTACACTATCATTGAAAAGTTTGGGTTCGGAAAAATTTGTAGAAACCTTTTTCAAAGAAGCCTCTTGTGCTCACCAAGGCTGCATTTATTTGATCAAAAACACAGTAAATAAACAGTAATATTGTTGTCACAATTTTAAAAGTCCAAAGACGAAGAAGAGTCAGAAGATTCTGATACAAGGGTATTTAAAAAAAACAAAAATCCACATGGCGTAACGGAGGGTATGTAACACAAACAATAACCGACGATGAACAGTGAAAGGAACTGAACCAAAGGAACTTAACAAGTGTTACAAACAAGGCTGATGAGGAGACCGCTGAACTAAGAGAACTAATCATATCAGTAACCATGACAACTCATGAGTGGCGGGAAACTAGACAAAGGAAACACATGTGACTGAAAACAACAAACTAAAAGTCCCTGAAAATGAAACTAACTAAACAGAACCATGTAAAATAACTGTAACTGCAAAGTTTCATATATTTAAAATATTTAAAAAATGTCATATATTTCTGTGGTAGCAAAGCTGAGGTCTTCAGTGTCACATTCTGGTGCTCAAGAAACATTTCTTGTTATTATCCATCTTAAACATACTTGTTTCGTCAGAATTCATTGATAAATAGAAAAGTTTATTTTTGCTATTAGAGTAGAAATAGAAATGTTTTTTAAACATTATAAATGTCTTTACTGTCACTTTTGATGAATTTAGTGAATAAATACAAGTTAAATTCTTTCAAACAAAACTTTTTAGGCTTGAATGGAAGCGAATATAAATGAAATATAGAACTATGACTGTCAGTACAAGAAAATAATTGTGATTCATTCATTCAAGTCAAGTCAAGTCAAGTCAAGTCAAGTCAAGTCATCTTTATTTATATAGCGCTTTTTACAATGCAAATTGTGGCAAAGCAGCTTTACATTAATAAGAAAATGGTGTCATTGTGCAGCTTATTCTATGTATTATTGATTCATTCCGTTGCAAATATCAGTAGTTATTAGTCTAGTTAATTTAGCACTGCAGAAAACAGCGACGTAATCGTCACAACTAAAATTCATCCTATTTTCACCAGCACCCCATTTGGAAAATCCGTGCTCTATACTACCTTATGAATAAACAGCGTGTGAAAGACAAGTAGAAAAGAGAGAGTGATCGAAATTTAACAGCAAACCACTACTTGTGTAACCTGTAGAAATCCTACTGAACGTTTCTCAAAGATTCACCCCTTGTTTTTCCAGGTTCTCCTGGCGTCACCAGCTGAGGGAATTTAAGAGCGAGTTCCGCGTTGTTGCCGTGGATATGCGAGGCTACGGGGAGTCTGACCTGCCCTCCTCCACAGAGAGCTACCGACTGGACTACCTTGTCACCGACATCAAGGACATTGTGGAGTATCTGGGTAAGAACAGACTGCCTCCATTACCTCAGCCCTATTTCCATTTCACATTCCAGCCTGTCTAGAGGTTTTGATAAGGCTGTTGTAGTGGTGAATGCTAATGTAGTACTCTTCCCAATAATCTGGAAAGTGAAGGTGACCCATTCACAGATGTCCTTGACTTTTTACATCCAAATTGTCAGTTTAGCTTGCTTAACTGTCTCTAGAGTTCAAATACACAGTTGCTAGTTAAGTTACGTTACCGTGTGACTGAAGGACAAGGACAATTGTGGATGACCACTATGTATCACGTTCGTCTGCTTGCACACAGTGGTATGTGTGTGAGCAGCTGGCGGTGCCTTATGACAGGCCGTCAACGACACGTTATTAGGATTCATGACGATGTCTTGCTTCAGGGTCTCAGCTCCTTGACATTGGAATCACTCCATTGCAGACGGCGGAAACAGTAATGGTGTCGTTCATCCTTAGTCAGTCCTTGATATGACGCTAAATGAACTGCATTCAAAGATTAATTTATTTATTTTTTTGCTAAAAAGAAGGCTTACACATGAATGACAGCGAAAACAGTCATTCTATTGCAAAGTTAAACACAAGGCCCAGTATAACATCATTGTTTTCTTATATATTGTTAAATAAAATAGATATTTGAGATTAAATAGAAATAGCTATCACCTTGGTTGCCATCATTACTAGTTTGTGTTTTTCAGCTGTGTTCCATTATTCTTGTTCGTGTTAGCTACTTAAGTCGTTCCCTCTCCACCAGTGTGTATGTCAACCTGCTACCTGTGTGGATTATATAATGAGTAATCTTGTGTTGGAACCTTACTCTTCTGTGTCTTCGTCTGCCTGCCTGCACACACCGTTACAGTATCAAGTCAATTGTGCCACATTGTATTCATTCCCTCCTTTTAATTTAGGTAAATCGTTACCACATTTGAACTAAAACAAGGGAGCAAATTAATTAAAAAGTGTCCACAGGGAACAAATTCCTAAGTTTTTTTAAAAATTAGGTTGGAACTGTGGCCTAGTGGTTAGACATTATGCTATGACGCTCATTTGGAAAATATCGGTTTGAGTTTGGCTTGTGTCATTTCCAATCCTTTCAACAAGTCATGCATGAATTCTTGATCCATTGCCATAAAATCTTGTCACAGAAAGCCAGTTTTTACATGAACAGTGTTTACTTAAATCCCTAATATCCAATATCGTTATGGGCCACATTTGGAAAATATGAGTTCAAGTTTGATTTCCCCCTGTTTCCACTCTCATTTCCTGTCTTGTCTCTCACTTTTCCTATTAATTATGAGGCGTACGTTCTCAACAAACACAAACATGTCAGCTTCCTCCCTCTGATCCTCTCCTCAGGATACAACAGATGTTTTCTCGTGGGGCATGACTGGGGTGGCATCATCGCATGGCTCTGTGCAATTCACTACCCTGAAATGGTGACTAAACTCATTGTGCTGAACAGCCCTCACCCCTGTGTGTTCACTGGTAAGAGCCCTTTACATCTGACAAACAGCCTTCCTGTTCAATCATACCAGTTCTAGGGGCTCTGCTTTGTTTTTAGGGCTCATTAGTATGATCGTCATTATTCACAGTGAAATATTGTGGCTAGGCCCAGGGAATCATGGGGCTTTGCCCTCCATCTGTCTTGTGCACTCCAGCCTGGAGGAGGAGGTAATTACAGGCAGGCTTTTGGCAGAGACACGGTACCGAGAGTGACACGTACACGAATACACCTTTTGCTTTTCTTGTTCTTTTGAAATTGATCTCCTCTTAATGATCTCCTCTTCAATCTTAATCCTGTAATGCATGTGTTATTAAGCACGTTCGATTCAATTTTCTTTCATAAACTGGATCTCATTACTGAAATCAAAAGGTACTCTATGTTGCCTAGAGACAAGGCAATAAAAGCTACCTACAGCATGAATTAATGAAATAAAATTGGATCTTAGCTCATCTTTTAATTAAAAAATGTTAAGTCAATATTTAAATGTAGATAAAACAGTTTTTTTTTTTTTAAACTGTTAAGACTCTAAATGTTTTACAGTTAGTTTCATCCACTAACAAAAGTGAATTGTATTTTTTGATGGCTAAAAAAATCATAGAATTTGCTTTTTCTGAGTTCTCCAGAGTAAAGATCTGTGTCCTCCATGCAGTGGACCATGTCAGATTTTAAATGACTGCCAAAAAAATATCTTTACTCATTTATTCAAAATCAAAATTCACAACTATTTTGTATATGAGTCATGTGCATACAAACCCCCCCCCCCCCCATGGGTTTGTTACCCTTAGGTAGAGATCTGTGTGGGATGGATTTTTCTGTCCCGTTGCCGCAAAAAATATTTTACCTTCTCCCACTCCCACCTGCAACATTCGTGTTTTGTCCCAGTCCAAGTAAAGGTAAAAATATAAACAGATTTTTTCAGTACATCCATGAAAATTCTATGAAATAGAATTAGAATACATGTCGTTATTCAATCCCAAAGTTCTGTTATAATCAGTGAAGCTGTCTACAATGAATCATTCGTGTACATTGTATCTACTTTGTTTGTTATAATGAGATTCACGAGCGTGCAGAATTCAGCAGAGACAAAACCTTTGGCGATTAAACTTAACTTAAGCTTCTGATTGGCCATTGCGTTCAAGATGTCAACACTGTAAAAGCACGTTGTAAATACAAATCTTTGATGCTGTCCAGATCAACTATGCTTGTCCCTGTAAATTATTTATTTTTTTATTTTAGTTGTGATTTGTTCAAGATGAATAACAGTTGACTTGTTTTTATATATTTTATTTTTTAATAAATACCGACAAATCATTTTATTCTCTGCCTGCCCACACCTGCCTGTCAAAACATGTCCTGTGCCACACTCTGTTGCTCTGGGTTCCGGGAATACTGCGAGAGTCCACCAAAAAAAAAAATAGAAAAAAGAAAATTATGTTATTATTTATGATCCCGTATGTCGTTCCAAATCTGTGTGACTTTTCTCTTTCATCTTCTGCAAGACACAAAAAGAAGATATGAATGTTGATAACCAAACAGTTTTCCATTGTATGGACATGTCAATGGGAACCGAAACTGATAGGCAAGTAATTTTTTCTCTTCTCTGTCCAGATTATGCCCTCCGTCACCCCAGTCAGATGCTCAAATCAAGTTACTACTTTTTCTTCCAGTTGCCACATTTCCCAGAGCTAATGCTCTCCATCAACGATTTTAAGGTGAGCTTGACTGAATACAATACATTTGAAAGTTTGGGGTCAGTAAGTTTTTTTTTTTTAAGAAATGAATAGCCTAATACTCAGTAAATATAAATAAATAAATAAAAAATCATTTAAAAAAAAAAAGAGACAGTAAAGACATTGTTACAAAAAATATATCCAAAAATTCTGTTCTTTTGAACTTTCATCAAAAAAAAAAAAAAAATGTATCTTGGTTTCCACAAAAATATTGAGCAGCACAATAATTTTCTACTGTGATAATAATGAGAAATGTTTCTTAAACAGCAAATCAGCATATTAGAATCATGTGACACTGAAGGCCGGAGTAATGGCTGCTGGAATTTCAGTTTTGCCATCACGGGAACAAATTTTGTTGTAAAATATATCAAAATAGAAAATATTAAATTGTAATAATATTTCAAAATGTTTTTAGTAACTAAATATTTATATTATATTATATTTATATTATTTGTTACTTGATAAACCTTATTGTACTAAGGTATTGTAATCAATGTACAGCAAACAACAGATTCAAAATATCTGGCCTGATTTGATAGATTTCATACAAGTAACTTAAACTTATACGTACATATGTAGCCTATAAAGTGAGAAATGCTGGATTACTCGTGTGGGTTGATGTTATCTCTATTGTTTTAATTACCAATTACCATTATTTTTCATAACGGAACAGATTTTCGGTCCAGCATGTGAATTTGCTTCTTTTTTTTTTTTTGTCAGAATTACTAATAGAGAATGAATCAGTAGGCCAAGTTTATCCATCTGTCTTGAACACACACAGCTCAGTTATTATGAATCAGTTCTTTTTGTGTGTTTATTGTTTCATGCATATCACACTTCCTAAATGGAAACCCATAATAAGCATGTATTTAATACAGCATATTTAAATAATCCAATGTGTAGTCATCTAGTATAATTTAAATCAAGGACATAATACAAACGGGTAAAAATAACAGCAAAAATATTTAAACTTAATTGCTCAGGCACCTTTGTAAAATATTTATTTAGCATAGCATCTACAGAATTGTTTTTTTTTTTGTTTTGTTTTTTTCAGTTTCTACTTTGGTGGGACCAGATTGAATTATGGTACCCACTTTATATTAAGTATTTTAACTACTGAGTACTAATATTTACATTAATCATTTGATATAAAGCACTTATTGTGTTCATACACGTTTTAAGTTGTACTTTTACTTTTTAAAAATACCTACACTACACTAAATCTATAATGCCAAAGGTGGACGTTCTGCTACTCCTTAACCCACCCTTAAAATTAACTATACCAAAAAACCTGTAACCTTAACCGTAACCCACCTCAATAGCAGCAAAATTGTTTTGCAATACAATAAACACCATCAGTACTGTGCTATTATTGATTTTTTGACATAGAGGGGTTGGAGAATGAAACTGACACACTGGCCAATATAGTGTTAGTGGTTTCATACCTACTACTGTATATGCACGGCCTGGTGGCCGATCTTTATTGATTTCGCATTCCATCAGAATGGGAAGGTTGAATTAGCAGATCAATAGAACAGCTGTATAGAAAATGTCGTGATCCACTCAACATAATGAGAAACATACCAGAGCTCAAAAGAGGACAAATTGTTAGTGCCGAGCCTGCTGACGCATCTGTGACCAGGACAGCCATCTTCGTGGTGCCAGGGTAATGTCGGCATACCCCCACGAAGTATGAACCGCATTCAACAAGAGCAAATGTCAAGCTGTCTGAACGGAATGTTTGGGTACGAACCTGGATCGTATCCAAAAAACAAAACCGCAGCTGCCCAAATCATGGTAGAGTTAAATGTGCACCTCGACTCTCCTGTTTCCACCAAAACTGTTCACAGAGAATCAATATCGAAACCTTTGATTACTCATGCCAATGCCAAACATTGGTTTCAGTGGTGTCAGCAGTGAAACAGTTTGGCTGTGGAAATTGTGGAACATGTATTGTTCTCAGTGAAGTCCACCTTCATTGTCTTTTACACATCCAGGGGAGTTACGTAGAAGTCCCAAAGAAGCTTACCACCCAGACTCTTGCGTGCCCATGTTAGTTTGGGCTGCAATATCATGGTATTTCCTAGGTCCACTTGTGCTAGATTCTGAAGGACTGCCTGCACCCACTGGTTCAAACATTGTACCCTAAAGCTTGTGTCATGTATCGGCATGATTATGAACCAATTTACATACCAAGACTGGTGAAAGAGGGGTTTAATGATCATGAAAGTGAAGTTGAACATCTCCCATGGCCTGCACAGTCACTAGAATTTGGCGTGTTTTGGATGAGTAAGGAAACGTTTTCTTCCACCAGCAATACAGTGTTCTGCAAGAGGAATGGCTCAAAATCGCCCTGGCCTCTGTGCAGGACTTGTATCTGTCATTCTCAAGATCATTTCATGATGCATCAAATGGGACCCTACACCATACTAATAAATTGCTGTGGTCTAAAACCAGGTCTTTCAGTTTCATTATCCAATCCCGGTAAGTACGTAGTAGTTATAAAGTGGGACCGAATTACGACTTCTTTCTTATTGCTTGCTGATCTTGATTTACAGGCGCTGAAGAGTCTCTTCACCAGCCGCAGCACGGGCATCAGTTGTAAAGGCCGCTGGCTCACCACAGAAGATATTGAAGCATACCTTTATGCCCTCTCACAGCCAGGGGCCCTCACAGGGGCCCTCAACTACTTCAGAAATGTCTTTAGGTACTTGTGTTTCTTATTTAAAAATCGTATCGCAAATTCTTTGAACTGGTTTGTTGGTGTCTTAACGTGCAAATATCCTGCTTTGTTACTGTCAGAAAATGTCGCCCTCTGGTGCCTGAAACAAATTTTTTTGAAAAGGAGCCGATTTTTATTTGAAAATGTTATGAAAATCAAATAAATCTTTATCATCATGATTTTCGTAGACAGAATAGGAACTAATTTCATAAGAGCATGTGTCCCTGTCAAGAGAGAGAGAGACTGCTTTCATGCTCTCTGAACTGTGCATGAACATCCATTAACTCACAACCTAATGATGATATTCATTCACATTGAGTTCAAATCAACAACAGATCAACTGCTAGGTATATCTCTGTGAGTACTAAACAATCAAAATGGGTGTTTCAGGGAATTTAATAAAAACAATTGTGGAAATACTCTGCTTTAACTTGCTTGCAGAGTGCATGTGTTTGAAACATGTGAGACGTGCATGCATGACTGAGCCCTCCATCTGCTCCTGAAGCACACTTTGATTATGTCTCAGGGCAGAGCTGCGGCGACTGTGCTTGTGTGTGCGAGTGGGTGTGTAGGTGGGCAGGTGGGTGTGTAGGAGGGTGCTGACATAACAGTTTCTACGGAAACTAGAAACACATAAGTCCATATCAGAGAACTGAGGAGAGGAGCCTGTGGTGTCCAAACCTTTAAACATGTCTTAACCTTTTTAACAAACCACTATGTCCATAGTGGGCTTTTAAGACTGTCAGAAAGCTGCAAGAGGGTTCTAGAAAGTCAGTGGAAACATTGTTGAGAACCGAAAGCTTTTACAAAAAGCATTTTTGTAAGACTGTCAATGTGGAATATTTATTGTGAAAAACAATATACACATATTTAACATTACAATACATCGTATAGAGGGTAGAAAAACGTTACAACTAATATAAAGTCAGGTAACATTTTTGCTTTATTTAGAAAATGTAATATTTTATGTTTATCTATATTGGTATTTGTCATGGACTGCTTTCCCTGTGATCATTCTAGCCCTTACAATATTAATGTACAGTCGTGGCCAAAAGTTTTGAGAATTCCATAAATATTAGTTTTCACAAAGTTTGCTGCTAAACTGCTTTTAGATCTTTGTTTCAGTTGTTTCTGTGATGTACCGAAATATAATTACAAGCACTTCATACGTTTCAATGGCTTTTATCGACAATTACATGACATTTATGCAAAGAGTCAGTATTTGCAGTGTTGGCCGTTCTTTTTCAGGACCTCTGCAATTCCAATCAACTTCTGGGCCAAATCCTGACTGATAGCAACCCATTCTTTCATAATCACTTCTTGGAGTTTGTCAGAATTAGTGGGTTTTTGTTTGTCCACCCGCCTCTTGAGGATTGACCACAAGTTCTCACTTTTGCCTTATGGCACGGTGCTCCATTGTGCTGGAAAATGCATTGTTCTTCACCAAACTGTTGTTGGATTGTTGGAAGAAGTTGCTGTTGGAGGGTGTTTTGGTACCATTCTTTATTCATGTCTGTGTTTTTGGGCAGAATTGTGAGTGAGCCCACTCCCTTGGATGAGAAGCAACCCCACACATGAATGGTCTCAGGATGCTTTACTGTTGGCATGACACAGGATTGATGGTAGCGCTCACCTTTTCTTCTCCTGACAAGCCTTTTTCGGAAAGCCTTTCGATTTTTCAATCGGAAAGGGGCTTCATCGGAGAATATGACTTTGCCCCAGTCCTCAGCAGTCCATTCACGATACTTTCTGAGAAGATCAATCTGTCCCTGATGTTTTTTTGGAGAGAAGTGGCTTCTTTGCTGCCCTTCTTGACACCAGGCCATCTTCCAAAAGTCTTGGCCTCGCTGTGCGTGCAGATGCGCTCACACCTGCCTGCTGCCATTCCTGAGCAAGCTCTGCACTGGTGGCACTCCGATCCCGCAGCTGAATCCTCTTTAGGAGACCATCCTGGCACTTGCTGGACTTTCTTGGACGCCCTGAAGCCTTCTTTACAAGAATTGAACCTCTCTCCTTGAAGTTGCAGATGATCCTATAAATTGTTGGTTTAGGTGCAATCTTAGTAGCCACAATATCCTTGCCTGTGAAGCCATTTTTATGCAACGCAATGATGGCTGCACGCGTTTCTTTGCAGGTCACCATTTTAACATGTCAAGTCTGCCATTCTAACCCAATCAGCCTGACATAATGATCTCCAGCCTTGTGCTCGTCAACATTCTCACCTGAGTTAACGAGACGATTACTGAAATGATCTCAGCAGGTCCTTTAATGACAGCAATGAAATGCAGTGGAAAGGTTTTTTGGGGATTAAGTTCATTTTCATGGCAAAGAAGGACTATGCAATTCATCTGATCACTCTTCATAACATTCTGGAGTATATGCAAATTGCTATTATAAAAACTTAAGCAGCAACTTTTCCAATTTCCAATATTTATGTAATTCTCAAAACTTTTGGCCACGACTGTATATGGTCTTGGCAGATCTGCAGGTATGCTGCTGCAGAGCAATATGGACACTTGCTACTGCCAATACATGCAAAAACAAGCTGCTGTGAGCAAGTAACACATAGCACAGTATGCATGAGATTACCCACAGCAGATCTATACAGGAGGACCTGGGGGAGGTGGAGGATCTCTGATAGCATGCTGCAAGACTTGCTTAGAGCAAAAACTGAAACAAATGTTTAAATGTTGCTAAATGGATGCAGATGCCTTTGCCATAAGTTAATCTGCTAGTGTGCTAGCAGAATGTGCTAAGGAACTATCATCCTGCGCCATCTAGAGTTTCATTACAGAACTAGATTTTAGGCTTAATATATTAATAATTTAACATTGTTTTCATAACAAGAATTCCATTCTTTTAATTATGCATTTTTCTTCATTATGATATCAGAATAATACATATAGCATTAAAGGATTAGTTCACTTTAAAATGAAAATTACCCCAAGCTTTACTCACCCTCAAGCCATCCTAGGTGTATTTGAATCCGGAATCGGGAGCAGTTAAAGAGTTCTGTTCTTCAAAAAAATATTCCATGTCCTGCAAGTTCTTTGCATCTTCTGCATATTTGAACCCTTCCCAACAATGACTAAGATTTTGAGATCCATCTTTTCACACTGAGGACAACTGAGGGACTGAAACACAACTATAAAAAAAAAAAAGGAAAAAAATTGACTGATGCTCCAGAAGGAAACACAATGCATTAAGAGTCATGAAAGTGGCTCGGCTTCTATTGGTGTTCATCTAAGTAACCTGCGCTTCATGGCTAACCTGCTCTATGTTATGTTGTGGGTAAGAGATGTCAAACAGAAACTGGACTAATCGGATGTGAGCAAAGTGACATCTCTGACGAAATCTCTCCCAGGTTCACTTGCTCCAAATTAAAGGCCGCTACAGTAACAGATTTTTAAATAAAGCAACAATTATTTTTAATGATTTATATATTATTTATAATAATATAGAATTATTATACATCCAATCCATTACACAAGATCAATTATAGTTTAACTATTAGAATTATTTAATTATAAGGTATAAGGTTTCTTCGTGTTGTGTAAATGCCTTTATGTACTTCATATTCTTCAATCTCGTAATCTTCGGCAGATGACAGAAAATCTAGCTGATTCTCCCGTGAGAATTGAATCACAGTTTCTCTGTGTTTCAAGGCATATGATTGGCTGTTCGCTACTGATGTCAAACTTTCATGTAAATGCACTCCATGAACTCGGGATCAAAGCCCGAGTTGACAGTTACAATCGTCAAACAAACAATTACATGTTTATTTACATGCTCATGCACTAAAAAAAAATCATCCTGTTCCCCCGCCAGCTGCTTGACTTACAATATTTCTCTTTGCACATGTACACTATTTATGTATATAGCATTTGTATAGTTTTTAGTTTATATATAGGCAACTATTATATATATAGTATAGTATAGTATATTTATAGTCAAACTCTCAGTAGGTTAGTTGTGTATAGGTTTATACTGTTTTACTTCATCGTTGTACGTCTGTATTTATGTAGCACTGTGGATTTCGTTCCACTGTGTGTCACCACAATGACAATAAAGCTCGACTTGACAGAAAAGTTGATGATCAGTATTATGGTACCAACAAAGCCTGATTGTATCGGTTTGGTTTTGTCAATTTGAAACTAATCCTGTAACCCCGAGTTTATACAACTACCATCGTGGTATAGGTCCCCAAGCTAACATGAACCAACAATAAACAGTTTTTTTTTTTTTTTTTATCAACTAACATGAGCAAATATGAATAAATACTGTAAGAAATATATTTCGTTTATTGTTAATGTTAATTAACGCATTAACTAACATTAGCGAGACCTTATTGTAAAGTGTTACCGATTCACGAATCATCATATTGTGTGATTAATTTGACATTTAACATTTTGAACCAACTGACAGCCCTAATTTTTGTATTATTTGTATTCGGCAGTGTCCTCCCACTGAGTCAGACTGAGGTGAAGTCTCCTGTATTGCTGCTATGGGGAGAGAGAGATGCCTTCCTGGAGCAGGACATGGCCGAGGCCTGCCGTCTGTACATTAGAAACCACTTCCGTCTCAACATCATCTCTGGAGCCAGTCACTGGCTGCAACAAGACCAGCCTGACATAGTCAATACGCTCATTTGGACTTTCATTAAGGAGGGAGAAGGCCGGAAAAACTACAGGAACTTATAAAGGAGTCCTTCCCCCTCTGAGCTTGTCTGAAGAGATGACCAGGGAAATGCCTGTGAACACAAACCACAATGTAATGATTAATGCAATTAATTTGATACATTTAAGAAATAGACACAAATCAAACTTCAGTGAAGCGGAAAAGAACAAAAGCACATTACAATTGGAGGGGTTGCATAGAGAGTAGTACGTTTAATCTATTTTTCTCAAGTTTGCACATGACATTCGCCTTAAGGTTTCTTGGTGACAGTGTTTAAAAGTGTGTTGCAAAATATCTGTAAGTTGTAATGTGTGGTGCCTTTCAACATACCATTTTGCAGCGTAAAAGATGTGCCATGTCTTTTTGACACCGAGCTGTGGGGTTGTCAGCCATTTGTATCATCAGTTTTGCTACTCTCTAATACGTAACACAGTCTTAAGGGAGTCCTAAACCCCTAATCAGGTAGTGTTGTCTTAGTGGAAAATGTTGTTCCTCTTCTTTTTTGTATTTTTGACAGTATTTGGCTTAAACATTTGAGAATGTCATTGTTTTGATCCTCCTGTATGATAAAACAAAGTGATGTTTCAATATTGTGCACTTTTTTTGTATCTCTTCCTAAACACTGCATCTAAGACAATAGAACCAGCTCTGCGCCGTTTTGATTTTATAAGCAAATAAACAGGCCTAATGGGGGTTACCCACTCACTTGAACCCTCTGTTACCTTTGGTTATTGATAAGGAGGATCTACGAATGTTTGCTCTTCTTGTGGGGGAAAAGGGTAGCTGCGGTTACAAATTATTGAGGCAAAAAGACTTACAGATGAATAAAGAGAATGTGTGCACATCCAAAAAACTTTAGGAAGGTACTGGCGAGACTTTTCGACTTCAAAAATAAACAAAAACCGTCCAAACGTTGTCACTTTTAATAAATTTATCTTTGGGAACAACAGTGGCAGTGTGCCGATTTTCGTTTTGGTCAATTACGTAGCGATCCTTATTTTTCAAAGGGTTTTTTTTTTCATAAATTGACACTTTGCTTAAATAGAATTTAATATTCTCAATACGAGTAATCGTTCAATAATGATCCAATAATGATATTAAAGTTAATAAAACTTATTATTTATTTTGTTAACCAACAATAGTTGCTGATAGCATTAAACCAAAGATAAAAGGCGCAACCTTCTTTGTCGGGTACTCATATTTTCCATTTCAAAATTCCATACTATTCCAGACTCAAGTTTCCAAACCTCTCTGTAGATTTTTCAGTCCGTATTTAAAGGTGGGGTGAGTAGTTTTTCAAAAAGACTGTTTGGAAGTTAGTCGGACTCACACCAACAACAAACCTGTAACCAATCACCATGGGCATATGACGGTTGAGGAGAGGGAACAAGCAAGAAGGAGATTTGAAAAAGACGAGACAATACAAAAGAGCTCAAAAGAATATCACTGGAATGAAGGTCTTTGACTGGCCAAGCGCTTTAGGACCCGTGTTAATACTCACTAAACATCTTTCATCGGAGTCTGAAAGATGTGCAGATTATGTCTATATTGCTTCCGTCGGTCCAAGACCAATTCTGCACGTCTGTACCACGTACAAACAAGGTCTGCTATTTGGACATCTAACCAAGACGTCATAGGTAACTTTTTTTGGATGTCTAAAACATGTGCAGAAAATAGACATTATTAATGAATGTAATATTAATTTTATTTAAGACAAATATCAACATTGTTATCATCAACATGGTTCATGAATATCAATATAACGGTTATTTGTGATGAAACATTATTTATAAAAGAAAGTATTTTTGAAGCATGTGGCTACTCGGCTCTGTTCAGCTTCCATCAAGTCGATCCAAAATCATCGTTTTCTACTCAGTTGTGAGTTGGCAGGAAATTTAACTAGTCAAAGCTGACGTTTGTGCCAATTAAAAACAATAAAGATGCAAATAAGTGAGTGGTGATTGAGCTGTGATTTATTTGTAAATCTCTATAACTAGTTCCATGTTTCCAGAAGGTAAGGACCTGTTTCCTGTAGCTTCGTTTGGCTCTGCAGCAGGATTGAATTGGAAATGCATTACACCTTTGCATGCTTTTCCATTTATCATCTGCTGCTGAGACAATCAAATGAAGCTTTGAGAATGAACTTGAACAGTATACAACCTTCTGAAATGGGACTACAGTTACGTACAGAGCTTGTAAACGGTATAAAACGTAAGAAAAGACGTCCACAATGACCACAAGTAGCCCTTATACAGACGTCCTGTGGACGTCAATACTGGACGTTAGGTAGACGTTGGATAAAAAACATCATCTGGCGTCACAGTCTGCACCTTCAGGGGACCAAAATTGGATGTACAAAAGACGTCGTTTCGAAGTGGGTATTAGAAAAGCTGTCCAGCGATGGAGAGAGCAAAATGTCTAAAATGTCTAAAGAGAGCTAAAATGTCTGTAGTTTTACTGGAGTACAACTATACTGCAATACATGTAAAGTACTAGTAAAATAAAACTGCAATACAACTGCAGTTCTACTGTTTTTGTACTTCATGCAACTTTCAGTTGTACTTCATTTTACTGCAGCTGTACTTATACTACAGTTTTACTGCAGTTGTACTGTGACTATTCTTCATTATACTGCAAATCTATGGTTGTGCTTCATTAAACTGCAGTTAAACTACTTGGTACTGCAGTTTTACTGCAGTTCTAATTCAATATACTGCAGTTCTTTTTTGTAATGGCTGGAGCTGCTGTGCTGCTGGAGACTAACAACAAACTCTTGTGTACTTTAATTTTTTTTTGTTTTTTTTTGCTTCCTTGTCGTTCTTTCATCATCTGCGCTTTATTTTTGGTATTTTGTGATAAACAGACATCCACTCTTGTATTGCGTGTGTCGATCGTTTTTGCTGCTTTATCTGTTGCTCAAAAGAGACTGACAAAGAGCTTTGCATAATGAAAACGTGCACCTTGAGTGAATTCAATAAATTGTGTTTGACAGTCACTAAAGGATCACAAACTTTTGCCATGAAAACATTCTGCTTGTATGATAATTTTTTTTACATTTTAGAAAGCTGAATAGGGGCAATAGTCTGAAAACACAAATATTTACAAATTTAAACGTACTCCGTTTTTCCCATACTTATACATACCTGGAAATTACTCAAATAAAATGCCATACTTTTCCAAACTGCGTAGGAACCCTGGGTACTACTTTTGATGTCATACAATATGCATATTTAAAAAAAGGCCGCATATTTTAAGTCCCCATACAGACATCCTTGTTTCAAATGTATTTTAATCAGGCAAATATTAATTTCAAATAAAGGAACTGAAAAAATTGAAGGTAGGAAAAAAATTTACCTCCCTTTATTATAACATTGGAATGTGGTCAGTGAGTTTTTTTTATATATTAAATTCTTACAAAGATGTTTAAAAAACAAAAAACAAAACAAAAAAAAAACTCCGTAAGTATTCTGTAATTGGTTTATCCAACAAAGCCCATCAAATAGAACACATTCAACATTGTTTTCAGTCCAAGTTAGTAGGGTAATGCAATAAACACTACTCATGTTGCCAGACCGAATTAGTCAGGAGCCAAGCACTCCCCGTTTAATCAAATTCAAGCACAATCTCTACTAAATAAATGATCTACTAATTAGCATAAATGTCACTTTTCTTTCTTTCTTTTTTTGGGTGGAGGAGGCTGATACAATGTATCTACAAGCTCTATGTAATTTGCATATTAATGTGTTCTCAGAGCAACATGTAATGAAAAAATAATAGTAATAATTGGCAAGATTTTTATAATATCATCTAATATTTCATAATGTTTCGTGACAAAATCATACTTTGATCTGAAACCCCACAACATTTTCCTGAGACTGTTGATTTATGACAAACAACTTGAAAATTAGTCAGATGTACATGATAGTAACAAAATATTATCATACTTCTATAAGCAGGCATGAAAATGGGTCAGGGGTGAAAAAGGTGAGAAGGACATTACCCCTCTAGGGGGGTCGGGGGCATGCTTCCCCCGGAAGAAAAATGTAAAAATTCCTTATTTTAAAGCATCAATCTGATCTGTTTTTTGCCAACCTGGGGAGAGCTGGAGAAACTTAACTTCAGCCATGAATCAAAAATGATTATGGCCTCCTTACTATGTATTATGAAAGCCATTTCATGCCAGCCCGTCACTGGGTCTAACATTTACAGTATATGAGGCACAATGTGGTGAGGGCACCACAAATGGCTTAATGCATGACCCCACACAAGAGATGAAACTGAACTCTTCCATCATGATTGACAGCCAATACAATGTTATGCAATTCAGGTTTTAATACATTTTATTGGCAAACATAACAATTCGCATTAGAGTTCGTAATACTCTCAGAACCAGATCTCATTTTTTCTTCTTTGCCTTTTCTTCTTTTGGGGAAGAATCTAGTGGTATGATTGGTCGAACTCTTCTTCTTTTGCTGTTGCTTGATTTGAGCACTGCGCGTGCACAGAGGCGTCACCAAGTTTTTGCGTAGTTTAGAGTGAAAAATCGTACCAGCGTACTTTGAAGTCGAAATGCGTATCCGCTACGCAAATTGCTTACAGGTTGGCAGGTCTGCTTATTAATAGAACCGTGGACCACTTTACCTTCTGCATTGTCAGTCCCCTCACCTCAAAATCTATGTCAGCAGAGCTCCTGGGCAACTTAGTAAATTAGATATAGCAGAAAATATTAAAATTATTGAAACCATCACTCACCAAATTCAGTCAGGTAAATCGCCGAGGCCAGGAGTGCTTTCAGCTTCTGATGGTGGTCTGCACTGGTGAGGCAAGGCCCTTCGCCTTAATATTAGCATGCACTCGCGCTCCCTTCTGGCACGCGCACCTGTCCTCAGTTCACTGAATATGAATAGGTGACATGTAAGGTCTCAAAATAAAACAACTTGAAAATATCAATCAAAATCAAAAGTTTTGGCAGATATTAAGCAGCCAGTGAACTGATACTCAAATGAAAGTTAGTTGACAGGTTGCAAACTAAGTTAGCGTACTTATATTTAGTAGAATGTCTAAGGTGGACCATCGAAATAGAATGTTACCAAATAAAGTAAAAACAAGAGATAGGATTGACTAACCAAAGCTTATTTTGGTCCATTGGCGCAGCCTCTTCTTCCAACTGGCCACGCGGGTGCTCCCTGAGGAAAAAACTGGAGCTCAGGTGTTGCCTGTGGAAAGAGGGTGGGCACGGGTGCTCCCTGTGGGAAAAGGGAAGGAACGACTGTGCACATGGAAACAAGGCGAGCATGAGTACTCCCTGTGGGAAAAAAGAAGCTTGAGGCTTCTGCTGCCTCTCATTCTGCCTCTTCAGTTGAAGGGTAATTTATTATACTTTATAAGTTAAGATTAAAGATAACGAGGGCCCATGAATAAAAAATAATAATAATGATGTGCACGGACAAATCGTTTATAAATACTCCATAGTCCATAAAAATAAGAATGGTCAATTTTGACCTCATTATGTCTTTAAGACTGGGTCTAAATTTCTCACTTTCTTATTCTTCTTAAATTCCTCAAAGTATAATTTGATTGGTTTCTTGAAAGCTCTCGCTCAATTATATGTGGCATTGTTGGCACATCTAATAACCTCACAACCTTCACCTAGTTTCTCGCTTTGCATGCCATACAATTCACACCAGCACCGCACGAGGGCAGCAAAACTAAGCCAGAAATACTCCCAGCTCCCTGACAGCACTCCCCATGTAAATTGTGAAGGTTGTGTTAGTTGTCGGCTTCCCATGGACTGTTCAAATTTACTTTCGCTATCAGAATCATTTGTGGACATTTAAGTGTAGATGCGGATGTTTAATTGTGAGGATGAGGCGTTGTTCAGCTCGATAAAGTGTGAGGTAAGTGAGCTCATCCAGTTGTCATTGACAACACGACAGTCTCACTGATGCTTTTGAAATGTCATTGTGCCTCAGTCAATAGTACGGAAGGTTTATCGTCTCCAGCGCGACATAAATTCTCTTTTTGCTGGTAGAAAAATGCAGATAATATTTCTGGTCATAGCGAAGTTTATCTCTTTGTGGTTCAGGACAGTTTATAGGCTAATGGCTAGCAGTGTGGATCATTAAACACACCTTCACACCCTTTATTTAAACATTTAGCACACAAGATGTAATGGATGAGGTGATTTTGTGCAAATATTACGGTTTCTTGGCTGGTTAATTAAAGCAAGCTTGTGATATAATAACTCAAGGCGTGAATGCTAATCATGCTAACAGATCAGATTTGTCGCTCTCAGCTTTATAATGTAACGTGACTTTGCGTCAGGTGAGGCTAACCTTTTTAATAATCGATCATTTTCTTGATTATAATTGTGCATACCCAGAACTGCTGACCGACGTTTGACTTAATGGTCTAGTGGTCAAAGATTTGACAGGGTAACTTGAAAGTGTAGGCGTTCAAACCCCATGTGTCAGTTGTAAATTTAAAAGTCCTGTCAATGGACAATTAACGTTTTTTTTTTTTTTTTTTTTTTTTAAATACAGCTTTTAATTTTTTTTTGTACATTAGAATGTGTCCTGTTTAATTTGATAATTTTCTGACCAAAAAATAATTACTATGAAACATTATTTTTTTTTTTATTATCATGATTTAGGGCACTGAAGACATCAGAAAACCTTATAAGGCAATAAAACAGGAATCATTTGATGACATATTAAAATAACATTTAGAGATTTCAGTGCAGCCCTCAAATAAGTACTAATTAATTGTAATTTTTTACCTATTTGTCACTGAGAAGTTTTTGTAAGGACGTGAACATCATTTAAAACAATTTAGTATGATCGCATATTCTTTTATATATTAATAGTTATAGGTCAGAATAAGTGTGTGGTTTCATTTTTACATAAACGTAACTGTTATACTGAATGACATTTTGCCAAAAGAGATATTGCAGTAATATTGGTTAAAAATATTAATAACACTGATAATATTGCAATTGTTCCCACAAATGAAGTATATTAAATATTAGTATGTGTCATTAAATTAGTTTTAATAATATTCCTTTGTAAAAAAAAAAAAAAAAAAAAAAAAAAGGCAGAAGCTGATGTTGAAAAATAATAAGCATTTTATTTATTGTTCTGATTCTCCCTGCCATGTTTACTTCGCTTGTCACTATGTTTCTGACTTGCTCGGCCACAAAAATGACTCCTTGCAGCTATATTTATGAATACTTTTTTATTTTGCAAAAGAAATGATGCTATCAGGATGAGTATTTTAGTTGGAGAATCCCATCAATGGCCTCTCTTGAACTTGTGACGCACCGTAGTGAGGGAGGACTCTCTGTTCAGAGCTATTATTCACAATCCTGATACCTTTCTGTTTATTGATAATGATACAGATATAGTTAAACAAATCATTTTAAATATAGTAATCAACACAACAACTATAAGTTAATGGCACAGAGAAACGATGTTGTGGAATCAGAATTATTTTTTTTCAGGTAATGAATAATCAAAACATTGACAGCCAATAAGAATCCATTCCGCTTTCAAGAGCTCCAGCATTTAAAGTGGCAGACGGCAAAACTGCAGTACGTGGACACTAATATAGTTATTGTTACAGTTATCTTGATCTTTAAAGTTTACCTTTATCTGTATCAAATGTATATCAAACAGTGGGAATGATCAGTACAGTTAATTATTCGATTCGATTCGATTCAACAGCTACTTTTTTTCCCCCAAAAAATCTAACAATATAAGTGTTTTTTCACGAAATCACATGCGTTTTTGTTACTTAGGCAGGTGTCTTCAGGGTGCTATTTGATGACGTCACAGACTTTTGAATAACTATCAGTTTTTCTATATGATTCCAGAATGGCATCTTGATCCCGTTACACCGAATGGTCTCTTAGAAACTGCATTTTCGGGACAAAAATTCTCTGGTTATTTAAATACTTAAAAAAAAAACAAAAAAACATAATGCTTTTAATATAACACAGCCAACACCTATTTGAAAATGCCAAGCAAACAAATACTCTTGGTATTTTATATGTATGTTTTATATATATTTATATATACAATAAATATAAATAAGTTTATTACTATATTTCTACTACTGTATTTTGTTTGTCACATGTCCTGATTTTAAGCTCTAGTAGCCTTGATATTATAGCCTTTTTGATTTTGTACTTAGACCGTTTTGTGCAACCATGTCCTTCGTAATCAGAAAATATATGGACTTAACATTATTTCTTGGTTTACTTTGTCTTGAATTTATATGTAATATATTTTTGTATTCATTTATTTAATAGATATTTTCCCCTAATGTACATTTGACATTGGAAATATCGTTTTTGCCCTATATGGGGTGATATTTGAAAATAAAAAATAACCCTTCTAAAACAAAACTAATTGATAAAAAAAACAAAAACATATTGATTGACCGTGATTGTTATTATTATAAGTGTACATTATAGGACATTTTAGACAAAATAGTCCTTAAATAATAATTTGGTAATCATCATCATTCATTTGTTGTTGAATAAAGATAGTAAAGAATGAGCAGGGGTTAGAAGACTGAATTATGTGTCTTATTTCTCTATCAGATGTTCATCATGAGAGAAATGTGCTGACGTTTGTGCTCAGAAGTTTGGCAATAACATGTCATCCACCGAGGCTGCCAGGGAATTCCAAGCTAAAGGGCGCAAATGCAGAAACCAGCTGAGGAAGCAACTGGCAAATGCTCTGTCAGGAGACCTGAACCGGTAATTATCACCTTCAACATGAAAGACCTTCGTCATTCTTTTCAAAACTCGTCTGAACTGCTCATAGCATGGAGCGTCACTGTTGTTGTGTGATGCAGTGCACTCTTACCAGTGTAGTCAAATCACGCCGACCTGCTATAATGTTTGCACAACTCACGGGGTAGTCGTGGCCTAATGGTGAGGGAGTCGGGCTTGTAACGTGAAGGTTGCCGGTTCGATTCCCACGCCGGCAGGAATTGAAGGTGGGGATTGTGAATAAACAACACTCTCTCCACCTTCGATACCATGACCCTTGAGTGCCCTTGAGCAATTAATTGCTCCCCGGGCGCTGTCGCAATAGCTGCCCACTGCTCCGGGTGTGCGTTCACTACTCACTGCTGTGTGTGTGTGTGTGCGCGCGCTTGGGATGGGTTAAATGCAGAGCACCAATTTCGAGTATGGGTCACCATACTTGACAATACGTCACGACTTTCACTTTCATTTGCTTTATGTGAACACTGAACATATACTCTACCATTCAAAAGTTTGGATTAAATAAAAATAGATTTAAAAAAAAAAAAAATGTATTAAGACTTTTTTGAAAGAAATAATTAATGTTTGTTTTTACATATTGACAGCAGTTTTGATCAATGCTATGAACATAATTATCAACAGAATTTTTCTCTAGAAAAATAATCATGTTTTTAAAACAATCTTTTTATACTACTTTTGCCATCATATGGTGCTCATTTAAGTTAATCTTTAAAACATCTAAAATTGAATTATTAGTAATAATATAAACATTGCTGATTTGTAATATTTAGTAAATCTAAAAATGATGAATTATTTTTTAATACCGCACATTATTACGCAGTATCAAAATTCTGCCGTGATTTTAGTTTGCAGTGTTTTATCTTTAATTTATTTGGACGATATTACAATTAAAATACTATGTTGTCTGTTTAAAAGTTATTGGCCAAAACATGAAAATTGACTAATCGATATTTAATCAGTATCAGCCAGAACTGAAATCCCAGTAAATCCCTACTATTGTTGTTTTGGGACATGACGACTACTACATATTTACTTAGTGGTTCTAAACTTTTAAAAGGTTATGTCCTCCTTTTAATTCTAACCTGTAGTGCACTGTGCTCTTCTGCCATCTGTTGGTCCACACAACAGTTTTAGTTAAGATGGAAATGCAACTCTCTTCTGCAGTCACACCGATGGCCAGCACAAAGGCCTTGGGCAACACAGGATTCTGGGTCACCCAGATTCGTCGCACCGCAGCAGAAGATGCCAAAATGATGCTGACAATGATGTTGATGCGGATGTGAAGTTGGAGGAAGAGCCTCCAGGAGTAAAGACTCGCTTTTTAGATTTAATACCCTAGTGATACTTTAGTAATAGTTCTGGTGTTCTCTAGAGTGAGTGGTGCTGTGTGTTTTTATTGTGTAGTTATTCAACACTTTCAAAGCCAGTTTCGGTGAAATATATGGCTAACTGAGATATATAATTTAAAAGATTTAAAATTTTATGTCATCACTGACATATCTCAATTTCAAGTATGCCAGCTATGAAGGTTTATAAATATTTTTTATAATTAATTGTAAAATATTGTTTCATATAAATGTTAATTGAATTCTACCTATTGTGTACATTGTATACATTCAACTTAGTTCACCTAAAAATGAAAGTCATTGACTCACCCAAGCCTGTATGAGGTTCTTTGTTCTGTTCAACACAACAGACGATATTTTGAAGAGTGTTAGTAACTAAACAGCTGCTGGTCCCCATTGACTTCCATAGTATTTAACAAAAAATCTTATGAAAATCAATCGGGACCGGGAACTATTTGGTTACTCTTCAAAATATCTTTTTTTTTTGCGTTTGACCAAAGAAAGAAACTCATTCGGGTTTCACATCCTGATATGAAAAATCTAGTCATAGGATCAGTCACTTTTTTTATTTATCTTTATTTGAGCTCCATAGAATACTACCACCATAGCTTGTAGTTTGTTTTAATTTGTTTATCCTTCTTGTTTTCTTTTTTCTTTTTACACCTTTCCTCTTTCTTCTTGGGTTTTCTGTACTGCAGTACTTTAGAGGCCTTTCCGTCTAAAAATAAATAAATGATAAAAAGGAAATCGCAGCTTTAAATTTCACAATTGTAACTTTATTTCTTAGAATTGAGACTTTATTTCATGATTGCGACTGTATATCTCATAGTGTGACTTTATTTCTTATTTTAAACATCGTTATAGGATTACCTTTTTGTTTTTTCTCTATGACACTGCAGACCCTTAATGTATGTAAATATGTATTTAAATATTGTTATTTGGTATTAGCTGAACCCCTTTCTGGGGTTCAATCCATTCCAAAACTAGGCTACACTACCACATATTTTTAACATGAAAAGCACATAACATCAAAAAAGACTCGCAGCAGAGTGTGTTGCCGAATGCAACAAAATAGTAAGAGGCATTGAGCAATTTGTTTGTTACGAGACATGTTATTAAAAAAAAAAAAACCTTTCATTTTTATTTAACAGGCTGCTGCAGGAGGAGCAGGAGACTGACGTCACTCTGTGTGTGGGTTCTGTTGTTCGGCTGAAGGCCCACAGGGCGGTGCTGCTGGCCCGAGCTCCTCACCTCCTGCAGGGAACTGAACCGACTACACCTGTCATCCACCTGCAGGGGATTGAACCTGCAGCCCTCAAGGACTTTATACAGTACACAATAGCATTTTCTCTATTACTCTTGTAAAAATGTCAATTAAAACCATATTGTACCTGTAACTTTAAAAGAGTTGAGCTGTGTGTTTTGTAAAACATTACATGTTGCTCTTGCGATAACAGAAAAGTGTACACAGATGACAAGTGCCTGGCGAAGAATAATACTGCCTTAAATATACACAACGGCCACTTGCTGGCAGTGAATGGCACTGCTCCACATGACTGTGATGTTGATTCTCCGGTCAACTTTGACCAAGGTAAGGACAACATTTCCAGTTACACTTTACTGATTTGTTTCTCCACAGATATGATACTTATTGTTCTTCACTGATTGTTTTTGTCCCGCTGCATTAGTGCTGCTCTCTATTTATGAATAGTAATAGCCACCATTACACGTTGTTGCCTCTTTATTCATTCTGCTTAACTTTTCTTTGTTTGTCAGGGTCAGAGAATTTAGAGTCAGCATCAGGGCTTGGGGCAGATCTTTTGGCTCTGTATCAGAGGTCTGATATGTCTGACATCAGCATTCAGGTGGCAGATCGAGTCTTTTCAGCACACAGGTAAAAGCATCAATGTATCGCACTATTCTTAAATTGTTTATGTAGCAGGGTTCAGAAATTGCTGACCATTTTGAAAATGTGGAATTGTGGAATTTCATTCTAGGGTTTTGGAAAATGTAAAATCATCATAAAGCAATGTTTTGCAAATGAAAAATTCTTGGATAGTAATCAAATAAGCAAATTTGTGACTTTGACCATGTCAACAAGGTGCCTCTTCAAACATTCTAAAATTATACTCATTAACATGATCATAAGCCTGCACTGCATTCACTATATCAACTGCATATGAAAAGAGTTCAAATTGTTAAATAAAGTCGTTACTTTTGTTTTGCTTTTCCGCAAAACAATGTATTCTAGTCGCTCCGTAACATTAAAGTTGAACCACTGTAGTCGCAATGACTATTTTAACAATGTCTTTACTATCTTTCTGGACCTTAAAAGGTGCAATGCCATTGCTGCCTGTGTGGTTCAGAAACCCACATATTTCATCAAAAATATCTTAATTTGTGTTCCGACGGTCTTACGGGTTGAACTAACGCTTTTAAAAAAAAAAAAAAGCACTAAAAAACTACAAATACAAAGTTTTAAATACTACAAATGAAGTTAGGCATCATTATAATATAGAGTATGAAAAAAAATATATATATTCAGTTTTAAAATTTTTAGAATAAAAATTGAATTTAAGTGAGCGTTAGATGTTGACAAAGTTAATCAATATAGCAATATAGAAAATCATTCAGCTTTGATATTCAGAGCTGGATGGTAGTTACAGCTAATGTTGCTGTATCATAAATTCCCAGGAGGTGGCAGAATTACAGTTTACTCCTACGTGAAGCAGCAAAGTCAGAGCTAATCAGAAGGATTAGTGTTTTACTCACTAAATATAATCTGTCATTGAAAACCAAAATACCATAAGTTATATTTTATATACTATCTTTATTTATATAGCGCTTTTTACAATGCAAATTGTGGCAAAGCAGCTTTACATTAATAAGAAAATGGTGTCATTGTGCAGCTTATTCTATATATTATTGATTCATTCCATTGCAAATATCAGTAGTTATTAGTCTAGTTAATTTAGGTATATCAGCACTGCAGAAAACAGTGACGTAATCGTCCGGCTCGGCTCAGTTCACATACAACGGCGCCAATGCAGGCATATCAAAAACACTGCTGAATATCAAGCAAGTGTCCCCAACTTAAGCAAGCCAAAACTCCAACAAATGGAGAAAAAACCTCAGGAGAAACCAGGCTCAGTCAGGGGGCCAGTTCTCCTCTGGCCAACAGTGAACACTTGTCCGATACTCAGGCAGAGTTACAGGTCATTAAACCGATTTGGAATCGCAACAGTCAAAATATTTAATCTAGTTCCATCTAGTTTAAGATCTTTTTGATCACGCCGGTATGGGACGGTTTGTTGGGATATGTGCTACTAATTGATGAGTCGTTAAGGTCTTCACAAAGGATGAGCTAGTTAACACAGTCTCCGCCGACACCCCAGGGCCACATTGCTGCCGCACACAGGCACAGGTTCAGCCAATCACGTTAATTGGCAAACCTCGGGATAAGCAGATAGACAAAAATTAGCGTAGACGCCATTCTTCTTCTGATGTACCGAGTACATCTGGTGTTATAAGAAGTGTTCCCAGTTCCGGCTGACCTGATCTATGCAGCCTAACAATCCTTTAACGGATATGAAGACAAAAGTTTATAGTGCGTCATGTGAATGCCAGGTTAAATAGATGCGTTTTTAGTCTAGATTTAAACTGACAGAGTGTGTCTGCTTCCCGAACAATGCTAGGAAGATTGTTCCAGAGTTTAGGTGCCAAATAGGAAAAGGATCTACCGCCAGCAGTGGATTTTGATATTCTAGGTATTAACAACTGGCCAGAATTCTGAGATCGTAATAGACGATAATGCAGGACTATAATGCATTAAGAGCTCACTCAGGTACTGGGCAGCTAAGCCATTTAGTGCTTTGTAAGTAATTAGCAAGATTTTAAAATCTATACGATGTTTAATAGGGAGCCAGTGCAGTTTTGACAGAACCGGGCTAATATGTTCATACTTCCTGGTTCTAGTAAGGACTCTAGCAGCTGCGTTTTGGACCAGCTGTAATTTGTTTATCACGCGAGCAGGGCAACCACCCAGTAGAGCGTTACAGTAATCTAGTCTCGAGGTCATAAACGCATGAACTAGCTGTTCTAGCTGTTATATACAACACACCGATCTATATTGAAGATATTGCTGATGATATTAGCATGCGACATGGGTACGATCACGTTCTGATGATGAATGGCAGCACTGTTGTATTGTGTAGTTTTCTGTCATTGAGTATTTTGTTAGCACCTTTGTTTGGTGCTGCAGAGGTTAGAGCAGTTGCCATGACCTGTTACTATAGCAACAGGCTCTCCCTCATCATCAGCCAGGAGCAGCATCTCTGCGGGTTTAGGTTGTATGGATGGAGAACTACGTCTGCAGTCCTGATCAGTATGTCAGGCTTGAGGTGACTGCTGCAGATCTGTAAGTCTCACTGCAGGATACACACACACACCAGCACTGGTAATCCCTGTCTCATCTCCCATTCACTTTCATCAACCCTCCCTCATCTGTCCATATATCTCCCTGGAGACAAGGATGATGATCATTCATCACACACACGTGCATTTTTCAGACATACACATAGAGGTTAAAAATGCGCATAATGAGCTGTGTTTCAATGTAAAGCAAGTGCATTAGCATAACTCTGTTTTAAAAATTGGTGGTGACAGCAGGCGTGCTGGTTATGACTTCACACATGGCTATCCATGTACAAATAATTTAAAATCCCAATTTCAAATAGATGATTTATTAATATAGATTTTTCTAATCTGAATGATAACATTACAATTAGAAATGTAGTTGAACAACAACAACTACTATAGCAAATTTAATAGCTATATTTTGCATACATAAAACAACTTAAAAATATTTTAGCAGGAGTAATAAATCCTATAAGCCAGCTAAAGTGCTTGAAATAAACAAATTTAATTTGACAACATCATCCACAGCCATTGACAGTCCCTAAATTTTGTAGGTCAGTTGATACATTTGTGTTTCATCAGTTGAATACAGTATTAAATATGACTTGTTGGTTCTGTGGAAATATTTTTGCTTGAATGTGAGACGTTCTGGCTGGTAATCAGTTGTACTGTAACAAATAATTAGAATCCAAAATAGCAGTTGTACGCATATATGTCAAAAGCCCAATTTTGTTTCATAACTTCAATGGAAATGGAAAAGCTGCGGTAAAACAATAGAGTGCACATATGGAGATTGAAATGCTCAATTGGAGATGCTTCCTCTAAAAAAGGTCCCTTAAGGCCCCTATGAGCAGGGGCGTGCAGATCTGTCCGAATGAAATAGAATCCATAATGTGTTAGGCAATTTTTTTTTTTTTTTTTTTTGAAAGTGTTATTCTTAGCATCCCTCAGTCATCACTCTTAGAGCTGCAGTTTGTTCTGAGAGGAGACCAGAAGTGACACATTATAAAAAAAGAATCTATTTATAGCGAATGTTTCTGACAGATAGAGAATAATGGGGCTTTTGGTTGAGAGAGATAAAGGAGGACTAGGAGGGAGAGAGCAGGATGTAGACTGTAGATCCTAGGAAGCATCACCAGCTGTGTCTAATGCTGCCTTAAGGGAAGTTTTGACTTGTGGCTTCAGAAATTGTAATTATGATTTGGTGCAACAAATGAGCAAGAGCAAAGGATGTGCATTAAGTGTGAGATGTGTTATCTATGTGTTTTATCATTTTTTTCTGCCTCGGAGAATAATGGAAAATGTAGTTTGATAGCACAATCCTGTTGCCTCATATGTGAGTAGATTAGAAACATTAAACTGTATTTTATAATTAACATTACTTTAAAATGTATAAGATTTTTTTTCATTTCTGAATTAAAATTGATTTGTGTAATATATATATATATATTAGTTCACTTTAAATTGAAAATTAAACCAAGCTTTACTCACCTTCAAGCCATCTTGGTTGTTATATGACTTTTGTCTTTCTGATGAACACAGTCAGAGTTAAATATCCTGATGCATCCAGGCTTTATAATGGCAGTAAACGGGACCAACGAGTATGAAGCTGAAGAAACTGCATCCATCTATTATAAATGTACTCCATATGGCTTTGCGTGGTTAAAAAAGGCCTTCTGAAGCGAGTAAAAGTAAAGTGAGTAAAGCTTGGGGTAATTTTCTGTTTAAAATGAACTAATCCTTTAATGCTATATGTATTGTTCTGATATCATAATGAAGAAAAAAGCATAATTAATAGAATGGAATTCTTGGTATGAAAACAATGTTAAATTAATATATTAAGCCTAAAATCTAGTTCTGTAATGAAACTCTAGATGGCGCAGGATGATAGTTCCTTAGCACATTCTGCTAGCACATCATTAACTTCATGGCAAAGGCATCTGCATCCATTTAGCAACATTTAAACATTTGTTTCAGTTTTTGCTCTAAGCAAGTCTTGCAGCATGCTATCAGAGATCCTCCACCTCCCCCAGGTCCACCTGTATAGATCTGCTGTGGGTAATCTCATGCATACTGTGCTATGTGTTACTTGCTCACAGCAGCTTGTTTTCGCATGTATTGGCAGTAGCAAGTCTCCATATTGCTCTGCAGCAGCATACCAGCAGATCTGCCAAGACCATATACATTAATATTGTCTCAGATAGCACAGCGTACCATTCTAGAGAGGTGTCATGATACAAACATATTTGTTTATAAACATAAAACTGTTTCATAATGACAAAAAATGATATACAGTAAGTTTTTCAAACCCATATGAAATCCACATGGTCAGTCTAGTCTGATTAATTTATATAGTGCTTTATACTATACAGATTGTTTCAAAGCAGCTTCACAGTAATAAACAAGAACATAACAGTATTAGGGCCAGATTTACAATTGATTTGTGCCAGCTCAAAACCCTCTTTGGCATTAAAAAAGTATTATCAGGATTTACTAAAGAAATGCAGTGATAAAAATGACGCTGAAAAAGGCATGGCCACATTTATTTTTGCGGATGACCTTATTTGGAATGTATTTGTAGGAGTTTCCCTTTCAGACGCAAAATTTATGGGAGAATGGTATTTAAATGCATCATGCAAGGTGATTTACTAAGGTTTGCGCTCGTCAATTTGCAGGCGTTTGCAGGTTATTTACTGCCTCAAAAATCCGGCTATATCTGTGTTCTTTAATGTGCGCATTTGTCAGTAGAGCTTTTCACTCCCATTGGCGCTTTTTTTGGAATTGCGCTCTCAGGCTAATTGGCCCTGTTTAGTAAATCTGGCCCTTAATGTTGCAAAGTTCTTTAGTTATAAAATGAGCTGTGAAGCAGATTTTAAGATACAACAGTGTCAATGTTCAACTCAATTTTGTTCAGTGTTGATTACTCGATTTAGTTCAATAACAGTGCAAAGTACAGAAAAGCATGCAACAAGCTTAATTTGAGCTATAAGCAGCTTTACAGACACAATAGTGTCATTATTCAGCTCAAGTCAGTTCAGTGTTGATTTAATTTCGTTCGATAACAGTGTCGGTGTTGCAGAGTTCATGAATTATAAAACAAATTTGATACAGAAGGCATTACAAAGAGTACTTTTCTTAGAATTTGGAACATGACAGCCATCTGGATGTGTCTGTGAAGGTAATCTGCTCACCATTGAGTCATCACCATCGTCAAAAATATTGCTTTTTATATATTTTTAAAATATTGTCTACTTTATATTCCTGATTTTTCTTTTTTTCTACATGCCCAAACATATCAGTCAGTGAATAACATACACAAATATGCACAAGCATGCTCACACATTTTTCCTGGGGCTGCTTTACAAATTTCGAGCTTGGTTAATGTGGTATGAAGCGTGTGTGAGTGATAGGGGAAGCTGACGTTCTCTGTGTATATGTGTTTCTCCTTCCCCACAGGGCCATTCTGTGTGCACGCTCGCAGTACTTCCGAGCAATGTTGTGTGGCAGTTGGATGGAGAGTTTGCGTCAGTGTGTCACTCTGCAGGGGTAGGTTATGCAGAATAATCAACTCACTGCAACTCATCATCTAGCCTCTAAAGGTCTTCACACATAGTACAAATACAAGTATCAAATACTCATGTCATGTTTAGTTTTTGTCATCATTCCAAGGTAAACTATATGTAAAGGATAATGTACAGCAAGCCAGTTATTATATTAAACTCTTTGTAGCTCTTGCTTTTTCCTCTTTAATTGGTTCCTCTTACTATTCAAATGTATACATTAGGCAACTCCATAACATTTTATATTCTCAAATTAGTTATTCTAAGTTGTGTTAATATGAAAAGAGAAAAAACACATGGTGATATGAGAGACAAAGTAGCATCAATATTTTGCCATGGCATGTATTCAGAATCACAGTTACTCGGAAATATTTCCCCACTCACTGCTGTAAATAACCAATCAGATTCAACTATTCCAGAGCGATGTGTTACTGTTACAGAGAGAGCCTGGGACATCCTGCATTTAAGATGACAAAGCAGGGCTTTGATTTTAGATGGTCTATAGTTCCTGCAGTATATTGTTACATTTGATAATGTTTTGGATTGAACCTGTGGCCCTTGTGCATGCAGTCCATGTCCTTTAAAAATCCAAACATAAGTAAATAGGTCTTGTGTGCGATCTGACGTGTCAAAGAGCTTAGCGTGAGTTCCCAGTCAGACCTTCCACCTGAGGAGGATATTCCAGCCTACCAGCAATCAATTATTCATTGCTCAGTCTGTGTCTGGGAAAACTAGGATACTGTGTGTAGTGTTTCATGCCAGGCAGTTCAATCCGCGGTAGACTTTTGTGGATTTTAGTCCATGTGTAAAATCAGCTGGATTTTATCCTAAAACAGCATTTAGATGTTACTGTATATGGTCAAAACACAATATTGAGGAGAATGAAATGAATTATCCTGATTTTTCTGAGCTCTGTGACACAATATGGAAATGTAAATGCCTTAATTTTGATATTTCACCATACCTACCCATCTTCATCAGAAGGTCTACATCTTTGGATCTTTTTCTGATAGTTTGATCCCTGATTCTGGCTGTTCTACAAGTGTAGGTGAAGATGTAGGTGGTACCATGGAGTCAAAACTGCACGCTTTGCTGACTTTGTTGTCTTTTTAGCTGCCATTTTGCAGCGAAACCCTGCATTTTATAATACTGCAGTTGCCTACATGCACAAGAGGCAAGCTATTATAAGAGCAATTGGCAACTGTTAACACTGTACGCACTCACCCAGTGTGCATGAATGGTTGTGTGACAAGCGTTTTAAGTCGTGTAGTGTGGGCGGAGATCTTTTCTGAAATGCAGTGGAAACACCAATATGGACGAGGAATGTTTTCATTTAAATATGCTCTGTTAAAACGAAAACGCACTCATGTAAACGGGCCCTGCGTGCTGTCGAGCGAGTATGAATGAATCAGCTGTGATTCAACATATCTTGGTTCTGTGAAATGAAGCAAAACCAATGTTACTCACTTACCAATCAGAAACAAAGAAATTTCTCCATCGCTGGAAAGCTTTTGCCATAATTTATAAAACTATATCCAATATTAACATGGGTCCTAACTTTTGCTCTTGCCTGTCTTTCCACAAATGTCCCGCTTGCCCCCCCCCCCCCCCCCATTATTTGCACAGCCGGGATGATGTTGTTGTGGCCAGTTCGCAGTCACTTCAGATGAGTCAAAGTAGTTGGTCAAGAAAGCTCTCAGAGTCAGAAGTTCCAAGTCTTCAGAGATGAACTTTATTGCTGGCAACAAAGTGAGATGTCAGCTCTGCGTCCAGCCTAACATCTGACCTATACAGTATCAGTCTGCTCATTTTATACATTTTTCTTATCGTAAAGATCCAATGGGAGTTCTCACACTTATCTTTTTCTTTAGACCCCTCCTTGATGATTGGCCACTATGGTTGACGAATTCTTCCACATTCATTAGATAATGGTGGCCAATCACCTCGCGTCTTATTTTTAAAAAATATGTCTCTTATGTCTCTTTTAATTTACCTTTTTAATTAAATATCCCATTCCTTAGCTTGGTAGTGGTCATTATTCAGGACTTTCCCGGCACTGAGGCCTCTTCCCAAAGTTTTTTCTCCCGTTCCTTTGAGCCATATATCACTTTTAGACATCCCTGGCATTTTCTTCTCTTTATAGTTCATACGCCTGCTTGTCAATGGATTAGCACATCAATGATTCTTCATAACACAGTAATACATTTTCTCCAACAATGTACAAACACAATATATTCTTTCATCTAACAAATTGTCACAAAATTGTTTGGGAGCAGCGTTTCACGGAAGTCTTACCTTTAAGTATTGTTACCAAATGGAGGTTGTAAAGTGTTAGCCAGATATTTGAATTAAAATGGTCTTGTGGAGCTTGTAAGATGTCAAAACAATCTAAATGTATTTGTCTGTTTTGTTTGTTTTGTTTTGTGTATCAATCAGTCTGGGTCCAGATGAGATGGAGATTCTGCTTTATTTCATGTACGGCGCCATCCTAGACTTCCCACCAGGAACGAATGTCAGGTAAACATGCTCTGTAATGACATTTCCTCTCATCCAATGTGATAAATACAAAACGATTTTGCATCAGTGTCGAGATGTGCGTGTGTTTGTCTCTGATCTTAGTCAGGTTGTGTTAGCAGCAGACATGCTGGGCCTGGAGGGGCTAAAAGATGTGGCCGAGCTTGTCCTGACTCGGGACTACTGCCGCTTTTTTCCCAAGGTAAGACCAGAGGAAGGGGTTACGGCTCACTCATTCAGTCTTTTTGAGGTGAAGAGTGTAAATAGTCCTGTTAAGCAGTGAGTCTGTTGTCAGATAGTGCCAATAGCACTATCATCTTGTCGTTTATTACCCTTTCGGGGACACATTATGTGATTTGTATTTGTGAGCAAGTAAAGTCTGGGCATTGGTTCAGCTTTTGTAGAGCATTTAATTTGTCAGCCAAAAGTACTTGTCCCTATTCCTCTAGTGTGGCTTCAGAGGACGAATCCTCCCATTTAAGTTCCTCAGATGCGGGTGTAGCATCTCTTTTTTTCAGCTGTAGTCGTGCCATTTTTCCACTTCTCTTAGAATAGAAGTATTACAGCAGACTCAAGCCATGTTTGCACAGCAAGTGCAGATGGTCGTGAAAATGCGCTCTCTGATTCAAAAGCAGTTGTGGGAGGCAGGAAGCATTGTGTTTGACAGCCCTCTTGCAATTCGGGAAGAGATGTTTTGTTTCGTGTTTGTTTCTCAGTCTCACTCCCACCTTTCAAAAATTCTTTGAGACCAGTCCAATTTGTGTCCTTTCAGCCACTAATTTCATCCTACTCTACACAGAGATGAAAGAGGAATGCATTCACTCCCCCATCTTTTTCAAAATAATTAGCCTCTGTTTAAGTGTAAAGATTCGCTGGTACGCTGAGAAATTAGTTTTCCCCCTAAAGAAAATAATAGTACTTTTGACAGATTTAAACCGGTACTGTCAATTAAAGTATTATATTTATACACTAAAGGTAAATATTACTACAATTTAAAATAACTGTTTTCTCTTTCAGTAATATTTATTTTATTTCCTGGGATGATAAAGCTGAATTTTCAGTATCCATTACTGTTTCCACCCTGTTTTCAGTGTCACATTTCTGAAATCATTTTAAATTGCTGATTTTGTGCTCAAGTTCTTCTTATTGTCAATGTTGTTAACAGTTTAAACTGAAATATGAATTGAAATGAGGGTTAGGCTTTTATTTGAAATGATTACTGTCTTAATCGCCTTTACTACTTTTAAAAGTCATTGCTGCCACTTTTAAAGTTTAGTGCGCCTTGCTTAATAAAATGATACATTTAATCGGTTTTAATGCATTTAATGCATTCTTCTTTTTAAAAAAAAAAATCCAATGATAAAATAAATTAAATAAGTAGAAGTTTTGCCATTTCCGATTAACACACATAGCATTAACGTACAAAAAAAAAAAAACCATAAAAAAACTATTTTTGTTTGTTTTTCACGAGTATGCATAGAAATGCAATATATAGTTTAATGTGAAAAATGCAAAATAGCATTGCTCACACTTTCTGGACATTTTTAGGTCTCTTAAATATATACAAACCTTGCATCTGTAAACAGTAAACACCTACTTCGATAATTAGGTCCATAATTCAGTGGCCCAGGCTTTAATGCAATTGGTTCTATGTACAAATTGTATATTTCTACTTTTTACCTACCACATGTGGTGTTCACGTTGACATTTTTGTGATTTACAGTGATTCACTGCCGGGTGATTTATTTATTTATTTTTCTTGTTGAACTTTAATGACCGTGCAGTTTCATCATACAAGTAGTATCAGTGGCTTTCATTTCCCCCTTCTTATGTATGATTTATAGATAACCCATGAATATGTTTTTCTCGATTAATTACTGGTAGTCAGGTGCTTTGCAATACTAACTTTTGAATAAATGATCTGTAAATTTGGAAATTGTAGCTTCCAGGATGTTGTTCAGATTAAGAGCTACACACTATACTGTAAATTAGAGTTCCAGGCTATTGAGCCACTAAAGTGTGTGAGATGAGGTGTGAATATCAAGAGTCAGTCCCTCTTCTCATTTTCTGCAGCCTGTTGATGGAGTTCAGAGATCCATACTGGAGTGCCTCGCCATTACCCACTCTATCGGCCTGCACGATCTCTGCTGCTCCTGTGTGAGGTGAGGCATTTTCTGTACTTCTATGGATGCTACTGCTTTTAGTAAGGGTTTTTAAAATGACACTTCTGATTGTACTGCCCCATTAGAGCTCTTTCCTCCATCTACTGCCATATGTGTATCCTGTACAGTGCAAATGAATCACTAAATAATAAATGACTAAATAAATCAATAAATAATATGTGTTCCAAAATGCTTTCTATTGCTGAGATTATGTATCTTTCCAAATGTGGATGCAATCAGTTTTTTTTTCTCAACATTTAAAATTGAAAACCCATTTTTAGGACTTTTTCCCCCATCAAATGGGAATAACAATAATACTTGGAAAAATTGTTCGGATACTGGAGTAGCCAAGCATTTCCATCAAAAGAGCAAAGTTTTATCTTTGAGTTGTTGGATTTTGTCGTCAAACAATATACAGAAGGCCATTTTGACACCTGGCATTAAATACCAAAGACTGTTATTGGACCATATTGACCAATTGACCGTTCTGCAAATATTCCCACTTTTCTCCAAGACATTTTTTTTTTTTTTTATCCCAATCAATATTCTTTTGTCTCTATTCTTAAACCTGTGCTTCCAAAAGTTGGCTCCAATCAAAAAATGTTCACATTGCCTTCACATCAAATACCTTTTTAATAGTTGATAATTAAACAATTAATAATAAATCACCATTTTTATTGTTGTCGTTAATGCATACAGTTAACATTAGAAAAGAAAATAATTGTGTGTGTTGGGTCAAGCAATTCATTTGACTTGTAGTAAAATATATGTTTTAGACACCAGATTTATATAGTGCTGTTTACTCACACAGAATCATTTCTGTTTTTTCCCCTCAAAACATACCGTGCGTGAAAAAAAAAAAAAAAAAAAAAAAAAAATCTCATAACCTTATGGACATCTTTACTGAGTGTGAATTAAATTAACCTCTTTAAAGCATTAGAGTTTACATGAACATTTTTTTTGTGGGGTTTCTTCACAAAAGTAAGTAAATATTATTGGGGACACTTGCTTGATATTCAGCAGTGTTTTTGATATGCCTGCATTGGCGTCGTTGTATGCGAACTGAGCCGAGCCGGACGATTACGTCACTGTTTTCTGCAGTGCTGATATACCTAAATTAACTAGACTAATAACTACTGATATTTGCAACATGGAATGAATCAATAATATATAGAATAAGATGGACAATGACACCATTTTCTTATTAATGTAAAGCTGCTTTGCCACAATTTGCATTGTAAAAAGCGCTATATAAATCAAGATGACTTGACTTGACTTGACTTATATAGCTGGCATTAGGCAAGAGTCTTGAGCGTGTTTGCTTGTTTTGCAGCCTATATTTTCTCTAGTAGAGCTGTGTGTGAGAGCTGGATGGTAAACCAACTCACCCTGTATTGAACTAACAAATATTGGCTTCGCTCTTGGTATATTAGACTGTTCATCAACAATTTAGTTTGTTTCACATTTGGTGTGAAAGGACCTCTAGGCAATGCAAAACGATTGATTTGAATGAAAAATCCTTTCCATTTTTGGGTTGTGGTGGCCATGAAAAAAATATTTCCTTTTTGATTTTACTCTAATTTTGAAGTGGCAACACTGATAGATGGGAAAAACTAGATGTCCATAGATTCTTTGATTGACAACATGAAGAGGAGAAAAAATGAAGTCTTTGACCTTTAATCATTACCATTACTTAATTACTCAACTCTGTCATTTAGTACTCTTTGCTTTAAACTCGGTGCACTGCGGTAAACCAGCTCAGAGAGGCGTGTGAATGTAGGTCGGGATATTTCCAGTGCCTCAGAGATAGAAAGAGAGAGACCGTGTGCGGGTGTGTGTTGTTTCTCTGATGTTTTGCTTCTGCCTCGGCTGCGGGTAGGAGTGTGAACAGTCACGTATCAGGTTGAGAGGCTCTCAGTACAGCGTCAATGATCTGATGGTACAAGATCAGCACAGCACTGCTGCTTTCAGTTCAGAGCCAGTCCAGCGCCAGCTGAACCTACTGGCCTTGTGTTACTAACCTTGAACCTCGTGGTATTCAATACAAAAAAAAAAATGATTTTGTTGAACAAGTAAGATTGGCATGAATATTCGGGCTTCTCTCTTCTATATTGAATTATGCTGATAATCTCCAAAAAGGAGAAAAAGACAATAGAAGTTCTACAGAAAAAGTACATATGACTTTTGCAAGTCTTCTAAAGCTGAGGAACATAATGAAACTGAAGTTGTTTTTTACTGATAATCTTGACACTTTTTTGCTAGTATTTTATCCTTATTGCAGTCTGACAGAATAAATCATTTCTGGACTTTGGTTGTATGGAAAGAAGCAGACTGAACATTCTTCAAAACATTGTTTGTGTTCCACAAAAGAAAAAACGTCCGGTTTGAAATGACACAAAAGTGGGTAAATTATGAATTTACTTTTGGGTGAAGTGAACAGGGTTTTTTTGTTTGTTTGTTTTTGTTTTTGTCTTTTAGCTAAAGTGGCCACAGTGCATTTGTTTGTCAGCAGGAATAGCTAGAAAACAATTTTTGAATTGCTTTATTTGTACTTGGATTTTAAAGCAAGAATGAAAACTGTGTATGCTCATGGATTTGTGTTTCAATCCACAGATGGGTGGCTGAGAATTTCGTGAAGTGCTGGTCAGAAAGGAATTTTGTCCTCCTCCCTCCAGAACTACAGAGAGATTGCCTTAATACTGTCATCAAAAACATGGTGTGTAAAATATGTTTTCTATTTTGGTGGGGATTTAGCTTTGACTTTGTTTTATATTGAGCTGATAAAATGTTATATCCCCTAATCCTGCTGTAAAACTATTTCTCACAGAAACTTTTCTGTAATAAGACATTATTTTAGTACTAAATGATATTTTCCTCATGGGAAACAACATAGACAACAACACAAGTTTTTCTTTCTTTCTGCTTATGAGCAGTGGCCTGTTTTGAGAATGGCCACATTGACTAAAGAGCAATTATTGGTCTTGATTGAGTGTGAGTGTGTGTGTGTTAAAGCCACAAACAGCTCATTAACTTCATCCATAGTCTGGCAGTCCTCTAAATTTCTCTCACGCACACACACACACACACACACACACACACACAGATCTTCAGCAGCTGCACTCAGCCAAGTGTAGTTGTATAACATTGGGTTTTCCCCTCCTGACTTTCAGCCTTGATGTAAACCACTGCTGAAGCATATTGGATTACACTAGGAAATTTGCAGTCACTAACAGTGCGGCCACTGTGTGTCAGGGCAAGAAGGGAAGATGGATTTATGGATGAGACGGTGTGTTTATGATTTCAGACGGTGCAGACTGTCGTGTCTGTGCTGTGTGGCAGCGAGCAGCTGATCGGCAGCCTGCCGGAGGTGAAATGGGCCAAGCAGGTGCTGAGTCTGGCCAGCGAACTGCAAGAGGAGTGTTTGCAGATGATTGTCACACATCTGCCCCAGGTCACGCACACCGCTGCCTTCCACGATTTCCGAAGGGTACGATGAGTCGATGATGTTTAGACGTAAGATATAAGATATCTTGTCAGCTATGACTGTCAGACGTGTACTCTTTCAGAGAGAGGAGTTCACACGTGACCCCACTTTACTGAGGAAGTTGTGCGTAGCTGTGCGGGAGGGTGTTACTGTGGAGAACTGCTGTGACCTTTTTACCGCTGTGAATCGGCTGTGTGGTGACCCAAGTGATGCAGACCTTATCACAGAAGACCAAGCCAACCAGGAGGAACTAGAGGTAAACAAAACAAGACACTAAAAGGCAGCATTTCATTACAGCTCATTTAGTAAATGAATTATTTATTTAAACTGATCTAACAAAGCCTTTCAATCAGTCATTGCAATAAATTTTTGGACAGTTTATCACATTAATTTAGTGTGATTTATAATGTTTATTTTAATAGTAAAATGTTTATATTAATTCTGAATTACACTGAGCCAGAACATTATGACCAGACACAGGTGAAGTGAATATCGTTGATCATCTAACAGGGCCACACAATTAGTTCTCGTAAACAAGGTGTTGGACGCAGGAGACATGGGCAGAAATGAAGATATGAGTGGGCCAGATTGTTATGGCAAGGTGACTGGGTCAGATTATTTCAGAAATTTTAATGACGGTTATGGGAGGAATGTGTCACGACACTCAGTCCATCGCACTCTGCCGCAGACCAATCTGAGTGCCTACGACGATCCCTGTCCACCGTCAAAAGCGCCCTACAATAGGCACACGAGTGTCAGAACTGGACCTTGTAGCAGTGGAAGAAGGGCGCCCGGATTGATATTCTTTTACATCTCATGGAGGGCCATGTACGTGTGCGCCATTTACATGGGGAAGTGATGCACCTGGAGGCACTGTGGGAAGTCAGCATGCCGGTGGAGGGAGTGTGATGCTTTGGGTAATGCTCTGCTGGGGAAACCCTTGGTCTGGCCATTCTTGTAGACGTTCCTGTACCTAAACATTGTTAAAGATCATGACATGACATGAAGATCATGACCATCTTCGTGACAACGATGGTCTGTGGTGGAAGTGGCCTTTTTCAGCAAGATAATGCACCCTGCCACACTGCACACATTGTTCAGGAATGGTTCGAGGAAGATGATGAAGAGTTAAAGGTGTTGCCCTGGCCTCCGATTTCTGCAGAACGTCTTGGTGCCAGATACCAAAAGAAACCTTCAGGGAACTTGTAGGGTTGGCTGCAGGAGGACTAGCAGCATATTAGGCAGGTGGTCATAATGTTTTGGCTGATCAATGTATATTAAATATATTATTTTATATTATATTATATCATATTATTGTTTTGATTATACATTCTTATTAACAAAATAACTTAATATCAAATGGATATTGAGACAGAAGTCTATCTTTATCTAAACACACACACACACACACACACACCATGAGAAGCCATGACACGGCTAAAGGGCATTGTTAAGCCACCTTTCCATTAGCTCTGATATCCGCATTGATACGAGTGTTGCATTTTGGCCCCTAGTGACAGTCTTACAGTGACAACGTATTTACCATAGTAAAATGATTGAATGTGTGTGTATATAATCAAACATTCAGCAAAGCAAATAACTGATATATTTAAAAGAAAAAAGCATATTAGGTTTTCTAGGGCTAATCAAAGTAAATAAGTATGTAAAAATGATCATTATTTTTGACACAATTTTCTCATAATGTCTAAAGATAATTTTTTAATGAAAAAATATTGGTAATTTTCACTTTGCACTCATAGTTTTGATTAAAATACATCAGATTCGGTGACAATCCAGGATAACGTAGATGTGAGGAATACATCATTCTAATTAATCTCGTATGGATTTGTATATACAGAGGTGTTAACTTCTGGATTTACTACCGGAATCACAGTATGCGCATATGCTTTTACTTCTAGAATCTCTCTTCCAGTAGAAACAGGATATTCAACGGACGGTGGCCCTTCTGTCCATTGCATATTACATACCAGAATTGTGTTTGGGTGTTTGGATTAAAGTTGTTGTAAAAGTAAGAGGGATTGAAAAGAACAGCCTTTTCAGTCATTAAGTGGAATAGCTTGCACTAATGCATTAAGGAGTACATTATGATTTCATGTTTATTTTAATCTTTAAACTGAAGCGGTGTTGTAGTCATTAAACTATTTGATGAATAGATTCCCTGTGCATCATCGAGCATGCCTGCAGCAACGGACTGCTAAGCACATCCTGTGTATTTAATGGCACGTGTACGAAGTGCTCATTTGATCCTGGGATTTAAACTCACTGTAATGTACGTGACCAGGCCTCAGCTGGATTACAGTAAAGTGACACTACAAATAGAAAAAGTCATAGTAAACAACCCCAACTCTCATGCTCATGGTCTCTTGCTGTCATTTTTTGTTTTTCTTTATTTATCTCTGTCACTTCCTGTCTCTTTGTGAGTTAATTCGCATCCCAGGGGAAATGGCAGAATGGATTAGTCTGAGAAAGACCAAGAGTCATGGGTGTGGCCTTGTGTGGTCTGGTTCTATGTCCATTTTCGAGGAAAGCAGGGAGGGACGGGGGAGAAATGAATTGTGAATGGAAAGGCTGAGGCAGGATCTTAAAAATACAGAGGTTCTTATTTTTTATGAACATTCGGTGCAGAAGGCGTGAACACAATCCTCTGCTAGTGACATCATCCATTTAGCCAGAGAGGATCCTGTTAACGGTAGAGGGAGGCAACAGCAATCGTTGCCAAGACAACCAGCCTTTGAAGCAGCTGCTGATTCGCTCCTCTTCTCCTGCTGTTGTATGCACCCTCCCTCCTTCTCTCTCTCTCTTTTTTTTCTCCGTCTCGCTCACGCTCTCTCACTCATTCTGTCCCTCTGGTAGCCATTCAGGCGTGAGCTGTGTTTGCTGCGCACGCGGCTCTGGACCTTCCTGTTTCAGTCCTTCTTTGCAGTGCGGCACACACAAGGATGGGACACGTTACAACCCAGATATCGAGAAAAAATACTTGCAGGTAAGGAGAGGAATGAGAAAAGGTAAGAATTTAGCAAATGCAAAAGAGAGAAGAATTGAAAATTTAACGTAAATAATGTGGGAAGAGAGTACAGAATAAATCAGAGGAGAGAGAAGAAAATAAGCTCCGTTTTCAAAACCAGGCAGCAGCAGTCAGAATGCGCTTGTGTGTGTTGGGGGGGGGGGGGGGGGGGGTGAGATATATATATATATATATATTATATATATATATATATTTAATTTTTTTTTTTTTTTTAAATGGTCCAATGCAGTGATGAAGAGCAGAGATTTCCTGTATAGTGGCTAGCCAGTGCTGGTGAGAGAAACCCTGCTGGATAACCTCCAGCTCCTGTCAGTCCATCAACACAGCCATCATAACGAATCTCTTTAATATGGTCCTGTCATGGTTTGACCATCGAGGGACTGAATACTCCAGACACATCAAAACATTATTTCTAGAGGAGGCTGGGGAATGGGGTCCACAATTAGATTCGGTGGATTTTTGTGTTGTTCTATTCTTCAAGTGGAAACATGTATGCTTGTGCATAAATTATGCAATGCTTTAGGTGACAAGATCATACTTACATTGTGCTCTCTAAAGATTCCCCCACATATGCAGATGTGGTGCCTCATTTGCAAAGCATTCGCATTGCAACAACAAACACAAACACTCCAGCTGGATTCCTTCACAGGAGATATTTGATCCATGATATGGATTGCTTTCTGGTATGACAGCTGTGAAATCAGAGCTCAGTTGTATTGCTGGGAAGAAAGCTTAGATCTTTCATTTCTAATATGATGATATTAAGGATGGTTTAGATAAGCTGCGAGGTGATCATAGGCTAGATCTGCGCTGTCTCTATCTGAGATGGAGTAGGAAATCAGTAGCTCTCTGCAGATCTGCACTACCACTTTTACTGATTGGAGTCGTGACTGATTGATTGTAAGTGTACAAGTATGTGCGTGTCTGATTGAGGAAATGTTTGGCAAATGTTGATTATGCAGGAGTGGATGTTCTAATTAAACTGAAGCTGTTTGTAATCTAAAATTAGTCTTTATTTTCTTCCTCCCTCCACCACCCCTCTCAGCTGCTCTTGATAAAGGAGACTGCAGACAGCTTGGAAGAAAACCTGTGCTCACCAGTTCTCAGGTAATCTTTTATTCTTTTATTTATTTGGATTGTTTAATCAGACCGTGCTTGATCATTTTAAGATTGTCTGCATCAACTGATATACAGAAATCATTTTTAGAGTAAATATATAAAAACTGTAATTTCAGCAATACTATTTGCTTCCATTAAAATGTATTGTGTATTCATTTGCATTATTTCAGCCAACCTACTTTCTAAATACATGTGCATTAAAAAAAAAAAAAAAACACTTGAAATGATGTGATTTTCTGGCATAGGCTCTGCTGTGAGTTCTGATATTGTAAGGTTTTCTTTTATTGAAAGACAAGCTAACTGAATTGACATTAAATGGGTGTTAGATGAGTTTTATTTTGTCACAGCAACCTTGAGGTTGATTCAGGGAATGTGTGCTGCAGAATTACTGATCCCGAAAACAGTTGGATTACCTGTGAGAATTATGTTCTTAAAGAGGAGGTGAATACCAGTTGAATTTTTTTAGTCTTATTATTGAGCAATAAAATAAAATTTAAAAAAAAAAAAAACTATATTTGTATATGACCTAAGTGAGATGGATTCAAAGAGCTTGAGCTAAGCAAATAGCTGTCCTTCAGTTATGGTTTTCTTTGACCTGCAAGAATATCCTTTTTAGCTTTTAATCTGAAAATCACGGTATAGTGCTTTGTTTCTTACATTTCTGAGATTACAGTCAAATGGGTTGCTGATCTGATTAATATTGTGCAAAGCCATCAGTCTTTCATTCTCTCTCCATATCTCTCACTGCAACAGAAACCTACAAAATGCCTCTCGGGCACTTCATCTCCATGTGATAGCCCCACTCATCGTCCCATTAAGGTATCACAGGGTCCACGTGCTTCCCCTGCAAGATCTGTAGCTGCAGCATCTGGCACCATGAAGTCTGATGCTCTAGGGCCATCAGCTCACACGGGTCCTTCTGGGAAAACAAAATCTAGTAACAACACCTCACTTAGAAGCAAGAATGATAAAGTTAAGCCAACTCACACGCAAGCTAAAACCAAGACTACAACTTCTGTTAAACCAGTGTTGAATGGCACAAGTGGCAGTGCTCCACGGGAGAATTCCACCGCTTCAGGTGCCCGTGGTTCACCTACAGGGAAGACGGCGCTGGACAGGAAGCCAAACCCAGGAGCAAGGCCAAAGTCTTCCTCTGCTGGATCTGATCTCTCAACAGGCCAGGGTAAAGGAGGAAAGGTGCTGAAGAACACAATGTCAGGGAAAGATCTGCCTCAGGAATCGGCTAGCAATGCTCAGAATACTCCATCTAACTCTGGCAGCACCTCACCAGACAACAGCACTGGGAGTCCACGCAACAATGGCCACAGTACACCAACAGGTGAATTTACTTAGATTCGTCATCTTCACACCGCACACATTATTTAATGATACTCTACTTCATCTCGAGCTAGTCTTTTGTTTTAATGTGAAGAGTGGAGTAGAAAATCAGACCTGAAAACAGCTCAATAATTAAATAAGCAAGACCGAGCTTTAGGTCCATGGAAGTCAAGAAGCTGTCCTTAGTTCTCAGATTAGCCCCTGATGTTTACTCTTCTGTCCCCATAAGTAAAAGCTGCAGTATGTATGTGAGCTTCAATAAAGTTCAACGAGTTTTATTAAAAGTTAGAAAATTATTATGGGGAAGGAAGGATCGAGGGAGAAGGAATGTACTAACGATCTGAATCTTGAAATCTAGAGGTAAAAATATAGGTACCTCTCCACTTTTCCTTGCTCATTAGCTGGTGTTTGCATGGTACTCTCTTTTCTGTGAGTCAGAGAGTCTGTGCTCAGCAGAGTAGGTTTTAGCGGGGTATGCCAGAGTTAGCTTGTCATTAAGCTGCTTAGCACTGCTAAAATTGTACATGCCTGTTACCTTGCTCACAGTTCTTAAGGAATGTAGGTTTAGATAGCACAGAGATGCTGCAGGATATACCAGTTTGCTATGAGGTACAACAAATATCAATGTTGAGAACAGGATTGTGATGAATAATGCTCTGCTTAATTCGATTAATAGGCTATACATTAAAAATACGCGCAAATGTTTTATATGACTTACTTGGAATTGCTTTTAAATAAGTACTTTCTATGTTGTCATTTTGCATTGTCATTTATATAAAAAATTGTTCTGTTGTTAGAAAGACTGAATAATCCTTTAACATTATAGGTCTCCGGTCAAAAATTCAAGCCAAGGCAACAACAAAATCTCCTCTGACCAAACCTGTCCAAAAGCCAGACACTGAAAAGACTAGCAGGTGAGTTGTTCTATGAATGCGACCAGCCTGAGATTCTCACCCTTTTTTAATATCTCTACTTTCTTCCAGTCGTTAGTCAATCTTTGGTCTTTCGTTGTGTTGCTACAGCCCCACTAATAAATCAAGCAAGACTAAACCTACCACAACTAGCCGTGCAGTACCTGTAATTCCTGCATCCCGCTCAGATCCAAAGAGCAAGAGCGCTGTGTCAGGCCTTTCAGAGAACCATGGTGAGAAACAGTCAGGCTTCAGAATGGATACAATGGTAAACTGTTATTAACAGTAATGAGTTTGTCTTTTCTGTTCCCTCTTTTACACAGCTTCATCTAGACCTGGCTCAGCCCTTAGTTCTAAAAAGTCTGCCTCCCCTAGAAAAGAGGTAGAGAAAGACCTATCCAAACCTTCAACTATTAAGAAGACAACAAAGGCCATCTCTGAGTCAAGGCCGAGCATCAAAGCTTCCACGTCTTCCTCTAAGCAGTCACTTACTGCCCAAAACAAAACAGTACCTAAACAAAAGGCTCCAGAATCACTTTCAACAAAATCACCTCTAAAATCCTCAGGGCCAGTCAAAAACTCAAGTCCTGCTGGCTCTAAAAAGCCAGGCACTGCTGTGAAAGATTCCATATCTAGCCCCAAACACTCAAAAAAGGTCACTCGGCAGAATACAGGTTCTGCTGAAGGGAAGACGAGAAACAAGGAAGTGGTTGCATCTTGTCTAGAGAGTTCCAAAGTTCCTGTGTCCCTGGAGCAGCATTCATTAGTCAGCCCGGCTACACTAGACCAGCCAGAAGTGGTTCCCAATGGTATATCGGCAACTTCCACTAAGGTTCATGATATGGAGAAAAGCAATGATCCAGTGAGTAAACTATGTAGCACAGAGGTAAAGACTCAGTCAGTAACTCCGGACATGCATACTCATAATTCTGGACAAAGTGAGGTGAGTGGGAGTAAACTGGCCACAGACCATGCCATTCCACCCCGTGCCACTGGATCAGACCGAGGCCTCAATTCCATTAACTCACCAAAGGACTCAGATCTCCCTCCTGATACACCTTGCAGTCAAGGGAGCATTGAGACACCCCTAGAGGACTCATGGAATGGGCTTCATCCCCAAGTTAGCCCAGAGTCCGAGACTGGCAGTGCCACTACTTCCTCTGATGACATAAAGCCACGGTCAGAGGATTACGATGCTGGAGGCTCACAGGATGACGACTGTTGCTCTCATGAGCGTGGAGTGTCAAAGTGTGGGACCATGCGTTGCCCTGACTTTCTGGGCCGCAGCAGCAGTGACACCAGCACACCTGAGGAGCTCAAGATGTATGAGAGTGGGGCCGGACTACGTGTGGAGGTACGGCTCAGAGGCCGGGAGGCAGAAACTACGAGTGATGAAGAGGCAGGGCGTCAAAGACCACGATCGTGGATTAGAAAGGATGAAGTGACAGTGGAGGAGGAACCTTGTGAAATGGATTCCACATTAAAAAACTTGAAGAGTGCACAAAACCACCAACTTTTTTCCACTGAGGAAGAAGAGGAAGAGGAGGAGGAAGAAGAGGAAGAGACTGAAGATGAAAGGTCAGAAGTCGAGGTGCTACCAAGAGGAATGGCTCCCCCACTTAACGAACCGCCTCCACAGTTCCAAGGTATTGTCAACCTTGCATTTGAAGACCCTGGGGACCAAGAGAATGAGCAACCAGAGTACCAGTCGGCTTCTAACTTCCGTCGCTCGGTTTTGCTCTCGGTGGATGAGTGCGAGGAGCTTGGATGCGAAGAAGGAGGCGCCCAGACTCCGACACACCAGTCAGGTGATGTCTTCGACAGTGAACCTCAAAATTCTCAGATAGACTACTGCTCCCAGCAACCCACAAGCACAGCTAGTGGAAACCATGTCTCTAACCACCAAGAAAACGAACGGGAGCCCAAATCTGCGGTATTCCTGACAGAGATCCGGGGATCTCCACAGGAGGATTGCACTTATAATCAATCAGATGCCCCTGTGCAAGACAAAGCCACCAGTGACATTCCCGCTCAGGAGCGCCCTAGTCACCTGGACCTCCGGCTGGCAGAACAGTATGGCAGTCTCCAGGCCAAACATATAGACAGCAGGAAAGCTGACCTGCGGCTAGACTTACCTGAGCCGCAGCTGAAAGCGAGCTCACCTGCACACTCTCCAGCAGGTAATGTATAATGTTAGAGCCCATCCCCCCCTGACTGCAGTCTAAGGAAAATCCACTCAGTTTCCCATCCTGACACATTCAACTCAAATATTCAGACAATTCTTTTTCAACGGGGTAAATCCTGATTTCATTGATTTAGATAGTAGCACACTACTGCCTCTCTTTTTCCCTTCATTTAATCCTCTTCTTTAAATGTCTATTGTTTGCTTATACGCAACTAAACTGCCTTCTCTGAGGCACTATAGTAACTCAACAGACAAGTTTACAAGCCTAATTTTTACAGTAAAATGTCTATATGCGTGTGGTGTAGTATGCTGAGTCAGGCCATCTGTTATTTGGTATGGCTGGGTAATCTCAGTTGTACTAGTGCACCTAAGTCCCTATAATTTTTGTTTGTTTGTCATTATCCACACTGAACAGTAAGCTTCTTCCTCCTTGGCCAAGTCCTTTATATATTGACTTTTCCATAAGAGATCTTTATGCAAAAGACAAGCACCATGTGACTTGGCCTTCAACTATATACATATATATGCACAAACATGCAGTGAGCTAAGCTTTCTTATAATACTGCACATAAACGACCACACCTTATACAGAGGCTTTGAATGTGTTCGATCTAGATGTTTTTTTTTTTTATACTCCGTACTGATGTTGAGTGTTGTCTTTTTAAGACTCTGTCTGTTTAGTCATCCTAACCAGGGAATTTTGCATGCCAATACTAGGATTTGTTATTCATTTTATTAATTTATGAAATCCCATCTATGTTTGTATCCATCCTTGCGTGTTTGTTCTTTATTTCTTTTATTTCTCATTCACAATTGATCACACCATTTGTAGTTCTGAATAGGTAACCATTTTCTCAACTCTAGATTTTTATGTTGTAGTTTTCATTTTATTCGATGTATTTCTGTAGAATTAGTAGTTTTGCTTTCTGTATGTTTCTAGAAAAAAAAAGTCTTCAAGGTCCTCCTTGTGTCTCTCTTTTTTCACACTTGTATCATGATTCCAATCACTGTTAATGGTTTTGCTCGAGTTTTATCTTATCTTGAGTTTGCCAAGTAAAGCAATAAGCACTCTTTTTGCCAGCATGTCCCTCATATTTTCAGTGTAGCTTTAAGTTAAAACTTAAGAATCAAACTGAAAAGCTCTAGTGCTTGCTAATGTTTCAATGTGTATATTTAAGAGGGGGAAAAAAGCTCAGTTTGATTATAACTAGACAATTCATATCTTTTGTGTGTGAACAAAACATAAGTTATGCTGGAGATACAGCGGCTGGCAAAAATATGCCTTTTACTGTTATAGCACTTGTGAACAAAAGAGACACATTCAGTGTAGATTTTCCTCTGTGCATCACCTTTATGGCAGCTGTCCATCCTTATCCTAAATTCAGAAGTTGTCCCATGGATAATATGGAAACTTCATAGAAACTTTGGATTTGCACATCTGCTTAATTGTAATGCATGTGTCATTTAATAAAATCTTGATTAATGACAATAAAAAGTGAGTACTGCCGACAGAATATATTTTTTCATCTATTTAGTCTTTAAAAGGATTCGTATTTCAGGCTTGTCTTAACCGCATCATGGAGGACACAGTTGCACTAGGGGTGATTCTGTTCATCATGTGGAGCTAGAAACGACGCATGTCTTCAAGAAAATTCCTGCTTTTTTTTTTTTTTTAAGCCCACATACGGATAAAACACTTGGTCATTGTGCAGTATTGTCAATTATTTTTAGGGGACATTGATGGTTGTGACACATTGGATCAAACCTGCACACATGACCGGCGGTCGTCTAAAGCCCTGTCCCCCATTTACGAGATGGACCTGGGAGAAGCCCTCGAACAAAGCATGGATGCAGACAGGAGCAATGATCCCCAACAAGAGGAGTCACATTGGGATGAAAAAGGAGTAGAAACAGGGGATATTAAAGAGGAAGTGGGCAATGAAGACAGTAAGTTTGCAGAGAAAGACTGGAGTCTGCTTCGACAGCTACTGTCTGACCAGGAGTCCAATCTGGGCATCATAAACTCAGTCCCAGAGGATTTAAACCTTGCACAGTACCTTATCAAGCAGACGCTGTCCTTGTCTCGAGACTGTTTGAACGAACAGGACTACTTGTATCACGAAAAGGACACATTCAAGCGCTGGGCCGAGCTTATTTCTCCACTGGAGGACTCTACCACCAGCATCACTGTGACCAGCTTCTCCCCTGAGGATGCTGCCTCTCCACAGGGCGAGTGGACCATCGTTGAGCTGGAAACGCATCATTGACGGCGGGCCTGGACTTGAATGCAGCCAACGTTTCGATAGGACTCTTTGGATTACTGCGTCGTTTCCTCGTTTCTCTGCTTCTTGTTTGTTTTGGGGAGAAAGACAGATCAGTTGCAGCTTAAGTGGAGAGAAGTTACATGTCAATTTGTACTCCTCGTACAGGTACTAAATGAAGGACTGGAATAATGACCTCAGTGCAGTTGTTTTGCATGTGGGCAATTTTCTAGTTTATATTGTTTACTTGATGGGTGTTGCTTGAATCTTTGTAGAATACCAAAAATGCATTTTCTTGTTGCTCTTTTTGTCTCTGAATGATGACGCTTCTAAAATGTTTTGAACAGAGTGTAGAGGGTATGTAAGTGGTTCTGGTTTACATTTGTTGTATTTAAAACAATAAAAGCTGTGTTTGAATTTTGTTGCTTTTTTTTTTTCCATTAAAAGGTAATAATTATTTTATCTGCTTTTAGAATCGAAACACAATAATTTGGTCTATTGAAATGGTATAAATAATCATGCAATAAATCAAGTAAATTAGACGCATTAAAAAACGATTCCACATACATCTTGATTATAACCGTATGGCAATGACTTGTTGTGTTATATGCAGGGTTGGGGAGTAACGAAATACAAGTAACTTAGTTACGTATTTAAAATAGAAAATTTGAGTAACTGTATTTCATTTGAAATGGGTGGTAATCAGATTACAGTTCCATCTGAAAAGTGTTTTAGATTACCAAAGTGATTACTTTGAATTTTAATGTCATTTAAACAGCGATTGGTGATTCTCTGACCATCTGAAAAAGCAGAGTTTCGTGTTTTGGACTGTTTTCATGTTTTGTGATAGTTGTTTGTGAGTCATTTCATAGTTGTGAAAAAGCTCACTCAATCTTTTTCTCACAAGTTGTTTTTTCCCCTCACAATTGTGAGTTTGCATTTCACAATTCTGACCTCTTTTTCTCAGAATTGCTAGATTTAAAGTTATAAAGTCAGAATTGGGAGATATGAACTTGCAATAGTGACTTTTTTTCTTGCAATTGTGAATTTAGTATGTGAGTTAAATGTCATAATTCTGACTTCTGTCAATATTGTTTATATCTCATATTTTTGACTTTTCTCAATATTGCGAGATTATATCTCATAACTCTGACTTTTTTTATCACTCGCAATTGCAACTTTATATCACATAATTCTGACTTGCAATTACACTTTTTAGTATTTCAAAGTATTTCGAATAAGTTACTAAACTTGAGTAATGTAACGAAATACGTTACAAATGACTTTTTAAAGCATGTATTTTCTGTAGTGAAATACATTTCAAAAGTAACCTACCCTGCCCTGGTTATGGATAATAAGGTGTAATGCGTTTATAGCACATTTTATTATTATTATTATTATTATTATTATTATTTTATGAAAAATAAACAGTGCCATTTTTAGTTTATAGGACAGAGTTGGAAATATGCAGTTTCATTATTCTGTGACATCAAATAAAAGCAGGATTTAAAAGAACCCAGCTAGCATTTCAACTGTACTGCACTTAACTACAGATATACCTTCATGCAAAAAAATGCTTCAAAACGGTACCTTTCGCACTTCAAACATGAAAATAGCATTTAAGGCTTGTGTGCGTCTGTGTCTCTTGGACGGTTAAATAGGACACTGTGGACTTAGAGGACAAAAAAGTTGCCCATGCTACAAATGAGTCTGTTCTCCACTGCTTAGATTAGTTGAGTGTGACAGATGAAGCGCTGAAGGGAAAATCATTCCATGTCCTTGCAGAGAAAAAGTGTCTTTAGAAGAACACAATAGGCAAGCACATAAAATGCTGCTGCTCCAAGAGGTGTTCAGTATTGTAAGCTCTCCCCCATATCAACAGCTCCAAGCTTTTCGAATAGACATCCTTTTTACATAATCTTTGAGTTCGCTGAAATAAGTGTGGACGAGTGTGAAATTCTTACTCATTTTACAAAAAGACCACGTCAGCTAAAAAATCTGGCCCAGTGTGACAATAAACAAACAGGTTCTGCGACTACAGCTAATTCCTCACAACATAATCAGGTCAGCGTGACAAGGAGAGTGAGAGTTTCTGGAATGTCTCCTAACAACGAATCTGTGTTAATGTGCTTGTGGTCTGGATGCCAAACAGAGCTGGAGAAACAGGATCAGGTAGGCTGATCCTGACCGTGCACAAACCTGCAGAAAACTATAATATCAGCATTCATAATTCTTTTTCTTTACTGTTTCGACTGGCGCTGGATTTTATATTATTTTAGCCTCTAATTTCAAACAGTTAATGCTTTAAACGGGTTCATGTTATAGAGTGATGTGGTGATGGTGGTCTTCTCTATCTTTGTCTCCACCTGGTGGAGTTCAATACTACTGACAGTTAAAGAGGAAGACCACAAGAGTGGCAGCCCGTGACAGGTAGTTGGAGGAAAAATGCTCTGGCTATCCACTGGTAATGGAACAAATCCATGTGCTTAGCCAAAATCTAGTGTAATGACTCAAAACAAACGTATTATGTTGGGAGATCCATGGAGACCTTCCCATGTAATTTTGCAAGGCCCTTTTTTTTTTTGAAGAATATCCCATGTTTGAATTGTTCATTCACAGTGGATTCAGTGTAAAACTGGATGTTCATACCGCTAATTGTATAACAATAGAATTCGAAACGTTTTATGTAACGTTTTCCACAGGAAGAACTTACACTTCTAATGTAATGTAATGACACCTCCCTAATATGATGATGAGACGCAGCCCATATAGACAACCGCAACCGTAAGCAGCCGAGGAGGCTGATGGTGCAAGTTATTTAATCTCCATCTTATCTGTTCTCTTATAAAGCACATTAATCCTCTTTAGGACTGTGACACCCGCTGCCATCCGGCTAAACCCATTTGTCTTTTTAATTGCAAGTGAAGTTTCTGAAGTCCACATTGTTTCGCTGTCAGGAGGAATTTGGTCTGAAGCAGTTGGAATGAAGTTGTAGCGAAGGTCGGGCCTGCAGCAGCTGCACTCTAGAGCTGAAGAAGAACAAGTGGACATCCTTGCTTATTCCTCATTTCCTGTGAGAGTAGAAAGTTCAGAAAATGCCATCATAATAAACCAGCCCATAAAGCATCCAAGTTCTTTCAAAGAAGCATTTCATATTTCAGCTGTGATGTTGAAAAGAATGAGAAATGACTAAGTGTGTTAGATGCAATGGAGCTACTTTCTTATTTCTTATGACAGTTTAGATTGGTCAAGACGACATATTTCCTTAAATCTATTTTTTTCTTTGAGTTTACAACACCTCAAAATGTTTTGCTTTGTATGTCAAGCCACTTTTAACTAGAACTTGATATAGCAATATTATCAAAGCAAATAAAGGCTGCTTTTTACACTAAAGCACACGCCCGAGGCCCAGAGTCTAAATTTGCCTATTTTCCTTTAATCACTAGATCTCATTTTTGATGGCACAATACTGCCAGTGTTCAGATGAAGAGTCAAGTGTGGGTTCAGTCGGTGTGACAACACACACATACACACATACACACAAGTGCAGTTCATATCAGAAACAGAAACCCAGAATAACCCACAGTTCTGAGAGGCCCGAAATAATTTGACTATTTTATGTGCATGTTTTAAATAAATGTATGAATGTATTATATATATATATATGTGTGTGTGTGTGTGTGTGTGTGTGTGTTTTAATAAAAGTTTTAAATATCAGATGATTAGTAGAATTACTTATTCTTTCATTCATTTATTTGTATATAAATGATTTATTTTAACTTATTAAAGTATATTATTAGCTTATTGAAATAAATTATTAACTTACTAAAGTTAATATTTGTTTTAACTTATATATTTAACTTATTGTTTTTAAAAGAATGAGGTCACTGGCGAGACCCAACATTGCTAACATTTTGGATTTATATTTTTGGTTTTTAATTTTAGTAGTTTTGATTCCTGCCTTTTGACATTAATATATTTAATTAATTTTTGTTTCAGTAATTTTAGTACTTCATCTCATCATTTCAGTTAGTTGCCCAAGGCAACATGTCTAACTTTAACTCAAGTTTTCAACTAATATTTATATTTTATTTCAGCTTTATTTCAATTACCAAAAATTGCTTTAGTTTTAGTTATCGATAACAGCACTGACTACTTAACACCACAGTAAACAAACACAACTTTTACGTTCCTGAATCATGAAACTGATTAAACCATATTATTCAGCAGTTGCTTAACTGCATTTAGCCTATAAAGTGCACATGCTGTCCCAGATACTGAAACTCCTGTCCCAGCATGTGAGGAGGACACCCATCCTTTGTCTCCTGATGACCATTCATGCTAGCAACAGTGTTCATGATTCATCACAAGACTGCTTCATTACTACACTGTCCTCAATATGAGATTGAACATGGAAGGAAGCAATCTTGACAGAGCCAAAGCTTCTTTGATAAATAGCCTATGGATAGGTCCATTTATTTGTTTTGTTCCTATTGACATGAAAAAGCGTGCTGTGCTGTGGTGCCCTCGGGTAGAAGAGAGAGTCTTAAAGTCCTTAAATGTGTTTAATCCTCATTAAACTATGATTATCTTTCTTGGGAACCCATACGTGAGAGATTTAAAACAGACAAAGGGCCTGATTTTTCTTCTGGACATAAAGTCTGAGGCACTTCTTGATTTTGCAGAGTTATACGTGTTCCTGGGTCAACATATTTGTTGATCCTGGAACAGCATGCCTGTCTTAAAATGTATTCCTAACCCTACCCATAAGTTATTCCTAAAATCAGAGGAAAATGATAGCTGAATAACACTGATGTAGAAGCACCTAACCCTGGTTGTTAGCCTAAACTTGACATAAACTGTAAACTTGTCCCTCAAATCTGATTAGTTGATTGGAACGTTGTTCCAGGATCAACAAAGATGTTGATCAAGGAACATGCTGCACTTGGTGAAATCAGGTTCTGCGTCTGACGGCACACACCTAGAATTTATGATCAATAAACGGTAGAAGAAGAAACGTGTTAGGAAGGAGCATTTATTGGCCAAAAGTGTTTTTAATGCCGAGTTCCCCAGGATACCGAGTGGAATTGTCCATTAGTGCGTGAAGTGTAAAAGGCCGTGTCGCTGAAGGCTGTGAATCAGGCTGGTCTCATGACTGCCACAACTCTCTATTCACTCGGTGTTTGTTTGCCTGCGGGCTAAATTTGCTCTCGATAACAAGTATAAAAGAACACCATCTTCTCCTTCTTATCAAAGAGAATACTTACAACTGCAGAACTGCTGCGGATGATACAGAAGACTTAAATGGGCAAGCATTAGGAAAAAAATGCAATGGGGAACTATCACAGGAAACAAAATTACAAAGTGTTTGGTTGAACATCATAGCTTTGTCTTTCTTGAATTATTTTGTGCAAAGTAGCAGGGAAATCAGGTTCAGTATAGGTAAAAAAAACTATTCCGTCTGGAGTCTTTATACTAGCATTGTAGAGCGTTTGACCGTGTACTGCTTTTGTACACTAGTCACTAACAGAGAGGATGAGTAAGTGTAAGAAAGAACTGAGTGAGAGAGAGAGAGAGCGGTTGCTCATCCGCAGGGCCAGTGGAGCCAACGCCTCTCAGCTGGCTCATATGGAGAAGATGCTACAGGAAACCAAAGGCCTGCTGGAGAAGAAAACAGAGACAGATTCAGAAAGCAAAGCCTGTGGTGACACTATGGGTACGTATATCTTCAAGTTTGATGCCTGTGAATGTGAGCCTGGTCAAAATAATGTAATCTTTTTTTTTGTTTTATATTTTATATACAGTATATATATATACACAAATGATTTTCCTCAAGAAATATCGAAACATTCTTAAAACAAGATCTAATTTCAACCTTAATCTTGTTTTCAGAGATTATCTTGAATTTGTTGTTTTTATCCTTCTCACATTTTCTTCCTCTCTTTTTAGACATACCACTTTTGTACAAGATTTTTTTTAAACAAAGACTCAACAGTTCTAATAACTTATATCTAATATCTATATTTATTTTACATCTTATATATATATTTTACAAGAAAACAAGATGCATGTTATTTAAAAACCCTTTTTCTGTTGCATTTCCCTCTTTTTAATACCCGGCTAGCAGGGAACATTCTCAGAACTTTGACTAACAAGGTTCTTTCAAAGTTATGAGCAAACATTTTTCCAGTAATGTAAACTGAATGTTTGTTAGAACGTATCTGGTCTTTTTTTATTGTTCTCAAAATGTAAGCACAAAAACGTTTCATCAGGACGTTCGTTTAACGTTTTTAAAATGGTACTACTTGTTTTTCAATGTTGTGTAAAAGTAACTTTCTTCTTAATGTTTGCAAAATGATCAAATGGACTGTTCTATTAATTTCCATATAACCAAGAACAAACTCCTCCTGAAATAGTCTTTTCTTCCCGCTTGTGACGTACATCTTAGTGAAACAGCTTCTTGAAAAAGAAAGATATGTAGGGTGGGACTTGATTTTCAGAAATCGATTGTCTTCAGAGAACATGCACAAATTAAATGTTCATCACTTGATGGAAATTCAAGGAAAATGTTCTCAGAACTCTTACGAAGGCTATATCTCACGATTTTCATTTTGACAAATGGTCGTGTGACCCTTGTGTTTTTGCTCTGGTCTTACTGTCTGATCTGGAGCAGAAGGTCCAGCGCAGCAAGCGAGACCGTCGTAACTCCCTCCACCGCACACAGCTGCTGGAGAGTCAGATGAAGACGGTTCGCGGTGAGCTCGTGGGCACGCTGGACCACCTGGAGGAACTGCGCAACATATTGCGACGCTCACAGCAGAAATCAGAAGAGCGGGAAGCAGCCATGCAAAAACTTGCTGCAGGCCTGAGGTGAGACACCACCTGTCCACCTTCAGTTCATGGGTTACCACACCGATTCCTCTCATCGTGAAGACTCGAAGACACCACCGTTCATCCGAAATATTGGTTCGACTGCACATCCCGAATGACATCATTTTTCACGTTCGCTCACACATTCCTGCGCAACCAGATGCTGTTGTAATATCTCAGTTAAATAATTAAAGCATGCCACATTTATTTAAAGGGCGTGTGTTTTCGCATCCAAGTATAGAAACAGTTCTGCCAATTTGGTTGTCAAGAATTCTGATGTGTGTGTATGGTAGCATCCTGTTTTTATATCCTGTTTTCACTGAAATGCTGCCTTAAACCACAATTATAAGAGAAGACATCCACTGAATGCCCTGTTAACTTGTGACACATGGGCAGGGTTTGATAAATTTCACACCCCGTCACATTTGACATGTAATGGTACCAATTTACTGTATGAGCGATGGCTTCAGGCGAGTGTTCGTTTTTTGGTTTATGTCTTCACAGGATTTGTTTTGTATGACAGCAGCTTGTGTAGAATGTCTTAGCTTTGAGTGGTTTTATGTGGTATAAGGAAAGAGTCCAGCATTTCTTGATATGGATGCTTTTGTCACCTATATTCATAGCTGCTTTTGCATTTTTATTTATTATAAGGTTTATTCCTTTTACAAGATCTGCAATATTACAGTAGCCTACAATATTATCATTGTTAATCACCAATTCAGTAGGAACACTTTAAAGATCGTGTGTGTTTATGATTTTATTCATTAAAATATCGATATGTCCTCCAGGTTGTACTTTATGAAAAGAAAACAGAAACATTATGTCCATTTCAGTTGTGGATTTCCTCCCCGTATGTCCTAAAGATCACTTTTTCATGTTGCTTTCAGGAGCTTTAGTGTAAGATTCAATCCTAAATCTACTTTTCAGATCCTCTGCTTTGACTGAAGTTCTCTCATACTTTGTGACCTCATTCCACTCTTGCGAGCGAGATATATAACATCACTGACCCATCCTCACTTCACTTCGTGTTGAAAGGTTCATGGTACTTTTCCACATAAAGAAATGTACTTTTTGTAAAATATGTTTCAAATCTATGCAGTACACTCACTTATAATGAAGTTGCCAGTCATTGCCTCAGCCATTAGTGGCTTAATAAATTTTGCATAGAGTGGGCAGCCTCATGTGGGTCGACATGTTGAGACCAGCAGATCACCACTGACTGAATCTCAGGGGTTTCCTGTGACAAAACAGCTTTGCTCGTGGACTGAATTATTCTTGGTTGTTTGAAAAGTGCATTTCTACAGAGGTGTTGGTATTTGAACACTACTGTTTTGCATGGTACATCCACACCACTAGGTGTCAGTATAAATACAAGTAGATTGCCATATCTCTCAGGGCAATGTAAACAAAAATGAGTGTACCATTAAGCCAAGATTACTTTATCATACTATGCGCCGGTTTCATAGACAGGGCTTAGCCTAATCCACGATTGGGCCTTAGTTCAGTTAGGGCATTTAAGTAAGTTTTATAAACGTTCACTGGAAAAAAACAGCAACAACCAAAAAACATTACTGGTGTGTATCTTGAGACATATTTTAAGAAAGTCAGTGGAAAACAGCTTAAACATGCAATTTTGCATGTTAATCTTAAACCTTTTCCGAGAAACTGGGGGATGGGACTGGATTCACAGACAAGGTTTTATTAAACAATGATTAGGCCTTAGTTCAATTAGGACAATTAAGTAACTTTTATAAACATGCCTTAGAAAAGCATTCATTGGTGTGCATGTGCATCTTGACATAATTTAAGAGAGGTCAGTGCAAGTTGCTCAAATATGCATTTTATTCTGGGACTAGCTTAAGCCTTGTGAAACTGGGCAGTAGTTTAATGCCCCTCACAAATAAATCACAAAAATGACTAAAAATATGACCCAAAACATTTCCCAAACATACTAAAATTAAATGTATGAATGAAATGGGGCGAAGAATATTTTGTTGTATGAATATCTTAGCATGCAATATAGAGCCTCGATTCATAAAAAAGCAACCTTTTGAACAAAATGTAGAGAAAATTAAAAAAAAAAAAATTTCTCTCTCGCAAAGACTAAAACGTGCATAAGCAATGCTTGTTTCTGTTCATTTTTTGCCTGTGTTTTGATCGGGAGATTCTCTACTCTCATAACAGTGGAGGAAATGCTGTCTCACACGTGATGGAAAATTAGGTCAAAGGAATAAGTATTGGTAAAACATTTTCTTGAAGAGAAATCAACAAAGGGGAGGTGAAGCCATTAAATCTAGCGACAAAATCGCTAAGTTGGCAGCACTGGTGTCAAGGCGGTCAATAACTGCACCCAGAAACTGAGCTTTAAAAATCAAATAAGAAAAAATGGGTACAAAAAGAAGATGAATTCAAAGCATGACCTCAATAAGTTACATATGTTTATTTCGTTTTTTGATTGTGGAACATTTCAATATGATCAGATACTGTAGGGTCTATGTTGTAAGTTCAAGTGCAGTTCAGTTAGAACATGGACTGGTGAATCCAAGCTTCTATAACCTTCTGGATTACATAAATTGAATCTTTAGTTTTACATAAATTGCAATATGTCAGGTTTCTTCCCTCTGGCAGGTCATTATGAATCTCAGAATATATGTATTTATATCTATACTTATCTGTTAGCTGGTAAGCATCAACAGTAGAACTCTGGATGGCCTGTGAGTGAATATCATCAAAAACATTCTCAATACTAAAATCTCTGCTTTATCCAAACCAAACTCTCTAATGACAGGATAAACCCCCACAGGTCACTGCTCAGAGAATGGAATATTACAATACTACAAAACTGTAGTGCTTGGGTCATTGTCAGGTCACTATTATTAGTATATTGTATATTATTAGTAGTATATTGTAATTATAATGGTGATGAAAGCAAATAGTCTGATATTATTAAAGTAAAACATTTATTTTAAAATGTGTGAAGAGTCATGACCTTGAAGAACCATCTATCATCTGCTATATTCCCTATCTTACAGTTTCCTGTAAGTCCGTTTGACTACAGTGATTCAGCCTTCAATTTATGAAACGACGAGAATGTTTTTTTGCACAACAACAAAACTAAAATAATGACTTTATTCAACAATTTATTTTCTGCTCAGTCTCTTACAATGTTTTACGTTCAGCGCTTCCAGGTTGTACGTCAGAATGGCGACTCATTATTGGCCGGCTCCTGCATGGGTCGTGCTGCTCAAGTCAAGTCAAGTCAAGTCATCTTTATATATATAGCGCTTTTTACAATGCAGATTGTGGAAAAGCAGCTTTACATTAATAAGAAAATGGTGTCATTGTGCAGCTTATTCTATATATTATTGATTCATTCCGTTGCAAATATCAGTAGTTATTAGTCTAGTTAATTTAGGTATAGCAGCACTGCAGAAAACAGTGACGTAATCGTCCGGCTCAGCTCAGTTCGCATACAACGCCGCCAATGCAGGCATATCAAAAACACTGCTGAATATCAATACTGAGGCGGCGTTTGGATGAACAACCTGGAAGCACTTGTGCAGAAATCACACGTCATCAGCGCGTTTCATGAGCAGAGTTGTAGACAGACAGTCTCCAAAGGCGCTGAAAAAAAAACACCATCTTTTACAGTTTCTCCTGAATCAAAACAATAAGTTAATGTTGCTTTCTTCGTGTGACTTTGGAGAGTACTCTGAAGGGAGGTGGAAACTTATGCTTTCTATTGGTAGCCTCTCCGAAGTTGCCTACTCTACCTTTAAATTCTATATATATATATATATATCCAAAACATATTAAGCCACACTTAAAAATCTATCCCCCATTTTCACAGAAAAGGCTTAAGTCCCAGACTAAAATATATGTTTGAGCTGTTTTAACTGAAAGCAGCCTGCACTGACATATGTTAAAACATGTCAGTGCCTCTGTTTTGTCTCAAGATGTATAGCAATAATGTTTTTGTTTTTTTTCTAAGGCACTTTTATAAAAGATATTTAAGGGCCCTAACTGAACTAAGGCTTAATCCTGGCTTAATCTAAAACCTAGTCTATGAATGCCATGCATTATAATACTTTCCAAGTGTAATGTTTTTTTGTTTGTTTGTTTTGTTTTTAAAGATAGCTCAAGCACACATTCAAGCAAAGTATTTAAAATAGCGATATTATTCAAACATATTTTAAGTTAACAACACCTCTGCTGTAGGGCACCTGTGTACCATCAGTAACACTTTAGAATTCATTAATGAATAACCACACACAAATGAGTTATGCATTATTAATACTCTAGTAGCTACTCATAACAAGAAACTCTGATGAATGAATTAATAAGTACTAGTGCTCAGTTGAATTAGCAGTATTAGCTAATCACTAACTACTATTTTCATTCCTCACAGAGAACTATAAGAACTACTATATACAGGTTCATAATTAACATGAATAACGCATAATATGTAATTAATTCTAAAGTGAAGGTCATGGTAACACACTAGTAATGACTGAAGTATGAGTTATTACTCTCAAATACTTTAGAAAAAACTCAAAAGTTTAAAATGATTAGCTAATAGTGAACTACCACTTTCACCTGAGCACTATTACTTACTAATTCATTCATCAGAGTTTCTTTTTCGTTAATAGTTACTAGAGTGTTAATAATGCATTACTCATTTGTTCCTGTGTAGTTATTCATTAATGAAGGATGAGTATTCTAAAGTGTTATCCATAGGCCAATTAGGTAAATGTTGCAAAAAATGTCTTTGCAAATACAACTTGGTTTGATATTTTGTATCTAATGCAATGACATTCATATACAGTGCGCAAGGGGCTTACGTGTCGAAATGCTTTTTTGGAGCCAGTGTATGAGCGTGTTTATTTTTTGACTTTGTAATATCTACTTGTAGTCATGAGGTTCTAAATGACCAACACAACTTTAAATTTTCGACCTAAGACTGTCATGTTCTAGTTTCATGTTACTGCTCATGTTTCATGTTTAGTTCAGGTTTCTTGTCATTGTCATCGTCATGTGTCAGGTTTGTTTATCCATGTGCTCCCACTGTCATGTTATGTCATGTGATTTCCCCAGTTTGTCATGTGATCCTGCCATGTGCTCCTTGTCACATGATCCCCCTGTTTCATGTCGTGTCTTCATTGGTTCACTGGTTAATCATTGTTTCACAGGTGTTCACTGTTTGTCATTAGTCTCTGTATTTAAACCCTCATGTTTCCATTTGTCCCTGGTCGACGTTTGTTGGATTTCATCCCGGTAACCCTGTCAAGTCAAGTCAAGTCAAGTCAAGTCAAGTCATTATGTTTGTTTTGTGGATTGTTAGTCAAGTCATTGTTTATTTTGTGGATTGTTAATTAAAAGCTGCACTTGGGTTCTCACCATACCTCGCCTCCAGTGGATCCTTCGTTACAAAGACGTTTTGGTGATGTGACTTCATATGATCACAATCAGGCCATTGTTGCATGTTTTCTTCAAATTAGACATACAATTGTTTTGCAGCAGTCCAAGAAAAGAGATGTAGTGCTCTCCTAGGAACACGGGACTTTAGTGTCAAAACAAACCACTCTATCATACAGTATGAGCAGCCTTTTGCCAGCCCTTTTGATAACTGTTTACATGAAGCTAGAATGGTTCGCTTTGTCGTAAACAGTTGTAATGTATATTATAATAGTTCAATTCTTCACAGACGTTTTATGGAACATCTAATATTTTGTTGACTGAATACCTCAAAAATAAGCAATTAGGCTTCTTGTACTTGTGAACTCAATAAAAATATAATTTTACTGTCACAGAGCTGACTGAAGCGTGTTATCTGTTCACACATGTTCGAATGGCGGTCATGTGAGTAAGATGTGGCTTGTCGCTACCCTCCTGCCGCGAAGTCTGGTGGAATTAGTTTGGCTGTTCCGTAAGATCCAAGAATTCAGCAACAGGAAATGAAAGTGCTGGAGCATCTGTTGGCCATTCCGCACACGTGTTGCTCTCAAATCTCTCTGAGATCCACATTCACAAGGGCAAAGAGCACTTGAATACTGTGCAGGTTAACCGTTATTTATTTGGACCGATGTAGGGAGGGCAATTGCTGCCTCGTATTTGAGCTTAACTTTTCTTTTACATGCGATGGACAATATAACAATCAAATCCAGCAGTGGAAGTTTGAAATATGTGTGTGTGTGTGTGTTTTTTTTGGTGCAAGGTTTGGGAAAGGGAGCCAGGGTAAATTTCCATTGGCCGGGGAACAAATCTAGAGCTGCAGAGAGAATAAACTTTCTCTTCGGGGATTCACATCCAATCCTTCAATGAAATTGGAAATTTAGTCACCTCACCGGCCAGTTTGTGATATAATGACCTGAAAGTGGTACACGTACCAAGATTTGAAATTATTTTGAAATAGCATTCATCAGACTTTGTTTGGAATTGTTGGATAATCGTATAAAGCCGGATTCATCCACATTCCTGACGGCACGCTCTGCTCACACTCCTCTGATCTGAAGACAATAGCATTATATCCCTGTCTTTTGTTGCATGTGGGCACCGGAGCACAGTTTTGTGTTTGTGAATATGTGCGTGAAAGCGGTTTGTGTATGTTTCAATAACTGGAGTGTGTTATTGATCACTTCAGGAGGTGTGTGTGTGTGTCAATGTCTGAGAGTGTATACATACACATGTGTGCAAGCATGTGTACAGGCATGTATTTCTGTGTGTGCGTGATGTAACGGCGTGTGTGTTTAAAGAACAGACAATAGCAGAAAATGCTGAGGTTGCGGTGAGGGGTTTAGGGATTCTGCAGCCCTCCCCGCAGTGGTTAGTCGTGTGAGGGTCCATGCAGGTGCACTCATTCCTTTAGCAAACAGCCATGTGAAAAGTGCTCAAAAAACAGGACAGATTCAGATATACCAAAACAGTTCTTGCCATTTAGTGGGATCCACAAGTCCAAATGTCTGAAGCCACTTTAAAATTCTGGGATTCAAAATCTAATTTAAATCTGGAACTAAAAAGAATGTTTCCATTCACAAATGTTACCTCATGGCATATATATATATATATATATATATATATATATATATATATGAAATCATATAAGGTAACACTTTACAGGGTTCGTCAAACCCAGGGCCACTTTTCTTGGAACTAAATTCTGCAGTGGCCCTGCAGCACTGGATTTGAGGAACCCTGCTTTACTTTGTCCTTGTGTTACATGTACTTACTGTATTAATGACAGTAAATCATGCATAATTACGTAACCTTAAACCAAACCCTATATATAGTTAAAGTTAAGTAAGTAAATGTAATTAAAATCACTCAGTACACAGTAAAAACCCCAGAGTTAAATCAACTCTGCTCAGATAACATTTGGTCCCTCTCTAAATAGTGTTAAAGTAACACTCTTCAGAGACTGAATGTCTTTTATCTTCAGTTGATTTCATCTAAGACTGTGGCTGAAGTCAGTTGTAGTTCTTGAGTTTCTCTATTCTTCAGTGATTCTGCTTGTTAACAGCAGGTGTTCATCATTGATGTTCAATCATCACTTAATTAATTGCTTAAGTATCTCATTAACTTTAACTCTGCTTCAGTGTTACTTTAACACTATTTAGAGAGGGACCAAATGTTATCTGAGCAGAGTTGATTTAACTCTGGGATTTTTACTGTGTAGTACTTAAAAGTTTAGTTGCACTGTCACATTTATGTTCTGTTCTATTTAGTTTGTGTTTTGGCTCTGTTTTCCCTGTTCCTTTTTCCTAGTGTGTGCTAGTTTGTTCCCTTAATCACTGATTACTGATTTTGATTATTATTAACCTATTGTTTATTTACTTTCCTCATTGTGTGTTTAAGCCCTCAGTTCTCCTCAGTGTTTTGTGTTGTGTCAACGTTGCATGTTAAGTTAGTGTCTATCATGCCTGTTCCTGTATTCTCCTGAGAGTCAATTAATTAATGTCTACATAATTCTCTATCCTTGTGTTTACTGTTTGCTGACCAGCAAAATATAACTGTAACAACAACATCTTAAATGAAAGTGTAACCAAATAAGATAACAAAACACAAAAGTCTGCTGTTCATTGATATAATGTACTAAAACGTGTACTACACAAAGTGCAGTTATACCTGTAGCTTTGTTTATGCAGCAACAGCTCTGTTTACATCCTCCATTGTTGTCATTGGAAACATTTGTTTGGGCCTGTGGTTAGAGGAAAGGGTTCGTGTCATTGCTGTACAAGCTTCAAGAGTCACTTATTATAGCTTCTTTAAACAGGAAGTTATAAACTGGTCTTGATACGCATTCATCACTTCAGAGTTGTGGTTTTGTTTTGCAGTTCTTTATCTGTATTTCAACATTTTAATATGAAGAAATGATGTGTAAAGTACTTCAGCTTTTGTAAAGTTGGCTGCACTCTACTTTAAGGTGATGTTGTTACAGTGTAATGACACAGATAGATACCGAGTAACATTAATTAAGTACATAGGTTAAGATTATGGTCTGGTTTAGGGTTAGTTACTAGCGTGCTTATAAGTTAGTCTCAACAAGAACCAACAATTAATCAAATATTTTATATAGTCAGCATAAAGTGTTAGCGGATATTAAGCAGATAGTCTACTGACAGCCTACTCTAAAGAGTTAGTTGTCATGTAGTTGCAAAGTTACTTATAGTTACTTATGTCTATGTGCTAGATTACTATAGTTAGTAATGTCTATGTCTAACTTTACTCTTTGCCCATAGTTTTGGCCCATTGGACAAAAACCTGTTTTATTCATAATTGTGAGCAATGTGTTCCTGCAATGGAAAACAGCCATTGACAGTTGAGGAAACACCACTACAAGACTAACTTTAGCACGGAGAGCCTGTGACTCTGACTCACTCTGACTCACTCACTCCACTCCAGGTCATGCCACTCCTCCTGTTTTTCTCCCAGTTCACAGTACTCATATCAGACCTTAATGTTTTAAATCCACAGGCCTAGTTTTGAGCAAATCTTTAGGCAGATTTCACCCTGAGCTTTCCGAACCTATGATTTCTTTACCCTTCACTTTATGGAATGCCTGAGAAATCCTACTTGGTAGCTGCATAGCCCGAAAGCATATTCAGACAAAGCACGGGGCATTACATGGTGGATCTGATGAGAATATTAAACAGAAAGCTCGGGCGCTACTTGGTGTCTTGGTGGAATTTTTCAGATTCTCTCGAATATTACAGTAAATCTTACATGCTTTTTGTTGCCAGAGGTTTCTACCAGCTGCTGTGAGGTAGATTCACAGGTCTGTAGGTGTAGCAGAGCTCAGAGAAAGCCTTGAGATTATAATGGCATTAGAGAGCCATGAGGGCTGGGTGGAGGAGTGTAGGAAAACACAAGAGCAGGGTAGGGCGGCACATATAGCCAGAGAGCATTATGGAGGGAATGACTGACATGGGGAAGAGTGAATTGTTTGCTGTACTGTGAAGTTAACGTGCATGAAGCACAAACAAATAGACCTGACTGGAGCTATAATTACATGAAAGGTGTGGTCTTACGTTCACTGAGCACAGAATGCCACCTCACTGGAAATATGTGTCGTGAGCTTAAACTTAAATGTGGGAACAATGCTTCATTTCAACTACCAACTGCAAAAATAATGTTGAATGACACTGTGCACTGAATGCATACCGCATATCATGTCAATAAATTAAGGTGAACACGTCTCTTTGTCCTTTGAATGCTCTAATATATGCTTTTACACAGTCTTTTAGACATTCTGTTCCTTAAATATTTAAATTACAGTATTGCAATGTGCATTATGAATTTAACATTGACATAGAATGCAAAAGAAAAAATAAACATTGAACTTTATCTATGCTTATGTGTGATGAGTCATTTAAGGTGTGCAACACCACATTTGAGCAATACATTTGTAAATAGGCCATTGTGCAGTGGTGCATCATGTAAATGGGAATGTTGAAATAAACTGAATAAGAGATCACTTTGGGAAAGTTGACATTTTCTGCAGTGTGACATCCTTCATCTAACAGGTTTTTCAAACAGCACTTTGCAAATTATTATTATAATGAATAAAAAAGTCTAGCCATAGTACCTAAAAAATACACATTGTCCAAATATTTCCTTTCACGTTCACATTCATTTTTTTAATGTTATCCCTCAAGTGCCTGCTGCACCCACCATAAAGTTTATAAAGCAGTTATTTGTATCATGCTTGTAATGGATGTTCCACTGTTCTGTGTCTATGTTGGAAAAAAGAATAAGGCGTAATGCTGCTTTACGGTGTGATTTTGGTTTGGGGGAGTGAGATGACTTCGTGCCATGAAGTTGCATAATGTGGGTTTAGAGATCAGCCTCGGGGGGAAGAGAAAGAGAGAGTGTCATTGGCTGAGTACTCGCATCTGCCTCTCCCCTGAAAATACGGCAGATCATTTAAAGTCGGCTTGCATCCATTGAAACTTGTGAAACTGAATCTGGACTAAACCAGGAGCAGCTTCTCAAACCAGATCTGTCTTCGTCGCCTTCTGTGCATTTCTCTGACCAGTAAAAGGTAAGGAAACTAAACAACCATCCTTTTTAGTTTCGTAGGCTACTTCACTGAGTGTCCGAAAGACAGCTGAGTTCAGAATAAAGTCTTGTTAGCATTTCTCTGGATCATCACTTTATATAGGCTATATATATATGTAACTTTCTGGAGTCTTTCTGGGGTGTTTCACGGTAGCGCAGATTTTATTTCTTTGTTTGCATTTTATAGGCTCCGCTACGCAGAACCCCGCTTTATGACGTAAAGTGAAAAACAGGAAATAAAAGTTAGTTAGTTATAAATGTAGACGTGGAGTCCTGCAGACCATTTTCATTCTGCTGTCCACCCTTTATCTATATTCAACTTATACAAACATATAATTGCCATTATTATTTTGTACTTTATTTATTTATTTATTTTTTTTTTTTTTACAACATAACAGATACATTTCAAGCTAAAAATAAATGTGCATGCATACTTTTAACAGTTCTTATTTAGTTGATTTAATTCAAAATCCCGGCTAGAACTTTAATATGTGGGCGTGTCCATTCAAACACGCACATAAAGCCATTACGATCATTGAAAACTATACTTTCCTTTAAAAAGTTAGGCATGCAACTCTTGTAAACTAAATTATTTAAATAAACGTGGCATAGAATTGCAATAAATAAAAAAAACATTCATGGGGTAAACACAAAATGGTCACCAATAAGTCAAATTATGTAATAAATTTAGTCTATTTTTCATGAATTTCAAGGGTGTATCTAAAAAGAACAACTTTTAACTGCAGGGTTTACATTTGCACCTTTTGCTTTGTTCATGTCACCTCTTATAGTTTAAGGAAAATCATACTGTCAGATATCTCTTTTGATGCCATGAATCTGTAGCTGGCAGATCTCATGCAAAATGTATGCTTTGCATAAAACTTTTCCCTGGTAAACTCAAAGGAACGGGGCACGCACGTCTGCCCACAACTGTAATCATGCGACATGACTCATTTGTGGACTGCCTCACCCTGCACACGACACACAACTTGCACTTCAACTGAGTACATCTAGCCTAATGCCGATCACATCTTCATGATTTTTTTCATGTAATCGAAAATATAAGCACACTCATGTAGTCCTCTGAGAATAAATGCGCCTGATGCTCCATTTTACCATGTGCATGCACACATTTGCCTTATATTTAAATAAATAAAAAAATGGTATGTTGAATGAAATGGATGTTTACAGTAACTTTCTTGTTGTGGAGTAGTAGTAGATGAAGAAACCTTAGACCTTGGTCTGTTATTTTAAATTAAATTCAATTATTTTTTTTATCACCCCCACAGTTACCAACTTCAGACCATTAGATCTTAGAATTGTTTGGATTTTCAAAAAAAAGTTTCATAGTTCAGCCCCAGCATTCTTGTATGTTCCAGGAATCATGGTTTTCCACAAGGAGTTCCAGAATGCAGGTAAAGAGCCTGGTCTGCAGATTTGGAGAATAGAGAAGATGGACCTGAAACCAGTCCCCAAACAGCTCCAAGGAAACTTCTTCACTGGAGATGCCTATGTTGTCCTTTACACCACTTCTGCTCCATCCTACAATGTCCACATGTGGTTGGGTGAGTAAAAGTAACTAAATTTAATCATTTAAACCTTTGCAAAGATTAGAATTTCTAATATGCCAAAAAAAAAAAAAAAAAAACTGTGCCCTTTCAAGGACATGGCACATGTCTTTTCTTTCTCGTCAGATGGATAGAGAAACACACCCTGTCACTGTTTTTATTCAGGATATTTCTCCGTGTCTGTTTAAACTACAGGTAATGAGTGCTCTCAGGACGAGGGTGGAGCTGCCGCCATCTTTGCTATGCAGCTGGACGATCATCTGGGTGGAGCACCAGTTCAGTACCGTGAGGTTCAGAACAATGAGTCTGGCACCTTCCTTGGCTACTTTAAAACTGGAATTAAGTACAAGGTAATACCCTTACAGATAGCTGATTGAAAAAATAAACACAGAAAATCTGAGTGCTCCATTATAACCCACCCCTTTTCCCATTGGAGATGTATTATTTTGTTTTTGTTGAAAAGATGCTATCAGAAGAATATAATTTAATCTCTGCTGGCATCACTATACTGTATGTTACAGTTCAGTCATTTCTATAAAGTAAAGCCTCTTTGACTGAAAGTTAATTAAGATCAGTGGGTAACAAGAATTTGTCATTGAAATCCTATTTTGATGGACCACTAATCCAAAAAATAATGTGGATGCATCAACATCAATGTCTATGGTGGCTGTAACCCTGGGTAGTAATGTGTGACGGTTATTATTACTGTCCAGGATTATGATTGTTTTTTTTCTACAGATAACAAATTTGTTTATGTAGGAGGATCTCACAAACCATATTCAAATCATTAGTGAAATCAGATTTTTTTCCCCTTGCAAATATCTGCCTTATTGTGGCAGGTTTGATGTACTTTTTCTCTTGAGATTCTTTTAATAATTTAGAAATAACAATGGATCCAGCAGAAAATCTCGTGGTGTATTGCTTTGATAAATATTCCTTTGCTCCCTTTTACAAATGTAAAAAAAAATTCTTTCAGATTAAGTGCATTTTACCTGCAATGAATTTTCTGTGTGTCATGAGAATTTTTTTTAATTGTAACACGAGAGCCATAAGACATTTCTTTTTCCATTTCACAGCAAGGTGGTGTGGCCTCTGGGTTCCAGCATGTGGTGACCAATGACATGAACGTGAAGCGTCTGCTTCACATTAAAGGACGACGTGTCATTCGTGCCACTGAGGTCAATATGTCTTGGGCCAGCTTCAATCGTGGAGACTGCTTCATCATTGATCTTGGCAAGGTTAGAAATACATGGGGTGAAGTGATTAATCAATCACTTTAGTGCTGTCCTTTTGAGAAATCCAAAATTCCCAAGCTCACAAATCATATTTCGATTTTCCTAGGATATCTACCAATGGTGTGGGGGTGAATGCAACCGTTTTGAGAGGTTGAAAGCCTCCGAGGTGGCAATCGGCATTCGTGATAATGAGAGAAATGGGCGCGCCAGTCTGCACATGGTTGAGGACGGTTCTGAGCCAGAGGCTGTCCTCAGTGTAAGTCTTTTCTTCTTTTACAAAAAACAAAACAAAACAAAACTATCTGCCACTGTTGCAAGTTTAAACATGCAGTGTGTTCGAAGAATGAGCATGACTGTGGATCTGCTGTGGCAGGAAGTGAAGACATGATTAACTGGGTCAGTAGTGGCATGCTTCAGAGTCTTTATTTAATGGAACACAAATACACTGACCTTATTGATCAGTTTGTTTTCTTTTTTTGAATTGTAAACTAAGGATACTGGTGAATATGAACAGGTATGCGGCACACCTTGAAAGAGTTTAAAATCTATTTTCTAAATGCATGCTATTCATCTTATTTTTAACAATTCATCCCTGCCTAATTTTGACCTTTTTTTAAAATCTTGTGTGGCGAACCTCTTTCGCATGAACTCTGCACCTTTGTTACTAGATGACTATAATGTGTAGAAGTTCTTTTTGGTCCAATAATTAGAATCTCTGCTTTTTCTGAAATTAGTAGTAGGAAATTACCAGTCATCCAATTTTTTATATCAGCTACGCATTCCGCTGATTTTGAGAATTGGTAGGTTTCGTCAGGGCGCGAGGAAATATAGAGCTGAGTATCATCAGCGTAACAGTGAAAGCTAATGCCATGCTTCCTAATGACATCTCCCAAGGGTAGCATGTACAGAGTGAAACGCAACGGTCCTAGTACTGAGCCTTGTGGTACTCCATATTGAACTTGAACTTGTAGTTTGTTGAACTACAAACTGATAACGGTAAGATAAGTATGATTTGAACCATGCCAATGCACTTCAAATATAAACTGCAAGCTCACATTCAGATCTGTCTCCATCCATTCAACAATCCAATGGATTGAATCCTCCTACATTTTTTGAAAACTCATTTTACTTGGAGGTATGTCACAATATGGAAGAATATATCTGTCGCTGCTTGTGTCACATTGAAACTTTAAATTGAATTTTTGTCCAAACATTATTAAATCTTATTACCTTTACGTCATCCATTGCTTCCAAGGGACAAGTTTTGTCTGGTTTAGCATGATTCAGTTACAGCATCTTCCAGACTCAACTATCATCTTGTTACAGATACAACGGAGGAGTTCTGAGCAACTGTTATTGAAATAAATGGGATTGCTAACAGGTAGCTTTCGCCAACAGGTTTCAGTAATACAAAAAAGACATCAGCACAAAAAATAAATGGAGACGCTAAATAAATTACAACAGAAAGAATCTGTAAACACTCACAGGCAGACACATTTATGAAAGGCCATTTACAGCGTTTTCAGCGCACATGCAGTCAGCATAGAAGGAGAGTTCATCTGGTTTTGATTTGGACTTTTTGCTTGAGGTTCTGCATAATAGTCTTTTTTTTGTATCCTGAGTTGACTGCTGCCATGGAGAAAACTGATGGAAACTCCTATTGTGTTTGTTTATTTTTAGGCTCTTGGGCCCAAGCCCAACATCCCAGCAGGAAGTCCTGACGATGAGACGACTGACAGAAGCAATCAGAAAAAGGGCTCACTCTACATGGTACATTTATGTATTGTGCACATATCAGAGTCACCATGAGCACTGTATTATGCAAACTGTGTAGGATTCATGGCATTTTTATAAATGTATGCATTTGTGTGTTTTGAATGCGTTAGGTATCTGATGCTGCAGGGTCTATGAAGACATCGCTGGTGGCCCAGAGCAGCCCTTTCAAACAGGAAATGCTCACTCCCAGCGAGTGCTACATCCTGGACAATGGAGTGGACAGCAAGATCTTTCTTTGGAAAGGTATGGTCAAATTTTATTTTGATGTCCTTATGTTGTAACATATATATTCATTAAAACTGCCAAGTGAAATATATACTTTAGATGGCCGCTTATGACTTTACTGACAATTTCATTACCATTTCAACACCTCAGGACCAAGTGCAAACACTGAAGAACGTAAGACAGCCATGAAGGTCGCAGAGCAGTTCATCAAAGACAAGAACTACCCCAAAAATACACAGGTATCAGACGCTAACCTGTTCATGGAAGTAGATCAAATAGAAGCCAAATTCTAACCAGTCTATCTAACCTTTTGTGATCAGATCCAAGTTATGCCAGCTGGAGGTGAGACCACACTGTTCAAACAGTTCTTCAGTAACTGGAAGGATAAGGATCAAACAACAGGCCCAAGCCAGGCCTACAGCATTGGCCGCATTGCCCGTGTTTCGCAGGTTCCCTTTGACTCCTCCAGTCTGCACTCCAACAAAAAAATGGCTGCCCAGCATGGTATGGTGGATGACGGCTCTGGAAAGGTTCAGGTAACGACGCTTATCACCTGTTTTTCATTTTCATGATTTCGTCGGCCCATTTACTCTTAATGGTTAATGGTAAACAAATTTGGCTCGCTGTCCTCAAAGGAGGCTTGAACCCGAGGGCTTGAATCCGACTGTGCAGAGGGAGATTAAGAGAAAGAGAGAAGGAGATGGGGAGGAGGAGGGATGCTGGAAGAATTGTCGCAGGGATGACGCAGTGACTGCTGCTTATATACGCTCTTAACGACAAGCTGTTAGCATATATTGATAATGCTCTTATAACGTTAAGTTCTCTACAAAGACCCAATCGAAATGGCTGAACTATAGTTGCTTAAAATTCAAGATTACTGTTGATTTTATAGTTAACTACAACATTACACTTGTATGAAGTCCGTTGCTCTGGACCTCGGCAGGTATGGCGCGTCGAGGGTGGGGATAGAGTTCCTGTGGACCCTTCGAGCTATGGGCAGTTTTATGGTGGAGACTGTTATCTGATTCTCTACACCTATAACCGAGGAAGCAGAGAGCAACACATTATCTACACCTGGTGAGTCAAGACAGTCACAGGATGACATGCCGGAATGTACTCATTAACCACCTGATTAGCCAATATTTACACAATCAAGATGTATTGATTTTCTTGACAGGCAAGGGCTGAAGTGTACGCAAGATGAGCTGGCTGCCTCTGCTTTTCTAACTGTCAAGCTGGATGATTCCATGGGCGGTTCTCCTGTCCAGGTACTACCGAACACGGCCTGTTAATTTCTTGAGTCTGGTCATTATTCCATGCTTAAATATAGGTCTTGTCAATTATTATGGTCCATTATTATATTAATATAGCTGTCAAATAATTGCCTTTTTTTAAATTCACCTTGCTAATTATAGTGGGAGTTTTCTAGTTTGGTCACTCACTTGTAGTATATATTGGATGTTATACCATCTACATTTCAAGTGGCCGGAGTGCTCAAATTCAAAACAATTCCAAAATAGTCTGATGCTTTTCACTTTGGGTCTAGAATGTTAATTTATAGGACTTACTCAAAAGTTTAGTTTAGTTGTTTTTTTTTAAAAATAAGTCTCCTCTCATTCTGAAGAATGCTATTTGATCTAACAAACAGTAACATTTAAAATATTAAATAAATTGTAATTATATAAGTGTTTTCTATTTGAATATATTTTAAAATGTAACTTGTTCCTCTGATGGCAAAGAGGAATTTTTAGCATCATTACACCGTCTCATGATCCTTCAGTAATAATTTTAATATGGTAATATGTTGCTCAGAACATTTCTTATTATCACTGTTTAAAACATTTATTATGCTGCTTAATATTTTTGAGGAAACATTTCATACATTTGATACATTTCATCGAAACAAGTATGGATGCTTTGATGAGTTAAAAGTTCAAAAGAACAGCTTCAATCTGAAATAAAAATATTTGGTTACATTATAAAAGTCTTTACTGTCATGTTTGTCCTTGCTGAATAAAAGTATTCATTTTCTTTAAAAAAAAAAAAAAATCTTAGTGACCCCAAATTTTTTGAACAGCAGTTCATATTGAATCGAGATGAAATATTTAATTTTTAATAATAATTCATTTTTAGATGAATTTGCCATCATATCTAATGCTCACTTAAAGGTAATCTTTAAAAAGAATGAACTAATAATATAAAATGATTACTTACATTGGTCAAACTAAAAAATTGAAATGAAATGCTGTAATCAGCACTTGATAATCAGATAATAGTGGCAGATCTCATATATTTTACAACCTTTCATATTTTTCAGAGAAATTATGCACCTCTAGTTGTCGTTTTTTAAGAAAGGAAATAACAAGGTCTACTTGACTTAGGATTCAATGTTATGTCGCACTGCAGGTACGTGTCACTCAGGGCCAGGAACCGGCCCATTTGATGAGTCTATTCAAGGGGAAACCCATGATCATCCACATGGGTGGGACCTCACGTAAAGGTGGTCAGAGTCGGGCTGGCAGCACACGCCTCTTCCACATCCGCCAGAGCTCCACCCGTGCAACACGCGCTGTGGAGGTCGGTGATGGCGCGAAACACATACGTGGACACGGTCAGGAATGACCATCAGGCAATAATCTTCCTCTCCTCTCTTTCTGGTTCTCTTTTCACCCAGGTGGAACCTTCTGCATCTAAACTGAACACTAATGATGTGTTTGTGCTGAAGTTTCCTGACGGCCTGTTTCTGTGGAAAGGAGTGGGTGCTTCAGAGGAAGAAGTGGCTGCTGCAAAATACGTCTGCAGTTTCCTTGGAGGCAGTGTTACGGAAATTTCAGAGGGCAAAGAGCCGGGTGGGTGTCTGCCTTTTATAAATATTCAGACACTGTAATTTATACAGTTAAAAGGAATTCCAAACCTAATCACATTTCCTGCTACATTGAACTGATTGGTTTTATCTGTCTCTCTACTATTCTCAGCTGGGTTTTGGTCTGCTTTGGGTGGAAAGAAGGACTATCAGACCTCTAAAAGTCTGCAGAAGATTGTTAATCCTCCACGTCTGTTTGGCTGCTCCAACAAGACTGGACGTCTAATTGTGAGTCGTCATAGCTGGAACTAGTTCAATTTTCTTTGATAAATCACTGCATTCACTTTACTATACCACTCCTTTGCCATTTCAGGCTGAGGAAGTTCCTGGAGAGTTCACCCAGTCTGATTTGGCCACTGATGATGTCATGCTTCTGGATACCTGGGATCAGGTTAGCATTTGAAGTACTGATGACTTTAAGTCAACATGAAATGATGTCTACAACACGCATTACTTCTTTAATCTGATAAACTTCTGAGTGAAACAGGATATCCAACCAGAAAAAAAGCAGGATGAGAATAGATGTTATCCATAATCATATGATTGGTGCTTGAAAAGTGGGCAGATTGAAGTTCCGTTACAGACCTTAATCAGGGTAGTGCCATATTTAAAAACAGGAATGAAAACAAGGCTGTGAAGGATAAAAGTACAGTGCATTCAGTGGCTTGCACTGTTGTATACTAAAAAAAAAAAACTTTCAACAGACAAAAATTACGTATACAGTGGAAAATTATAAGGCGAGGCAAGTTTATTTATTATAGCACATTTCATACACAATGGTAATTCAAAGTGCTTTACATGAAAATGAAACAAATACATAATAATAAAAATGGAATGAAAAGAAAACAAATAAATACAAATGGAGTAACAAAAAAGCATAGAATACCCCTATCTGAAGAGTCAGAGTGTTCTATGTGTTCTTCTGTGTTCTATGTATTTTTTAATTATACAGTGGGTGCCATTGCAAAGACTGTACGTCCATCTCTCACAGCCTTGATTTCATCTGTGTTAAATTTAATATGGTGTCTATTGTGACTGAGGTCTACTGCTGAACTTTAAATGTGCACTTCAATTTTTTAATCTTCTTCCCTTAGATCTTTCTTTGGATTGGCAATGATGCCAACGAGGTGGAGAAGGCTGGATCAGCTAAAATAGGTAAGTTAAGATGCTGAAGCACTAAATGACATAATATTCCCTCATACCTATAAAAATGACTATTATATTGTTATGAAAACTCAGTTGAAGAGTTAGTTCACCCAAAAAATAAATTTCTGTCATTAAGTACTGACCCTCATGTCGTTCCAAAGTCGTAAGACCTTTGTTCATCTGCGGAACACATGAACGTGTTGACGTCCAAACACTAGTTCAGTATTGGCCGATGCCGTTCACATGAGCACAATGCATGCATGCATGCCGGCCAATACTGAGTTCAGATGTAAACATGGAAGGGCTAAACTGCATTGACTGGGTCAACTGCATAAGAGTCTTAACAGGGTAAAGAAGAAATTGCTGAATAAAGTCATTATCTTTGCACACAAAAAGGATTCTCGTCACTTCATAACACGGTTGAACCATTGTAGTCACGTTAACTATTTTAATGATGTCTTTACTACTTCTCTGGACCTCGAATGTGGTCATTTCGTAGCTTTCTATAAAAAACCCTCTTGGATTTCATCAAAAATATCTTAATTTGTGTTCTGAAAATGAACAATTGCGGGTTTGGAATGACATGAGGGCGAGTAATTAATGACAGAAATTTCATATTTGGGTGAACTAACTCTTTAAGGCACCAAAACCAAAATATCCACTGGAATAGTACATAATAATGTACCAATAATGAAGGATTGAGTTTGATTTAGCATTGACACTGAATGCAATTCCTGAATATTAAATGTCATGAAATGTTTCTTTGCCATCAGCTAAAGAATATGTGGAGTCTGACCCATCTGGTCGCCGTGGAACCCCAGTCGTCACTGTAAAGCAAGGCTTTGAGCCCCCAACCTTCACTGGCTGGTTCCAGGCTTGGGACTCAAAGATGTGGGACACAGACCCAATGGATCGCATCCGTGCTCGTTTCTAAAACACACAAACTACTATACACTTTTGCATAGCTTCCAGAATACTCACATTGTGTGTTTCATGTGTTGGGGGTCTGAAAGGGATGCGGAAGGAACACAGTATGCAAAAATAATGCATGATAAGCCTCTATGTACTGTATCGTGCTACTCTTAGCAACGTTTTGCCTTGTTTCTCTACCTTTACTTTGCCTTGTTTTACATTTTAAACATCTTTTTATATATAATTCTGTATTCCAGTGATGTTTTTAACCACTTGGTCATTGTATTTTTTTTTTTTTTTAATTACTATTGAAAGGAATGGAAAACAAATTTTATATGCAAAACAACTTTTATTTGCAATTGACTTAGTGCATTTGGATTTTTAAAAGTAAAACTGTACAAAAACAATGTATGGATAATGCATAAACATCACAAATATGCAAACTGAAATGTAATCTAAGAATATATTGTAGTTGCTAAAATATTTTAATGTACCTTTTCAATTATTCTGATGCCCAGTATAATAATAATAATAAAAAACCCTTAAAAAAAAACTGAGTTATGTGCTTTTTGATGTTGGCATTGTTTGAAGGGTCAATTACACACTAGTGCAAAATTTTGGGGTTACTCAGGTATGTCATAGTTGGTTGCAGCAAGAAAGAGTAGTTGAGCAGTCACTTTATAATTGTAAAAATTTAAATCATTAAACAAAAACAATGAACATGCTGGAATGCAGGACAAAAACCACCAACTAAAAATAAATGAGAATGGACAAAGAATGACTCAAACTAAGGACTATAAACTAAAAAGGGTTCGAAGGAACAAATGAATCCACAAGTTTCTATGGCAACAAAGGAGAACATTTTAGAAAGGGTTACAAACTAAAAATTCATGAAAATGAAACTAACCAAACCGAACATTACATAAAAGGCACATACTCCCGGCATAAAATGTCCAACAGAGGAGGAAGGAAGGGAGTTACACTCTGGAGAGTGTAGAGGATGACACCAAAAGGTGGAATCGATGGAGGAAAGAGCCAGGGAGGAGATGATTGAGGGAGGAGACAGGGACCCACCCATAGCAGAGGCATTAGGATCCATGGCGGAACCTGTTACCAAGGTGGAGTCATGAGCCCAACCGAGTGAGGTGAAGCAGAGGCGCGCAAAGAGAGAGCGAGAGAGCGAGAGAGAGACCCAGGGGAAGTCCAATGGACAAAGGGTTAACATTGGAGGAACAGGAGGGCAAGGCGAAGCTGTGGTGACGAGCGACTGTTGTGAAGAGCCACTATGGTCAAGCCAGTCAATCATTGACCAAGTCAGAGCCAGAGGGATGAGGGAGGCTGGAGCCGGAAGTGCAATGGTCCCAGGTAGAGCCGAGTGAGCCAGAAGCCAAGGTGAAGCCGAGTGAGCCAGGAGCCAAGATGGAGCGGACTGATCAGGGGGCTGAGGTGGAATAATAAGCTTGGAGCCCCGAGGTGGAGCCAGGGGATCAACAGTCTAAGGTGTAGCTGGGGACCTGGAAGCCCAGGGTTGATCTGAGCTGCTGGGAAGAACCACTGAAGGAAGAGCTAAGCAGCTGAAGGGAGTAGTAGGAGGCTGGGCAGAACTGTCGGTGACAAAAGGAGACTTAGAGATGGGCAGAACCATCAGCAATGAAGAAGACTTGGAAATATCCGGAACCAGCAGTGATGAAGTAGATTTGGACTGAGCCATTAGCAACGAAGAAGACTCAGAGATGGGTGGAACCATCAGCCATGAAGAAGACTTGGAAACACGCGGAACCAGCGGACTTGGATTTGAGTGGAGCCATTAGTCATGGAGACTTGGGGCTGGGTGAAGCCAACAGTGAGACCGTAGTGTACATGCCCTCAGAGTTCACTAATGGGATGGACATTGGTGCCGGCTCTCGCACCTGGTCAGACACTGCAATCATTTTGGGCTCAGGACCTGGGTCTGAGGCGGGCTCAGGGTCATAGTCCATGACAGGCTTGGTAAGTGGCTACATGGGCTTTGGGGCATTTTTTTCCCTTCTCAACTACGGTCCAGGAGGAACCACAGTGAAACACCCCCCACTCAACGCATTCACAAAAATTCCCCAGAGGACCATGACAGTGCAGGCTTTAGTTTGAGCATTTAGTTAAAAAATAAAATAAAATACAGAGACAGGAATTGGGATAATATAAAAAAGGGCACCAGTTTTAAAAAGTCTCGCATGTGGTCCTCAAGGTTGCAGTCCTCCTGGCTGAGGAGAATCTGAACTGCCGGTAGATCCATCGTTGTTGGTTTAGGTCTGTTGTCCTGTCACAATTGGTTGCAGCAAGGAAGATGAGGCAGGATCTATATGCAACAGTCACTTTCTTTAATAATTAAAAACAAGAGCGCAGAAGAAAAACTGGAATGCAAGAAAATAACTAAAATGAGGATGGATAAAGAAGGACTCAAACTAAGTGCTGTAAATACACAGAACCGTCATGATTGCATTTGTCAGCCGCGTGCATCATTAAGTCTGCTTCATTTGAATAAACTGACCAATCATAAAGAAATAATTTACACAACACTAGGAATAAAAGGTCAAGTTTATGATGGTTACTTTTATGAAATAAGACATTCTTTATGACATAAAGCCGACAAATGCGACCTCCAAAGGACACAGCCTTTGAAACGAGATGCAGTCAGAGAAACTAAAGAGCTAAACAAGGAACAGGTGAATCAAGTCAATCAAACAATGAATCGCTATGACATATTTTAGAAAACATGGAATCAAAAAGGGAACACAAGAAAAAATTGTTACAAACTAAAAGTTCATGAAAAACAACGTTACACAAAGAAAATAAATTAGTATTTTTCTCAGCAAAGATGCATGAAATTGACCAAAAATGACAGTGAAAACATTGCTACATAGAGTTTATATTTCAAATAAGTGACATTTTATTTTAACTTTCTATTCATTAAAGAATCCTGAAAAAATATTAAGCAGCAAAACCATTTTAAAATGTGATAATTACTTGAGCATCTGTAACATACTGCTCAGAGACTTGAAGGTTGAGAATCCAAACGCAGTTTAATAGAGAGGTAATCCAGAATCGTAATCCAATGTACAGGCAAAGGTTGAAACAAGCAGGCAGTCCAAACAAACACAAAACAGGGCAGGGAACACGGGCAAAGAGAAATCCAGGATATGGGGGAGCCGCAGGAGAAATGCAGGGTTACACATAACAGACTTCACAAGTAATGACAGACTGAACCAGGTTTATATAGGGTGTGTGAAACAGGCAAACAAGACACAGGCGAATGCATTCAATGATGATGAGTCCAGGCAGTGATTTATGGGAAATGCAGTCTGAAGGTGTGGCAATAGTCCGAGGTGGAGTGTTAAGGGCACTCCAGCGGGATAACCCTGACAGCATCACAGGAATAAATTAGATTTAAAAATACATGAAAACAGAAAACAGTTATTTTAAATTGTAACTTTATTTTACAATATTACAGGTTTCACTGTATTTTCAATCAAATAAATACAGCCTTGGTAAGCATAAAGACTTCTTTAAAAAACATCCAAAAATCTTAGTGCCCCCAAACTTTTGAGCAGTGGTGTATGCATATATGTACATATATACAAATATATATTTTATGTTTCAGAAAATCACAATTATATTGTGTTTTATCAAATATTTGTTTTAGACCACAGTGGTGCATAGAACTTTTTATTCCTGCAGAATTGTTACGTATTGTCAACCACATGTCTAGACTAGAGTGACACGTGGGTTATTCTGCTGAGTCTTTATGCACTGGATTAGCAAGAGTAAGTTTTAGCTCATCTCTCAAGCTCCCACTCAAGCTGTCTTTATCTCGTATCCAGTTCTTCTTAGCCGTCTTTTACTCTCTGTTCTTTGTCTCACTGTCTCATCAGAGAAAGCAAGATTTTGTTGCAGCCATGAATCAAAAGGTTGTACTGATCACTGGTTGTTCTTCTGGCATTGGATTGGCCCTTGCTGTTCGCATTGCCAAAGATGAGAAGAAGAGGTTTATGGGTAAGACCAGCAAATAAAATCCATACAAATATTGTGAATATAGGTTATAGTAATAATGTAATGGTGTAGACCAAGTACAGTTGTAAAATGTGTAAAAATGTTTAAATCAGTGTAATGTATGCATATGTATGAGTATGTTCAGTATTTTTGTGAATGTTATGCTCTTAATTATGTTCAGTCATGAAACAAGCGTTACTACTCTTTTGAGTGTGTTGGATGTTTGTCTGATTTTCAAAGCACACAAGCTTTGCATACTTGCAAGTACCAAAAATGCCCCCCTGTTACAACTATACTCGGTCTACCCAATATTCTGAATAATTGCAGTAAAAAAAGAGAAGATTCTCATGATGTTTCTGTATGTGTAACTTAAATTTCTTCTAAATAAGTTTACTTTGCTTGTTGAATTCTTCCTAGTAAGCAGTTGCATGGCATTAATTAATTAGTCATTAAATTATGACTGTTCACCTGCAAATGTTAACATATTAATTCAAATGAAAGTTTGTATGCCACCATGAGGAAACTTGTTAAAGAAGAAGCTTTGCAGGACCCGCACACTGATTCTGTCAGTTTGAAATTGCACAAGAAGGGAAATTACAACAAATGTGCTCTGCTTGATTTGCTGAGAAACTTCCTCATAATATTTCTTAATGTGTAACTGGATGTAATTGGATTGTTCTCAATAAATTAACTTGGCTTGAAGCTTTTCTCAAAGTAAGTAGCTGAGAAGATCTGACCTATTAGTCATTAAATGATGACTGTGTTCCCCATCTGTTTCCTGAAATCACTGGTCACTGTAAATGTCTGCATACTTTAGTTTAATTGGAAGTTAAGCTAAATGTTTTGACCTTGGCAGTGTATGCCACCATGAGGAACCTGGCTAAAGCAGAAGCTTTGGTGGAGGCAGCAGGTCGAACTTTGGGACGCACACTGGAAATCAAGCAGCTCGACGTATGTGATGATAATTCTATCAAAGCCTGTGTGAAGAGCCTGCCCATGCAAAGAGTCGACATTCTCAGTAAGATTAGTAGATGTACTTCTTACACACGCTTCATTGCCAATTTCCATTGTCCCAGATCTCTAAACAATATTATATCAATAATAAAATGCTACAGTGTGTTTACAGTATATTAATATAAACACTATATACTCTTAGTGGCCATTTGGTAGCTTTAATACTGCTACTGATATTAGTAATTATAGCAAGTGGTAATAACCTCAATATTTCTAATAGGATCAGAGGCAGCATAATATGGAGCCCTGCACATGACATTAAGTTCACAAGCTCACACTTACATATAATTGGCGTGCTGTCCGATGATAAGAACACTTAGGACTAAAAGCGAGGATATGGGGTTGAGGAGGGATGCTTACAAACTGTCAACGAACAGAGGGAAGTCTGCTTATCGTTAATTGAGTGCTCTTCCTGGACTCTGTCCATGAATTAAAAATGAGTTCCCACAATTTTTTGAATTTGTTCCCTTGTTTTACGGTCTGTTTATACGACAGCGTTTTCAACTAAAAACTGAAAACTTTTTACGCGTTTTGGCCGTTCATTGACAAGACAACAGCGTATTGGGGGCCTGAAAATGCTATTTTTTTTAAATAATGTTAGTGTTCCTAATGTTATCGCCTCTGTGCAAACTACAGAAACGTGAATTTGTGAAAACCTTGACGTCATGCATTTTCATGGTCACAATTTAACTAGATTAAAATGAGTGGACAAATTAGTTCCAAATGGGCATGATTAATTATTTCTTTAAAAGAAAAAATTAAACAACCGTGAACATGGTTTAACTAAACAGAGGGAATTAATTAATAAAACATGGTGACTAATTAATGAGCTGTGGGAAGGAATTTCTAAATTGTGGCCACGATATGTTGATAGGATTTTTTTTGTCATGTGTGGTGCCAGTATAAGGAGAAGATGGGCATAATCAAAACACTCAGAATGGTCAGTTCGGTAAAGAAAGTCCTGCCTTTAAGAGCTAATCTGGAACCAGCATATAGTGTAAAACAGCTTGGATTCTTTGTAGCATGGATATAAGGACATTCCTTAGAGATTCTGGTTCATGTTATAACACCATGCATTTGCTGTAAATTTGGCCGTAACAACAACAATTTGGTACAGTTTTGAGCAGTCTCTCGCCACATTTTGCAACAATTTGGGCTTCACCCACTTTAAGGTTCAACAATTTGCATTCAGCATTGCTCTTCTACATTGCACTGTTGTAACACTCAATTACTGTAACCTTCCTGTCACCTTTAATCTGTCTTGCCATTCAGCTCTAACATGTTTCACAAGGTATTTTCCCTCACTCAGTTGCTTCTTAGGATTACTTTTGTGTGCATTAAAATCCCAGCAGTTTACATGATCAGATTTACATCACTGCAATCAGATTTCTGTGCCATTCTGATGTTTGAAAAGCGAAGAAACCGCTTAACCATATTTGGATGCCTTTATGCATTTAATGATTTATTTAATCTTTCCTGGATAAGTATCGTTGTTCCTACCCTTCTGTGTTCTGTGTTTCAGTTAGTAATGCTGGAATGGGAATGATTGGCCCCATTGAGTGTCAGACCATTGATGAGATGAAAACTGTCATGGACACCAACTTCTTTGGGCTTGTGCGACTCATGAAGGAGGTTTTGCCTGATATGAAGAAGAGAAAAAGTGGCCACATAGTGGTCATTAGTAGTGTCATGGGGATTCAGGGTGAGCCATACAAAAAAAGAAAAGAAAAAAAAAAGAATCAACAATCATTTGATATTTGCGTTTGAACTCTTTACTGCAGTATGTGCGAGATCAAACTTTGGATACTTAAAGGATTAACAATGACTTAAAGAAGATCTGAGAGGATTCTACAGGATGTTACCATCTCTAATCACTGTCGTGTTCATGTACACAGGTATTTTGTTTAATGACATTTACGCTGCTTCCAAGTTTGCTGTTGAAGGGTTCTGTGAGAGTCTGGCAGTTCAAGCTCTGAGATTCAATCTAAAGTAAGTGATCTAAAGCCCTGGGTATACTCCGTATTTTTATGCGTATGCACAGTCGAACTAACAGTCTTGCAAAGTATACTTCACTTGACTTGAATGCGTACAGGCGTTCGACGCATGCACAGTTTTGAGCAGTCTCTCGCCACAAATTGCAACCAACGTAAATATATTTGTATTCTTTCAAGCTAGATTTGTACAAATAAGGGTACTTTCTAACCTCTTTGCGCAATCTGCCGTCTAGGCCTCCATTGTAGCTGTAGCTTGCATGTGTACCGGTTTGTTCTGTTTATGCAGGTTTTCTTCTACTCCCTTGTGAATCAACACCCCCAGGGCACGGGTACTGCAAAAGAATTGGGGCATGTGCGACCCACGGGTACACGGTTACAAAAATCTGGCAGTGCATGTACTCTTCTGATGACGAAATTCACGACATGTGCACTGTATGCTGACACTTGCATATGCATAAAAAGTGAAGTATACTTTGGGCCCAAGCAAAAGGTTTAGTAAAAGACGAGTAAACACGCTAAAACAGAGGTGCAGTGAGTAGCCTAGATTAACACATCGATTCAAAAATATGCAATTAATATACATTTATACTAATATCTCTGAAATGCATGGGCTAGAATCAACTTACTGTTCCCCAGAATCCTTCAGATCTCCAAAATCCTCATCAAAATTTGGAACTAGCATATATACAAAGGGTGTCTACTGTAATTTTGTGAAAACAGGCCTGTATTACAAAGTTTGGACTGTAATAAAATAATTGATTTATAATTCATGAGAGCATCAGTGTACCTGTAGGGTACCTGTACTAAATGGAACTCTCACTGTTGGTGTTTTGCATGTTTGTGTGAATAAACATTGCAAAACTCTGACACTTCTGTTCTACCAATGCTCAGTAGCTAAAAGTCAAACCCTGAAAACACAAGCTTTCTGGTGGTGAAAACTACAACAATTTGAGCACAAATCTAGACAGAGTAGCCAAGAAACATATTACCTCAGTTTTTTATTTAGTATCTGACAGGAACTACTCAAAATGTCTAAGTTTAAAAGAGCTCAGTTCTAGTGTTCATGATAAAATATTAATGCCGTAATTTAGAAACTTCTGTTCTGATGTGTTTTGAAAGCATTGAATGTCTTGTCCCTCACGTTTTGGGTCTCGGGGTGTCTTATTTGCATCTGTGCAGTATCAGCCTCATTGAACCAGGACCTGTCATCACAGAGTTTGAGCGTAAGGTGTATGAAGATGGCTTGAAGATTGATCTCTCCAAAGCTGATAAAGTGACTGCCGATATGTTCCACAACATCTACTTGAAGAATTACAAGCAGATTTTTGAGAGTCTTGGACAAACACCAGAGGAAGTTGCAGAGGTACTTGCCGGGCCCGTTGAAATGCTTCCAAAATGTTTCAATCTACCATTGCAATAGATGTTTTGTTTATTCTCTGAATTACTAATATGTCTATATGTCATTTCTTCTTTAACCAGCACACATTCAAAATGATTACCATGGAGAACCCACCATTTCGCCATCAGACTAACACTCTGTACACACCCATGACCACCCTGAAATATGCAGATCCAAATGGTGATCTTCCCATTGAAACTTTCTACAAGATGGTCTTTGAACATGACAAGGTGTTCAATGCAAGTCTCAATTTCCTCAAGCTCTTGCGCTGGAGGAGCCGTAAGAGCTTCACTTTGGGAAAAGAAAAGACTACCTCTTAAAGAATATTCTGCTGGAGAGGGAGGTGGGGGCAGGCTAAGCTATTTACCTGGGTAAGTTTACTGACAGTTAATGGATAACTTTCAGTTCTAAAAACTAAGTTTCAGGGTATGTAGCCACTTAGAAACGTACTGTCTGAACATAACTTTCTCCGGAGCAGTTTAGGTTCCAGGCAGTATCACCAAAGTGTAAGAAAAAGGCCCAAATCAAAAAGATCTATACATATACAGCACGGTTGTCTAATATTGCTCCTGGAGTGTCACTCTCCTGTCGAGCAGAGGTCTTCAGCCCTGCTCCTGGGGACCCTGTCCTGTAGAGGTTAGCTTCAACCCTTATAAAGCACACCTGAACCAGTTAATTGAGCTCTCCAGGACTGCTTGAAAATCACAGGCAGGCTTGCTGAAGCAGTTTGAATATAAATTTTGCCAGACAGTGGGTCACTTGGAGCAGGATTGAAGACCTCTGCAGTAGAGTTTAGCTCCAACATACCTGCCAGGATATTTCCAGTGATCTTAATGACTTTGATTAGTTGGTTAAGGTGTGTTTAATTGGAGCTGGAGAGAAACCAGAGCCGCTTTTAGATGAGCCTGTAAGGTTCAGGGCTATAATAAGATTGTAATTGCCAATTGTAGAGCAGAGATAGTTGGTTTTCCCCCATAAGGAAAAAATCTCTGGATAAAGCCTGCTGGATGGTGTCCTTCCAGGAACTGGATGGGCACCCTTGTTATAGAACCATATTAGCTTTGCAAGCATTTGCAGTGTAATTATACACTTACCAGCCTCATAAATGGTTACAGAGATAAACTGGGCATCATACACTAGATAAGTGTATCACAGACTACCGGACTTTCAAGTTGTTTCGAACGCAATAAACTCTCACAGAAATGTGTGCCTCGTTACTAGAAAACAAATAACAAAACATTATGTGTTATACAATGTAATATATGAAACATGTTTGATATACTACAACTGAATGGAATTCATGTCTGAAGCTAAAAAAACTGTTCCCATCATATGTGATTTTCTGCTAAATCTGTCAACTCATGAGCTCCCAGGATACGATGTGGTCATAATGTGAGGTCACAGCACAGTCACTGTGTACTCATACTATGGTCAATGTGAGATCACAGTGCCCTCACTGCATGTTATTACTGTGAGCTCACCATGTAAGACCATTGTATCACTGTGTTAAACTCTCATTCAGTCAGTTTAGAGTGAGTTCAAAGTGATCTGCAATTTCTCTAATATTGGCATCATGTAGAAGTTCATATTTTACTTCCATAAACAAAGTATTTCAAAAATTCAGTTTCCTTGTTTTTTTTTTTTAATTATTCTTTTCAGCCTGTTATTGACATTTGAAACAAATATTTCTATTTGATGGATGCATTCAGATTATGGTGTTGTTGTGGTGACTGCTTTTCACTGCTTTTCACTTTCAACCTCTATTTCTTTTACTTGACACATCCTGAAACATAGAGAGCAATATTTCAATGCAATCAGTTTGATTACTGGTGTGATTCTTGAAGCCAGGTGATTCTACACCTTAGCTAGCAAGATGGCTAGTTCACAGTACTCTGCTAGGCAAGGGAAGTTTATTTACATTTCACACAATGGCAATTCAAAGTGCTTTACATGCAAAGGAAACAAACACGAGAATAAAAAAAATGGAATGCATAAGAAATAAAAATAGCAATAAAAGGAGAAATGTAAGATGTAAGAGTGGATGTAAGAGTTAGAGAGTTTCAGTCATAATATTTGTCAGGTATCCATTTAAACAGTACCCTTGCAGACAAAACTTCCTGGAACCAACAGGGCTAACTCAGCACTGTTTTCCGTCGGATCTATCCATCAGAGCGGATCTAAATGGATCTTCCTCACGCCGGAGGAATAACTGTAAAAATATTTATATTTGTCTGGTTGCTGTGTGTTTAAACAGTACCCTTACAAACAAATCTTCCTGGACAAACTCCGTCCAGAGCTCCATCCAGGGATAACTCTTCCAATTATGAGCCAAATCAACTTTGTTTTCCTTCAGAGCGGATCTACATGGAACTATCCAACAGAGCGGATCTAACCAGATCTTCCTGGAACACTAGGGCTGACAGCCCAGAGGCTTACTTCCTAATTCTCCCAGCTCTTCCAAACAGACAGCAAGATTTTAAATGCATTAAAACAGTCTTTAATAACAAGAGGATGCATTAGAGATTGATATAAAATGCACTGAAAACAGAATAAAAACAATAAAAATAATTAAAAGGCTTTGGCTAACCAGCAATCAGTTCAGAAGTAGCACAATGTTCAATCAGTAAATGCACAGCTAAACAGAAATGTTTTGAGTCTGTATTTGAATGTGACTACTGTTGGAGCACAGGTCATAGGGCTAGCTAAATCTGGGTGTCATCTGCATGGTTGTGATATGTAATTTGGCATATACATGTTGAACAGGAGCAGTGCAAGAATAGAGCCTTGGGGGACTCCACATGTCCACCCAGACACTAATACCCATATAATAACCCTTTCCTTCTAAGTTTGATCTAAATCATTTAAGGACCATCCCAAAAACCTTGGCCCAGTTTCCCAGACTGTCAAGTAGTATATTGTGAACAAAAGTGTCAAATGCAGCACTGAGATCAAGTAGTACAAGCACTGATATGTTGCCTGCATATGTATTTAAGAGAATATCAGTTATTTTTGATAGCGCTATCTCTGTGCTGTGATACTGTCGGAAACCAGAATGGAAGTTGTCAAAGTATCCATTCAAGCTTAAGAATTTGTTCAGCTACTTGAAAACAACTTTTTCAGTGATCTCACCTATGAAAGGAAGATAGTTGGTCAATATGGTGTTCCCTTTAATGGGAATTCGAGCTGCGTCGAGATGTGTTGGGAACGCTTCTGCGGGATTGTATCACGAAGCACATGTGAAATCTGTCCAATGGTGTGATGGAACATCATAGGCGGGTGACATCACAGACCAGGAAACTATAAAGCAACCCCCAGAACAAAGAACAGATCAAAGCTCGGCTTGCGTTCCTCATGGTTTGGGTCCTGCTTCTGCTAAGGCAGAGCGGCAGCTCAGATCAAGGGGTTCGCAAATGGATCTGGTAGAGGGGTTTGAGACGGGTTCTGGCCTTTCTCTGCCCTCACCTGCCAGGTCTAGTGCTTTGTGGTTTCTTCTCCTTGAGGTGAGGCACCGGTGCTTCTCTTATCCAGCTCTGAGGAGTTGGATGTAGTGAGCATCGAGGCAGGGGGATTATGAAGCTTCGCCTCTTCATACCCCTGCGAATGAGGAGCTGATGGAGGTTGTGACTCGTGCTGTCTCCAAGTTGATTATTGAATGGCCAGCAGAGAGGCAGGAAGAGAAAAAAAAAGAGCAACCTGGATGAACGCTATCTACCGTCCAGATCACAACCTCCTTGTCGGGGACTGCCGTTCTTTCTTTGTTGTCGTGTGAAGGTCGTGGAATAGACTGGTGTCTTATCGTGTCTGCAGCCCACAGACGTCTAACTATTCTAATATTGTAGGGCTGAAGAAAGAAGGCTATCCTGCAATGCACCATGTGGAAGAGTTGCTTGCGAGCTATCTCTCCCCTGGATCAGCATCGTCGCTTAAGTCTCCGATGTTACCCACCAAGCCACTAAAGACAACTTCGGGGCTGGTGGGTAAAGCATACTTGGCTTCAGGCCAGGCCGTGGCATGTCTACATACTATGTCAATCTTGCAGGCATACCAGGCTGATCTTCATAAAGATATTGATGAGGGTGGGGAAGAATTGCGTTGTGCCACACATTGGTCTCTCAGGGCCACCAAGGAAACGGGTAAATCATTGGGCCATTCTATTTCAACCCTGGTGGCTACTGAGAGGATTCTGTGGCTCAATTTTTCTGGATTAAAGGAGAATAAGAGCTTCCTTTAGAACGGCCCGCTTACGCCTTCTGGCCTATTCCGTGACGCTGAGCGGTTTTCTGAGGAAAACCCTGGTGCAGTCAGACCAATTGTTTCCTGCCAGTCCACTGTTTCAGGACATCAGGCTGACTGCCGCAGTAATACCAGAGGCCAGTCTCAAGAGACTGGTTCCTTTAGTAGAATTTCTGGTAGAGTGGAAATTTCTGCCAAATATATCTCATTGGGTGCTGCAAATAATAGAAAGGGGCTACAAAATTGGGGTCACGTCTGCCCAGGTTCAATAGGGTTCTCACTACGGTGATATGGTATTGGAACAAGAGGTTCTGACACTTTTGCGAAACGGAGCTATAGAAAGGTTTTCTCCTCCCAGCAAGCAGTCAGGATTTTATAGCCGCTATTTCATTGTTCCGAAAAAGGATGGAGGGTTGCGTCCGATCTTAGATCTTAGATCGCACTGTTCAAAAGCTCAAGTTCAAGATGCTTACACTCAAACAGATTGTATTGCAAGTCCAGTCCAAGGACTGATTTGTGACGATCGATCTCAAGGACGCGTACTTTCATGTTTCTATTCATCCTCATCACAGGAAGTTCCTGAGGTTTGCTGCATCCAACGTGATACCTTTTGGCCTGCTGTACATGAGGCCTTTGCAGTGGTGGCTAAGGACCAAGGGATTTTCACTGAGGGGAAATCCTTTTCGAATGATCAAGGTCACGCACTGATGCCTTTGTGCCTTGGTGATGTGGGTTCATCAGGATGGGGTCAGCCTACTGCTCATAGCCCCATTCTGACTGGCTTGAGTATGGTTCTCGGACCTAATATTCCTGGTGGTTGGCTCTCAGTGGGAGATTCCGATCAGACAGAACCTCCTGTCTCAAGTAAGAGGTACAATATTTCACCCTCAACCAGAATTGTGGAAACTATGGGCCTGGCCCCTGAGAGGATCCAGTTCATGAGTTCTGGTCTCTCTATTGAGGTAGTAGAGACCATTCTTCAATCCAGAGCCCCTTCTACAAAAACACTTGGTGGCTATATGTACTTACCATGTACCTTTGGGTGGTGCATCTCTGGGGAGAGATCCTATGGTGACAAGGTTTCTTTGTGGCACCTTGAGGCTTAGGCCTGCGCAACGGGTTAGGACACCGGCTTGGGATTTGGCCATAGTGCTTGAGGTCCTGGCTTTGGCTCCCTTTGAACCATTGGAAGACGTTTTAGAAAAATTCTTCACTCTGAAGACTTTATTACTCTGAAGACCTTTTCGTCTCTTAAAAGAATTGGAGACCTTCAAGCCCTTTCGGTGGCTCCTCCATGTCTGGAATTTGCACCTGGTATGGTGAAGGCTTTTCTTCATATTCGACCAGGTTACGTACCTAAGGTCCCAACTAATATAATGGGGCCCATTGTGCTGCAGGCCTTTCGTCCTCCATCTTTTACTACTACAGATCAGGAGAAACTTAATCTGCTCTGCCCAGTATGGGCCCTAGATGTTTATGTCCACAGAGCTGCTCTGTGGCGTAAATCAGATTAACTTTTTGTCTGTTTTGGGTCACCCAGGAAGGGGTGGCCCGCTTCTGAGCAGAGGATGAGCAAGTGCGTGGTTGAGGCCATCTCACTTGCTTTTGAGTTGGCCAGACAGCCTTCACCTTTGACTGTCCATTCCCATTCCACTGGGAGTATGGTGGCCTCTAAAGTCCTTCTGTCAGGAGTGTCTCTTCATCACAACTGTGATGCGGCAGGCTGGTCCTCTCCGCAGACCTTCGTCAGATTTTATAGCCTCGTATTAGGCTCTATTCCGGGGTCTTTGGTCCTTTGTTCTTGACTTATACAGTCGGGTCTTGTGGTATTATATCGTCGTGGGTATGAGATTCAAAATGCGTCGAGATGCAGCTCAAGTTCCCATGAAAGGGAACGTCTCAGGTTACGTATGTAACCCTGGTTCCCTGAATAGGGAACGAGACGCTGCGTCGCATTGCAATACTCCCGGCAAGCCCTTGAGCGCATTGTTTCAGCCAGTTAGAAGTTGCCATTCTTTGTTCTGGGGGTTGCTTTATAGTTTCCTGGTCTTTGACGTCACCCACCTATGACGTTCCATCACACCATTGGACAGATTTCATAAGTACTTCATGACGCAATCACGCAATCCCAACGCAGCTCGATGTTTTCCAAATTGCTCTTTTTCAGGAGGGTCTTAACTACTGCAGTTTTTAGGGAGTTTGGAAAAGTCCAACAAAGAAGTGAGCCATTTACCACTTCTAGGAAGTCTGCTTCTAAACAGTTTTGAGACAAACTGGCTTGCTTAAGTTGGGGACACTTGCTTGATATATTTTCTTATTAATGTAAAGCTGCTTTGCCACAATTTGCATTGTAAAAAGCGCTATATAAATAAAGATGACTTGACTTGACTTGACTTGACAAACTTTTGAAAACAGATGTGGGACATGTGTCAAGTTAGCAAGTTGATGTTTAAACATGCTGTACTGTTTCTTCCAAAATTTTACCATCAATTGCTTTGAAATCAGACATAGTAACTACTTTCCAAGGTTGTGCTCTGATCCCAGTGCAAGTCAAGGATGTGTTGTTTGCCTTGATATTATTGATTTTCTCAGAGAAGAAGGAAGCAAACTCATTGCATTATTTGCTCTCTGAGAGCATTTCACTGGGAATCTTACTTGGGGGGGGGGGGGGGGGGGGGTTGTTAGTCTCTCTACAGTAGCAAAAAGAGTGCGGCTTTAAGTTGCTGTTTATAGTATTTGAGAAGAAGGTCTGTTTAGCTTTGCCTAGTTCCACATTGAAAGGATGAAGGCTGGATGGTGAAGGCTAGTGGATTTCAAGTTTTGTCTTTTGCCACATTGCCTTTTCATATTTTTGGACTGCTGTTCAGTTTCTCCAAGGTGCTTTTTGTCTGCCACTCTTTAGTTTACAGGAGCAACATCATCAATTACACTTTTAACTTTTGTTAAAAACAACAATCAAGGAGCAAATCAACAGAGTCTGCAGATATGCTTGGTGTTAAAGCTATAGCCTACATAGGGTTCTCATTTAAGCATCGCTTTTTGATACAGGGCCAGGCCACAGTGCATATTGGCATTATAATATCATATGAGCGCATGTGAATAGCGTAACATGCAATAGCAATCAAAGAGACCTCTCATCATTTCTCCAGCGTAACAATTCCACACTGATTCCAGAACACAACTGTACAGTACAAACGGTTTGCTAACAAATCCTACAGTATCAATTTTTCCAGTGTTGAGAAACAGGAAGTATAATGTCCCCCCGGTGACCGACATTTGAAGTGCCTCCTCTCAACCTGCTCAACATTTTAAATTCACAATCAGCTCACATTTAACTCACACTGTGAGTATCAAAGTATGAGGATCATTTGAATTCACAATGAGCTCGCATATTACTCACACTGTGAATATCACATTATGAGAATCAAGTGATGTCACTGTGATCATATGATCTCACATGTTGACTGGGATTTGTTCTTACTCAAAATCAGGGCAAAACAAGGTTGAAAAAAAAAAACAAGGTTGATACGGAGAGTACGAGGAAGTAATGAGATTCCGCTCTGTTTTCTGAATATATGTCCAAAAGTCTGTACTGTATTAAGAGTTTATACACATTTTCTACTATGCTATTGAGTGTTTTCTGCACAACCGTTTGGGAAGACTGCCATGCCATCACCCATCCATGCTAGTCTGGGCACCTTAAATTTAACGTGAGAAATTTACAGTTCGCACTTTGCTTTTCATCTAGTTATTTTAGAAAGTCTCAAACATTCAGAGTAAATGGCTTTCTTCTGCGTTGCAAAATGAGGTTACCTCGAAAGTTAACGCACTGTGCTCATTGTTCGTTTTACATGTCAGTCATACTTTCTGTCTGAGCCGGTTCTCATCTAGAATTAGCTGCATTATGGAGCGGGTCTTATAGTTTACCTTTTGAAGCGAATTATAAATGTAACCCAAATCGCCTGACTGGCTGTTGTCAAAAGTTTTTTTTTCTTTCTCTCACTTGAAAAGAGTTTGAAAATGATGCAAAGTTTCATAGGCAGAAATTAAACCACGCTGACATTAGACTGCAAGCACTCAAGTATTTTGAGGGAGAAAAGGATTGTACAGAGCTTCTAAATAAACAAAAAAATCAACTTTGATACAGCACCACCTTGTGACCAGGGAGGTATTCCAGAAAGCAAGCTTAACTTACCATCACATATACCCTGAACTCTCGGTTTATTAACCCAAACCTTGCTAACCCGAGGTATGTTGGTTTCAAAAACGCATGAGGGAGTAAGTTCAGCCAACCCAGAGTATGTTCCCAGTTAACAGACGTTCTCAACAGAGCGACGAATCGATGAAACAGACGCTAAGAAAAAAAGCTCTGTTCTACTTCATTCTTCTTCTTTTGTTCAGTGTCCATTTACATAACCTATTAGTGCACATCGCCACCCATTTGGTGGTTGTGTAATCATTTTTTCAATCTTTTTATTGAATAAGAAATCTTTATTCACTGAGAATAAGAATTATATTGTTTGTTTAATGCTAAATATTTAATAAAATACGACATATGTATTTTATCATAGAAATTATAGTATAGAAAACGTCCTGTTATAAAAAGGAAAAAAGCACATCTTATTTTGTATTTTAAATAAATACATGTATTAGAATTGAATAAACATTTAAACATTACAATAGTACTATATATAGTATAATATTATATTGTATATATAACTGAATATAACTATATTTATAAACTAAATGCAATTATATAAAAAATTTAACTACATTAATTAAATAACACATCTGAATACCTCTTAAGAAAACTAACCCTGGAAAATAACCTGCTGCAGGTTATGTTCAGAGAGTTCGTTGCTATGGTTACTTACATACCCTGAAAATTACCTCCGTTTTTGGAAGCGAAAGTTGAGGTTATCTGCCTACTTACTCTTACATATACCTGGGTATGTCACATTACCTGCTTTCTGGAATACCCCCCAGGTCTTTTGCATATCCAAAAGTCATGATGATCATCAAATAGTGTTTGAAAAATGATCATCGGATTGTGACTTGACTGGTTTCACCAATTTTTCTAAGTTCTAGTTATATTTTAAGAACGGATTCTACAATTCTACAGGACCAAAAAATATATATATATATATATATATATATATATATATATTTTCTAAATATTTTCACAGTTGAGCATTTATGAGGAGTATTATGTAATTACCCCTTTGTGACCTAAACTTTATGAAAATTTGGGTTCCTTTTGTCTATGTGGCTGCAGGCCTATTTCATGACAATAATGTGATATTATAGGTTTATAGTAATACATACACTATATATGCATATGTATATATATATAGCCTTCAGTTAAACAAGAAGGAAGAAAAGAAAACCACAAAAAACAAAACAGAGCTCCAGCAACTACGCTCCTTGGACCCAATGCAACCATGTGACTTTCCCAAATCTTGAGCTCGCTATTTAGCTTTTATAATTTTAAAATATTTGAATGGTTTTAGAGATGTCGATGTTTGAGACGAAATTCCTTCATTCCTGTTTCTTACAATAGGCGGCAGTATCGAGCAATTCCACGAAACAATAACAAGCAGAAGAACCACCGGATATCCGGAAGTGTAGCATTGTGGGGTTCGTTTCGTTGATCGCTAACCGAATGGTTTTGAAGGAATGAATTAAGAGCTTCGGGTGCCAAAAGAAATCCGCTCAGTGTTTTAGCGGAACGAACGCGGCGTCTATTGGTTTATCCAGGCAGCTTGAGAATGAGTGACCGGAGTTGAATCATGAATGTAAAGGCGCACAGCAGCAGCACTGATGTGTGGATGTGGAGAGTCAGCGTAAACTGATCATCCGAAAGGTACTGACTCCTCTCATCCTCCAAACACTTACTCTCCCTGAATCCGAATTCAAAGCTATATTCAAAGTTGAGCTTTCCCAAACAGCGTTTTAGCGATCTGCATGTAAGAAAGCCGACCACATCGCCTGGATCTCCACACAAAGCCGTCGCTGTGGGTGTATCATCGTTCACGATCATTCGAACCTCCTCGCCTGGTTTCGATTCCCTTTAAACTCTGAAGCGTCACGGCAGCTCATCCCTCATGGCCTCTTCATCGGGGAACGACGATGACCTGACGATCCCACGGGCGGCGATCAATAAAATGATTAAAGAAACGCTTCCCAATGTGCGAGTAGCGAACGATGCCAGAGAGCTGGTGGTGAACTGCTGCACAGAGTTCATTCACCTCGTCTCATCAGAGGCCAACGAGATCTGCAATAAATCAGAGAAGAAGACTATATCCCCTGAACATGTTATAAACGGTGAGGATGGCGCTTCTTAACGGTGAAGAAGCTAGTTCGTTCAAAAAAAGGAACGTTGTCATGTACTCCTGTGCCTTGTACTTCTAGCTTGCTTCTGTTGAACACAAAGTGAGATGTTTGTCTGAATTGTCAACATTCACTTTCAATGCCTCTCCCAATGGTGCCAGGCTGGTCAAATGACTGGTTTTAGTGGGGTTTTGGGCACTTTCAGCTGCTCAGTTTGATAGACCTCTTTCTGAAAGACCAGAGAGAAAGGTTTGAACCTACTACCTTTTAGTTAACTGCTCTGATCTTGAACCAGGCTGAAGAGTTAACCGTTAAAGGGTCAGTTCACACCAAAAAAGAATAGTCTGTCATTAATTACTCAACACCAGTAAGCCCTTCGTTCATATTTGGAACGCACATTAACATATTTTTGATGACATCTGATAGGTTTATGACTCGTCCGTAGACGGCAATATAATCACCACTTAGAAGGTCCAGAAAGGTAATAGGTTCAAACTTAATTTTGTGAAGCGTCGAATACTTTTTATGCGCAAAAAGACATTCAACCATATCTTCTGTCATTCTCGTATATTTTTGATATCCAGCACTTCCAGGTCCCACATCAGAACGCCGGCTCTTGCATCGGCGTCGCGCGCATGCTTCATGCTGCTTAAGGATAATGACAGGGAAGACAACAGAATTATGTTGAATAATGTTATTTTTGTTTTGTTTTTGCACACACAAAGTATTCTCGTCGCTTCCTAAAATTAAAGTTGAACCACTGCAGTCACGTTGACTGTTTGCTTCAATTTTTCTTTTTTTTTTTTCCTTTCTGGACCTTGAAAGTGGGGATTTATATTGCTGTGTATATATAAAATACTTCTCAGCTTTCATCAGCAATATCTTAATTTGTCTTCTGAAAATGAACGAAGATCTTGTGGGTGTGGAAATGACATGAGGGTGAGTAGTTAATGACAGAAATTTTATTTTTGGGTGAACTAACCCTTTAATATACACAAGATTCAGTATTTTAATATTAAATTCACATTTACCCAACATAGGGATGGGTATAATTGTATTACGACAATTATAAACGATTTACAGTGTTAAGGTAATGCTTTCTTGTTCTCTGGCAGTTGTGCATTTTACTCTAAACTTGTACATCTCTCCTGAACACCAATCTGAATGCCTTTTGGTTTTTCTTCAGCACTTGAAAGTCTAGGTTTTGGGTCATACATCGCAGAAGTTAAAGACGTTCTGCAGGAGTGTAAAACCGTAGCACTTAAACGGAGAAAGGCCAGCTCCCGACTAGAGAACCTTGGCATTCCTGAAGAAGAGCTTCTTCGTCAACAGCAGGAATTATTTGCCAAGGTACTGGAAGAGCTCTAACTGAGTATTTAAATTATTCATGAAACGGATAAATGGATCCATTTTGTTTCCAGCCTTGTAACAAGATTTCAAGGGGCTCTTCTGATGAGTTGTGCTGTCTTGCAGGCACGACAGCAGCAGGCTGAGTTAGCACAGCAGGAGTGGTTACAGATGCAGCAGGCCGCCCAGCAGGCACAGTTGGCGGCGGCTTCAGCCAGTTCCGCTCAGCAGGCCGGATCCTCCCAGGATGAAGATGAAGAAGACGACATGTGAATCCCGGCAGGCTTTCTCCGAAGCACACAGATAGATTGACATATATACATACACACACACACACACACACACAGAGTCATGTATGGTCTCCCACACACACACACACACGCTGTCCTCTGTAAACCTTAGCAGAGGAGGACCTCTGCAGTGTTTTCTCCTATATACTTTTTTAAATCCCAGATCACCAGTATAAATTCATACTGATGGTTTTGGGGCAGTCATGGGAGCTCTCCTCTGATTTGTGGCTATGTTTGCCTCGATTCACTTGTTAAATAGAATTATGAGCTCTTCAAAATCTCTTTTTGTTTTTGTTTTTTGTTCTTGATTCAATTGAAGGCAGTTGTTATAAGTTTCATCGTATGTGTGTGGGAAGGATGCTAATTCATGTGATGTGGCTGTGACGTAAGACGCACCATGTTAATTGTCATTGGTTAAATTCAGGAGCCGCTCTTTGAATCGCCGCATCCTGTTTTAGGTGATTTGCGTATTTCTCTTATATTTGTCTTTGTAATATAGTTTGAAGAGACACAAATTGGGGAACATTTTTGGATAGTGATTTTTACAGCCGTTCATCCCCCGCTTCCGTATTTCTCTTTGTTCTGCTGAATGAGAGATTCAGTAATGTAGGATGTTGCTTTTTGGTTCATTTTAGTTCAAGTCAGGATAAAGATTGTGTAGATAGGCTTTTACCTGCCCTGTGCTCAGAACAGTATTCCAAGGAAAAAGATTTACATGTGCAGAATAATATCTGTCTTATAGTACCAAAGATAGAAGAAACTATGAAAAATTCAGTCACCAGATAGGCTTTGGAAATCTGCTCATGGTGTTTTGCTCTCTGTTTGATACGAGTGCTTTGGTGCAGACTGCACTAAAGGCTCGAACTCACACTTTGTACAATGTTTTGATAGCAGATTTTTTACAGGTGCAATGTGTAAAAGTGGAGTTGTGAATGTGCGGTTAATTCATATCTTGTGACGACTGGTAAGGTGTAGTTGAGAAGCGTTATTCACATGCCTTTGCAAAAGCTGTAAGCTGTATTCTCTAAGCAATAAAGTCAACCCGTTTTATAGACTGCCTGTGTTTTTCTTTTTTTGATAATGAAAAGTTTTAAAGTCTGCATGAAATGGAAGTTACGATCGTCTTTTCTTGTGACGCATGTCATAGTAAAACGGCTTCTCAAACGAGAAGAAATGACGGTTGACAGTGACAGCTCGTCTCGCCTTCATCAGAGAATGTTGCAAGAGGGAGGGAAAATGTGAGGATTAAGATTCTGAGGGCACATTAAAATAATGTAATTCTCATTGAATAAAAGTGCAGAAAAAAAATCTTCCGTCTAACATCCGATACAAATGAAACGAACGCGACTACGTCTAACCCAAGAAAAAGTGCAGACATTTTTTTGACTGAACGTGGAAATACCGCCCTGTATCACGGCGCATCTGACAGATGGCGCTCCTGTAGCCTTCACAGAGACGGGAGTCTTACTATGGCGAAGGCTCGAAGCATTAATATTAATTGCGCCACGTGACGTTCTCTCAGTAGCCAAGAGTGATTCGCTAAATCGCTTGAATATGATCAGGTTACCAGGCAACGTCTTTATGACTAAATGAATATTTATTAGCTCTGCCTCTGTCATAGTAGAATTCGTAAATTCTCGCTGTGGACGTGTGGAGAAACTGTTGCTCTCTAGTCCGCCACCGTTCCCACCATTCTGCTCTATGTACGCGTACAGAAGTGAAAGGTCGATCGGTTTCTGAGTTTGGCTGTATCAAATAATAAGTGGCAGTTTTGCAGAGCGCTCAAATAGAATCGAAGAGTTTATGAGGTGACAGTTGTTCCAAGGAGAACTTTCTAGGCTTGTGAAGAATTGCCATCGACAGATCGTTCTGTGTCGGCAGTAATACAACAAGGTTGTTCTTCTATTCCCGTTTTTTTCTGCCACTAAATCCACTGAGCCGAGATACGGTAAGTGTCAAACTCAACGCACTGATCTTGTGTGATATTATGTGTTAAAACTGCATCTCTCTCATAAAGTGTTATTCTGTTCAGGGCAGAGCTAAATAATCATGTAAATGTTTACAAACATTTGATTTGTGTACAAGAGTACATATTTATCTGTCTCGTGTCTATTATTCTGTTGCTTAATATAATATTGCTGCAGTATGGAATAATGTTATATTGCTAAATGTTCAACAATAAGAATATTATTGCTGTTAAGATATGTGGATTTTTTTTTATGACATGGATGTGTTATCAAATTGAATCTTATACGGTTTAAGATCAGCTGAAATGAGTTCTCTGTCTTTAGAGTATAACTAGTAATATTCTGTTCTTTATGCTATGGCATGGATAATGAGTGATTGATCATAACACAGGACATTCAACTATATGCTGTTCATGTTATCCAGAGGAAATGTTATCATTCTGACATGAACCAGATCTGTAAACTTACTGTAAAAGGACTTTGTTCATTGATTCATATTTAATGCAGGCAGTACATTTCAGGTTAGACATGAATCGGTGTTCTGGGTATTCTCATAAGTCAAAAGAAGGGAGGGGGGGAGGAATTGGTGTGGACATCTGAGTCTTTTCTCAGTGGAGTTATTTTTTGGAAACTTTGATAAAAGATATTATTTTTATATTATTGTATCTACATACCGTTTGTAACGGCGACTACGTGAATGTTTATAGTGATCTGTTGATCCTGAGAATTATTCATTTATTTATTTTGGGCAGTGGCTCTTAAATCTTTACCAGTATTGCCTGCTTGATCCATTTATTGCACTTTCTGGTTGAATTTATTTCATGAAAATAAAATGTACAGTTATAGTTCATCCAATTTTATTGTCATTATTTACTGACTCTTATGCTTTTCTAAACCTGAATGACTTTCTGTCTTCTGTGGAACACAAAAAAGATTTTGAAGAACTCTTTAGGGCTTTTCACATTTGGGTAAGTGAACCCAAAAGAAAAGGGAAGGTTATATTAAACCCTTGGAAAACAAAACGTAGGTTATTTTGTTTCATATTTCACACTGCTCATAATTTACCCAGAGATGACAATTAATCCTGGGTATTCATAAACTGACATTTCACACTGTATACAGTGAAATTGTAGTGTCTTAGAAGAAAAGGGTTCTTTCAGGTGCTTCTAGATCCTTTTAGGGGTTCTCATCGTTGGATAATTTTATGGATTCAGTTTTAAGTTGAATTAAATTTTAAAAACAGCTGAAACAGCTTGTAAACATACTTTGTCACTGCAAAGAAAATGAAATAACCTCTTAAACATAAAAGAATTATGCAATCATTTAAGACATTTCTTAGAATCTTTAAACGTTAAAGATAAAGAAGCATAAAGCGAGTTAAGAACCCTGTAGCGTTTCTATAGAGTAACGGATTGATTGACGAATGCAACACACAACTTGTTTAGATAAAGACTAGCATTGCGCATCCTCGTATTATAATAATTAAAATGAAACAAATGGTATGAACGAAACAGTCTCTTCTTCACTGAAAATGTTTAGAAATCCAGCGTTTCGGTGACTGTAAAAAGCATCTGAACATGAGGCACATGCTAACATCTCACAGTAACATTCAAATTTGACATCGTTTCACATTATACAAGTTTGCAGTGTTGGGTAGTAATTGATTATATGTAATCTGGATTACATATGGTTTCTTTTTTCATTGATTGCACAATTACTGAATTTTCACAAAATGGCAGTAAATTATTCATAATTCATCGATTCTCGCTAATTCATTTTGATCTATTAAAGTTTACTTTCCCAAAAGTTTTGTGGAATTTGACACAGATCAGCCACTAGTCAGGCGACTATAAACACATGGAAAGTTGAGAAGCTGCAGAGCATATATAAATAGAATATTTAATCTTTTTTTGGTTAGTGTTTTGATTCTTTTATTTATTTAGTTTTTCATAATTCAACTTTTTATGATTTAATTCATTAAGCTTTTTATAAATTTGTGAACCTCTTGCAGTTCTTTCCCAAACTCAGGGATTCATAACCCTGGGGGAAAAGGGCCTAAGAATTTCAAAGTTAGGGTGAAAGTTTCCTCAACCTGGGGTTAAATGTGGGATTAGAACGAGCTTAAGTGCGGTGTGAAAGGAAAGTCAGTGGGGTCCAATAAATACATAATATGTCTGCCTTTGTGTTCCAAAGAACACAGAAAGTCATACAGGTTTTGAGGTTGAGTAAATCATGACAGAATTATCATCTTTGGGTGAACTATTGCTTTGAAGGAGGGTACCACAAGCGTTTCCAATATAGATGTTCAGTAACACACACCTCAAACAGGTTTCATGAGCACTCCCCCTATCTGTCTTTGATTGGACAAACATAGTCCCACCCCAAACTCATGCCATTGCTCGAGTCTGTGTTGCTTAGTTGTGCCCTATAGGGGTCAAGGTTTGGCTGGTCACAGACATGCAATTTGACAGATACCTTTGACGAATATCTTTTAACGGATACTTTTCTCCAGGTATCAAAGACCTCCTTGGTTGGGAACCTCAAAAAGCACCCCAGAGACACTCGAAACACACTTTTCTGAGAAACTAGCCTATAGTTATCACACCACATTTAAAAGCCACAGTATATACGATTTTTGGATTAAAATATCCAAAAACCACTAGAACAGTGTTATATATTTTGTTTACTTGTGTACTTTCATTATCTCAGATGTTTTCAAGGATGTTTCAAACCATCAACATGTCAAATTGGCTGAAAAATAAAATGATGAGGACCAACTTCTGCTGACAGAGAGGAACACACTCAGAAAACTTAGTCGGCCGACCGTCGGCTTGGTGTGTTCCGGGCTTTCGCTCAACACAAGTCGCAAGGCGACCAATGGCTTTCTCTTTGAATGTAATCTGATTGCTCTGCAATGGGTATTCATTTTAGGACTTGCTATAGCTTTAACAATGCACGCACTTTAACAGCAAAATATTAAGCATGCATACTAAAATATGCTCTATGTCGATAGCGTGTCACTGTTTCCTGTCTCTTTCTGGCCTATTTACAGACTCATTTTCACACAAATGACATTTTGGTAAATTATTGCAATGCAGTTTTTGTGCAAGTCTGAAATAGAGATTTGCCAAAATAAAACGAAAAATCGTTTCGGACCAAAAAAGAAAATTATACATTTAGTCACGGTTCACTTCATCAACAACAAAACGGCTTTTATGATATATATTTTATGATGGAACTTACTGAACATCCAAAACAATGCTGTGTGCTGCATTATAAGTGCAGCGCTTATAAAATGTGTCAAAACAGTTCCAGGAATTTTTCTGTTGCATACAAACAAAGATCTGCTGCAAGGAGATGGTGTTTTCCGACCAGGTATGCTTGAGCATTCAGTTGTTTTTAGGCTCCCATTTTGTGACATCATGTCTTGTTTTTGGTTTGTTTAGATGTCTTTGGTCTGTATTGGATTCATATTTTAGACAAACCGCGCAAGAGTGCGTTTGGAAACAGACCAAGACCAGGGGACTTAGTGTTTGGTGTGCACCAAGGTTCAGGTGGCAGTATTTACACTTATTCAAACGAATCGCACTAACAGAGCAATAGCACTAGAGTTTGCTTTATTCCAACCAAACATGCCACGCTTCTGCAAATTGAATAGGGAAGGCGGAGGATGAAGGGAAAGCTTTTTGATCTGTGAGAGTTTTACACTTTTGGCGGAAGTTAGATATTGTACTTCATAACTTTTTAAGTATGCATTTTTTTTTTTTTTCCACAAACACATAGCTTCACTTCAGAAGGCCTTTATTAAGCCCCTGGAGCCGTGTGGAATATCTATGTGATGAATTGATGTGAATGGAGACACTTTCTTCATCTCATACTCGTTTATCCTCGCTCACTGGTATTATACACCACGGATGCGTCAGGATATTTATTGAAATATCTCAGATTGTGTTCATTAGAAATAAGAAATACATATACACCTAGGATGGCTTGAGGGTGTGTAAAGCTTGGGGTCATTTTCATCTGAAAGTGAACTAATACTTTAATACCAGGTGTAAACAGGGCCTCAGTTTCATTTTTCTTTCAAATTATGATTAACCAAGGCAAGGAATGTGTTATAACAGACATTAAGAAACACTTTCTTTCTCTTTTACGGACACACAAGGATGTGACACATTCTACCACTGGCCTGTGGAGACTTGATTTGATCTGTAAGAGTGTGAGGCAAGACTGTTCTTTCAGTGAAGGACTATCAGACGAATGCCCATGAATTACACACCACACATCAACTTTAAAGTTTTCAGTCTGTATGTGTTTGCTTTGAGGTCATTTGCTTATCTACCCCTAAGCAGGGGTGTTCAATATTAACGCAATTTATAGTTTAATATTTTCTGGAATTTTGTTGATAACAATAATTAGAGGACTTGCTGAGTATGTTGCTGGTACCTTTGCTGGTTTGAGGCCGTGACACACCAAGCCGATGGTCTGTCGTTGGCCAGTGTCGGGCCATTGTTGAGCATCCGTCAGCTCTACTGGTTGCCACAGGTTCTGTGTGAAGTTACCTCATCGGTGGCGGTTCTACACGGAGGCCTAGGGAGGCCCGTGGCTCTGTAGACATGTCCCTGGCCACCCCTGTGCGCCAAAAGCGGAACTAACGCGACGGAACGCTCTACACGGGTAAATTAGAGCGGCGCCGGACGCGTAAGTGACTCGTTGCTCTTGCACAATGTTGTGATGTTAACCACGTAACTTCATCTGTCTTGGCTGTTGCATTGCGATAACATACATCTGAGTAAAGTAATCAACAGGCTATCTGCCCGTATGAAGTAGGGAGGGATGGTTAGGCAACCAAATGTAGTGCCCGTTTTTTTCTTCCGATAGTTATTATGAAACGAGGAAGGGACATGGCGTCGTTTTTTTGCCCCAGTAAACAAAAAAGTGAGAGAAACGAATCAAGGTATTGAGAGTTGAGGAGCAGAAAGAGGGAGAGTCAGTGGAGGTTGGAGAGAGGGCAGGTGATGAAAGTGAGGGCGCTGACACAGAGAAGGAAATTCCAGAGGGTGAAGAAGAGGATGAGGAGGATGAAGAAGAGGGGGAGGAGCATGAAGAACAGGGTGAGGACGAAAACATACAGGGACAGAGAAGAGGGACAGAAAGGGGATCCATGTGGATCGAGTACTGCACCATCAGGTTTGTGATGAAAAAGGTTATTACTGTTTGCAAAGCAGTTCAATTATAGTTTCATTGTAGGCCTACTGTATGTCCTTAAAATGGTGCTTTCTCCTGTAAATAATTTTTTTGTCAATGTGGATCTAATGTTTCTTTTTTTAAAGTAAATACTAGGCCTACATTTTGAAATGCAAAAGTTTGGAAACTACTATTTTGGTTGTTTTTGAAAGAAGTCTCTTCTGCTCACCAAGGCTGCATTTATGTTATTAAAAATACAAAAAAAAGCTCTAAAATTGTGAGATGTTATTAAAATGTAAAATAACTGTTTTCTATGTGAATATATAGTAAAGTGTAATTTATATCCTGTGATCAAAGCTGAATTTATCATCATTACTCCAGTCTCCAGTGTCTCATGATCCTTCACAAATCATTGATAATAATCAACACTGATGAACCTACCTTTTTTGTACCTGCACTCACTCTTGTACAAATGCTGTACAATGTTGTAATAAATGTTAATGTGATTGTAAAGTAAAATAAAGTTTATAATCTTTAAATATTTGTTACCATTAATGTGCCCCTCTGGTTAAACACTGGCCCCTCCTTGGCCCCCCTAGTAAAATTTGTCTAGAACCGCCACTGTACCTCATGTTTACTGGAAGGGTGTTTTGTGACTAACTGTTAGTTATGTGTGACTCATGATTAGTTCACAGGAAAGATGGAAACAGAGAGTTACGCTTGGCTCATGCAAATAGTTAATTTACCTCATCTTTATTGAAATGTCTGCAGATAAATTCACATAAGGCTATATCACATTGCTAGTTACATAATTACATAATAATAACATAATGTCCAGGTTTAATCTTAGCGTCTCATTTCATACTTTGGTAGCACAAACATGAACGTTGTTCATTTAATTCAGTCACGCAAATAACTGTTAACAGTAGTAAAACCCAGAAGATCTTAATCATTTTTAATCTCCCAGAACGGAGTAGGGGCTATTCCTCAGTGAGCAGATTGGAAGCAGGTCTGGAGGGGGTGGGGGTTTGGAGTTTAGACTCTATTATTTTTGGAAGGAACCATCAGCGGTGTTAGTTGTCTCTAGTGATGCTCGTGATTGCCGTATGGAGATATTGTTTGCTATTTGAACTTAATTAATTGAATCATTTTGATCGTAGAGGCAAAGCAGAAGAATATTGGAATTACATTGAGAACATTTTATGTGTCAGTATACAGGGACAAGACACAGTAATGGATATTCTAAACCGTCTGTATACATAGGATGCTAACATTTAAGGTGCAATCTCAGTTAAAGGCATAGTTCATCCAGAAATTAAAACTGTGTCATCATTTACTCACAATCATGTTGTTCCTTAGACTTTCAGATGAGGGACAGAAATCGCTCAGATTTCATTAAAAATATCTTAATATGTGTTCAAATGAATGAACATGGGTTTTGAGTCACATGAGGGTGAGAAAATAAGTGAACTATCCCTTTAAAAGTTAAACACAGACTTTATTCTTCAATTAGGACAAAAGATGCGTAGCACATATAGAGTGAAAAGAGGGGATTTTTTTATTTAAATAACTTTTTATCGATAAATTTTATTTAGACATGCGCCGGTATTCTTTAATATGGTTTATTGTGATAATTGACAAACACAATATTGTTAACATGGACATTTCAAAATATGGTAATAGTTCATTTTTATGCTTAATTGAAAAACGATTATTATTACCCTATTAGTAAATTTTCTGTCACATGAAATGCAATAATTTGTATATTCAGCCGTCTATTAATCAAAATTTATTCATGGTTTATTCTGTTCATTTTTTTTTTTTTTTTTTCATTTTTAATTTTCTGAATAGTTCAGAACAGCGGCAACATCCATAAAAATCCATCTTCAGCGAAGAAAAGAGGCTGCCCCTTTAATGTGGATTAATCCTCCTCCAGACATGTTTTCAAATGGCCTTGGGTGTGCTTCTTCAGCCCACCAATCGAACTAACCAATTCTGACATCAAACGATTCAGGTCCACGCTGCAAACTCTAGTGAGAAAACCCTTTGAGATTTTATAAAGCTCAGTCCAAGTCTGCAATTTCATGTACATGAATGAATGAATAAACGAATATGCTACATATTGCAGTCAATACAATTAAAAGCTTATTTTTCTCAGTGGAATTGTGCTGCTGAACACAACTTCTGGCTTTCTTCAGCCGTTCGGGTTGGCTTAGGGGATTGAAGGTAAAACTCATTAGTCTAACCATCAGAGAGTACTTTACCTCAGTCATTGACTCACTTCATGTCATTAATCTCCCAGAAGGCTTTGCTGTACTCAGTCTGAGGCACTTGTAATTGCGCTCTGTAAGGCACTTATAGGATCACACCTGTTTAAAAGCTCCCACTCCCTATAGAAATGTGCGACTGGGTTTCAAAGCATTTTCTAAAAACCGCTTTCCCGTCCTGCCTCCACATTTGCCACAGTGGAATTTATTTTATTGGTCATTGTATTGACCTCATGACATTGATTACATAACCTCGCCCACCGGTTTTCAAGTGTGTGGATACTCTGTCTATGTCCATTAAACAAAATGATGTCACGAGTCGGCTCGCTCTCTGATGTAGCTGTTGATTTTGGAATAAATTTCTTCAAATGCAGTTCGTAATAAAGTATATACACACAAAATCACAAGCTTTAGTGTCAGCCTATAGAAACATGGTAGAACACACAAAAAAGTGAAGTTAGTGAAGTTAACCAAGGAAATCTACCCCAGAGGTGTCAAGAAGTCAGACAAGTAATTCAAATTGACATTAACACAAAGGAAAAATATGTTACAGACATATCCTGTAGATCCTGTTTCTTTTTCTTTTTTTCAAAATGTGCAAATTTAGTTGTTTATGGAGTCTACTACTGAGTAATTTTTCGAGATTACTGGCTTTGAGATCTCTCTGGATACAAGGAATCAGAAATACACAACTTTATCATAATGTTGGAAATTTGCCAAAAAAGGAGGTTTGTATGTCACAGACAGTTCAGAAAGTTTGACGGACAATGGCGGATAACAACAAGGCTTATCAGCGTAGCTATTTGGTTGGCTTGTAAGTCATTTATTTATCGAAGGTCAATTGTGTTAACAAATGTTGATTACCAAATCAACCCTAAATGTCTAAACCCCATAGTATCCCTTTCACTTACAAGACATGGAGCTTCAGAAGATGGTAAATGCAGTATTTATTGAGGTCACACACTTACAGAATTCAGAGTTCAACCCCATTAAATGTCAATTATCAAATTTTAAGTTTAGAGTAAATTTTATTCAGATTGAATAATTAAATAAAAATCTCTCAAAGACAAACAAGTACTAAAAATTTCTCAATGAAAAAAATACATTTTTTGTAACATTAATAAATGCAACTATATTTGATTTTTAATTTTTTTTTTGTAACAATTCCAATGTTTCTTTTTTGTAATTCTGAAATTGACAGATATCCTTGAGAACAAGCAAAAAAGAATTGAGCACCAATCAAGGTGGTAATTTGAAGGTGGATGAAGCCTGCAAGCAGCAGCAATAAAGCCTAATAAGTTATAAAGAGCAGCTGGTACTGTGATACTCAGCTTTGGTGACCTCATAAGGTGGTCCAGGAACTAGAGAGAAGACAAACAGAAGACAAACAGAAGACAAGAGAAAGAAAAGAACAGGAAAACATAAAGGAAGACAAGAAGAGAATAAAGGATAAAAAGAAGTTTGCAAAGACAGGCAGAGGGCCAACAAGAAGAAAAGTCAACAAATTCAAGCAAAATTCAAGCAAAGAAAAAAAGAAGGCTTGTTGTTAAGAAAAGAAAACGGAACTGAAGAAATGAGAACTGTACCTGTGCGTAGAGAAGAGGAAGAGAGAACTGCTGAGCTGATGAGTGAAGAGTTGAGAATGTCAGAAAAGAGTGTTTCTGCTGACTGAACTGAAACAATACTGCGCAATCTGCCTAATCCATCCCATGCGCCCGCCATGCAGCCACCCTGGCGCATGCTAGCTCCTGTCTCCAAAGAAATAAGAAAAGTCATAATGCCAAAAGACAAAAAGTCAAAACCAGTTAGTGGGATAGAAGTTGATGGTGGAAAAATGAGAACTGTTTTTGAAAACATTGGCCATCAACGATTGGTTTGGAGGAGAAGGAGGGAGGAAGAGAAAGGCCTATGAAGAAAAGAAAGAACCTTGCCGGGGGGGGGTCATGGGGGGGGGCGGGGGGCTTGGGGGCTGTTTTGCTTGTGCAGGTACTGGGAAGCTTCAGCTTGTGCAAGAGAACTTTCTCTTCATTCAGCCAGGATTTATTGGAGGAATGTGATGCAGTCCGTCGTCACACACCTGAGGCTTGGGGACATTGGACCCTTTTCACAGGGAATGATCCCCCACACCAACCCCAAGTCCACTAGCAAGTGGTGTTGCAGATTAAAGCAGGAACATTTTTTGAAAATGGCCATGGCCATCACAACTTAAAACCTTAAACGAGACTCTGGTGGTGACTTTAAAGAAAAAAGCAGTTGCAGTGCAAGTGCACTGAAGAGTGTGCACTGGAGGCTTTTTGTTTGATGAATTGGATGAGGCGATGAGCCCGCGGCGCTCGCGGACACTGAGCAACAAGCAAAGCTATGTTCAAAGTTTAAAAGCTGTTAAAAAATGTAAAGGATGTAAAAGGGTAGTAATTAGATTTAATGTTGAATGGGGGGTTGAATAAAACTGATAATGATGTGAGCAGAGAAAAAGACATTTGTGGTTATTCATATTATAAATGTTATGTTTATTATTGTTGTGACCTACTACGTGCCTCTTTGATTTAATTGTAAGCAGGATGACTGAATGATCAAAAATCAATGTCAACCGGCCAAAACAAATCATTTCAGTGGGGGTTGAATAATTTGAAACACAACTGTATGTAGCAGATGCTCTTGTCATCTGAGATGTCAAGTCAAGGACCTCCGAGCTGTTTGCGGGGAAGCTTATTGACAAGGAGGTAAATGGACTGCAAGAATCACTCGTATAAAGATCCACAGGGTCACTTGCCTAGAGCTGATTAATTAGGTGTCGGCAGGTGAACGCTGTCGTCATGTTATTGGCTTCATGGAAAGGCAGAAAAAGGAGAACCCTGTATAAACTCACCCACAAGGGCAGTAACTGGTTGCCTAGAAACTGTAAAACACCGTAGGTAATAAAGAAACAGAATAGATTAGCACCTAAACCAAAACAGCACACACCATGATGTTTGGTCTTTTGTCCTTGAGTAGATGATTGAAGTGTTGAAGAATGAGAAATTGTGATGTGCTTTGAACATAGAGATAGGACACACCAACTCCATCATGTCTATTAATAGATTTTATACTTCTGTTTATACTCGTGCCTTGATTTCCCTCAAAACGAGAGGTCCGAGCTTGTGTTTTGTGTAAGCGTGACTGTGAATGACCTCAGAACTCAGTTCTCACCCTCTACAAGGCCTTATCTCCTATCCAGTGTTGTGTTGTGACAACTAGATTACTCAAATTGCTGATACATAGAGGGAAAATGAGTCCTGAATGAATCTGAATGGATTTTAAGCTGACAAAAACAAAGCATGATAGTGATTTATACTTACATTAAATCAGCAGTGAGACATTGTGTTTGGACTTTGCCTCTACTTTATGACTTCTTGTTTTATTAAGAAATTTCATATGGAGTGCTTTCTGTCCCTCCACCTCCTGTCTCCATGACAAGCTTCCTGCTTTGTTGCCTAGCGATCTATAAACCTAGAATTGGCCGCAGCCCCTGTCTAAAGTTTCTCTGTAGAGCCGCACTCTCAGTTTTATGTTGCTCTAGTACTTACTACAATCAGTGCATTTACTGCCAGCATTCACAAGCTTGCACATCTTGGCAGTGAATTAACAGAGATTTATTGCAAAGATCTGTTAAAAGTATAAATAAATAAAACTTTTGTATGCCAAATCCAAAGCATCTGGGTGCAATGTGCAGCATGATAAAAAAAAAATAAAGCAAAATTCATATAATAGAGAGAACCACTGAAGAAATGATTGTGTCAAGGTAAATAAATTTCTTAAAAATAGCAGATAATTTGACCTTTTTATGGCAAGGCAAGGTTAAAGTTGCAAAATGTAGGCCTGGTTTCAGACAGGGCTTAGATTAAGCCAAGATTAGACTTTAGTTTAATAAAGACATTTAAGTGTACAGTGGGTACGGAAAGTATTCAGACCCCCTTAATTTTTTCACTCTTTGTTATATTGCAGTCATTTGCTAAAATCATTTAAGTTTTTTTATTCATTAATGTACACACAGCACCCCATATTGACAGAAAAACACAGAATTCTTGACATTTTTGCAGATTTATTAAAAAAGAAAAACTGAAATATCACATGGTCCTAAGTATTCAGACCCTTTGCTGTGACACTCATATATTTAACTCAGGTGCTGTCCATTTCTTCTGATCATACTTGAGATGGTTCTACACCTTCATTTGAGTCCAGCTGTGTTTGATTATACTGATTGGACTTGATTAGGAAAGCCACACACCTGTCTATATAAGACCTTACAGCTCACAGTGCATGTCAGAGCAAATGAGAATCATGAGGTCAAAGGAACTGCCTGAAGAGCTCCGAGACAGAATTGTGGCAAGGCACAGATCTGGCCAAGGTTACAAAAAAATTCTGCTGCACTTAAGGTTCCTAAGAGCACAGTGGCCTCCATAATCCTTAAATGGAAGACGTTTGGGATGACCAGAAGCCTTCCTAGAGCTGGCCATCCGGCCAAACTGAGCTATCAGGGGAGAAGAGCCTTGGTGAGACAGGTAAAGAAGAACCCAAAGATCACTGTGGCTGAGCTCCAGAGATGCAGTCGGGAGATGGGAGAAAGTTGTAGAAAGTCAACCATCACTGCAGCCCTCCACCAGTCGGGGCTTTATGGCAGAGTGGCCCGACGGAAGCCTCTCCACAGTGCAAGACACATGAAAGACCGCATGGAGTTTGCTAAAAAACACCTGAAGGACTCCAAGATTGTGAGAAATAAGATTCTCTGGTCTGATGAGACCAAGATAGAACATTTTGGCCTTAATTCTAAGCGGTATGTGTGGAGAAAACCAGGCACTGCTCATCACCTGTCCAATACAGTCCCAACAGTGAAGCATGGTGGTGGCAGCATCATGGTGGTGGCAGAATCCTGCTCTGGGGGTGTTTTTCAGCTGCAGGGACAGGACGACTGGTTGCAATGGAGGGAAAGATGAATGCGGCCAAGTACAGGGATATTGTGGACGAAAACCTTCTCCAGTGCGCTCAGGACCTCAGACTGGGCCGAAGGTTTACCTTCCAACAAGACAATGACCCTAAGCACACAGCTAAAATAATGAAGGAGTGGCTTCACAACAACTCCGTGACTGTTCTTGAATGTCCCAGCCAGAGCCCTGACTTAAACCCAATTGAGCATCTCTGGAGAGACCTAAAAATGGCTGTCAACCAACGTTAACCATCCAACCTGACAGAACTGGAGAGGATCTGCAAGGAGGAATGGCAGAGGATCCCCAAATCCAGGTGTGAAAAACTTGTTGCATTTTTCCCAAAAAGACTCATGGCTGTATTAGATCAAAAGGTGCTTCTACTAAATACTGAGCAAAGGGTCTGAATACTTAGGACCATTTGATATTTCAGTTTTTCTTTTTTAATAAATCTGCAAAAATGTCAAGAATTCTGTGTTTTTCTGTCAATATGGGGTGCTGTGTGTACATTAATGAGGAAAAAAATAACTTAAATGATTTTAGCAAATGGCTGCAATATAACAAAGAGTGAAAAATTTAAGGGGGTCTGAATACTTTCCGTACCCACTGTAGCCTTAAAAAAAACATTACTGATGTGCATGTTGAGACAAAACAATGGCAATGACATATTTTAAGATGTGCCGGTGCAAGTTTCTTTCACTTAAATCAGCTCAAACATGAATTTTAGTCTCGGACTAGGCTTAAGCCTTGTCTATGAAACTGGGGGAGGGGGGGGATGTAATGCAATGCCAAAAAAAAAAAACCCAAACATAATATTTATATTTTAAAATAATAGTTAGGAATGAATAATTTAATTTAATAATTTTGTGTAGCACGTCTTACTTGCTCACAGCAGTGTGTCTGTGTATGTATTGGCAGTAGCAAGTCCCAAACTTACTCTGCAGCAGCAGTAGCGTAGCAGATCTATTCCGCCAAGACCAAACTTATCAACATTTTCATATCCATAACAGTCAGAGAGTTGTCTTGACAGAAATATATTTTAGAACAGTTTTGAAAATAATGATTAAGATGTACACTCTCACTTATTTAAGGTATAAGGACAATACGTTTAGTTTTATTAAATATTTATTTAAATTTATATGTTTTTTTTATATAAATATGTTATAGTTTTTTTCTTGATGATAATATCTCATTTGATAATGTATCTATTCGTATCAGAGATGAACTTGTCTACTGTAAAGGGATAAAACTGCACCTTTGAGTGTTCCTTCACCTATTGCTGATTTCCAATGAAATCATGGCAAATATGAACATGTAAGACTGCCTGTACAGAAACATTAGAGGAAATAAAGACCATAGGGGTTTTTCCAAAAAAATGTTCTCAGGTTTTGTCACGCTTCTGTATTCATGGCAACCTGCATCTGTTGGTTGACGAATGGAGAGCCTTAGAAACATTAAACTACACTGGTTTCACTAGAATGTGGTCAGATCATCTTCCTGATAATATCCAATCTGATGACCAATCAGAGCCAAATAATTAGGCTTTCCATCTTGTTCCAAGTGTTAGGTCCCCCTGGATTATTTTTATTGTTAGAAGTTACAGTTAACAGTTTACAGTTAAAAAAAAAAAAGAAGCTAAAAATCAACAGATGGAATGTTTATCACCACAGTGCCTCTCTCTAAAACAGGCTGCAAAGGCCTAGAAATGAATTCCACCCTTGATATAAACTCACTTTGAGTTTGATGCTCCTTCCCTTGTCTCTTTATTAATTATAGACATTCATAGATATCCATTTTTAACCTTCACTGAGCACATGTTTCATAGTAATAATCATGATAATATATTTAAGTCTCTTGTGCTCAACAAGGCTGCATTTATTTGACTTAAAATAGAATACAACACTAATAACTATTTTATATTTTAATATATTTTAGAATTTAATTTATTCTTTTAATGGCAAAACTGAATTATTTCAGTCTTCAATGTTACATGATACTTATGCATATTTGCATTAATGCATATTTGATGCTAAATAAAAGTATTAATATTTTTATTAAACGGTAATGTATGCACATAAAAGGGGTCATATTTTATGGTATTTAACATTTACTACTAAAATGTATTACTCATATTCTGTTATTAGAACCTTTCTCCCCTGCTGTGTGCATAGTGATGATATCTTCCACTGGGGAACACTGACCCCTAATGGGATAAAGACAGCACTGCATGCAATTTCACAGTGAAACAGGCTATTAATATTGTCAAGCTCTTTCTAGGCAACAGTTTTTGTTTTGTTTTGCCAGACTGCTACTAAAAATTGAGCCTGGGCCCCTCATATGCAGGCTGCAATAATAGGCTAATATGTTCAAAATGTGTTTTCTGAAGACTGGTAAAAACTGAACAATAACAACAACAACAACAACAAATATTATTTCTAGGTGTTCATCTCTTGCATCCAGCCTTCGTTTACTTTTTCTTACTCACTGGAAGTTGTATAATATTTGTGGCCTAATGGTTAGAGAGTCAGATTGGTAACCTGAGGGTTGGTTGTGTGTGTGTGTGTGTGTGTGCTCACTAGTGTTGTAGTCAAGACCACCTAATCCGAGACCAAGACCAGACTAGCGCTCCTCAAATTCATCCGAAAGATCCACATTTACTGCCTGAGAAATGTCTTATTTTTTGTCAGTAATTACAATTAGAATAATTTGAAAGAGCACTTAACAAATCAATTAAAATCACTAACAACTAAATTCCTCTTTACACTTTAGAGGTGGCACAGAAGTTGCATCTCAGTTGGTACAATTACAAATGCATAAATAATGTTGAGATTAATGTTTTAAAAGTGAATTTTTTTGAACATTTGCAAAAAAATCTATATCGCATCTACAATTGTGCTCATATTTGTGAAAACAGCCCTCTTTCTTGTGATGTTGCTTAATTATTTAATATGCTATAATATAAATATCAAGATCTTATACGAGTACTTTTTTGCAATCACATCTTGAATTTTGTGGCCATTTGTGAATTTAGCGACATTTTTGACACAATCCCTTTTTGATTTCTGACCCGGCACAACAGTAACAAACAAATGAAATCCAATGTAAGTTATTGATTGCATTTGAAGCAGGACGTTTTTACATCCGATCAAATTACTGATGTTAACAAAGAAATCAGACAATGCAATGGCAATTTACCAATATCCCAGCAGTTGTGGTCTTGAATGGTCTTTAAATAAAATCCTGAGTCCTTTTAGTATGAGACCAAGACCCAGTAATAAGACCCAGACCAAATGCGGCCGAGGCCAAGACAAGACCAAGACCTTTAAAAAATGGTTTTAAAACCAGTCTCAGGACCAAGACTGATCCATCCATCACTACTCCTGATGTGTGTGTACTAACTTGATTGGTTAAATGTATCAGAATTCCAAGTATGGGTTTCATGTTTCACTTCCACTATGAAAATCACTGTACAATGAATTTAGATGTTTATATCATAAAATGTTTCGTTTTGAGTTGATACATCAAACATTTCTTTAACAGTGGGTAGACATAAAACATATAAACTTACTAGGAAGCAAATATTTTCCAAGTAATGTTTTAATCACTTTTTTTGGCCTTTAGATAAAAGACAATTATTTAATAATTAAGTTACCTTTATACTCTGCCCAGACAAAATAAAAAGTCACTGTCTTTCTAGCATGTTCAGAGTGCATGAAGAACCATTTTGGCACATGAGTTGGCACAGTAATGTTAATGCAATCAAAGTCTACTCCAGCACATCCCAAAGACAGTTCATGTGCCAATTCATGTGTCAAAATGATCATCATGCTCTCTGAACCATTTTTTCACAATTTTAACACTGATGAATATTGCCGTTGTCAATGTGGCCATGATGTGTCGTCCCTTTTAGGGTTAAAAGAACATTTTCCAAACATAAAACATGCTAGAAACAAAAGAATCATGATCCAGTCATTAAGGGTTTTTTTTTTTTTTTTCTCTCGGATGGGCTATGAATTTTAGGAAGGGATTTTTAAGATCTTCTCACAAAGGGATCATGAGGATCTGTGCTGTGGCATCAAAAACAATTTAGACAATTCCTCTGGGATTCCGTTTCTGGTGTGTTTCCAGTTCCTGTGACAGATATGACTACTTTAGCTACAGTTGGTGTGTAAAGGAATTTGATTTGACTGATTTTCAAGAATTTCGTTAATTTATGGACGTGTCACGTCCTTTTCTCCACTAGGGGGAGCCACTTAACTATAGAATAGTTTTTTTGCTTGCTGCTTCAACAACACCAAGTTGCCATCAGCAAATTAGACTGGACTCTTTTATTAATACTGTGCACCAGGCCCATCTATTTACACTAGTTATAAATAGTTCTGATTACCACAGTTGTATTGATTATACCATTATGGGGCACAGGTGCGAACACCTACTCTCTCGTCCAGCTGTCCTCCTCCACTTTTCACATTGGAATAGTGTTTTTCAGAGTTAAAGGCCCTGTTGTGGTCACCTTAAAAAAAGATTTTTGTAAAAATCTGAAGTTGCACTCTAAAAACTACCCTAGTGTTGTAATAACATACTCAGCATAGCAATGAAGGCAGGCCAGGTGCTTTAGTTGCTCAGAACACAGCTACAGTTCATGTATATAAAAGTGTATTTGTTAAATGCGTATACAGAGAGCAGGCTGGAATGCATAAAGTGTAATACAATCTGTGATGGAGTGTCATATTGAGCTTCTTTGGAGCAGGGAGGCTCTTGGCCGAGAACGGTTGTTTTCACCTCTGCTGGAAGAAGTGTGGGAAAAATTCCTTCCTCTTGCAGGACAACAAGAGCAGCAGGTTTTAGTTTCAGTCTTTCTTTTGTGTGGATCTATGGCTCACTCTCTCAGAACTCATAACCGTGTGCGCTCTTGGCTGGTGGGCTTGCGTTAATGATACGCTATATCTAACGGATGTGGCGGATGTCAGTATCCGTCAATGGGAAATATTGTAAGTGTAAGAGAACTGACAGGAACGCTAGGTGTCCCGTGGCTGTTTTTAAGCAGAGTGAGAATGCATTTGCACAAATTTATATGTGTTTTTGTCTTCTAGGATCATACAAGTTGCCTTCTAGGAAGATGTGAACAATGCTGTTTTGTTGTCTAAAATATTTTTTAAAAAAAAGTTGATAAAAACATTATAAATAATAATGATACAAATTTGGTTCAAATTTAAAAAAAAAAAAAAAAAATTGACAAAAGCACAAAACTAAAGTACTGAAACATAAACTAAAATTAAAATGAAAACTGAAAATATAAAAATGAGAACTGAATGAAGAATTTTGCCTACATGACCTTGTGATTGCTTTATTATAGGCCATTCCCATTCAAGGCATCTCTACCTTCCTGTTTCGCAAACACCTGCACAAATATGGGCATTAAATGGATGTGGTGGAGTTCCGTCATTCTTTAAGCTCCCCCCTCGCAATCACATAGACTTGCATTCTCCCACATCCTCTGCACAGACACACTCGCTCAACTCACGCTCGTCTGAAGCACAGACAGGCGTGGCCTGGCAGGAAGTGATGTTACTTGGCTTTGTAGAACTGGTGTTTTTGATCATGTGTGTTGTAGTGCGCCCCACAGGAAAATGAGGAAGTGCTTCATTTAGGATTTGTTGTTCTCTCTGTCTGGTAGTGTGGGTGCTGACCACAGATAACTTTGTAGTTTCTTGTTAACTGAATATGTATGAAGTTCCTTGTTCTTTTGGGGCGGGGGGTGGGGGGTTTGCTTTACATTGTGGAGACGAAATGTACCACAAAACTAGTAAAAACTGTTCATATTTGTTTAATAATTTTTTATATTGTATTGTTACAATTTAAGTATACAAGATAATTTTCAGTCTTCAAGTTTTTATTATTTTTTTAAACATTTAATCAAAACATTTCATGATTGCACCATATTTCTTTTATTGTGTTTTCTCAAATTTCCATTGAGTCCTTTGCTGCCCCATGTAATTCCTCAGACCCCAGTTTGGAAACCTCTGGCTTTAAGTGATGTCAGCAAAAAAGAATACTGTTAGTTCGAAAGAGTGCAAGAAAAACAATTTTCACTCATAAATAATTTGCTGTAGGACCAAAAAGGTGCATTAAGTTTTGTTTTAACTTAACTGAAAATCTAAAATTGCAGAACAGTTACTTCCGGATTATGTTTAGGGGATAGAGAATATCACAAGATCATTAAAAATACAAAAGCATTGGACGGTCTTCTTCATGATCACCGACTCATCAGCCAGTGGCACATATCTCAACAAACCGTCCCATACCGGCGTGATCAGAAAGATCTTAAACTAGATGGAACTAGATTAAATATTTTGACTGTTGCGATTCCAAATGGGTTTAATGACCTGTAACTCTGCCTGAGTATCGGACAAGTGTTCACTGTTGGCCAGAGGAGAACTGGCCCCCCGACTAAGCCTGGTTTCTCCCGAGGTTTTTTTCTCCATTTGTTGGAGTTTTGGTTCCTTTGGCTTGCTTAAGTTGGGGACACTTGCTTGATATTCAGCAGTGTTTTTGATACGCCTGCATTGGCGCCGTTGTATGCGAACTGAGCCGAGCCGGACGATTACGTCACTGTTTTCTGCAGTGCTGATATACCTAAATTAACTAGACTAATAACTGCTGATATTTGCAACGGAATGATTCAGTAATATATAGAATAAGCTGCACAATGACACCATTTTCTTATTAATGTAAAGCTTCTTTGCCACAAATTTGCATTGTAAAAAGCGCTATATAAATAAAGATGACTTGACTTGACTTGACTTGATAGTGAATCAAATGTGTTGGTTTATGCTTCTGTGGCATCATCATGCCAACAGTTGCACCTGGAGACTTGTAGAGCAGGTTCCTGCTCATGACTTAATTTGGGAAAAAATATGGAGAAACCTTCCAAGAAGAGCCAGTGAAAAACAAAGGAATTGAGTGTTACGGCGGAGAGAATACAGGATCAACCTGTGTGTCTGCTGCCTGAATCAGTCATATTCAACACAGGTTGCGCACCGTTGCTATGTTGCAAAACCAAGTGAGCTACCTACCCAGGCAGCATTTTAGACGTGCTCCTGATGTAATTGCTGTTTCAAAAGGATTATAATTGTGCTGACTTTAAAAAAAACATGTAAGTCAGTAGAGCATTTCCTGAATTTGCTGTGCTCACAAGCTCAGGGGAAAAATTCAAGATGGTGGCTCTGTTGTGAGACATGCTGTTTATAATATCATTCTATCATGACAACTCTCAGAACATTGTTGGCATGATAATGGATGTATTTGGTCTTGGTGAAATAGATCTGTTACGCTGCTGCTGTAGATTATTGTTGCTGCTGACATTTGCTGCTGCTGCAGAGCGAGTACAGGAACTTGCTACTGCCAATACATACGCCGATACGTTGCTGATCTGTACACTACAGGTGGAGCTGGGAAGGTGGAGTGTTTTAGAGGAACTGATACAGTCAACCATTTAAATGAGTGAAGTGACATGAACGAATTAGCCAAGTAGTTAAGGCTGAAATTATCATCAGCGTTAAGATCCATCAGCCCGTGCCATCTAGAGTATCATGACAGAACTATGTATTTCATGCAACACCAAAAAGTGAAAAGAGCTTGAAAGCTTGTTAGCGTTTTTTGCTGCCTTCATGTAATTGCCATAAATTACGAGATGACAACCCGTGAGCTTCTTCTCTGAGCTGTTCACGTCCTTAGAGCCAAAATGAATCTGTAGTGGTCACACGGTACAAGTCAGAAGTTGTTACAAGTTCCGCGAGGATATCAACTCTTTCTGTAATTTGGAATTCTGTAATTACGACAATTCTGAAATGCCTTTAGAACGCACCTTTAGAAGTGATTAGCTTAAGGTCATAGTAAACAGTTTTTGTTAATAGTGTTTTGCAGATTGTTTTTTGTCATTTGTTCTTATATTATAGTAATGTTCAAAGATATTTGAAAGGTGAAATATATTCAAATGAATTAAAATTACTACTCTGAACATGCAACTAAAAACAGAATATTTTATATATACAGAAGAATATATATATATATATATATATATATATATATATATATATATATATATATATACTTTTTATTGTACTGTAACAGAGCTTTGCTATGATAATTTTGCTGTCAAAATTTATGAACACACACACACACACACACACACACACTAACAAAGACACTGGGAACGTAACGCGTTCACAGATCTCCCTTATGGCTGAATCTGTCAGATGTCTTGTGCAGTTATGGTCTCCTGACAGCAATCGGATTTGTTTAACAGTAATAGGGTTGATAAGAGTGTCTGAATCCTGTGTTGTTGCGTACCCTCTGCTGCTCTCTCCTCTGGGAAAAGGGCCAGTTCAAATCATACAATCACTAATTGACTAGCAGGAGACAGGAAATGGTCCTTATGACTATAATGTCCACCCGTGGAGTCAAAATCAGGGCTTGGACATCTGACTATGGATGGGCTTTTTTCTTTTTTCCTTTGTTGAAGCTTGTGGTAAGATTATCTGGGGAGTATCAGAGCACTGTGTGTGGTGTACCTGGCCCCTGTCACACTGGCCTATTTCACCTCCTTTAAGTGGGTCATCTCAGATCACATTCCTGGCTTTCTTTCTCACACTGAAAATGTATGTCAATCGTGGGATCCAGTGCATAGTTTTTGTTCCGTTTGTGTGTGTTTTATAAGAGGATGCATATGTTTATTTGAAGGACTGTCATAAATATTGTTTCATTCTTTAACTTTATTTATTTATTTTGCCTATTTGCATAATGCCGAATAGCGGTGTCATGATATAGGCCTGCACATATTGACAATAATTATGATATTTAAAATGAACGGTACATCCGAGTTTGTAAAAGCATGTTGTCGGATATGACAGACGAGCCTCTAAACCCGCACTCTAAGAAAGTTAGCTCGCAATTGTGGAAGTTTTTTGGATTCCTTGAAAATTACTTGTTAATCACCCCAGTCTGCAGGACTTGCCGATCAACAGTCAACGCAATAGGAGGCAATACCACCAACATTTTCTCCTACCTTCATTTATTATTATATTTACATCTTTCAGCACAAAAGTGCGCTAATTCGTATAATAAACCATGGATTATCGTAGGTTTACTTCAGATATCTTTAGAGAGCAGTTTTTTTTTCTATTAATACCCAAAATAGGGCGATGTGAGCATTATAGAATGCTGAATTCTCAGGTTAAACATGAAGAGAATTAACACACAATATTGACGTATGGCTTATATCTGTTGTTCAAGCCATATCAGGTATTTTCATAATGATAATGTACAGTATATTTATAATTCGATACCAATCGACATAGCCTGTATCACTGTATAGAATACTATAAAATAATACATTTTCTGCCTCATTCTGTGATAAGAAGCCACGTCAGTTAACAGAAGATATTTCAAACTTTTAACTTTAAACTTTGTGTAATTGCTCTTTTGAATGCAGCGGTGTGATTTTTTAAATAATAAAATTAATTAATTAATTAATTAATTTAAGTAAAATTTCTACCAAATCTACCAAAATCATACCAATGACAATGAAGTTTTTTTCTGATTCGGATTTTCCCTCATTAAACACACAGTACTCCATATTGACAGAAAAACACAGAATTCTTGACATTTTCAAATTCATTTTTCAAATATCACCTGGTCCTAAGTATTCAGACCCTTTGCTGTGACACTCATATATTTAACTCAGGTGCTGTCCATTTCTTCTGATCATCCTTCAGATGGTTCTACACCTTCATTTGAGTCCAGCTGTGTTTGATTATACTGATTGGACTTGATTAGGAAAGCCACACACCTGTCTATATAAGACCTTACAGCTCACAGCGCATGTCAGAGCAAATGAGAATCATGAGGTCAAAGGAACTGCCTGAAGAGCTCAGAGACAGAATTGTGGCAAGGCACAGATCTGGCCAAGGTTACAAAAACATTTCTGCTGCACTTAAGGTTCCTAAGAGCACAGTGGCCTCCATAATCCTTAAATGGAAGACGTTTGGGACGACCAGAAGCCTTCCTAGAGCTGGCCGTCCGGCCAAACTGAGCTATTGGGGGAGAAGAGCCTTGGTGAGAGAGGTAAAGAAGAACCCAAAGATCACTGTGGCTGAGCTCCAGAGATCCAGTCGGGAGATGTTCAACCATCACTGCAGCCCTCCAAGATGGTGAGAAATAAGATTCTCTGGTCTGATGAGACCAAGATAGAACTTTTTGGCCTCAATTCTAAGCGGTATGTGAGGAGAAAACCCGGCACTGCTCATCACCTGTCCAATACAGTCCCAACAGTGAAGCATGGTGGTGGCAGCATATGATGTGGGGGTGTTTTTCAGCTGCAGGGACAGGACGACTGGTTGCAATTGAGGGAAAGATGAATGCGGCCAAGTACAGGGATATCCTAGATGAAAACCTTCTCCAGAGTAAGCACACAGCTAAAATAACAAAGGAGTGGCTTCACAACACCTCCGTGACTGTTCTTGAATGGCTCAGCCAGAGAACTGGAGAGGATCTGCAAGGAGGAATGGCAGAGGATCCCCAAATCCAGGTGTGAAAAACTTATTGCATGTTTCCCAAAAAGAATCATGGCTGTATTAGATCAAAAGGGTGCTTCTACTAAATACTGAGCAAATGGTCTGAATACTTAGGAGCATGTGATATTTCAGTTTTTATTTTTTAATAAATCTGTAAAAATGTCAAGAATTCTGTGTTTTTTTTTCTGTCAATATGGAGTACTGTGTGTAATGTGTGTTCCATTAATGAGGGAAAAAATGAACTTAAATGATTTTAGCAAAGGGCTGCAATATAACAAGGAGTGAAAACTTTAAGGGGGTCTGAATACTTTCCGTACCTTCTGTATATGTGTGTGTATTTCCAGATTTTTACATGAAATTTACACAGTTTAATGTCTCAATATACTCTGAAATTAAAGCATAGAACAAATAAACAATTGGAGATAAAAAAGAAATCATGGAATCGTTTTGTTTAAGAAAATTTAATCTAAATTTTTGACTCATCAAAGTAGCCACCTTTTGCCGATATAACTGCCGAACACACTCGTGGCATTCTTTCTACAATGGAAATCAAATATTGTTCGGAAAGTTCTTTCCAACACTGTTGCAGAAGTTCCCACAAAAGTGTTGCACTTGCAGGTTGCTTTGCCTTCACCCTTCTGTCCAGTTCATCCCAAACCAGCTCGATGGGCCATTCCATGATTTGAAGCCTACCGTCTTGTTCTTTTCTTCTAAGGTAGTTCTGACATAACCTGGAGGTATGTTTTGGGTCATTATCTTGCTGTAGGATGAACCCCGGACCAACTAGGCGTATACCAGAGGGTATTGCATGGCGCTGCAAAATGCTGTGGTAGCAGTTTTGGTTCAGGGTGCCACTCACTCTGTGCAAGTCGCCGACTCTGGATACAGCAAAAGAGCCCCAGACCATCACGCTTCCTCCTCCATGTTTGACAGTTGGTGTCACACATCGAGGAACCATCCTTTCGCCTACTCGACAGCGTACAAAAACCCTGCGTGATGAACCGAAGATTTCAAATTTCGATTCATTAGTCCATAACACCTTCTTCCAGTCTTCAGTAGTCCACTGGCGGTGCTTCATGGCCCAGGCAAGCCTCTTTTTCTTATTTTGCCATCTTAGCAATGGCTTTCTTACTGCCACTCGACCTGTCAAACCTGCAGCTCTAAGTCTTCTCTTGACAATTGAAACTGAGACTTGCTTACTTCGACCAGTGTTAAGCTGTGCTTGAAGCTGTTGTCCTGTGAGCCACCTATCACGCAAGCTGTTGACTCTCAGAAACTTGTCTTCTGATTCTGTTGTGGCTTTGGGTCTGCCAGACCTCTTCATGTCAGAGGTTCCTCCAGTTTCCAAATGCCTCTTGATGGTATAGGAAACTGAACTCACTGACACCTTGGCTTTCTCTGCAATTTCTGTCTGTCTTCCTTTGTTAATTGCCTTTTTCTCGCCATTATGAGAGCAATATACTACTTCCTGCGGTACAATACTGTCCAAATAATGCTTAAGAGGGTGTAGTAACACAGTCTGTTCCAACACTGCTTTTATACAGACAGAGGGTTTGTAAGTAATCAACAAAAGTTGGGACACCTGTAGGAATTGTTAGCATCAACTTTCAAGGTTTAATTTACTTCCATTGCTGCAGAACAGCTGTAAGTTGTTAACCCATTACTTGTTCCCTGAAAAAGGCCTTTTTGTATAACTCTGAAATGTACATTATTTTTCAGTTTTTGGTAACCTAAACATTTTGTTTTTTAACCTTTGGCAGTTTACCGCTTACCTTTGTACCGTTTCAGGTTATTCACTGGACTTGAACTGCTTAAATTTCAATAAAAACTGGAAAAATTGGGGTGTTCTAAAATTTTGACCGGTAGTGTGTGTATATATATATATATATATATATATATATATATATATATATATACACAGTATATGTGTGTGTGTGTGTGTGTGTGATAAACTTTGACAGACAACAGTAAATATCACAGACAGATTACACAGAGCGCTTGCTGAAGACAGAGAAGCTGCTGTTCTTTGCTCGGAGGGTTGCATTGTAGTTTCCTGTTTTTTTTGACGTCACCCGCATATGAGGTTCCGTCACACCACTGGACAGATTTCACATGTGACGCAATCACGCAGAAGCGTTCCCAACGCGTCTCGACGCAGCTCGAGTTCCCATGAAAGGGAATTGGACTTTCTATGCATTGGCGCTCAGGTGCTGGTTTTCTCAGTGATGTCAAATTAAAAGTCCTACTTTGACACTTATTGGCCAAATAGAAAAGCATATCAGTTGATAGTGGCAATTGAAAATTGTATTAAAAAAACTGTTTAATTGGCCATGCTGATATATTGAATGACCAATACATATCAAAATTTACATTTACATTTATTCATTTGGCAGATGCTTTTATCCAAAGCGACTTATACGTGAGGAATACAACAAGCGATTCATCATGAAGAGGCAAATAGACACAGGAAGTGCTCACAATACAATGTTTCAGAGTATTTTGCTCAGAGTAGCATAAGCTAGAATAGGGAGGGATTAAAGGAAATGATAAGTGGTAATGATTTTATTATTATTATTATTATTTGTTTAAGATGCGAAAAAGAATATCATAGAGATTTGGGGGTGGGCTCTTTTGATCCAGCCTAGTTAGCAACAACTTTCTGCAGTCTGCAGGATGTGAGGCGATATGTTCAGTGATGATCACAGGACAGTGGCATGTGACCAAACCCTCTGTGGCCTCACAGGAAAAATCTCTACATGCCTGAAATTCTGTTTGCAGGTCCGCCTTTCATGCCGTTTTTGTTCTTTTTTTTTTGAGGTTCATTTGAAGCCGTGTCTCTTGGCAGAGAGAGGAAAAGGAAATATTTGCCTGGCCATAAATAAGTAGAGTTTAATTGCAGCAGCAGTGACTGTCGGTGGGCAGAGATTATTGATGTGTTGGAAAGTAGAGGGAGGCAGTTTTACTGGCCCTCTCACCCCCACAGTCTAATGACTGTTAAATATTCCGGTTTCATACAAGTTGAGCTCTCTCTCTCTGTTCTGCGTTCATCATTTCTTAAATCTGCACTCTTGAAGAACATCACATCGTTATTATTTGTAGTCTTGTATTGCACATGCTGTCTAAGTGAATCATGTCCGTCTACATATGGGTTTGTGAATTGATTAAAAGCTAATACTTCATTTAAGTAAATGTAACATTAAAATAAACGAATGGGGATGTGCAATAAATTTAAGTAAAAATGAAACGGTAATATTTCTTTAAATCGCGAGCATCAAAGGCTTTTTAATTGAAGCAGTACAGTATGTTGCGCTAAATATTTCAGAGGGAAGAGTGGCACTGTCTTTATTAACAACGGATTGAATGAAAAAAAACAAAAGACGTGCCTCTTGAGCACTTGAGTTGTTTTTTGCACTTAAATTTGAAAAGAAAATTCATTATACATTTTTTCAAGTTTTCAGCAATTTTGATATTATTACAAGGCATAAATAAATGGTATAAATGCTTAACTGTATACTTGAGCCGCTTTAAATTATGAGTAGCTTAAAGCTTAACAATCTGCAATTTCAAAGAAGCTTCCCATCACTGTTGAGAATGATCATGTGTCTGTACATGTGGGAGTAATGTGCTGTTGCATGTGCAGTTGTGAATGTTTAGTCTGTGTGATCCACAGGCAGTTTAGAAACTGCTCTTCCTGTCGGACAAACCTCGTCTACTAACATGCACATCAAGATCATTAGGACACAGACCTCTGGGTTACAAACACATGGGAAAGACTAGAGGGGATACAGTTACAGCCACTGGGCATGCGCACATCAATATTGCATCATTTAATATTTATTTATTTAATTTAATAACAGTTTTTGCAGTATTGTAAGGGTAGGTTTAGATGTTAATAAAACTCAATTTTATTAGCAGCACATTTAATTTACTGTTATTTATCCTGAGGTTTTGCCTCACTTTCAGCCATAGCTGTATCCCTTCTAGACACAACCTAAACACATGGGCAAAAGCAGCAAAGCTTATGAACAACTTACAGTTGAGTTGGTTCAAATGCTCGTGCTATTTGTGTGCTTCCGACCCATTGTCTGCCCATGTGTGTGTGTTTCTGTGTGTTAGATGAGTATTCATAAAACTTTTCTTAGAACTCCCTCAGTGTTTATATGAATCATATCTGTCATTGATAAGGATTCTTATCTTATCAGACTCATTAGTACTTATAAGTGCATGATGTACATTCTGTCAGAGATGGTGAGTGACATATATATATATATATATATATATATATATATATATATATATATATATAGGGGTGTGACGAGATCTCGCGAGACTAAAACGTGACGAGATTTCTCGTCGAGTTGAAAAGTTGTCTCGTCGTGCTATCAGTGTGAGGGTGAAATTATTATTCAAGATGCACCCGCCACTTTCAAATCGTTTGTGTGGAAACATTTTGGTTTTTGGCGCAAGAATAACACACAAGACACAAACAATGTGTAAACATTGTAAGAAAACTATGCCGTACACCTCGGCCAAGGTTGTACAGACTCTTAGGGGCCGTTCACAAATCGCGCGCATTTTCATTCGCAAAATGGAAGCGACGCGGTCGCGACGCGCATATGGTACGGCGCGCTCGTTTTTTTCCTGCGCGCCTGTGCCGCGGCGAGATGAAAACATCTCAACATTTCAGAATGTCTTGTCATGTGACAAGAACAGTTCATGGGTTGCATAGCAACGACAGACGCTACAGAAGCGCGAGCTCCGAACGCTTGCAAAAGAAGGAGGAAGCGACGCGGCCGCGCTTTACACGCTTTATTAGGCGCGACATGTGAACGACCCCTAAAGAGGCAGAAAGCATCGCTGTCACTGCTGACGGCTGGACTTCTCGGTGTACGCAGAGCTTTATCAACAGTTACAGCCACACAATCAATAGTGACTGGGAAATGGTCAACTTTGTACTGCAGTTAAAGTGACACTTAAAGTGTAATTTGAATTTGTTATTTTTATGTTTATTTTATTTATACTGTTTATTTTATGTTCAATCTATAGAAAGAAGTTCAGTGAGATTTCTCATGTGAAATTATACAGGGCAGAAAACAATTGGTTGATTTTGTAGCAACATTTAGCAGTGTTTGCATGTTGTTTTACTGCAAATAATTCATTAAAATAGAAGTAAAATGACATGCATTACAAGTTGATTTCCAAATGCACCAACATTTTTGCATTTTATGATTTTCAGTTGAATAAAAGACTATTTTCCCTTCATACGTTTCATTATTGAGGATTTCTTAAAAATACTATAAAAATCTCGTCTCGTGAACCCAATCTCGTGTCTCGTCTCGTGGGATAGTGGTCTCGTCACACCCCTAATATATATATCTCTCATCAGTCATTTTACCTAATTCAAAATGCAGTTAAAGGAATATCCTGGGGTACAAGTTAAGCTCAAGTGTAAGCATTTCTGACAAACTGAATTTCCACTCGGAAAAAAGCAAAAATCTGGGTTACTATGGAACCTGTAGTGTGGAAGGAAAAAAAATAGATATCGGAGCCACATATTAAGGATTTGTTCATTTATGGACATGTTTTAGTGACTAATTTCAGTTAAATCATGGTAACGCTGTACAAGTTTGTCTCCTCATTTTAATTAAGTTTAATTGTGGTAATGAAAAAGAAAAAATCTTTGTGGTAGTTTTTGTGATAATCAACATTATGCTACAAATGCATGATTGAGCTTAAAGGGTTAGTTCACCCAAAAATGAAATTTCTGTCATACTCACCCTCAAGAGACCTTCATTCATCTTTGGAACACAAATTAAGATATTTTTGATGAAATCGGAGGGTTTCTGAACCACAAATAGGCAACGGCATTGCACCTTTTGAAGTCCAGAAAGGTAGTAAAGACATTTTTAAAATAGTCAACGTAACATACAGCTTTACAACCTTAATGTTAAAAAGCGGCGAGAATATTTTTTGTGTGCAAAAGCAGGGGTGGGGGAGGGGTTTCTTCCCAAGGTTTTCAATTCATCCTCCTTGGACAGAGGTGGGAGGGAGGAACGTTAAAAATGAACGAGAGAGTGGAGGGACCTTGTCTCTCTAAGGGTCGTAATAGCACTGGCCCCCCACTGCGATTGCACCCAGTACACATTCCACCTGCAGGTCAAGAGAACGGCCTCCAGACCACTGCAGGACCTGTGGTCGGTCACACACATTTACAAACATGCACTTACTCCTACCTTGTCCTGTCCTCCCACCAGAGCAAGGCTGATGACCCCATGCGCATGGCTCAAATGGAAAAAAGATTGAGTAGTAAAGGATGTGTGTGAGTGCAGAATAAGATTTTATATTGTTTGTATTTGATTTTCATGCAACATTTGACCCTGCTGCACTAGCTCTATCTTAACAGAGTCACCGGTTTCAGGGTTTTCAGTTCAGTTATATTTTCTTTTGCTCAACCTGAACGTAAGACAATCACATCCTCTTTACAGACAACCGTTTTTCTGAAGTACCCCCTTTGCCTTTCCTCCTTTTAACGGACATGTTATTGCCCAACAACACCACAAGCAGCTCCCTTCTTGTCCTTGGCCCTGCAGCCGCTGTTTTTTTTCAGGTTATCCTTTTCCACCTGTTCAGAGAAATCTTTCAATTTCAGTTCACTCGAAATGCTATCACTTCCAAGAATCAAGGGAGGAACTGAACTGAACTGACGCCCAACTCACGGATTCCAGTTATACATTAACTCTGACTTTTTTGCACCCTTTTCTGCAGCTGTGCACAGAGGCCAGAAACAAACAATAGGCAAGAACCAACTTGAAAGAAATCTATTTAAGTAGCGTTGTACAATATATCTTATCTATCTATCTATCTATCTATCTATCTATCTATCTATCTATCTATCTATCTATCTATCTATCTATCTATCTATCTATCTATCTATATATATTTGAATACAAGTTTTGATGACCACAATTACTAATAATTCGCTTGCTGTTAAGATGCACATTAGTGCAAAATGCTGGCTTTATATAGATACAACAGTCAATTGTAAAAGTGTATTAGGTTTTCTCATATATAACCTTAAGTATCTTACAAGTGTTTGTGTAAGCGTGTGATCTTTGTACCGCACTGAGGAGGTGACTAACTGTGAAGGAATGTGTTCTCTGGTCAGGTGCCTTCTCATCAACTATTGAAATATTCAAGAAAACTGCTTGATTTCCCCTTTCTACCTCTTCCTATTCCCGTTGAAGTCAGCCTGACCCTGGCACACACACACACACACATACACGCACTGAAATCTCTTCCTTGTACACACTCTGTGTCCTCTCTATCCTTTCCCCCCTCTCTCTCGCTCTCTCTTCTGGCCAGCAGGGACAGTGTGCAGTCATTTAGGCAAGAGCTTAATGTCTGTGAACACACACCATAATTGAAGGACACTCTTGATTATGCTATGATGAGGTCATCCGTTTTTCTCTGTCTTTTCCACTAAAAAAACAAAGAGGCAGTTTTCACCTGCATCAGGGACTTTCCTCATCGAGTCATGCTGAAATATCTTAAAAATGCTATAACAGGCTACAGGGTGATTCAGCTTGTTGTGAGAGTTTCACACAGATATTTGTTATTATTTAATGACCGCTTCACATGTTTTGCAAGAACAATTTTTCCCTCTCATCTCCATTCAGAAGGTTTTGCTTTTCTTGTGTTTCCTGTAAAGTAGGTGTGATGTTGACATATATTATTTAAATTGCACACAATCACTCTTAATTGACCCTTCGCAAACAGTTTGATTGACAAGCGATCTAACCAATCATAATGCCCAATCCGCCATCTTATCCGACAAGGCCGTCAGGGAGTAGCCTATAGTAGATTAACGTTGGTTAACTTGAAATATTGTGTGTACTCCCGTCTTTCCGCAGTTGAAACAACATTCCCTCTGATGTTCATTCATGTTTATTTGATGCCATAAATGAACTAGTATGAAGAGACGATCGGTTCACGAGCCGTTTGAAGCATCTGTCACGACACATTAAGGAGTCACTGTACGGTATTTATTGTTTAATCGGCTTTAAAAAATGACAATATTTTAAATATGAAACTGTTTCATACGTTGTCAGTGTCCTCTTTGCTCCGTGATGTATTTTTCACTGCGGGAGAACATGATGTGTGGCGTGAGAGCGCATGACTTGTCGGGTATAGCAGCAGGGGGCGGGTTTTGCGAAGGGTCGGTTGTGTCTAATATGTCAAAAATGGCTCTTTTACTGTTTTTTTTTTTTTTTTTTACCTCATCACATTCAATTAGAAAATACAATACATAAATCACACGAAAGATCATTTTCAGTGCTTAAAAAAAACATAATTGGATCACTGGATATTAATATTGCGTGTTTTCCATTTCTGTTGCTAAATGTTTGTCAAATATTAAATGTTTACTTCTTACCTAAAATTAAGTGTAGTCCTGTAATTTGCCAATATTCTTTCATTTGATTGGCCACCTCAGTCCTTTTGAAATTGATGGGTGCCTTCAGACCACCCTAGAAATCTAACCTTTTAAACTTTTTGTCATCCTAACAACTTTAGGGAGTAGTTTGTAATGGAGTGCATCAATAGGCGCTTTCCCATTGTAGGGCCAAACAGTTCTAAGGGAAGGGAATTGTCCAGTTGTATTTCCACTTGTGGGTAGTGTCATCGACACTCAGGATTGGTCACTTTTCTGTTGCCTGGCAACCAGTTTCTCTTAATAAAATTAAAATAAATATCTCATATCGTATGTAAACTCTTGCGTTTGCAAGGTAACCACCGACGCATTTGTATTACATTCCAAAGAGCGCTGTTATCAGCCCCACAGTAGAAAATGAAACCATATCCGTGCTGCCTGGCCCATACATAGGCACTGAATGGAACAGTTAAGCAAAAAGAATGGCTTGGCTAATTATTATCAAATATTGAGGGGGTCAGTTTGGCCAATTTGAATTATCGGAGGGGACTTGTCCCCCAAGGTTGAGGCATGTTACTGTACTTACTCTTATTTCCTTGTGTGCACATATAGTAATATGTCAACAGTGCAGATAATAACTGTTTGTTAGTGCGTGCGTAGCATGTGAAAGAGATTGATTGTTACTGTGGTGATTTCTGCACGGAAAGTTTGCTTGTGTCAGAAGCCATGCCCAAAAAGAAAATATATTACTCCGAAGTCAGGAGATATAATGCAGAGCTCAATGATAAGGATGGTCAGCGTGAGAGAGTTTTAGGCCAATCAACTGAACTGTCACCTGCTCTTTCAGGCCAGTGCTGCGTTGTCACTGTCTTGTGTTCACCGGTGAGATGCCTCGAACTTAAATGTTTCTTGTTTTGTGACATATTGAATATTGTTGTGGTGAATTCTGCTGATTCAAATGCGACATTATCTAGCTGACTCACATAGTTTAGTTCTTTTTGAAATTACAATGACTTCATAGTTCTGAAAGCATCATTTAAAACATAGTGAGCGAATCACCATACCATTGCTTTACAAAAGTAGTTTGAATTTATAGCTTAATGGAGTTATATTTTAATTTCATTTCCAGCTGTTTTGCCAGCTATACATTTTTTGTTCGGCTACGTGTCTTGTTTTTGTCAAGAAAAATTGTTATAAAATAAAATAAAAGAGTTATAAAATAAAAACTGAAAACAGTATAGCGGGAGGGCCACTGTTCTGCAGACTTTAGCTCCAACCCTAATCAAGGACACCTGAATGAGCTAATTAATCTCTTACTATTAATTACTAGTATGATACAAGCAGGGTAGGACAAAGTGGCTCATCCCTGTTCGTCTTTGAAGAAATTCACGAGAATTGTTATCATCAGAAACCTTTGACTTTTTATTGAAAACATTTTTGGCAAATTTGAGCCGAGTTTGTTATAATGTTTAAATTTCTTCTAAAACTCTGGAGACCCATGTGAGATCAAATGGTGTTTTACCACAGGAGGCTTGGCCCCCATATAACGTCATTGCCGTCTTCTGAGATATAAACATTAAATATTTGTGATTTTTCTTTCTTTACGGGTGTGTAAGAGACTGTCGCCATCTAAACGATAACGAGAGCATATAACCGCACACAGTGTACATGTGACACCATGCTTCAGAGATAAGAATGTACTCTGTGTGTGGAGCTGCACCTCGCATTCCTAATGCCATCGCTGTCCTTTTTCTGCAATCTGTCTCATCTGAAATTTAGTTGTCATTATAATGTTTTCCTGAGAAACAGCAGAATAGTCAGGAATATGGATGGGTTGAATGAAATGGATCAAAGAAGTAAATGATTTTAGGAGATTTAAATATTACTTCGCTAGATTGCGTCAGTAATGCCTTTCTCCTTTGATGTTCTTGGCACGAACTGGAGAGTAAACATAGATTTGCATGGAAATGTGATGTCATAGCATACAAGTCACTGACGCACAGATTTGCTTTTTTAACGCAGTTAACGCAGGCTTTGAAAAGTCATACTTGAAGCATGCACAAATTAGTAAGTATATATTGTTAGCAGAACTGTAGCTAAATCTCAGAGACTGGAATGATTGTGCACATCTGTTATTGTGGTGTCTTTTTTTTTTTCTCTCATGAATGTAAACTGCTAATCGAAGCACAACAGAAAAAAAAAAAAATGGAAAGAAGGTAAAAGGTCACTGAACAACCTTGCCATGCATCCTTGATGGGGCAGTTTCAGGAACACACCCAAAGCTTTACTGTACTGTGCAATTTCTTGATTCCAGGCTGCTTTCGCTTACGTTATAAGGCATTGTGCTTTCGTACTTACGCACACATTGCCTGGGCATTTACACGTCTTTACTTTGGTCTTTTGCTGTGACTGTGTGCTGAGGGATTTCTGTGTTTACATAGAAATACAGAGAGTAAATAAAGTTTACACACAAAGACGGACGGCAAAATGTGCACTTTTGTTTCTAACTGGCCTGGGAGCGTTTGATGTTGTTTTTTTTTTAAATAGGAAATAAAAGCATTGTAAGGCATGTGATTGAAAGGCAGAGCTTAGAGATTGGTCATGTACAATGACTCCAAAAAGTATTTGAACACTTGAGACACATTTCATAAAAACTGCATCATGATCATTGAAAGTACATTACATTAAAGTAATTGTTGAAAAGCAGTGCAACATGTTTGTGTAAATAATGTTAATATTTGAAAAACTTTTGTGTGCAAAATAAAATAAAATTCATGTGATGCAACCAACAAAACAGAAAAAAATATTATTGAAAGGACCCCAATAATCTTTGTCAGAAGGTCAATGAAATATCAGATAGTTTGAGGTTATGACATGGCGAGGTTAGTACGTGTTGTCATATTACCTTGTGGAAATGTGGAAAATGTGTGTAAAAAAATGATTGATCAAGATGTTTACATGTGTATGAATGTACACGGTTCAAGGAAAATGTATTAATTACTTGATGGTGTACATTTTTAAATTGATACTTTTCCTAAACAAATGGTATAAAGGTTTTTTAAAACCCTATAAAACCAATAAAAATACTACAGTTAAATGTGTGTATTTTAAACTAGTTTTCTTCTTCTTTTCTTTGCAGTTTTTTACAATCACTTTGCTTCTATTTTCAGAACCTTGATGTCATTTTTCAAAACTCTAGACACACAACTCAAAACGGTTATCACTTGTAACACAGGCTGTCTAATGTTCAAAACAGTGCATTGTGCGTTCACATCTTTAAAGAAATCTTGCACTTGCACAATCATTGGTTCAAAACATAAATTTACTGTGAAATACCTTTGAAACATAACTGTAGATCACCCACACACAAGCAACCGATAGTTTCACTGTGCATTGTTTGTACAATAAGTATTGTAGAACAAAATAGGTGATACAGGTTTCATTACGGTACTATATGTACAGTAAACACATCTCTGTAAAAGTACTGCAGGTGTAGAGAGAATATTACAGACACAGTGGAATCATTGAACAAAGTTTGTAATATATTGATGCAAAACACTAGAGTACAATCACAACATAGGTTTATTTGAATCAAAGCAAAAATAATTAGCTATGAAATAGAAAAGTAAAACATCAAATGCAGTGTTCCTCAACTTGCTTGCTTGTACTGTAAGAAACAAAACAGATTACTGTACTTCTACATTGTCATCAACTCTGTGTTCTGGATTTGGCCACAGGATCTCATCTACATCACAATGGATGTTTTCATTAGCCAGACATCTGGGAAAAAACCTTGGGCATGGCGAATCCAGGCCTGACACCGGTCTGCTGTGATGTCAACCTTGGATATTGTAGTCTAATTGGTTCATGCTCCACTCTAATTGGTGACAATGAATCTGGTTATCTTGAAACTTTCATGATTTACAGTAAATATGGAATATTGTTTGTCTGTTTCCATACAACTATGCATTAAGAGTAATGCAACCGTTACTCATCATTTTGAGCAGTTGTATCAATTGATAGTTAGATCACTGTAAGGAAATGAATAGACACTCATTTGAAATGTAATGTGTGAATTGCCTTTTGAAACAGTAGAACTTTGATGTTAAGTTGTGTCATATTGAACAGGTGATTTTTGTTGAATGAGCAAATGATCTAAGTTTTATGTGTATTGTATCCAAGCAATTGAGAAAATGGTTAGAGTTTTGAAAAATGTACATTTTGATCATTGGTTGTGAGTTTTGTGTCTAGAGTTGTGAAAAATGACATCAAGGTTCTGAAAATAGTAGCAAAGTGGTTGTAAAAAACTGTAACTTGGGCACTCCTCTCATTGACCAGTCACAGAAATGGCTCAAAAGTTAGTTTGCAGATGCTATTTGATTTGAAGTTTTATCTTATGCAAATGCATTTATACTTTTTTATGTGCCTCGTGTGTCTAAATGCTTACTGACATCACAGTATGTGTTAATGTAAGGAGCAATGAATTTGAGACTGGATTCTTTTGAAGTGAGCTCAGTCTGGTCTGGACCCTATATGGAATGGATTCGTTGGCAGGACCTAAATGTATTTGCTCAAGCAGCACAAAAATAGCCTAACTCAGTGCTCATGGCTCCAGGAAGTGGTGTGTGAAGTGAAAAAATGGGATTGAGCTTTTGTAAGCATCAGCCCCTCCTCTGTTGACCCCGGGGAGGGTACTGTGGCCAAACCGCTCCGCTCGAGCGTAAGGTACATGCTCTTCCTGTCGCAGCTTTCCTGTGTGGAGGCTCGCCGGGGAGCCTCTGTTATTCTGTCTCTCATATTTACTCTGCTGAGAAATGATGACATGCCTTGCTGCTCTCTTGGAGCATTGCACGACTGGTGGACGTCAGAGTTGTGTGTCTGCACTGTTTCGCAGCAGGAAACGCAGGGTTGAGCAGCTTAACATGAAATACTCCAGATACTCAATGGCTTTTCCATAGTCTTTACGCAACGATCTAGTAGCATGTTCCAGTAAATGACAGTGGTGATGAGGTTTTGTTTTAAAGCTTCAATTACATTTTTGTCATGTACTACCATCTTGTCTTTCCAGAACGTCTCAAGGGGAACCTCAAGGGTGCTCTTTTCCATGAAAGTGAATCAGGGATAGGGATAGGAACAGTTGAGATCCAAAAATGACATTTGCATGAACATTATCATAAAAAATGTCCATACAACACATACAGCCAAGTCACAGATTATGCAATGAATTCAAGTTGTTCACGTGGATTTGCCGAGAAAGCTGCTTGGATTGAAAGCATTTGAAATTTTGCTAATGCCATGCCCTTAATTTAAGCTTCAGGCCGTGTCATCATAACTAGATGACAACCCTGAACATTCTGCTTAAAACTGTTGTGACGATATCAATTCATACAAATACTTACAATTTGTCTAAACCCCAGCGACAGGTAGGTTTAGGGGCGGAGTTAGGGGTAGGTCATTCGTACAAATTCATATGAATTTCTCAACTCGTAAAATACATACAATTAGCCACCTTGTAAAATATGTACCAATTTAAATGATCGATATACGAACAAAATACAACATGTACCAGTCGTCATGCAAATGCCTTATTAATAAACATATAGTTTTATTTAACTTTAACTATAATTATTTAACTTTAAGTTAGCTACATTAAACTGTATTTTAAGATCTCAAGGAAAACATCTTGGAGCGCTACTTGCTGAAAGGACCTCCGTTTAATAGTCCCAGAAGGTGCTCTTTGGTTGGGTTCAAAATTATATCAAGTGAAAATACAGATCCAAGGCACTTCTTCCAGTTCCAAAACGTTAAGAAGACTTTATTCGAACATGGCTAACTCACCGAAACACTGATGCATTTCAGCCAGAGTGTGTCAGGTACAAAATTAGTCACAGGTGTTGATATAATCAGTTACTCAGAAGAAATGGGAGAAACCAAACTGATCATTATAGGGGGGACCAATTGTATCAACTATAAAGTATAATCACGTACAGAAAAAAACAAAACAAAACAAACAAAAAATCATGTATCTGAATGATGAATGAGATTTATCGCCATTCACTGTATTTTAAGATGTTTATTTTCAGATTATTCTTGCATTAATAAGACATTAACAATAGTCAATGTTATAGGAATTTTTAAACAGAAAAATTACAAAGTCAAAGCTTCCCTACATTTTACCACTGAAGCCGCTGTCATTTTGATCTTTTCCATAGATGTTGCAGGGGACAGGGGGTACATGTCAGAGCTCTCCGACGATTGAGTTTACAAGTTAATCGATGTCATCTGACCAATAAATTGGTGCATTTGAATGTTTTGAACTGAATGCGAGTGCTAATTAGTGTGAGTACACTGATTTTATTTGAAAATATTATTTCATTTTCATTTTCTGTATAGTTTTTTTTTTTTCCATGCTTGTTTAACATGCAGCATGCTTGAGTATTTCTCTGCAGTGGCTGGGATTCAGAGATTCTTCTGCTTGCATTAGCTAAATGTAGTCCTCACAAGCTAAATTCATCAATTTTCCGAACAAGTCAATGAGTTTTTGAGATTTTGAGGAACTGCAATCCTATATTTGCTGCAATCATTTCTGGTAATCTTAATGCAATTCTTCTCGTATTTTCAATACAGAAGCACACATGCAACCACAACTTCCTTATTGTCTGCATGCAGAGATCACAGAATATAAGGATTCGCTTTGATAGCATGAACCATGAAATGACTTTGAAAAATGAAAGTGTTTTGTGGAACAAACAGAAGAAGAACAAACAGAGCCCAGACAGACTGCTCGTCTTCATGTCTGGTATGTGTTATCAGGTTTATAAAGGTGAGTCAATGCTGCACAGTGCACATTCTGTTTGTACAGAGACAGAAGGAAGCCTTTCTACTTTCTCGCCACACACAGAGCCCCTATCGCACTCCACGATAAAACACCTTAAGAGAGACCAAAACAAAAGCTGTACTCCATCGTGACCTGCTCATACAGGCTTTAAGCGGAGATGAGCATGCACACTGTCATAAAAGATGACCTCCACATGACTCATTCTTCTTTCATCTCCTCAAAAATGCACTAATACAATACATGACAGTAGAGTGAAGAAAAGGTAATAGGCCACCAGCAGCTCTGAGAATACTAAGTGATTTAAAGTGTTTATCTCTTTGTTAGTGCTCTTAACACAGCGACAGCGAGGATAAAAGCTGCTGATCCCACGAAAGAACACAAAGAAACTCAGAGTTCATTTTGTGTGTTCCTGGATTTGCTTTCCTGTTCCCTTTGTGGTACACACCAAAATGATTCACGCGGAGATGAGCTTTAATGAAGTTATCGGGTAGCTATTCTACAGGACTTGCAAAACAACAAATCATTTTCACTGTGTTTACTCTTTAGAACAGAGCCACCCAATCCAGTTCTTGTAGAGTTTTAGCTCTAACCGTAATTAAACACATCTGAACAATTGTCTTTTGGATACTTTAAGCTTCTAAGCTGACTAGTAATGAAATTTGGACGTACTACATCTGCCATGTTGTCACTGTCATGTTACCTACCAGCGTCAGTTGTTTTGATTCACTGCCATTCACAACCCCTCTCCTGTGACCTCATGGTATAGTATGTTCATCAGGGCTGTGTGGTTTGCTGAAGAGGTATTCAGATTTGTGTTATTTAATTAATGCAGTTATATTAATGTAACTAAATTTGTTACATAGTTACAGTTATACATACACTATATATATATATATATATATATATATATATATAAGCATTATTATAATGTTTTAATGTTTATTCAATTCTAATATTTGCATTTATTTTATTGTAATCTCACACATGGATCTGCTTTTTTGATTTTTATAGCAGGACGTTTTTTTATACTAGAATTTCTATAATAAAATAGACATGTGATATCTTATTAAATATTTAGCATCAAACAAAAATAACAATAAAAAGATTGAAATGATTGCACAACCACCAAATAGGTGGCGATGTGCTCTAAGCAGATTATGTAAATCACCATTAAACAAAAGAAGAAGAAGGAAGTAGAACAGCGTGCTTTTTCTTAGCATCTGCTTCCATGGTGAATCATCGATTCTTTGCTCGGTTGTGAATGTCTTGTGTGTTAACTGGGAACATACTCTGGGTTGGCTGAACTTACTCCCTGTTGTGTTTTTGGCACCAGCCTACCTCAAATATGCAAGGTTTGGGTTAATCAACCGAGAGTTCAGGGTATATGTGAAGGTAAGTTAACCTTGCTTCCTGGAATACCTCCCTCATGTCAAGTCAAGACAAGTCAACTTTATTTATAGAGCAGTTTATACAATGCAGGTTGTTTCAAAGCAGCTTTACAGTGATAATGGTGCATTTTGGCTGTCAGCTCAGTGTTGATTCAATTATGTTGTAACGATCATCAATTATTAGGTCATTTCATCTGTAAAGCAGTTCTGCAAAAAAAAAAAAAAAAAAAAAAAAATGCCGTCGTCCAGCTCTGTTCAGTTCTCAACAGCATCAGTACAGTCAGATTTATAATATTGTTATATATTAAGTGTCCCCAACTAAGCGAGCCAGAGGTGACAGTGGCAAACCCAAACTCCATCAGTGACAGAATGGAGGAAAAAAACCTTGGAAAAAACCCAAGATCCAATTCATTTTACTTGAAGATGGGATTCATCATGCCAATATGGATCCAAAGCTGTCCATTTGAGTCTGTGCGGAGGACCTGTCTGGTTCTTGTGGTCTTAGATGTGCACTACAGAATCTCACTGGAAGTATTAGATTGTCTACTTGTGCCTACTGTTTTAAATACAAACTACTCATCTCTCACTCATCGTTTTTTTGCCTACTATATAATAGGGGAATACTCACATTTAAATGCAAGGCTAGACAGGAGCTGGAGAAATGTTGGCACTGGACAATGACACAATTTTCTTCTAGAGCTGCTGTGCAGCCAAAATACTTTTTCAGTTTTCAAGGTAAAGCTGCTTTGACATAATTTGCATTGTAAAAAGCGCTATATAAATAAAGGTGACTTGACTTGACTTGACAAATTAAACTCTGTATAAGTGGCCCTTCAGGGGTGTAATTTGACATTTGTGCTTTAAAAAGCAAATCATGATTTTCCTAGCTAAAGGAGCCGACTGAAAGTTTGTTGTATAGAAACTCAAAAGTCGGATTATATCTGGCTTTTTTAACGCTATTTGAGCCTAAGAAACAACACTTATGGGACAGTTGATGTCAGATTTTGTTGCTGATTTAGAATGTTATTTATATGTGAGTTTGTAAAGCTGGTTTTGAGATCTCAGTATTTCCTCATTTACACAGATAGGACTTGGTTTTGCAAGCCGGAAAAATAGCTGCCAGGAAGCATTGCAAATACGGATGCCAAGTAAACTAACTTTCCTTGAAAGAGACTTTGGGCATACTCTCACACCATGTCTTAAAAGGAGTAGTTCACCCAAAAATGAAAATTGTCCTATAATTTACTCACCCCAAGCCAACCTATAGATGTGTATGACTTTCTTCTTTCAGCCAACAACAATCAGAGTTATATTAAATAATAGCCTGGCTCTTCTGAGCTTTGGAATGGCATTGCAAAGTTTTTGAAGCTCCAAAAAGCGCAAATGCGACTCCAGTGGGTTGAAGGCTGAAGAAACAGAGGAGTTCTCATTCTTCCTTTCAGTTCAATAAAACAAACTAAAACACTTGGCCTCTTGATGGCCAGAACACTTCGGTATGAAGGAGGAGTATCTGGTACGCCTCATCTTCACACAGCTTTAAATAAAGCGGCGGGTTTTTACAACCATCTTGAGCATTTCATTCAGCTCATCAGAGAGTTTGTTTGCTGGCCAGGGCTTGATGGCATGTCATGCAGTGAAACACATGACAGTGGGGAACCTTTTCCTTCAGACATGGATTGAAGCCCTTATTTTTTCCCACCATTAAAACAGCTCCATCTATGCAGCATGCAACTAAATTATTTAAGGGATTGGTTTACTTTGTGAATCGAGTGGAAAATATCTTCTCGTGTTGTTCTGGACAAATTAGTAGACAAAAGAATGTCCTGATTTATTTTGCCATCTTTAAGGTACTGCACATATGCAATGAGTGCTTTATCCGCCACTGTGGACGTTGGAAAAAAATGGCTGAATCTTTAACTCTTCAACCAACGTGTTATGAAGATCATTTGCTGTTTTGTCGATTCTGTCTTTTACTGTATTATCAGACAGAGGTACATTTTTAAGTTTGGAAGCCACCTGTGTCCCCAATGGTGTGCGGTTTTGTTTTTTTTTTTGTTTTTTGTTAAAGAGAGAGAGAGAGAGAAATAAATATGGTGAATTTTCATTTCATTTCAACTTTGAAAAGGATGGAGCGTCTGCTTTTGGTGAAAACTTACTACAAGTGGAAAAGGTTACAAAAGGCTATTTGAGGCCACTTCAAGGTGCACAAACACCCTCAACCCATTTTACCAGCAATTCATGCCAGATTGTCTCGCCAATAGTCAAGGTCTACAAGCAAACAGACTTCTGGAGCAGGTCTGCGTTCTTTCCCCCACCCATCTCTCTTTTTGCCATGCTGGTGTATTAATAGAAGCAGATGGTGGGTTCATTCATTGATGTTGCATCTGGTTGTTCCTGACTGAACTCTCCCTACTGTGCTGCCCCATTTCCTGTCCCGCAATACCTCAGAAAGGGCCGCCTATCCCAAATGCAAACATCCTTCCTCACCGCTCAGTTAATGGCGATTCTCTCTTTTGGCCCTTGTTCTGCTGTGCAGATGTGGCTAGATGCTCATACACTTGAAAGTGAAGCCGATGTCTCTGAAGTCTCTCACCTGGCCCGTCTGCATTGCATTGGGCAAAGTTTTGTGCGGACCAGTTCAAGGAATGTGTGAGGAGGGGGAGATCTAATATCTGTGTGTTTGGTGACTGAGAGTCTTCATTTTTACTCACTCCAGCACTGTCTGGCCTGCTCACATTGGATCCTGAGAATGAATGAATTCTGTTCACACACAATTCAGTTATGGAAGAAACACTCCAGCTTCAATACAAGTTAAACATTTGTGCCACAATATTGTTTAAAACAAAAATTAATTCACACCTTTTTCTAATCAAAAGCAAAAATCTGGGTTACAGGGTGTTAAAATGTTTCAGTTGTATCGTTTCATGCAATATGCATATTACCATGATTTTAGTCTGAAAATAAACACTTATTAACCTCTTGTGTTATGGCAAACGTTACAGCGGCTTTAAAATGACAACACAAAAACCCTAAAAATGAGTGTTAACAAGAATTTAAGGTAATACCTGAAAAACAGTATTTAAGGTTAAATGAAACAACTGAAATAATAATTTTCATTGTAAGTGACCATTGAACAAGACAATTTGAGAGTCACACCAGTTAGTAAATGTGGTAGTAAATCCAAAACACTGACTGTGTGAACGTAGGCGACAGCAGTATACGGTAGTCAGTTCTGTATTGGAGTACTTATTAAGATTGCATTGACACACACACACAGTTCAGTTATTTATGTGAGCAAAAACCTCAATATGTAACCAAACTCACACCTGTAAATTTTCAGGACTCACAACCGTTTTTTAAGCGAACTCCTGCTGTGTGAACAGAACCATAGTTATCTGTCACATCATACAGTACATCATCATGTGCTGCACTCCATCGGAGATGCTCCCATCAGTTTTATGGGCTCTTGTATAAACTCTCATGTGCATGTGCAAAACACGTGAGACACACACGGAAAAATTGAGAGCATTAATGAATTATTAGTGAATTAATATAACTAATTTATTATTAATGTCTTCAAGCCATGAAATGGATTAGGTAAGTTAGCCATTTATTTCAAAACATAATTAACCAAGGGACCAAAAATACCCTCCCAAACAAGTGAATTCATCAAACATAAGAACCACTTTTGTAAAATTCGTTACACTTGTGTAAACGCTACAATAAACCAGTAATAAGATCCTGGTTGATGAGTGATGATCTTCCTGCACTGTTTCGGCTGTGCGCTCCTAACCAACCCAAGAACGTTTCAGCTGTGAAACATTCTCTGTACCTTCCCACTATACCCACTCATCATACTCAAGATCTAGTTTACATTAGTTGAACTATCAAATGATTTTGGAAAACACTGCGTCATGATCACGACGTGATCGGACCCCGCAAGTCCTAAAGCTTCAGCCAAGCAGCATGTCATGTCACTATGTGTCTAGTGTTTGGGCTTGTTCGAGTTTGAACCTTTTCAATGAAATGTGACACAAATCTATCTATGTGCCATGATTTTACATTTTCATGTAAAGCAGTTTTTTTTCCACAATATGAAAATAGATCGCTTCTAATATGTCAGCAAATTGAAAATCCCTTGTTGAGTGATGGTCATATTCCCTATATTCACTGTAAAGCCAAGCTTCTAAGCTTTAAAATGACACCTGTTTCGTGTTGGTTAAAGATGCAGTAAGCGATTTCTGAGAAACGCTGTTGAAAATAGATCAGAGGTGCACCAAAACACGCTTGTATTCTATTGCCAATCAACAGTACGAGGCATATACAATAATTATGGTGGAGATGCCTGTGTTGCATAGCCTGTTCATGAATTTTTGGTTGGAGCTATCAAGTTAGGGACGCAATCTTTTGGGTAGGGGCATGTTTGTTTTCATTTTTCCAGCCCAGGCTTATTAGAAAAACGTACCTGTGGGAACATTTTTGTAAAACGATACAGAGCACCATGTACATTTCATGACAGTTTGTGAAATGTCTACTGAGTGGCGCTAAAAGTGTGTTCAGTTTTTTAGAAACAGATGAACGTGGATATTGTACGTTTTTATTACTTTGATTTCATCACCACGGTTCTGATTTGAAATGTCTTGTGATTGGCGCTAAGTTTAAGCCTCCATTATGTTTTACAATAATATACCACCAACACTACACCTAAACCTACACGATAGTGTTAACAAAAGCAAATGTGACATAAAAAGCATTCATAATCATGCCATAGAATCATGGCATTTTTGATCTCTCATCTTTGAGCTCTTTAATCGTGCTCTTTTATCGTCCAAGGAGAAGGCTCCGAGCTTGGTATTTGGCCCGAACACAGAGTACTCCCCCCGTATTTCTGGTTTAGGAAGTTACCAGGCGAGTGTGAGGAGACAGGGGGGTGTAGGGATGCTGAAACTGTCAAAAAAAACATAAGTGAGACGACTGTATGTGTATATATATATATATATACATACATACATACATATACAGCTTGTATAACAGTGTAAATTTGCTGTCCCCTCAAAATAAGTCAACTCACAGCCATTAGCGTCTAAACCGCTGGCCAAAAAAGTGAGTACACCCCAAAGTGAAAATGTCCAAATTGGGCCCAAAGTGTCAATATTTTGTGTGGCCACCATTATTGTCCAGCACTGCCTTAACTCTCTTGGGTATGGAGTTCAACAGAGCTTCACAGGTTGCCACTGGAGTCCTCTTCCGCTCTTCCATGAAGACATCATGGAGCCGGTGGATGTTAGAGACCTTGCGCTCCTCCACCTTCTGTTTGAGGATGCCCCACAGATGCTGAGTAGGATTTAGGTCTGGAGACATGCTTGGCCAGTCCATCACCTTTACCGTCCACTTCTTTAGCAAGACAGTGGTCATTATTGTCATGTTGGACTACTGCCCTGCGGCCCAGTCTCCGAAGGGAAGGGATCATGCTCTGCTTCTATATGTCACAGTATATGTTGGCATTCATGGTTCTCTCAATGAACTGTAGCTCCCCAGTGCAGGCTGCACTCAGGCAGCCCCAGGCCATGACACTCCCATCACCATGCTTGACTGTAGGAAAGACAAACTTGTCTTTTTACTCCTCACCTGGTTGCCCCACACAGGCTTGACACCATCTGAACCAAATAAGTTTGTCTTGGTCTCATCAGTCCACAGGACATGGTTCCAGTAATCCATGTCCTTAGTGTGCTTGTCTTCAGCGAACTGTTTGCGGATTTTCTTGTACATCATCTTTACATCAGGCTACCTTTTGGGACAACAGCCATGCAGACCAATTTTATGCATTGTGCAGCGTATGGTCTGAGTACTGACAGGCTGATCCCCGCACCTTCAACCTCTGCAGCAATGCTGGCCGCACTCATACATCTATTTCCCAAACACAACCTCTGAATATGACGATGAGCATGTGCACTCAACTTCTTTGGTTGACCTGTTCTGATTGGAACCTGTCCTATTACACTGCATATGGTCTTGGTCACCGTGCTACAGCTCAGTTTCAGGGTCCTGGCAATCTTCTTATATCCTACACCATCTTTATGTAGAGCAACAATTCTTTTTTTCAGTTCCTCAGAGAGTTCTTTGCCATGAGGTGTCATGTTGAACTTCCAGTGACCAGTATGAGAGAGTGAGAGCGATAACACCACATTTAACACACCTGCTCTCCCCCCTGAGATCTTATAACACTTATGAGTCACATGACACCGGGGAGAGAATATGGCTTAATTTGGACATTTTCACTTAGAGGTGTGCTCACTTTTGTGGCCCGCAGTTTAGACATTAATGGCTGTATGCTGAGTTTTTTTGAGGGGACAGCAATTTTACTCAGTTACACAAGTTGTACACTGACTACTTTACATTGTAGCAAAGTGTCATTTCTTCAGTGTTGTCACATGAAAAGATATAATAAAATATTTACAAAAGGGGTGAGGTATTTATTTATTTATTTATATTTATTGTGACGGATGTACTCTGTATCAAACTCTATATCTCAATTTCTGTGAGATATATCATATAGGTCTCCACTCATGCTGATTGGGTAGACATATTGATTACTGATTGATGACTGCTGGTTGGAAGGATGTGATGATAAGTTAGATCATTTGAATGTGTTCCTCCAGAACTTTGTTAAACATCATATATTGGTATGTATTTTGCATTTTGCAAACATCTTCCCACAGGTACATCTTTCCATGAGATCGGGTTGTGTTTTTCAGAACTCACTTACTGCACCTTTAATCAAGTGGTTGCTTGATTAAAGCGTCCCCCACTTAGTTAGGGTTAACCATTAATTGACCATTAATGTATACAACAATCGATTATGGAAATTTATATTTAAATTGACATCCCTAATCTTGCGCCTCAACTGAACTTTTGTCATGTCAAATGTAACAAGACCTTCCAGTTTTATGAACATCACCGTCATTGTTATTACTTTACTTACTACTCTCTATGATTGCACTCTCAGAAAGAAAGAAAAAACAGTACAAATCTGTCACTGGGGAGGTGCTCTATGTATACCATTTATGTACTAATACAGGGGTGTGCCAATATTGACAAAAAAATGTTATCTTAATATTGTCTGGGATTTTGCCACCAAAGAGACAATACATCGATGAGTGTATCTTTGTGCTGGTACATTGGCTGGTTTAAGCCTGACAGCCGATTCACAAAGATTTTTTATATTCCTCATATTCTGTGCAATGGTTAGTTCAATAGTGACAGAAATTAACTTACCTATTATTGGGTGATGTTTGCCCTCTTAAATGAATTTTCACAGTATACCGTTATAATGGCAATTGTTTGTCCTTATTGGATGCATGCGTCATCGTTAGTCAAATTTTTAAATGTAATCTACAAATCAAATTATTAAGACACTATAAAGCTGTTACCAATCAATTGAAATCAGTATTAACAAAATCCATCTTTGCACTGCAGAAGTGGCACAGAAGCTTCATCCGAAATGGCATTTAGATACACAGACTGTTTAAAGCAACTCAGAGGTGACGAAATGGTTCTAGATACATTGCATTTACAATTGCATGAATAATGCTATGAGATTCTTTTTCTGCATGAGCAGGTAAACGCAGTTCCCAAACATTGAGAGTGTGAACACAGCCATAGCCAAAAAGAAAAAAAAAAAGCCAAATGTTGTCTGAATTGGACATGATGACATTGCCATACGTGAGCCGTTGGAGCCTTACTGTCCCGGATGTGTCAGGGATGTAGGTGTGCGCTTGCATTTCACCTCTTTTCTTCATTCCCTCAGTCCGAGACAGTCTGGAGACATGGGAGAAACTATTAGCCTGTGACTCACAGGCTAAATGTCCCAAGTACACACTGTAATTAAAACAACCTCTGTTGAGCACCTACACCTGACAACTCTAAGGCATTCACATAGCAATCTGTCATCTTTTGTCTGCCATAATCAAGTATCTCAATGTGCTCTTATCTATAGAATTACCGTCATCGTCAGCGCTAAAGTGTTTGCTGCAGTTTGCCAATTTTATGTGGGTGGGGATCTTTTTTGTAACTCCCAGCTCTCCTTTTAAACAAACACGTACACCTCTGTCAACACTCCTCACCCCCTTCTTTCTCTTCCCAAAGCCCTGCTGTCTCCCCTCTTCCCCATGCTTCGTGGCTGCAGCCTGTCTGTCTGATAATATCAGCCTCTCTGAGATTAGCTCCCATGAGGGTGCTGTTAAACTGGTTACCTCGGCCTACCATGTTTAGCTGTCTAGCCATAAGCTATCTCCTACTTTACAAGCTGGAGTACGGTGGTTCTCTGATAGCACAGTCTTCATTGTCCTTTCTGTGCACTGTGTCCAGGACTCAACGGTCTTATTGTGTTACAGCAGCAGAAGGAAGAATTTTAGGCACAACCGTCGCTTAGCAATCAGGCCGTGTGAAGGAAGAGATAATAGAACTGCCAAAAGAACATAGTGGGACAGGGGATAAAAAAATAGCTTGTTCTTCTTAGAACTTGTAACCCATGCCTCCACCCAGTCATTAAGGAGCACAGTGCTCAATTCATGGACATCTTAAGACGTTATGTTCAGAATGCCGAAGACTTAATGTGCGTACTGGCTGGATTCTGTCCCAGCGATGGTGGTCCAGTCAGACTTGGGCTGTCACTGTGGTCAAGGGCTCTCGTGAGGTATGGCCAGCCGACAAATTCCTGTCTGAGCATTGGAAACGCAGCTGTATACATATTTCTCCTCAAGTCGTGTAAAAAACTCCTAGTCCTGCATGTGAATTCAAGTAACACTAATGTGAAAGGTGTACTGTCATGTACATACCAACAAATACTTTTGAGGCAGAGAGCACATAGTAGTACTGAGAAATGCATTTTTTAAATTTTTTTCATGCTTCAAATAAATGGGGGTAATTATTTCTGCTAATGCAAGCATCATTGCTCACAACCCTTCTCATACTCTATGTATGCATGTATGGACAGTATGTAGATATATGACTAAATTATTATAATATATATTAAGTCAAGTCATCTTTATATATATATAGCGCTTTTTACAATGCAAATTGTGGCAAAGCAGCTTTACATTAATAAGAAAATGGTGTCATTGTGCAGCTTATTCTAAATATTACTGAATCATTCCGTTGCAAATATCAGTAGTTATTAGTCTAGTTAATTTATGTATATCAGCACTGCAGAAAACAGTGACGTAATCGTCCGGCTCGGCTCAGTTCGCATACAACGACGCCAATGCAGGCATATCAAAAACACTGCTGAATATCAAGCAAGTGTCCCCAACTTAAGCAAGCCAAAGGCAACAGCGGCAAGGAACCAAAACTCCAACAAATGGAGAAGAAAACCTCGGGAGAAACCAGGCTTAGTCAGGGTCAGTTCTCCTCTGGCCAACAGTGAACACTTGTCCGATACCCAGGCAGAGTTACAGGTCATTAAACCGATTTGGAATCGAAACAGTCCAAATATTTAATCTAGTTCCATCTAGTTTAAGATCTTTTTGATCACGCCGGTATGGGACGGTTTGTTGGGATATGTTACTGTATATCATTATCTCCCTATATATATATATATATATATATATATATACATATGTAAATAGATATATAAGAATAAGAATGCATTTGTCGCTGCAATGCTAGGGTGGTCTGCATGTTTAGTTGATGTGGTTACTACAGTATTATGGGTGGTTGCTAGGGCCTTGCAAGATGGTTGCTAGGGTGCTCTGGGTGGTTGCTTACTGGCTTGTGCTTACCCAAAAATGGCTTGGGTCCCTCTGTCAATTTAACAGTTTGTTCAAATCCAAAATCACGATAAGTCATGGGATCTTTTCAACAAGCTGCATGATTTAAGGAAACAAATGTAATTAAATAAAAAACACCTTGCAGAAAGCATACAAACACACATACCATGGATCCAATATAGTCTGATTCACAATTGTGCAAATTTTATTTCACCGATATGCAGACCACCCTAGCATTGCGGCGACAAATGCATTCTTCAGAAAATGTAAAAATTTCATTTAACACATTTGAAAGGCATTTCCCGCTCTCTGTGCCACCGCTGTGGTGGTCTCAGTATGCCAGCGCACTGTTATTCCTGGAGTGCTACATCAGAGGCTGGGCCGATGGCTGGAGCCGTCTGGTTCTGGCTGAGATCCAGCAGGCAACAGCAGTGCCGAGCAGGAGGGAGGAGTGGGCCCGTCCACAGAGGTGTGGGTGGCCCAGTGGGCAGCTCAGTCAGAAGCAGTATTGCTCTGGGACCCAAGGTGGTCTGTACCCTTCCTTTGGGTGGTCTTACTTAGTTTCCTCTTCTTGTTGTTTGTTAGTGATTTCAGCTTGAGTCACATACTTCAAAGCCATTTACAGACCCCTCTTTTTCTCCTCTCACTCGCTGTCTCTCACACTCTTTCTACATGTTTGCAAGACAAACAAACATCCAACCAACCCCTTCTGACCTCCGCATGTCTCCATAGGTGAACACCAGCTACCCAGTGCAATATCTGCTTTTCATTCAGTCTTGATTGCGTCTTTTCATTATACCTCATTACGGGTGTTCGGTGTGAAAATTCAGTGCAACATACATTTTAATGTGGATGAAAAGCTGCTAATGCACCTGTTCAGACAGACGCAAACATGATTGCATACCATCAATGTTGAAGGAGACTTATTCTAACGGGGTTGCACGATTCAAGTCAGAAAAATAAAGAAACAGGTTTACAGTGCTTGTTTGTAGGGCTGCGCAATTTGGACAAAATTTTGTGATTATTTATCAGTAATGCTGTGTAATAAGAGAGTGAATTTGTACTTTCATTCAGCCCATCTTGCGTTTTTTTTTTTTTTTTCACCTCTGCATTGGTCTGAACAAACAAATTGCATGGGAATAGCTGAACTTTCATGCTAAACATTTGTGTTGCCGTGAACAGACCTTCACTCTTGAAATGTCACAGTTGTTTTTGGGGGCAGGGTCACAGCGAGGGCAGAGGGGAGAGATTTAACAAAAGGGTCAGGCCGAGCTTTTGGAGTGCGCTCGACTCTTGTGTCTCTCTCTCTAAAGCTGTAATTACAGTCGAGACGTCCAGATGAGCCGTGCGGCACAGCTCAGTGCGCTTCGAGTGTTTTCTCTCCTCAGCAGCCAGCTTTACTGGCCGGTATCCTATGTCCACTCCACACTGAAGCCAGCGGTTTGCCTGCTGGATGATTCAAAGTCACTGTTGCGTAGACAGCAGAGGACATACGCTAACAGCACTATAGAGGCGGAAATGTCCCAGCACAGAAAGGACGAGTTCTAGAGCAACGTGAGAGGGATAAACGAAATCCCGTGGGTCAGGAAATGCAGTTATTAGCGAGCCCTTTCTCTGCTGAGTCCAGGCATACAGACGCCCCCTCTTCCTGTTCCTTTGCTATTTATACATTCATACACATCTTTAATCATTTATACTGCAGGGAGAGGAGTGAGTGGGTTAATGAAACGGATGTGGGCTCTTGGAAGGCTCACTTGGCACTGGTTTTGGCAGTTAATCATATTGTAATCTTGATTCTGTCTCTACACGTGAACCTCCGCTTGGCTGGTGTGAGTAGATGAGAACAAAAACTTACCTGAAAGGTCAGAGGTCACCAGTGTGTGAATAGTGAAGGGAGTTTGATTGGCACAGCTCTTGAGCCATGTCTGCATCACAGTTTGTGCTGCGCATGCAGAAAATGAACCATTACCTCACGTGAACTCTGTGCCCTTTCACAGCATTACTGCATTACTCAACCTTGACTGAGATTAACTGATCAAAATCTGTCCTTGGACAAATTAAATTGTCTTTTAGTCAGACTTTGCAAAACTCGGACTGGTATGATACTAACCCGACTGAAATCTTTTAAAGCGCATGCAGTTCATCCTAACCACAATTATCAGCATCGTATATTTAATTCTTCAGTGTTGTTTCTTTCGATTATAAATCGTTTTGTATATGTTGACAGAGACGTGAAGACGGAGACGTACAAAAAAATGACATTTTTGTAGCTCAATTGTAATCAATTTGGTCATTTTGCGCTTTTGAACAAAAGATATGGATGCCAACCGTTTAACCTGTCTGATTTGAACAAATCTTGAAAATTACCAACCCGGGACGCTTTATTGTTCAGAAAACGCAATTGTTAGTAAATTGCGTCATGGTTTGTCTATGCTTGGTGTTCTTTGGTCCGTAATGTATGGATGGCCCCTTGACCTCAGGGCCTGTTAGAGCAACTATGGCCTCTGTCTCACACTAATTATGTCACTACATTAACAGCTAGTTGTTATCCAAACCTCTTAACCCCTTCTAAGTATGTCTGGTGTGCGACCAGATAAGGTCACCCCCCAACACAGACCTCCGTGTAGAGATACCAGCCCTGTGCCGATGGAACGGAAGACAACTGGGCCTTCCTCTGAATTCTTGATAAAGCTGTGTCTGGGCTTCTCAGGAAGTAGGATACAAGGGTTTGTTGTGCTAGAGATTATGCAGCTGACCATGTAGCAATATGGAAGCCACTCTAACAAACATTTCCCCTGTTGTCAAAACTGACACTTACACCGTGTATACATCAGACACACGAACAGCAAAAAAAAAAAAACCATCCAGAATTATCAATGGCGCTGCTTACAGTGGAAGCTAAAAGACCTGCTGCTGTCTGTTATTTCATTCCCGTTAATGAATTGACAAATAGACAACAATACAAGGTTCTTTTATATCTCAGATTTGTATTTCTTGACTGTTTTCTTGAATTGAATATTTATGATAAAGCTTACTTTGCAAGTTTGCATGCCAACAAACTTGACAATTTATTATATTATATTAAATAACAATTTATTTTGACATATTTCACAGCACTGCATTTTTCCATGTTTTATTTTACTCCCTACATATGTTGCATGTCCTTACTGTAATAACAGTAAATCATGCATAATTACATGCCCTAACCCTATAGTATGCACATTGTACTTAAAGGGAGAGTCCACCCGAAAATGAAAATTCTGTTATAATTTACTCACCCTCTAACCCCTATATAAATTTCTTTGTACTGCTGTACACAAAGGAATATATTTGGAAGAATGTTTGAAACCAACCAGATCTTGCCCCCATTGAATACCATAGTAGGAAAAAAAAAATACTATGGTTGTTAATGGGGGGTGAGATCTGCTTGGTTACAAACATTCTTCCAAATTTCTTCCTTTGTGTAAAGCAGTACAAAGAAATCTATACAGCTTTGGAACAACTTGGATGAGGATGAGTAAATGATTTCCTTTTTGGGTGAACTATCCCTTTAAGTGTATAATTATACTGTAACAATGACAACTTAAAGTGTAACCTTCATATAGTATTTATATTTATTTGTATATATTTTTTATTTTTTTATTCATTGCTGCGCTATTGTTAAGTTTCACTAATATCTACTACCATTTTTTGTATTGATTTGTGAAAACCTTGCTTTATTTCTCACTGAAGTTAGGAAATGAGAAAGCTTACCCTTCTCTATGTTTCCTGATCAACGAGAGACCACTCCCTTATTCACACCATTTCCTTTTCTAACATTTGTATTGCACAACTCCTGCTTGACAACCGCACCACTGACTCTGTGCACGTGTGCGTATGATGAGTTGGCAGAGTAGCCAGTGATGGTGGTTTACAGAAAGAGTGCTCTGCAAGAAAAGTCAGTTGCTGCAGAGACTGAGCTGCTGCCAGCATGTGATCTTCTTTTTTAAACACACACAGCTTGAGTTGGTTCTCCCTCCTGCAGTCGTAAAGTAAGACAGAGGCTGCAGACCCAGTGAAAAATCCCCTCGCTGATGCACTGAACACCCCCGCCCACTGCAGGAGTCGAAGGAGTACCTCAGTACATGTTCAGAGAGCGTTTGCTGTCTTACTATATGTATTAATATGAATGTACAAACACGCAAATTTCCTGTCTTGCACATGTTTTGCATAAGAATTCAGGTGTATGTAGTTCATGAATCATGGGACTGGAATGATTTGCAACTTTGATCTGCTGCTGGTTGCTCATAAGAAAAGGAGAGTGCATGTTAACTCTTTATTATTTGTTTTCAATCCAGGTCTGTGACAATAATCAAAGATGTCGTCTAAGATGCAAAGCTCTAATAATATAGCCCAGGCCAGAAGGACTGTTCAACAGCTACGGATAGAAGCTAACTCAGAGAGAATAAAGGTAAATGAATTGTTCGTTATTGTTACAAAAATGTACTGTGACATACCATGGTGTTGGTATAAATAATTTAGTATGAATGATATATATTTGTGTGTTTTGTTTCTGTTTTTAGCTAGGACATGGGAGAACCCCATGTTCCTTACCCATTAAATTGACCAAATTGAAACATTTGATGAAAATTTTGAAACAACTGACAGTCCTAGTTATTTACTTTTGAAGACTTTTATTTTGAGATGTGGTACTGTAGTGGTTAAAGAAACGTATTTTGAAAAAAGGCCTGTGTTTTTTGTCCTACAACAAAAGTCAACTGGATTCAGTAGTGTTTTGGACACCACTAATGTTTATTGCATGGTCAAAAGTAGTTTTTAGATTAGTAGATTAGTAGATTTCAAGAACAAAAGTCATAGAGCGGCCAGAATTTTCATGTTTGAACGAGCTATCACTTTAATGAAGTAATAGTTCATTTACTTGTACACTTCACATTATGTCTCCTCTCTGCAGGTGTCTAAAGCTTCTGCAGACCTCATGCATTACTGCAGCGAACATGCCAAGTATGATCCTCTGCTTATGGGTATCCCAGCTTCAGAAAACCCTTTTAAAGATAAAAAGCCCTGCACTATATTGTAGTGGGATATACTTGAACTCTTGATGTGTTTTTGATGTTCCTTTTATTGTTTTTTCTTTTCTTTTCTTTTTTTTTTAATAGAAAGAATATAATCTTCAAACATTCATTCCCTTTTCGCCTTAAAGTGAACTAAACCCTGAGCCATTATTTGATTGTATCCATAAATCTCCTGACTAGAAGTATTGTCCATGAAAAGGAGTGTCAAAGCACCTAGTAAACAAACCATTTGTGCTGCAAAGACAAAACCAACCCACGAATGAATTTCAAGCTTTAGGGCACAGCAAAGATGAGTTGTTTGCTTTGTGATGGTGTCCACTGATGCGGTTGTGTCTTCTGCAAATAAAGGATGAGGTCAGAGTTGGCAGTTCTCAGCCACACTAATATCACGAAACACAGGAAACCATCATTTAATGACTGTACTCTGTAATAATTATCTGCAGATAAGCAGAGCCTCATCGGTGGTTCAGTCGCAGGGAGTGTGGGGGATTATTGTGAGGGGTGAAATGTCAGCATCGCGAATGTGTGGAGGGTGCTGTGCTCACTGGAGGAGGAAACAGGTGTCTTAGGAGGCGTCACATTGACGCAATGCTGCTCCGGCCCTCCCTCATTAACTCACTCCTTGAACAGTGGACTGATACAAAGCTAACTGCTCCTGTCAAATCACTACACGCAACATCGTGCCCTTTTCTTTTTCTCTCAGTAAACCGAGGGAGGCGTGTTTCAAAAGTTCAACAACTGCCAAACCTCGCAGATTGTGTTCATGCGGTCATGGAAATGGACAAAATGTGGGTAACACTTTACAGTAAGGCTCAGTTCATTGATATTAGTGTATTAGGAGTCACAAATGAAAAATTCATGAATGAATTGTTAATTCATTCTCTCTCATACTATATGAACTCATTTTAATTACTTGTTAAATGTTAAAAATATATACTAAAGTTTAGGTCAGTAAGATTAAAAAAAAATATTTCTTATTAACATTCTATTCATAAAAGAAACCTGAAAGAATTGTTTCCACTGGGAAAATAAGAAATCTTACTTGAGCACCAATCAGAACTGATTATGACATAACTGCTGTGCCATCACAGTAATGAATTGCATTTTAAAATATGTATTTAAATAGAAAACTTTTATTGTAAATTGTAATAATATTTCACAGTGTATTTCAAATATTTTTCCCCTGTATTTTTTTTTTTTAATTAAATTACAGGGTTTGCTCACCCAAAAATGAAAAGAAAAAAAAATCAATTACTCAACTACCACTTTTCAAGTTCATAAAGAGATGGTAAAACTAACCCATATGAATCGGTTTTAGTCGAAATTTTCTGAAGAGACATGATCACTTTGTATGAAGACCATATTGAATTTAGGCTGTTATTAAAATAATAATAATAATAAAAACATATTGGTTTGGAACGACATGAGGGTGAGTAAATGATGACAGAATTGTAATATATATTTAATGCCAGGATTAATAGTTCATGATACTTGTATTAACTAATGTTAACACGTTCAACCTTATTGTAAAGTGTTACCAAACTGTGTCCGATTTACCCATTTCACAGAACCTCCATTCTTTAAATGTCCACTTTCAGTAAATGGGATCATATTTTACATTTACAATACTTTATTGCAAATCATAGTACATAATATATTGTAACCTTTTAATGATTATTTACAAGATGCCTTATACGTTAATGTACGCATTTCTTCTGACTGTTTTATTATGATTGTGTAAATGAATGCCATCTCATTCTGGGATAGAAACTCACAAAGGGTCACATATGATTTTTCTGTAGCTACACACTGAGCACATAATGATTTATTTGATTGTAGTGATTTTTGTGACTGTTATAATCATGTATTTTGACATCATTCCATGTTTACAACTTCTGTCATTTTTTTTCTTTTTTTTTTTTTTTTTTCCAATACTCTTGTGAATTGCCACGCATTTAATGATAGTGAGTGTGGAATGCCTTTATGACTCAGCTGGCAGAAAACAACTTAAACCAGCTGAACCAGCCTTAATTAAGTATTTCTGACTCGTTCACTGCAGCGCTCCAGTCTCGAGACGACAACCAGAGTTAAACTACTCTGAACTACTGGCGCTGCTGTCCCACAGACTGCTTCACTGTGTCTTCATCATTACACATCTGTGTCATCAGTCTGGATAGATACCCAGGCAGACATCTGATCCTCGTCTTCTGCATCAATAAGGATTTCTCATGCAACTGAACTCGCTGAATGATTTGTATGATTTGAATGGCAATTTCAGCCATGCTGTCTTGTTGAGTGATGCTTTTACTTTTAATGTGACATTTTTGTAATGTTTCCCAAAAGTTGTATTGAGTTGTCACAGTGGCCTGTTATTTGGACAAATGTGTTTTTCTTGATGCAGTGGTCAATTCTGAAGGTGCTTTTGTAGAAATATGACATGCACAATCTCCTCGGTTGCCTTTATATTTTTTATATTATTATTATCATGAGAAATATTCAGTGTCACCATATTTGAGTGAATTTTCCATCTTGCTCTCCTTGTGCAGAAGAGCAGGGTCCCAAATATTGCATTTTAGATGGTGTGTTTTTCCAACAAAATATAGTTTTAACCTCAGTTTTGTTGTCGTTTCATGTTTAAGTCCAGTCTTAAGTTTACATTTATTTATTTGTTTGTTTATTTAATTCAATTCCATTCAAGTTTATTTGCATTGCACTTTTCAAAATACATATTGTTTCAAAGTAGCTTCACATAAAATGCATGTTTCAATGTTACAGTCATATTTAGCATATGCTTATACAAGCTGAAGCATTTATTACAAAATTACAGGATATACATTATGTTTGGCGTCAATAAGAAACTATTACAAAGAAACTTACTTTTATAATAAATCAAAAGTGACTGTAAAAAATTTACATTAATACTATATATATATTTATAGTTTTAAATCTCTCTCTCTCTCTCTCTCTCTCTCTCTCTATATATATATATACAGGTGCTGGTCATATAATTAAAATATCATCAAAAAGTTGATTTATTTCACAAATTCAATTGAAAACGTGAAACTTGCATATTCATTCATTACACGCAGACTGATATATTTCAAATGTTTTATTTTTTTTTAAATTTTGATGATTATATAAACTATATGATTATAAATATAACTATATATTCCTTATAACTAAGGAAAATCCAAAATTCAGTATCTCAGAAAATTAGAATATTGTGAAAAGGTTCAATATTGAAGAAACCTGGTGCCAGACTCTAATCAGCTAATGAACTCAAAACACCTGCAAAGGCCTTTAAATGGTCTCTCAGTCTAGTTCTGTAGCCTACACAATCATGGGGAAGACTGCTGACTTGACAGTCGTCCAAAAGATGACCATTGACACCTTGTACAAGGAGGGCAAGACACAAAAGGTCATTGCAAAAGAGGCTGGCTGTTCACAGAGCTCTGTGTCCAAGCACATTAATAGAGATGCGACGGGAAGGGAAAGTGTACAAGCAATAGGGATAAACGCACCCTGGAGGGGATTGTGAAACAAAACCCATTCAAAAATGTGGGGGAGATTCACAAAGAGTGAACTGCAGCTGGAGTCAGTGCTTCAAGAACCACTACACACACTTATGGGTTTCAGCTGTTCCTTATGTCCAGCCACTCTTGAACAACAGACAGCGTCAGAAGCGTCTTGCCTGGGCCAAAGACAAAAATGACTGGACTGCTGCTGAGTGCTCCAAAGTTATGTTCTCTGATGAAAGTAAATTTTGCATTTCCGTTGGAAATCAGGGTCCCAGAGTCTGGAGGAAGAGAGGAGAGGCACACAATTTACGTTGAATTAGGTCCAGTGTAAAGTTTCCATAGTCAGTGATGGTTTGGGGTGCCATGTCATCTGCTGGTGTTGGTCCACTGAGTTTTCTGAGGTCTAAGGTCAACGCAGCCATATACCAGGAAGTTTTAGAGCACTTCATGCTTCCTGCTGCTGACCAACTTTATGGAGATGCAGATTTCATTTTCCAACAGGACTTGGCACCTGCACACAGTGCCAACGCAACCAGTACCTGGTTTAAGGACCATGGTATCCCTGTTCTTAAATGGCCAGCAAACTTGCCTGACCTTAACCCCATAGAAAATCCATGGGGTATTGTGAAGAGGACGATGCGCTATGCCAGACCCAACCATGCAGAAGAGCTGAAGGCCACTATTAGAGAAACCTGGGCTCTCATAACACCTGAGCAGTGCCACAGACTGATCCGACTCCATGCCACGCCTCAAGATTTCTAAAAATCCTTTCTTTGTATTGGTCTTAAGTAATATTCTAATTTCCTGACATACTGAATTTGGGATTTTCCTTAGTTGTCAATTATAATCATCAAAATTAAAAGAAATTTGAAATACATCAGTCTGTGTGTAATGAATGAATGAATATAATATACAAGTTTCACTTTTTGAATGGAATTAGTGAAATAAATCATTCTAATTGTATGACCAGCACCTGTATGAATAAGTGTGTGTGTGTATTTTCAAGTATTTTTTATGTCACTATAAGAAATGTGTATTCAATTACTGCCTTATACTTTCTAACATATCCAGGTGTTCATGGTCTCAGTTTTCCCACTTGCTCTAATTTCTCTGATATTGTTTTATTTGGGGCTCCAGGTCAAAGCCTTGTTGTTATGTAATGATCTCAGTAGATCTCCCCTCATGCCCGCCACACTCAGAAATGGGTCAGGCTGTATACTGCCCTATATTGATATAATCAGTGGAGCTTCTTGCGGTTGATTGATGAACAGGCTTTGTGCTCGTGTCAGCTTTAGTGATAGAGTTACTTGTCATCTCAGTGGAAAAGCTTCAGGATAAACCCTGTAATCCTGTATAATGGAAACAAGGAGCCATTTATTTGTTATTATCCAGCTATACTAGAGCTTTCCAAAAACACAGGTGTCCATTAAACGAGAAGGATATTAATGCTTGGATTGGTATTTCAGGATTTTTTTTTTTGTGCAGCACTGTAGTGTTGCTCTCCTGAGGTTAAAAGAGTTAATCTCACCACTGCAGAACCTAGTATTTTTTAATATTTGGCACTATGAGACAATAGAGTATCTGTTCGCAGTTTTACTTTTTTAAACTAAATAAAACAAAACACTCTAGCACAGGAGGACACATGAGAACTTCACAAGAGAAACAAAAACTAACCTTCAACATATAACACCAGACAAAGAACTGAACAAACCAAGAGCATCAAACAATGAGGAACTCAACAAAAAACAGGTGAACAAAATTAATAACTGTGGAAACAAACTAGTAACTAAAACAAAAGGAAACAGGAATGTATCACTGCTGTTAATTATGCTCACCAAGGCTCCATTTATTTGATCAAAAATACAGAAAAACAAAGTAAAACTGACATATTGTTAAAATATTTTATAAATTTTCTATTTTAACATATTTAATTATACAATTTATTCCTGTGATGGAAAAGATGATGTTTTTGCTGATTTGGTCCTCAAGAAACATTTCTTATTATTGTCAATGTTGAAAACACATGTGGTTTTTTTCAGGATGCTTTGATTAAAAGAAAGAACATAATTTGTTTGAAATTGATCAATTTTTTTAACAATGTAAAAGTCTTTACTGTTACTTTTAATCAATTTAATGCATCCTTTTTGAGTAAAATATTTTTTTTCTTAAAGAAGTGTAACGTTAAGTATAGTGTAATCATGCATGATTTGTAAGCAAAGGATTAATTACAATAGCTTTTTACTTCTCTGAGAAGATGAACATTAAATTGTTTGATCTGTGGCACTGCAGTCAATCCCTTCAGAAACATTAGCATACCTCATGCGTGGGAACAGCCGACATCTCACTTCCACCTATAAAATTATGGCCCCATATACATAAAGCTGGAGTTTCCCAGCTCTAGGCACTTTTAGAGAGAAAGTACCACTGTGTCACTCCATTTACCTGCATACCTGTATTTAGCAGGATGAGGTTAATGGCAGGCTGGGTGGTAGAAACTCCAAAGGTCACTGCAGCAGGGGCATAATGTCGGCCTGTATTCTTCAGCCTAGTACAGAAATATTCCTCCCTAAATGTCTGGCTTTCTGTTAGGGCTTTTTGCACCACAGTTGTGTGTGTAGTCAAGTGTAGTAAAGATTCAATTGTAGGTACAAATTCATTTCTTAACTAAAACACTTAAATGCACCATGTCGTTCTTTTTGATACCAAAGATTCTCCTTGCAGGGAGCCTAAGGTACAAAGAAAAAAATAAACTTCTTTATATTCTTCACAACGCACACACACACACACACACACACACACACAGATTTGTTTTGCTATCTTAGCGAGGACATTGCATAGACTTCCATTGATTCCATTGATCCTAACTCAACCCCTACTCCTAAGTCTACCCATCACAGAAACATGTGACCATCACTAGATTTAAATAAAAACATATTTTGGCTGATTTATGTCTTTTTATCAAGCGAGGACCAGTCAATGTCCTCACTAGTGGGTTCAGAAAGTATTTCACGATATAAGTGAAGACATTTGGTCCTCACAAGTATAGTCAAAACATGTACACATACACACACACACACACATATCTATATTCAAGATTTTTTTTTAATTTCATAGTTGTCAGTATAATTATTCTGCTCAATGAATTTAATGATTTCTAATCTGACCTTTAGAAAACAGAATGGTCATTAGTGTCAAATTCTTTGATTTTTTTTCTTCCCTGAAACAAGATATATTTTTGCAGATATTAATTTAATTTATATATATATATATATATATATATATATATATATATATCAATGAACAATGAACAGTAATCTGTTAATTCCAACATTTACCAAATACATTTTTTAAATCAGAAGTTGTATCTTAACATTACTAAATGCACTGCGAACTAACACGAACAAACAATAAAGAACTGTATTTTTATTAACTAACATTAACACTATTAAAACTATTAAATGCCGTAAAAAATATATTGCTTGTTGTCAGTTCATGTTAGCTATTGCATGAACTAGTGTTAACAAATGGGACTTTACTGTAAAGAGTTACTGATTCAGTTTAAGTGAGATTGATGATAACAAAGGTCATGAATGAACACACACAATCAAATGTTCATTAAATTAAAACAATGTTTTAATATCGACGGATGACCGATACGTTCCCATGGGAACATATCGAACACCGAGGATCAGTTTCCTGTTTAAAAATATGGCCTAATGACCCAGTTCTTTTGTACAAAAAGTCTGAATTCTGCTTCCCAACATCAGCTGCTTGAGCAATGCAGAAGCTTTAGCTGGAAATGAAACAACAGTTTACAGCGGTATTCAGAGTACATTAGGGTCTTTCCAGTCTTCTCTCTCTTTGTTCCATCTCACTCTTGCTGTGAACTCAGCAAAGGGAACAGAGGGCTATTTTTAGTTGCTGCAGCCTTGAATAGCCTTGCCTTATTCTCCCTTTTTTTCTTTTCTTTGTGCACATTTGAACTCAGCCATCATTTTGCATGTCCCCCACCCTGTCTGTATGCTGATGCTTCCAGGTATGATTCACTCTTTCAGTGCCGTTTCTATTTCTGGCTTGGTCAGGGCCCGGATTATCTTGTTTTGTGTAAAAACACAAGGCCGCGATGACCCGACGTCATGCGTCTCCCAGCTGCCATAGTGAACGTAATGGAATTCTCTGTCCCGCCTACTTGTGGAAATAGCTTCTTTTTTTTTTTTTTTTTAGCAATACAAGAAAAGCTGTTAGAATGGTTTTCAAAATGCTGTTGACAAAACAAAGCCCAATGACACCTGTCAAATATACCTGCCTTATGAAACATTTATCATGTGGTGTATTTATATTATAAAATTATATAAAGTTTAGTGCAAATAAATGTTTTTTTTTTTTTTTTTCACGTGTGTTCACGGTTTAAAGTACTGTAGGAATGCATTGATGTTAAAATTCCACAAAAACTAAATCCAATGCTTTCAAATGCTAAAAGAGGGATTTATGCATCTGAACATTTTAATGTACAGTTTGGAAAACGAATTTTCATTTTAAGATTTGCTAAATATTACTTTACAGTTTTTGTAAAAAGCTAAAATAACTATTCAGACACTAAAACAACTCGCAGACAATAGAAACACTGCCAAATACATATACATAGGTCAGACATTTTATTTTTTTAACAATGAGGATGAAAGCAACAATATAAATACAATGAATAAATTAACAATTTAAAATACAGAGAACATATTCCAGAATAGTTCAAATAAAAACAAGTGACTCATTTCTATCTAATTCAATAAAGACTGTAGTATATTCCCTTTTAAATAATTATAATAGGACAGCGTTAGTATCATAAGTTATGTTTTTAAATGGCAGAGTCTGCAAAAGGGTCATGCCCAACATTTAATCCGTTTCATCTGCGACAGTCTGATCGCATTTCATTGAGTAGATTCCAGTCGGTGTTACTCCAGTCTGTACTGTAATTCAGCATGTGTGATTCAGTTTCCTGCACGGTCTCGTTTCCCAGCAAACTGCGGGACTTGTCATTCTCTGGCAGCACTGCGAACATAGTGCTGAGTCATTCTTCCTGCTCTGGGGTGAAACCATGAGTCGACTGTCCAGCACTTCTGATCATTGGGTTTGCCGGAATACATTTAATCCATTGCATTTCGTTAATCCGTTCTCCTTCTCACTGGCATTAAGTTTCATCCAGAGTAGAAACAAATCTAGTGCAGTAGCCCGTGAAAGCCGTTACATAGTTTGCCCACTTCTGTTCATCGTTCAGGCAGATTGATCACCGGCACCCACTGGTCCAAACCCCGGCTGTCTCTGCAGAATCGATTCAGCTTGCTGAGGGCTGGATCCTTCCACGTGGATGACTGTGGATTCTGTCAGAGAAGAGAGTGACTTTGTAAACGTGAAGTGCACTTGTATATTGCGTGTATTCTAGATCAATTCAGCAAGTGACAAGCACTTGTTTTCAAAGGGCCTCTCTCTTTAATTTGTTAAAGATGGTCACTTCACAGAGCTTTTCTTCCAGGAAACGGTGTTTGCAGAAACGCAGCACTGTTGCACAGGAAGTTCTGTGAATACTAAAGGCGGCCACAGAAGTTCAGCACTGCTATTAGAGCACTCTGAAGAGCTGTCAGTTTACTGCAGCTCCAGACTGGCTGGAATTCCACATCACAGACGCTCTGATGGATCACTGCACTTTAAGCTACTTCAGGCGTGCCGCACTCAGAGAGTTTAACTAAACCTTCCGGACAGTTAATAATATGAATATGAATGAACAATTCTGCAGCTGTGATCGAATTTCGAGTTCGAGCTACGAGGAGAGTGAAATGACACTTACGGTGACTAATACACAGTGTAGGTCCATGGACTCTCCTCCCGGTTTCACGCCCTCCAGGATCTCCGCCAGACGTCTCATGTTGTTCACGCGCAAGATATTAATGTCATTCTCACAACAGAACGCTTGAATCAAGGTGAAGTGAATCTGGAGCGCGACATCTTTCGCATCCTCCTCATCTGTGGCCAGCAGACATAAGACCACGTTGTCTGGGTCCCTGAGAAAATGTCAATCAAAGTACATTTCAAAATGCGCAGAGCTAGAAAAGCATCCAATGAAACCATGAGGTAAAAGAGGTCCACTGTCTATTTTTAAACCATGAAATGACCTTCCAATGACAACTCACACGTTAAGCGACTTCGCTGCCTCATAAACTCCCACAGTGATGCATCCCTGAGGTAATGCAGCAGTCAGAACCTCTTCCAGTGCCTTTTCGATCGTGTCCATTCTAAGAGACGATTAAGAAACACATGAGCTTCGACTTACAAAACGAGCAATACATAAACAGGTAATTGAAGGGAGAACGACAGAGGAATCTGACCACTTTCACACAAAGATTGTTGTTCGACCAAACTTCTGCAGGAGTTGCAGCAGAGCATTTAAGAGAGTAACGAGACAAAAGTGCAATGAAAGACGCCTCCGTTAAAACTAGCGCAAGCAGATCACCGAGAGGAAAACTGTATTAAACATTCAAAAGATTTGTGACCATTGTGCTTTTTCAACGGCACAAACGAACAACACGCGCGTGATGTTAGGAGAAATGAATATGCAACAACTGTGAGTTTTATATGAAAACATACCTTTCCGTTGCGTTGTCTCCACTCGGTTCTTCAAAAGTCATATTGCACATTAGAACCGGATATCTTTAACGTATGTGCTCTCTATTAGCATGAAATCCTGCGCGATCCAGCCCGGAATATGCAGCTCGTGCAGAGTGTAGTGATAATATGACGCTCGTATCATGAGTCAGTAGAGTACGCGCTCCGGTCTCATTTACATATCGTCCCTGATTGGTCAGCTCACATGGACGCGCATACAGTGACCGTTCATTTTACAAAGTTAAATTACATACAGTAAAATACAGTTACATTTAAAATAGATGCATTTATTTTATAAATATTTTATATGCATGCACCATCATAATTTGTAGTCAACGACATCAGAATATAGTAACAAAATAAATAAATAAATAAATAAATAAATAAATGAAAATAAATGATGCTGCTTCAGTCCAACATAAGCTTTCTAAAACGACGAAATTCGAATGATCAACGTGACTAAAGTGACATCTGGTGGCGGAGTAGTGAAAGTCTTCAAATTTTTTGTTCAACTTAAATTTGTGAAACGTTCTTGCTCATTGAAATTATATTAAATAAATAATATGAATAAAGATTACATAAGATAAAATATAAATGTGGACATTTTTGGACATCATTTTGCTAGTTTAGTAGTCTCCAGAAAACTTTTAATTAGTTAATGCATTGTATTATATTACTGTTAAACAAATCTACATTTTTTATTTATTTATTTTTTTGCGGTGAAGAAAATAAAATACGTGGTACTTCGCTTAGTACTTGAAATCTTACCGAGAACCGTAACAAATGCAGTTAATTTCGTTTACGGATTAATTACCAAGGCTTGGTCAGTTAATTGCTTAATTTAAACATAAGTAAAAACATAATTTATTTACCTAAGTTAACTTTGTAAAGAATTACTTAGTTGTAAGAATCACTTTTGCAACTGAAATTTTGCGCAATTCCCTTCACAACATGGCAGTCACCTCCTCCCATGAGTGAGACTGTGTTTCTCCAAAGTGTGTCCGAGCAGCTCCAGCGTCTGTGCGCGATAGTTCCGCACGACGTGGCAACTTCAAATATTTGGGAGTGAGTGCAGAAAGCTCAGGCGCCTGTCAAACCTATGCAAACACACTGTAAGTCCAGCTTTGATTTATTTCAGATTTACTGTTACTATACTGTTTACTGATATTATTTCAGATTTACTGGATGATTTAGATTACTGTTTATATATATAAATATACCTACTCGAATATACATATACATATATGGAGCATTGTTTTTTGTTTAAGTGCATATTAGTATTTTTTTACACAAATGCATGGCTTAAGTGATGCATTTAAGGTAAAACTAATAAAAATCCCATATCCAGCTGTTGCATAGAGCTGACAACAGCTGTTTAGCCACTGAGAGATGCATCAGACATAAGGTGTATTTTGACTCCCTTGATTTCCCATTTAGGGGTTGAAGGGCAGAGAAGAGATACTTTGAGACTAGAGTAAGGCAGGTCCATGAGTCAGCTTTGTGTTGTGCTTTGAAATGATGTGGCATGTGCACTTTGAAACTGTGACAGGACACACAGTACACAGTGAACTGCGAATGTCTATATGGAAAACATCTCACATAGAACCCTGTGAGTTACCTTCAATTTGATTTGAAGAGAAATACATCTGTAATGCTATTGTGAATTGTTACATTATTATATATTAAAAATAAAACATTAAACTTACAGTACACTCTTTTATAATTGCATGACAGTTACAGTTTTTAGATCCGGTCTTGAGCTGCTTTTTACTAACATTTAAATGAATAATTTGATACAATGCACTTGTTGCACAGATACATGTTTTTACATTGTACTTATATGTTAAAAATACTTGTAATTACAGCCGAAATTAATTTCTGTAATTACATCTGTAATTACACTGCTGTGTTGAACATTACCTTACACCTTAACCCTGACTTTAAAGTAATTGCTAAATCTGTTGTTAATCTTACCCGTATTCCACCTCAATAGCAGCAGATGTTTTTTTTTGCAATACAAAATGAACTCGATAAGTAAATTTTACTGAACAAACATTTTTTTTCCTCCGTAAATATATAGTAGTTAAAGAGACCTTATAAAGTGGAACCAGTTTTTCATACACCCCGGTAAAATACAAACTGTAATATACACTTTGGTTCTAATGTCTTTAGGTATATCATGTTACCACTAAAACACTTACAGAACTTAAAAAAACAAAGGTTGTTTTTGGTTTACTGCTCTCTCGCTGATAAACAGACTCTGTATCTATGCTCACTGATAGCATTTGTCTTAGTGAATATACAGCAGACAAAATCCTCCTCATTTCTTTGTACGTATTTTTTTTTTTTTTTCTAGGTATATCTTGCACTGTTTCATGTGATGGAGCCCAGAGGACAAGGCTGGCATATGCCAGGCCATCAGTACCAGTCTAGTGATAGAGACGACCAATACAGATCCTCCCACCAATCGCCATATTACTACCCACCTACAGACCCAAGAGGGAGAGAAAGACAGTGGCCCCATGTGGATCCTCGGTATGGAGGCTACATGGCCAGTCCTCCTCCTAAACCAGAGTATGCTCCTGGATATGCATCGAACCAACAATTGCACTTCAGACCTCACTCCAGGTAACAGAAAGATGATCCATCATGCAGCACAATTTGCTTTCTTAATAAACGTATTCCTCAGTAAACACATCTGAATGTCCTTAAAACAAAAATAAAATCTGAATGATTATTTAGCCAGTTGGCTTAACATTTATTGGCGTGCACTTTGTTAGATTTTAAGATTGTTTTACAGATTCAAATATAAGACTAAGGTGATTGTGAGTATACAGTTGGAGAAAAGCAACACGAAGTTGCACTTGTTCATAATTTGTAGATAGGGTAAGAAAAATACACACTAAATAGTTAATGATACTTTTTGTCATTTTACTTCTCACTTAAATTTCTGAAGTACATTAATCTGAAATCATAATTTTCAATAATTTTTTACCTGAAATCAAAACAAAAATATACACCTCCAAAGGTTTGTAGTCAGTATGATTTTAAAGATTTAGTAAATTTATCAGTGACAGTCAAAACATTAAGAATTAAAATTCTTATTAGTTAAAAAAAACTCATTTGAAACAAATCCTGTCCTTCTGAACTTTCTATTCATCTAAGAATGAAATTAAGGTTTTGGAGGAAAACACTGCAGGATTTTTCTCCGCCTAATGCAAGTGAATGCTGCCCAGTGCGGCCTTGGTTCAACTGTCGTTCATGAGATGGTTGAGTTCACGACCTTTTGCATGATGTCCGCACATTGGGAAGGTCACCCTTGACGTAGTTGGCGAGAGCCACCCTGTTGTTAAGAGGAGTTTACATCTACAAACAGACCATTTTTAACAGTAAACTGAAACAAATACTAATATACCATTTGTGTTGCTCTGTGCTCCTTCTTCACAATTCTTGCGGCCTGCATAATGCGTCACGACCTTCCCAATGTGCATACACCGTGTGGATATGTCAGTATATCATTTTCTGAAAATGATTCATCGTTTCGCTCGAGAAGACCCTTATTTGTTGGATGGGATCATGTGTAGAGCCCTTTGAAGCTGCCTAAAAATGGATTTTGGGCCATCAAAAACGCTCTATGTTTGGCACTATTCACTTGAATTAGATCCTGGAATCATGTTTTCCATCAAAATATTCATTTCTCTTTGGCTGAGAAAAGAATGTCATTTACTGTGCATAGTGGATGGCCTTGTGGTGAGTACATTTTGGGTGAACTATTCCTTTAAGCAGCTCTTTTCAACATTGGCAATAATAAGAAATGGAAATGAAATGGGATTAACAGTAAAGAGTCATTTTAAACTGTAATAATATTTCACGATAGAATTGTATTTGATCCTAATCTTTTGAACAACATTTAACATTACTATAGAGTAAAAGCAGCACCTTGTTATTATTTATCTGTGAATGAGCACAGTTTAAAATCCTTGGTGGAATATCTGTTCAGGCAGGAATACGACTACACCACTCCCAGCTACTGGCCCTACAGAGAAGACTACGGGTATTACGATTATCATGGGTACCACAGACAGCAGTACAGCTCCCCAGGTACGTAATATGTTTGTTTTTAATTCTCAGCGAAATTCAATCTCGTGTTTACCCCATTGCTGTTTTTTAGATGGTGGTGGCTGGAGCCAAACAGATGATTGGAGAACAGAGGGCAGAGGACTGCAGCATCAGTCTGCAAGAGCTTCATACATAGATCAGCAGGGGTCTGTTGATGGCTTATAGTCATGCACTACGATTCTGTCATGCCTGAAACATGTTTTCAGAACAATCAAGTGATTTTGCACATTTTATTTAACAGCTATAGTCTTAGAACAGACACTCAATATGGTGTTTCAGAGAGACAGCACAGAGAAAGTATGGAAAACGGACATGGAACGGAAGAGGTTTGTTTCCAGAAATCACTTTTCATAAGACTTTGGTGTAAAATATTTATACACATATTATACATTACTGTTCAAAAGTCTGGGGTGAGTAGATGTTTTTTTTTTTTTTTTTTTTTGAAAGAAACAAACACTTTTATTCTGCAAGGGCACAAAACTGAATATTTTAAAAATGAATGCTGTTTTTTTTAACTTTCCATTCATCAAAAAAATAAATAAATGAAAAATCATGAAAAAAATGTATCATAGTTGCCATGAAAATATTAAGCAAAACAGCTTTTTTCAACACTGATAATAAGAAATGTTTCCTAAGCACCAAATTATCATATTAAAATGATTTCGGAAGCATCATGTGGCAAGTCTGGAGTAATGGCTGCTGAAAATATAGCATTACATGAAAAATAGAAACTTTATTTTTGATCATATAAGTGTAGCTTTTGTAAACATAAGAGTCATCTTTCTCAATTGTTAAAGGTACACTATGTAAAAGTTTACAAAATGTATATAATGAGCAAGCACATCATGAATCCATCTTCCAAACCGTGTTTTGTCTTATCCTGAATCACTATGGTGAATTGAAATAAGGGTAATATTTTTTTTACCTTTTTAGGGGTACAACAGGTTGTCACTGGGGCAGTACCCTTCAAGAGACAACTTAAACCTCGTTCAGATGTCAGCCCAAATCCTATTTTTTGTGCATATAACTTTCTCACTCACATAAAAATAACGTAATTGTCAGACGTTGTCATAGGAAACAAGGCTGTGTTGTTGCAAAGTGCCAGACGAACAGAAAATGACAATAAAACAGAGAAATGTTTTGCAGACGACAGCCTCCTACGTTTCTGCTGCTGCCTCAAGACGCAGTAGTCCAGTTTTAATACGACAACATTTAAGGTCACTGCCCCTCAAACTTTTAAATGGTAATATATGATGTCTCTCAGGCTGTTTTTATTCTTCTTCGTCTTTAGGTGTATGATAGTGGAGCTCTTGCCAACTCTAAAGCATCAGGCCTGTCCTCAAGCAGCTATGAGCTCAGCCAATATATTAATGCAGGTGAACAGAGTGAACCAGAGCTCATATCTCACACAGGTTTGTCATAACCATAGTTTAGACACAAGATCTATCCAGTCTTCCTTTAATGCTTTGTGTTGTGCAGCAAATGTGTGGTTAAGTTTCCTTATACAGCAGTTCATTTCTAATCTTTGAATCTGATCTCTGGACTCAGTTTGGCTGGAATTGATTTGGTCATTTGATTCAGATGCTGTACCCATAGAGGTAGTCCCACCAAAGTTCTGCATCCCTCATGTGGCAGTGAGTTTTGGCCCTGCAGGTCAGCTGGTATGGGTCAGTCCAGTCCTTGCCTCTGAGGGTGAGCCAGCTCAAGTGGAACTCCACAGCTTGGAGGTTAGTAAGACATGGTAGGAACGTCTTTTAAGTTATTATTTGAAGTATTTTGGTGTATTAAATCTAATTAATGATTTCAGGTAATTCTCTGTGACACACAAGAACAGGAGAATATGAGAGACTATCCTGGACCATTGGCTAGGTAAGTTTCAAAATATCCCTCTCACAGTATACAAGAGTATTTTTCTCCTTAAAACTGCAGTGTTGGGTGGATTTAGTTAAATGGTGGGTGTATGATGGATATGACGATGTTATGTGTGTATACAGGGAGTGCAGAATTATTAGGCAAGTTGTATTTTTGAGGATTAATTTTATTATTGAACAACAACCATGTTCTCAATGAACACAAAAAACTCATTAATATCAAAGCTGAATATTTTTGGAAGTTTTAGTTTTTAGTTTTAGCTATTTTAGGGGGATATCTGTGTGTGCAGGTGACTATTACTGTGCATAATTATTAGGCACCTTAACAAAAAAAACAAATTTATACCCATTTCAATTATTTATTTTTACCAGTGAAACCAATATAACATCTCAACATTCACAAATATACATTTCTGACATTCAAAAACCAAACAAAAACAAATCAGTGACCAATATAGCCACCTTTCTTTGCAAGGACACTCAAAAGCCTGCCATCCATGGATTCTGTCAGTGTTTTGATCTGTTCACCATCAACCACAGCCTCCCAGACACTGTTCAGAGAGGTGTACTGTTTGATGAAGGACCACAGGTTCTCAATGGGGTTCAGATCAGGTGAACAAGGAGGCCATATCATTAGATTTTCTTCTTTTATACCCTTTCTTGCCAGCCACGCTGTGGAGTACTTGGACGCGTGTGATGGAGCATTGTCCTGCATGAAAATCATGTTTTTCTTGAAGGATGTAGACTTCTTCCTGTACCACTGCTTGAAGAAGGTGTCTTCCAGAAACTGGCAGTAGGACTGGGAGTTGAGCTTGACTCCATCCTCAACCCGAAAAGGCCCCACAAGCTCATCTTTGACGATACCAGCCCAAACCAGTACTCCACCTCCACCTTGCTGGCGTCTGAGTCGGACTGGAGCTCTCTGCCCTTTACCAATCCAGCCATGGGCCCATCCATCTGGCCCATCAAGACTCACTCTCATTTCATCAGTCCATAAAACCTTAGAAAAATCAGTCTTGAGATATTTCTTGGCCCAGTCTTGACGTTTCAGCTTGTGTGTCTTGTTCAGTGGTGGTCGACTTTCTGCCTTTCTTACCTTGGCCATGTCTCTGAGTATTGCACACCTTGTGCTTTTGGGCACTCCAGTGATGTTGCAGCTCTAAAATATGGCCAAACTGGTGGCAAGTGGCATCTTGGCAGCTGCACGCTTGACTTTTCTCAGTTCACGGGCAGTTATTTTGCGCCTTGGTTTTTCCACACGCTTCTTGCGACCCTGTTGACTATTTTGAATGAAACGCTTGATTGTTCGATGATCACGCTTCAGAAGCTTGGCTGTTTTAAGACTTCTGCATCCCTCTGCAATATATCTCACTGTTTTTGACTTTTCTGAGCCTGTCAAGTCCTTCTTTTGACCCATTTTGCCAAAGGAAAGGAAGTTGCCTAATAATTATGCACACCTGATACAGGGTGTTGATGTCATTAGACCACACCCCTTCTCATTACAGAGATGCACATCACCTAATATGCTTAATTGGTAGTAGGCTTTCCAGCCTATACAGCTTGGAGTAAGACAACATGCATAACGAGGATGATGTGGTCAAAATACTCATTTGCCTAATAATTCTGCACTCCCTGTATATATATATATTTCTCCAACAAACAACGAATTTATGAGTTGTAAAAGCGTTTGTAAGGATACTGATTGTTAAAAGGCTAATCACATTAATTACTGTTATGTGTCCGATGTTGTAAAGAGAGATACCATTGTGCAGCGTTTACCACAGTCTGAGTGAGTGGATCTCTGAGCTGGTGTGAGCGAGTGGAGTCAGGGCTAATTTGCATATTCATTGATTTGCATATAATAAGCGAGGCAAAAACATTTAAATATGTAATAATGGTGATCAAAGATTAGTTTTAAGGGATAAAAGTATTCACTACAGGGGGACTTTAAAGTTGCAAGACGTTAATCCAGTCTGAAAACTTTGAATAAATGCAAAATCTTTTTATAAGTGCAAAGTCTGAAAACTTATAAGTATAATAGTGTTTTTTCCTCAAAAGATTCTGCCAGGGACATCAACCGTCTTTGCTAAGGGTCATGTATGAAGGTCGATGATTCCTATAGAATGCAACAATGCCCATCCACGTTTTCAGCGGCCTTAGTTTCAAAAGTATTTTTCCTATTCAGTTTTCCGATAGGGATTTATTATTTGAAATATTTTATGATTTATTTAATTATTATTAAAAGTGCCGCTATTTTGTTGTTCTCCAACAATTGGTTTACTTCTGTCAAAGGTCAAAACACTTCTCAATATACATTGAAGCAACACCAATTTTCTTGAAACGCGTCTGAAACCCAAGGATCAAGGATTTGGCCTCTCTAAACTCCCCCTTTCCTAATTTTGACCCTCCTTTTGCCTAATGTGCTCTGAATGGTCAGATGGCCCAGTCAGAAATGTGAGTTTATATCTCATACATTCTTTCCATTCAAGTAACTGTTTTACTTGGACAAGTGAATGACCAATTTACTTGTTCGAAAGCTCATAACAACATAACAAGGCTTGAAGCAAATGAAAATTAGCCCAATCTTTACTCACCCTCAAACCACAGGTATACATGACTTTCTTCTTTCTGATGAACACAATCAGAGATATTTCGATAAATATCCTGACGCATCCGAGCTTTACAATGGCTGTAAATAGGGGTCACGAGTATGAGCTGAAGAAAGAGCCATTGATCATAAACGTGGACTCTACACGGCTCAGAGTGGATAATAAAGGCCTTCTGAAGCGAAGCGATGCATTTGTGAAAAAAAAAAAAATCCACGTTTAACAACTTATGAAGTAAAATATGTAGCTTTCCAGACCGCCTTCTGTATTCAAGTTACGAAGAAAGTGTAAACTTTCGCCACGTCAGTTACAATTTTCTGTAAGTTGAATAGGGAAGACGTAAGGCGAAGGCTTTTTGAACTGTTTTTGAAAAGTTTACACTTTGTTTGTACGTTGAATACGGAAGGTGGTCTGGTGGAAGCTAGATATTTTACTTCTAAATATTTTACTTCTATAGGAGGATATATTTTGTACTCTGAAGGGTAAGTCTTTGAAATGCCGTCTACTTAACCCTTATAAGCTTTTTGGGGGTCTTTTTTTTTTTTTTTTTTTTTTTTACCACAAATGGCATTTTAATAATTGAAAATGACAAATAATTGGAATGATATCTGGTGAGTTAAAAGTCCCTCTCAGGATGTCTCCCAGGTCTCCAAAGACCCCGGATTGAAATGAATGGGGAAAAGAAAATGTATATTTTTCAAATAAAACAACAACAACAACAACAACAACAAAATCAACCACACACAGAACACAAATATACAGAAGTGAAGTTACAACCCTAACACATACAAGCATGGAACGCTCATGCTCACACAGTGAATTTTATATAAAGTTTTTTCTTATATATAAAAACCTATTTATTTATAATTCATTTGTAGAAATTTTAGAAATACCTTAAACACTTTACAGATGTAGAATAAAAAATATTAAATTGAGGGATATTACATAAAAAAAACATTATATTACATAAACGCATTTTATTGACCCCAACATCCTGAGTGTACATCCCAAATTAATAGCTTTTAAAAGACTGCTGCTTTTGTTCTTTTGTGAAGGGAGGATTTGCATAAGGTTGATGCCATTAACTTTGCCCTGCAAATGTCAGAAGAATGTCGGAAGGATGAGAAATTAGAAGATGCTACTTCTGCCTCCCTCTTGTGGCATCTCCTAATACTGCTGTGCAGACAAAATGGAGTAAGTCCCGTTCCTCATTATAGTATATTAATGTTACTATTACTAAGAAACTAGAATAATCCGGAAGCCCATTCTTTTCAGCTTTGTTTGTGAGGTCTGACTGCCCATTTTACACTGTTAATATGAGTATGTATTGGTGTTATGTAGAGAATTATGGGTTCAGATGTTGCTGAACTGCTGATGAGGGACTCCATTGGTACATGTGGGGTCTCTTGTGAGCTTGGAGATGGAGAAAGCCTCATTGATCTTAATGAAACACCCACATCAGGAAATGAGACCCTCAATATTGCTGACCTTCTGACTGGATACCCCCCGACAGACAAAGAGGCCGTAGAGCAAAACCTTCAGAAATACACAAAACTATTGCTGTCTGGCAGGAAGAAGGTTAATTTTATTTAATTTTATTGTCTATATATCTATATCTATAAAGTCTATACATTGTAAAGGTGTACACAACCATTCAAACGTTTTGCAGTCAGTAAGATTCTTTTTAAGTTGTTTCTGAAAGAATTCTCTTATGCTCACCAAGACTGCATTAATTTGTTTTTCAGATGTTGATTCTCAGATGTTGCTCCAGCAAAAAAAAAAGCTGTAAAAGAAAACGAAACATATTTACACAGTTACTAATACACCATAAAACAATGCATTTTGGGTCATTTTATTTGTTGTTGATAAATAACAAATAAAATTAAATGAAAAATATAACCCAGAATGCTATATATACTGATTTGGTATTCAATAGACATTTTTTTACTTATTAACAAGGTTGAAAACATCTCAGGTTACGCATGTAACCATGGTTCCCTGAAAAGGAAATGAGACACTGCGTCATAGTTTTGATGCTGTGGGAACGCCTCTGCGTGAATGTGTCATGAAGCGCAGGTAAAATAAGCCCTATGGTTTGACAGAATGTCATAGGCGGGTGATGTCATTGAGCAGGTAACTATAAAGCATACCCATACCAGACAGTGTTAGCTTCTGGAATAGGCAGAATTGAAGAACACGATATTGGGACGCTTCGCCCCTGAAATCGAAACTCATGAACTTTCTGTGATGAGTAAAGGATGGAAATGTGGACGTAAGCATCCTTTAAATCTATCATGACAAACCAGTCCTGTTTTGAGACACGATTTGCTTGAGTGTCAGCATCTTGAAATCCTCATAAGACGATGCGAGCTCCCTGGCATCTCAGCGTCGAGGGAATGATCCCATAGTGTCAGTGACTCAGTGTTGTGGCGTGTTGCGGTAGGTAGTGACACTCTGCTTTTGCTGTGATCTATATGAGGAGCTGGTTGATGGCTTTTGCTGGTCATGTGAGGTATCTTTAATGGAAGAAACTTTGAATATACTGCAGCTTGCTTCCTTGACTCTTGGAACCTCTCGACGACCGTTGTTACAGGATCACAAAGAGGCCCGTGGGGGAGACGGAGCATCAAGGAGAAAACTCTTAACACGGTCCTTGATGCCAGACAGATTACGCCACAAATGCCTCTCCATGGCCACCATGGCTGCCATAGAGCGGCCGATGGATTTGGCCGTCTCCTTGGTGGCCCGGAGAGATAAATCAGTGGCTCAGCGCAGCTCTTTGAGTGCCTCTGCGCTCACTCCCCCCACCTCATCAATGTCCCTGAGCAGATCAGCCTGGTATGCTTGCAACACTGACCTGCAGCCGAATAAGCTTTTCCCACCAGCGCTGATGTAGTTCAAACTGGCTTGGTGGGCAGCGTCGGGGCTTTAAGGGACGATGCCGTTTCAGGCGTGAGATAACTGGCCAGCGTCTCTTCAACCTTTGGTATCGCCCCTTAACCATTAGTTTTGCCTCCTAAAATAGTGTAGAGTAATTTGAAGTAGAACAAACAATGCATAAATCGTGTGTATCCCCATCTGGAATATAATTAGGGCAGGGAGGAACACAAGATTTAAACTGTTTGCTCGCCATAATAGTGCTTGATGCAACATTAGATGGACAACAATAAATAAGACTGACAGTCAGACAGATCGCTTACTGAAGACACAGAAGCTAACACTGTCTGGTATGGGTATGATTTATAGTTTCCTGGTTAATGACGTTGGTCACACCATTGGACTGATTTTACACATGCTTCACAAAGCAGTCCCACAGCATCAAAACTATGACGCAACGTGTGTTCCATTGAAAGGGAACAGTTGTTAACCATACTATTTTTGTGGGAACCACGATGATATGATATATATATATATATATCTCTTACTGACCCTAAACTCCCTTTTTTGTGTGCGTGTATCTGATCTCCCCAATGCTCCCCTGACTGCAGGAGGCACTGGAGTCAGCCATGCAGAGTGGACTTTGGGGTCATGCCTTATTTCTGGCCAGCAAAATGGACAGCAGATCCTACAACACGGTGCTGAGCAGGTTTGGAAAATATGACTGATACTTCTACCCTTGCATTATAGCAGCAACCACTTCTCACCCATAACTGGCACAGACAGTTTTCAAATAGAATGAATTCCAGAATGATCATGATCTCTCAATCTTAGTGCAATGTCTCTATAAAATTCAATTTAATCTTAATTGTACATTTTACGGTCTATAATCATCCTGGTATGAGCTCTGATCAAATAGACAGCAAGTGAAAACGGAGCCACCGAAAAGTCAAGTTTATATTTATACAACCTAGAGGTTACCAGTTCTGAGAAGTCTGATATCGGCTTCATTATTAGCAGTGGTTTATGTTGATATAAGTCTCATGAAGAAGACCCCTTCTTATTACCTGAAAGCAATCCCAGTGTTGTTCCATAGTGAAATATGCAAAATATGATAAACCGGCTCACCGTTACAGGTACTCACCCTGCACCGTCTGTGAGACAGAGACATCACTATTCCCTCTTCCTCTCTCAAGACACCTTCCTCCTTTGTTGAGTTTAGAGGGGAGGGGCCTCAGCCCTTCTCCATGTTGGCTCGTTCCATTTTATCCATATCCACTGGGATACTTATTCTCTCTGTTTGGTGATGTTTGCTACCAGCCTTCAATCCTAAGCAGTCCAAGCATCCTCTAAAGTGACTGTCCTGCAAAACCCCTGCAGCCAACCCCTCCATTTGCATTCAAGAAGCAAAGCCTGATATTTCTCAGGCTTTTACTCATGTGCCTCTTCCATTCTTTCTTCCCAGGGTACGCTTAGTTTAATAAGTATCACCTATTCTACACCCTTTGACTAGAGCAGAATGTCAGGTCTGAGACTAGTATTTATTATGTCAGACTTGAACTCAGGTCCCTGGTCTGAGAGTCAGACTCTCAATCCTTGAGCCACTGGAGGACGGTGATCCCAATAGAATTATGCTCTTAGGAGAGGTTGAGAAAAAATATTAAAGCAACAAAAAATGCACAACTGGAGCAGAAACATCAAAAAGCAATTCTCAAGTAACAAAGCCAGTCCAAAAAATACATTTCACAAAAATATTCAAAAATTCCAAAAAACTTCAAACAAAAACCTCCAGAAGTGAAGGTCCACAAAAAATAAAACAGAGAAAGGTATAATCCAAAGGCAAGAAAAATAAAAATGTCTCAAGTTAGAGAACACTTACTTAGGCAACTGGCTTCAGAACAACTAAACACCAAGTGAAGAAACTAGGAGACAGAGTCACTTAAACACACACAGTTGAATGAGACACATGTGAACATAATAACACTAATTACAAGTTGAGTAAGCCGGGCATGAGAGCTCCATGAGGACCTCTAGAGGCCAAAACACAACACAAGCAAAATACTGACAGATTATTTCCTCTGGGAATTTGCTTCTTAAAGTCCGCCCAGTTGTTTGCTGTGGCTAAGACTCCTTTATTCCTCATCTCTGTTACCATGCTCTCCCCAGATTTAAGGAAATCTGAATGAAACAGGTCTCTTAAAACATTGTTTTGGCTACTGTCTTGCTCGCTTTACCCTGGAAGCCAGCTGAGTTAAAATTTGGTCATGTTGCCACCGAAATTTCACATCCACCAAACTTGACCTGCATGGGGAGAGGACGATTGGATTAGTTCAAGATTAACTGGCCTGCCGCAGAGCAGGCAGCTGTGGCTCACTCTGGTATGCTGGTCGAGAAACCTAGCCCTGGCCTTCCCTGGGCCACTGACCTGACCATGTCAACATGATGCAGGTGCTCCTCTGAGACCATTCCTCTGGACCGTTGGAATGGTCTCAAAAGTGAAACCATTCTTGGACGTGCCCCCTCCTCAACACCAAACTTCTGGACTTTGAAGCTTTGAACTACACCCTTGCCCAATTGGCAATCTCAATCACGTCCTCCAAATGTCCTTCTCCCTCTAGGTACTGATCTTAGTGTAATGGTCAAGTCATGAAAACCTGTTGGGTGCCATCTGCCAGTACTGCACCCTGATGCAACTTCTCGGCTGCCTTGACATGGTGGTTCACTGCTGCTTAGAACAGAATTTCTGAGATTGTACATCCGGTGACAATGCCCACCTCTAGCCAGGACATCTTCAATCTTCCTCGGTCACCTGCTAGTCTTTCCTAGTTGTCACTGGGTCTGCCAGAAAGAAGTATGCAAAATATCATAGAGTATGTCACAATCGGCTCATCTTTACAGGCCCTGCACCATACGTGAGCCAGTGACATCTCTATCCCCTCTTCTTCTCTCAAAACACCTTCCTCCAACTTGAATTTAGAGCTTTTCGATGAAAGGAAATACTAATCCCTGAAAACAGTACAGTACATGCCTTATAGTTACACATGCTAATGAGGATACCAGCAAAAGGGTCTGGTTTCTGTAATGTTTTATCTGCTTTCAATTAATGGAGATTTACTTTATATTTTTGGGCTGTGTTTTGTGTTAATAATGTATCATTTTCATTTGTTGATATGTATGTTATGAACTTGATGACTAATGTGTTTGCTTGTGTGTGCATGTTTTGTATGCACGCTTTCTACATAGATGTCACAGTGTAACAGACTGAATATTTATCTGTTTGACAGATTTACAGGCAGTCTGGCTCCCAGTGACCCTCTGCAAACTCTCTTCCATCTACTCTCTGGGAGGATTCCAGCTGTTTCCATGGTAATCTACATACTGTGCTGACTTAGCTCATAGTTATTAAATGTTTTTTAAGGCACACCGCACAGACAAACGGCAACAAACACCAACAACCAAGTTGGCCGTTGGATTTAGAATTCTATGAGAAAAAAACGCTCATGTTCACACTGCCCCAACAAACAGAGACAAAGGTCTGACCTACATATCTGTCACCATGTTAACAATATTTTCAGGCAAGTTTATTATATTTCCATTGTATTAAAGTATTGAGGCAAACATAAAAATACTAACCTGAAATCCGAAGCGCTAGCTTTCGAACTCATCCCTCGTGTTAGTGTTTGTATAGCCTACACCGTTTTTTAGCGCAACCCTTTTTTATTGACACGGCCCATCATAGGCATACAACCATTTGTAGCTAAACAAACCAAAACAAATTCATTTGAAACAAAACTTAGGTTGAACCTGTATTGCTCTCTTTTGGCACGAATCCAAATGTTTCCATTTCACCAAATATTTGGATGCTATACTTTTATACTTTTTAATTATTTATAATGTAAAGTCCTTCACATACGTTCAAGTATCGATGGGGAAAAAAATCAGTGGAGCAGTACTCTTGCTGAATGGCGCGGATTGCACTACAGACTATTTAAATTGAGCATTGTAACTTTTATATGCTTTAAATGTTTTGACTGTATTTTATTTTTATAATCAACAAACCCCATGTCACGTTTGCAGTGCTTTGTTGTGTGTGTCTTTGCAAGGGACTTGCATCATCGTCATGGCAACGGCTCGTGGCCAGGTCAGATTACATCAGAGTTTGTTGGTGTTTTTTGGAAAACCATACCACGCTGCTCAGACATTCCACGACTCAACAAACACTGATTAAACATGTTCAGTCGGGTGAAAACAGACTCCAGCAAACTCCAACAGACGTGTTCGTTGGCGTTTTTCGGTGCATCAGGTTAAACTAGATGAAAATAAGAACTGTTGCCTTGGCAACTAAAATGATAATTAGTAAACTTATATATATATAAAAATATATATGTTACGCTGTGCGTGGGTAGTAAGCACGCTAACGACGAGGATAACGATAACACAGAGTTTAATTCAATAGGTCCAACAGGAATACAGGCAGGCAGGTAGACAGGCGACATTCACGTGACATAGACAAGAACCGACAAGGACTGAACAAACACAAGGAGAAAATAAAAATCTTACCAACCTAAAACTTTTGAACTGCAGTGTACTTAGAATGTAGCAGTCTAAGTTGTATGAACTGCTTTTATGGTTTATAAGTTATAATAAGTATAATATATACAATTTTGACAAATGTACTACCAAGAGCTGTCCAAAGCTACCTCAAAATTTCATTATATGTTTCATTGAAAAAATTACAGCATATGAAGTTGGAATGACATGAGATTGAGATACTAATGATATTAAATGTATTCATTTGATATTCATTAAATTTAATTTTGAATGAATATATCCTTTATGCGGAAGTGCAAAACAGAAACCTCTAGTGACCTCATGTAAAACATTTCTTTTCCTCTAAATCCTCCTCTTGACTTTCTCTTCTTTTGCAGTCTTGGAGTTATGAGAAGTGGGGAGACTGGCGACCACACTTGGCTGTTATGCTGTCCAATGAGACAGGAGACCCAATCATACATCACAGGTCCATCATCTGCTTGGGCGATACCCTTGGTAATGTTTCAGTTAGAAATAACCATCCCTGTATATTCTTTCAAATTTTGGTCTGATATAAAATTACTCTTCAAGTAGATCTTGACTTTGAATATGTGTTCTTCTCAGCCTCCAGGGATATGCTGTATGCCTCCCAAATCTGCTACCTCACAGCTCAATGTCCCTTTGGCTGGTACAAAAACAGATCAGAGCGCCTGGTGCTTCTGGGCAGCAAGCAAAGGTGAAGATTCGATGTGAATGCTAACGTATCTGAATGACTGTATTCCTGACCTGAATTCCAAATGACTCTTATATTTAATTTCTTGATTGCAGTGTACAGTTTTCCAAGTTCTGTCACAACTCTGCCATTCGCTGTACTGAACTGTTTGAGTACTGTCAAAGGCTTGGAAATACTGAATTCATCATTCCTGCTTTTCAGGTACAATTCACACATTATCTACAGAAGTGGTTCCCAAACTTGGCGTACCCCCTGAGGCATTTAACATCCCACTTAGGTGTTTGAAAAAAAAAAAAAATTCAATTGCGAAATACGAAATGGTGGTAAAAATGAAGTGATACTTTTAAATATTAAACTAAAACCACCAATAGGTGGCAATCTTAATAATGAGTCACCAAGACATTCATTCAGTATGGAAGCAAGTGAAAAAATCTCTAGATCTAATCATTAAAAGTGCAACATTACAAAATTATCATTATACATTTATAACATTAATAACATTATATGTATAATTCTGTTTTCACTTTAATTTAAGGTGACGCAATTACATTGTACTTACTCAAATAAGTACTGAGTAATGTTAATTACCTCATTGCCTACTGTTCTTGTATCCAATTACCATTCCCTCTTGTTTAGTCCTGGGTGAGACCTCGTTTGTCGAGTTTTATCACATATTCCACATTTCATTTGCTCCCTTTATATCGGCAGAACAGTACTATACACTATGTATTGTTTGTAAAACTTACCTATAGTTCTGACTTGCCTTTTTTCTGAGTATCCTTGCTATATTTAGTACTTTTCCCTTTTGTGTTTTCAGTTTTTACTTTAGTAGTTGGTTTTTCTTTGTCTTAATAATAATAATATTTCATTGCATTTTTATACTACTTTTCTGGCTACTCAAAGCGCTTTACATATGGAAGTGGGAATCTCCTTAACCACCACCAATGTGCAGCATCCCCCTGGATGATGCGACGGCAGTCATACCATGCTAGAATGCCCACCACACACCAGCTTATTGGAAAGGAAACAGAGTGATGGTATACAGAGCCTATCAGTATAGGGGGTTCATTAGGAGGCCATGATTGACAGAGGCCAATAGGTAAATTTGGCCACAAATTTTTTTTAATGACCACAGAGAGCCAGGACCTCGGTTTATTGTCTCATCCAATCTTACGTCTCTGTTTATTCTATTTGTCTAGCTTTAGTTTTTTTCTAATTTAGCTTATTACTTTTACAGTAGGTCCTCTAGTTAAAGCTTAATTTTTGTTTTTGCCATCTGCCTTGTCTTGTTTGCTGTGTCTCTGATCTCTCCTAGTCTTGTCCTGCAAGCTGAGCTTCTCTGACTGCATACTCTTTCTGCCAAGCAGCAAGACCGATGCAGTGCCTGTTTGTGCACACAGAGTCGATTCCCTTGTGCTGTGTGATCCTGCCTGATCCTCTCTGTTCTCCTCCAGTCTTGCGCTGCTGTTCTTTTACTTCTCCGCAAAGTACTATCATTCTGGGTTGGACTCAGCGGCCGCTCTCTCAGCCTGCCTGTGCCTCATCCATGCCTACTGTTTGGGCTGTTTATCTCCTCACAATATTTTGTCTTGTCTGCTGTTTTGTTAATAAACCCCCTGAACACTCATTTTGCATTTGAGTCCTCCCTCATAGATCCGTGACATAATGAACTGGCCAAAATTGGACTCAGCAGAATGAGTTTCAGAATCCTGCAACCTGTTATTGCCCAGGAGAGACAGGCCCTTGGATGTAGGAGCTTTTACCCAGTGTTTCAGTCAAGGGGGTCAAGGGGTCTATGATGACACTAGATTATATCTTTAATGCCTGCTTGCATGACCCCTTGCCTCAGTGGGAGATGGATGATCTCAAGATTTTGAATTTCTGTGACTTCTCCAGATATGACTGTCATCGCATCTGGTGGGGAATGCCTCCTCAACCAGAATCAGCCTGCAGTGACCATCCTTTCTACAAGCTTTCAGTCCTCTTCAGAGTACTGCTAACAAGCAAAGGTCAATAGAAAAGGTAGTCCAGTCCTTCATATCCATTCCAGAGTCTGCTGAGCTGACTCTTTTTACCCCAGAGCCAGTTCAGTCATTCATTATCATGTCCCAGGCAATCACGTCAGTTCTAGTTACTTCCAATTCTGAGTCAAGTCCAGTCATGGACGAATCAGTCATGTCTTCTTCTATTATCCAAGAGCCAGATAAGTCTACCACAATCATCAAGTATGTTCGGGCCACTTCTGAGCCTATTGATTTAACCTCTATTTTCCCAGTATCTGACAAGAGTTTTTCTGTTATTTCTTTGCCAGTCAAGTCAAGGGTAGTCCCTCAGTCAATTAAGTCTTTTCCTATAACTTCTGAGTTTGCAGAGTCAGTTTCATTCAATGCTTAGTCATAGGAGATCACTGCTGTTCCGCCTGACTTGGCTAAGTTAGCTGTGGAGCCTACAGAGGCGGTCAAGCACACGGCATTGACCCGTCGAAAGAATAAGAAGAGAAAAGCCCATGCAGAGCAGTCTACTATCCTCCATTCTTAAGCCCCAAGTCTGGATGCCCAGAATCTTGAGGTCCTACAGGACCCGGTTCTGATGGTCCCGAGTCCAGTGGTTCCTGAGGTATCAAGTCCAGTAAAATCATTTTCAAAGCCACTTGCTGGTCATGTCATGCCCTCAGAGACAGTTTCTGCATGTCCTGTCATGTTCACAGAGCCCTTTTCTTGTCGGTCAATTCCTGCTGTTGTGGCCAAGGAGGCCATTCCCAAGCTACCTCTTGTCATTGGTTTTCTGAATGTCGTATGAGTCTTGCCATGTCCACAGTCAAGATTTCTGTCAGTCTTGTTGTGTCGATAGAGTATATATTTCCTGGAAGTAGAATCCCATAGCTCATCTAGAGAGAGCAGTCCCAGAGCCCGCTGCTGAAAAAGCTGTTCCCAAGCCCTCTCCAGGAGAAGATGCAATTCCTAAGCCCACTCCAGAGAGAGAGCAGTTCTAGAGACCTTTCTGGTGAGAGCAGTTCCTGAGCCTGCTGCAGAGAGAGTCCCAAGCCTGTAGCTGAGAAGGCTGATACTGAGCCTACTTCAGTGGGAGATGCAGTCCCAGAGCTCGCTCCAGAGAGAGCAGTCCCAGAGCCTGCCCCAGTGACAGCAGTTCCTGAGTTTGCTTTAGAGGAAGTTGTTCCTGAGCTTGCTGCAGAGAGAGCCGTTCCCAAGCCTGCGCAAAAGGAGGTTTTTCCTGATCTTGCTGCTTAGAGGACTGTTCCTGAGGAAGAATATATTATTCAAGCCTACTCCAAAGAGAGCACTCACAGAGCCCGCTCCAGCTCCAGAGAGAGCAGTTGCAGAGCTTGCTCTAGCCCTAGAAAGAGCAGTCCAAATGTTGCCTCCAGCCCCTAAGAACAATGTTGAGTTTGTTTCAAATTCTGATCCTGCAACCCTAACGGGTGCCCCAAAGTCTCTGTCTGAACCTATTTCCAAGACATAAACCTTTCCTGCCAGTTCAGTCATCAACCCTGAATCTGCCCATGTTGCTAAGCCCAGTTTAACAGTTAGGCTGGTACCAGTATCTAAAGGCTCCTCTAGTCACCACCCTAACCACCCTCTGTATATCCTGGTTATGGTTCTCCAATGCCGGCACCTTCCTGGTCAGCCATGAAATGGCTCCATAAGCCAACACCTGAGCACATGACTCTAAGTGTGTTCGACATCGGCGGTGGCTGGATACAACTGATTGGCAATTGTCGCCACGTGCTGACGGGGAGGAGCTGAAAACGGAGACGTGAAGTCGGACACTTTCTGCTTCTCATAGTGACGTTCACGCTGCGTTTGCATACTTTATCACAGCTGAAGTGAAACAGATGCAATATTTGACTAATAACACTGAAGTTTCAGAGAGATTTTCATTCAGTACTTTATGTACTGCTTACATCGTCTGTTTTTACACGGAAAAAAGTTCAACATAAGCAAATATTATTTAGATACGAATGTAGTGGGGTCTGCTTTTTTATCAGTTATATTTTGATAAACATAACACAGTACAGCATTGCAACTAAAGAGCGTTAACTTTTATCACAAATACAGATTTTTGAGCAGTAGTGGAACTTAAGGTGATCACAGTAACCTTGTTCCTGAGTGTCTTTGATATTATTTAGTATTTTTTCCATTTTGTCATTTCAGTTTTTACTTTAGTTCTTAGTTTACTTTATCTTAACTAGCTGAAGTTTTTTCCTCATCTTAACTACTGTTTATTCTTTTCTAGTTGTTTTTGCGTAGCTTTAGTTTTCTATTTTCTCTTTATTTATCTTATTACTTCTTTCTAGTTAAAGCTTTTGCTCTCGCCATCTGCCTTGTCTTGTCGTGTCTTGTTTACTGTGTTTTCATGCAATCTGAGCTTCCCTGGCTGCTTACTCTATCTGCCAAGCAGCAAGAATGGTGCAGTGCCTTTTTGTGCCTAGAGATTCGATCCACTTGTGCTGTGTGAGAGTCGTCCTCTCTGTTTTCTTAAAGTCTTGCGCTGCTGTTCTCTTACTGCTCCCCAACTTACTGTCAACCTGGTTTGGACTTGGTGGCCGCTCTCTCAGCATGCCTGTCTTTGTGCCTCATCCTTGCCTACTGTTTGGACTGTGTTTACCTCCTCACAATATCAAAATGCAATGTCTCGTTTTGTTAATAAAGGCATTTAAGTCCTCCCTCATAGATCCATGACAGTAACTACATCATCTGAAAATAGCATGTGACCATATTTTCTCAATTTGCACAAACTCACTGAGTTCTACATTTTCACTATCCTGTCATTTTAGCGAATAAATGCAAATAAGAGATTTGCTGCAATGTATTTGATATTCTTGATGCTTGCACACCACTGGATGACTAAAATTTCAGTGGTCAAACACAGCGCTTGTTAATGCCAAAAATATTGTGACGGCCAGTTAGATAAAAGAATCCAGGGATTACCATTCACAGTAACCTCAGAATGTCCACTGACCCTAGAACCACCTGTGAAACTATTATTTTGTTTCGAAATAGAGCAAACAATACTTACAATACTGTGTATAAAATGTATTACCTTTTTGTATGTTGAATTTTTGCATATAAAATGTCACTTTTGAAATCGGGTGGATGTTCAGGAGAAACTCAGACAGGCTGTTTTTGTATCGAAGAGAGTTTGAGTCTTTGTCGATCTCTATGCACAGTGTGTGTCTATATTTGTTTGTCATGGCAGTAAGTGCTAAAACCCAACATTTACAAAGGTACATTGTCAAGATCAGTAATGTAGCTTGATTAACGAAACATGTATGCACGCTGCTTGTGTGGGTGCAGTCAGTTTTGACAGCAAAAGATATTTAATTTGATTGGATGTCATGTACTTGACTTTTTGCAGTGCTACCATTTTCCTTTTTGTAGATTAGAGGCAGCATTTTGCCTGTTAGAAATGCATGCTTGGTTTTAATTTTTTTAAGTTGGGGGAGAATTGAATGGCAAAACTCAGCATTTTGTTGGGAACCACTGATCTACAGGACTCTGATTCATCAATGTTTATGTCAGATTTCATCACTGTATATGTTGAATTCATATAGAGGGTATGCACTGACATATAGTGGCAAGATTCACATAAACAGCAGGGAAAGAAATCACAAGTGTATATTAGATCTGTGTATTAAAGTGACAGTAATGTAATATACAGTATGTGTTGCTGTAAATGCTGTTAATATGAATCAAACAACAAAAGAAGAACAGAAAACCACTAACAGCTCTTGACGAAATAACTTTACTAGCTTTAATAAGAATACATTTCTAACTCGAATGCTGCTGTAAATTATAAAGTGTGATACTTCTGGATGTGAAGCTGGATCACGAACAGTTTGTACCATCCTTGAGTTGCAACTTTTTAGCAAATCTTGCTTTGTATTGACCCTCGTTCACAAAGCAGTCTGGTGTAAAGTGATTCACACAGACATAAATGAATTTAGGTATGTTGGGGGTCACATTCACTTCAAAAATAAAATGAATCCACTGCATCTCCAGTGGCTCAGATGCCGGAATTAAATGAGGACAATTATCTTCAATCTTATATTCAACAACAACACAACACAGAGTCAGTCAGCAGTCGTGGGCGGGGCCTGTGCACTGTGATGTCAAAATGCATAGAAATTTCAAAGGCTTATTCTAAGACACTGCTTATGATTTATATGGATTAAAAAAAAAGGAGTGGATGGATTTTTACCATTATAGGGTGATTGTGTACACACATTGCCGACACAATATGTGACATTGGGTATGATTTTACCCCAAGATTCAATATATCTGACATAAAACGGTGACTGCGAATCCACACACACGTCTGTTTCTGTGAATTGCAGTGATACATTTGCTTCTCTTTTCTGTTGCTTTCTGTAAAAATATAGCTCTGATTTCTTATTGAATCTATTTGTACACTCAATCTCACAGTTCTTTCCTATTTTAGATGTTTTCTGTATTATTTGCAGCATTCTCACTGATCATCATTGCTGCTATTCAGACTTTTTGCCACTCGGTGGCTGTAACTGCAGTGACTCCTACCTACTGTGACGACATGTGCATACCCTCTATAGATCATTTTATATCTCATAAATGCTCCTTAATTTTCAAACATTCAGATTAAATGACTGTTTCACATTTCTACATTGTTTTACTGTGGCTCAGTGGGTGATGAGTGATTTATCTTTTACATAATAGTGTGTTGTGTTTTGTGTAGGTGTATAAATTCCTGTATGCATGCCGGTTGCTGGACTGTGGTCTATTTTCTCAAGCCTTCCACTACTGTGAGGTGGTGGCAAAAGCTCTGCTCAGGATAGAAGAACCCCATGTAGTGCTGCTTGGAGAGCTGATTAAAGTAATGCACACATACAGTACTAAAAAAAGAATCCTGTAGTTTTGTTCATTTTGTGTCTTGCATCAAAATGTGTATGCCTTTTTTTCTGATCTGTCTGTTTGCTAACATAGTTGGCGGACAGACTGAAGTTCTCTGAGGCACAGCTCAGTGACACAAGTGTCAGTCATCCTTTCCTGGACCCTGATTGGCTGGTGCAGATTCGCTGCAGACATCAGACCATGCAGGTAAACCAAATGTTTATACACTGTATACGATAGTCAGCATTGAATTGACCCAGATTTATGACGCAGTTCGCCGTAATATGACGGCATGGCAACAACACTCAACTACAACATCTCCTCTTCTTCTCTAAATGAGCCCGACATGTTGCATGTTCCCGAGGGCAGGGTTTATGTAAATTTTGGGGGTCACCAATACGGGAAGAAGCTCATTGTAGTCCCTACTAGCCGTTTGTTGCGGTCCTTAAAAAGTGATTTCTGCAAAGGAAAATATCTCCCTTTGCACTGAACTTTGAGCGTCGTAACTTTGCAGAAGTTGTTTATGCTCAAATAGTAACATTACACACTAACATAATCAAGGCTCCATTTAACATTTTCAGGATTGTCTATAAGACCATATGGAGCTTAGTGCACAGACCACACTAACAATTTACCCTTATATATATTTATATATTTACCCTTAACTTATGGAGCTCACTGACCGCTAGTGACCTGGTATTGACATCTGTTTGGGTAATACGGTCAACAAGTTGTCAGCAAAGTCAGATACCTATTTTTAACATGTCTCTTGTGACCTCTTGTTATTGGATTTAAAGGAGACCATGATTTTCTGTCCATATACATTAGTAAGAATTACTGCATGTTGGTAAGCTGCAAAGAAACTCCCAAATGTATGTGTTTTAATATCATTAGATAACTGAACTTCACATACTTCACATGTATTCCTTACATTATTTTAACCTTTGTTTTGCCGCAACGATTAATTGACAAGTCTTTCACAGTTGTCCAGGGCACATTAGGACACATTTGTATTTATACTGCAAATGCTGTGTGGTGTCATCTGTTTGTGTTTAACTCAGACTGAGTGATGTTTTGGACCCTTGGTCACCGCTGTATTTAGAGCTAACCTCTGATCATTTGATATTGATGCAATATCTGGTATAAATAGGGCTTTAAACATCTTGTAGAACTGGCCACTTTCCTGAATGGTTCATATTATGACCTTTCCACTGGTTCCACTATGAGTGACCTGTTTATTTGCTTAGGTGGGGAACTACTGTCGTGAGACATACCAGTCACCAGTTGAGGAAAGTACTTGGACTCATGAGGAAAGCAACAAGTGTTCAGGTTAAAAACATACCATAGTTGTTTTATTTTTTTGTCCCCAGGATGTTGACTTTTTTTGAGCCACTATAGGTCACAATAAAAAAATCCATTAGTGTTTCCTGTATTTTCAGTTTGTTACTATGCTGCACAAATTTCATGTTTTGTCGTTTGTTTTCTCTGTAGATTTTATAGAAGGTTCCCAGACAGAGGCAGCTAACCACGCTAGTGAAAATGACCCCTCGAACCCATCTCAATCCATGATACAGCACACAGATGGCCAGTTTCAGGAGTCACCAGGGAGCCTCTCTTCTGAAGAACAAGCTCCTGTGACTGTTGCCCCAGTGCCACTGTACCCGACTCAGCAACCAATGACACTGCCCCCAGTCTTCCCTAATGAAACATTTGGGCCTCCACTAGTTTCAATAGACCAAAGCCACGCTAATCTTGATAGCAACAGTAAACATGATAACTTTCACAGTCAACTTCACAATGCTGCTGCCACTTCGCCTCCAAAAAGCTACAGTAATACAGGTTAAGCTGACTGTGGAATCAGTATATGTTTTAGGGTCTGTTTACACAACACTATTTTCAACTATAAACAGAAAAACTTTTGCATGAAAAGGCCTGAAAACACAGGTTTCAAAATGCAAGTTTTTTTAAAACAATACCGTTACTTTGACATCATATGCATCCGTATAACATATTCGGTCTATAGGCCTGACATTCATAATGCAGCATTATTGGTCATTTTTGTGGATCCGTGTGAACGGGGATCATTTTGATAATGTTGTCGTCTGTATACGGAAAATGCAAAGGAAAAACGTTTCTGTTTTTAGTACAACGTTGTGGTGTAAATGTACCCTAAAGGCCAATTCACACCTCACAGACAAATGACAAACGCCAACGAACAAGTTGGCCATTGGATTTAGAATTTTAGGAAAAATAACTGTCGTGTACGCACTGCCCCAACACAGGTTGATCATGTTGACTCGTGCCAAAACAGTCCCGACCAACGGCAACAAAACCCGACAAACGTATTGTTGGTGCAGTGTGAACTGGCCTTAATGTACCATTCTTTAATGAGCTCTTGTACGCTACTCTTTAAAAGTTTGGGGTCAAATTTTTTCGAAGTAAATTAATACTTTTATTCCATAAGAATTTATCACATCGATCACAATTAACAGTAAATACCTTTATAAAGTTACAAAATTTTTCTGACTCAAATAAATGCTGTTCTTTTGAAACTTTTTAAAACTAACCCTAATCATAGAATCCAGAAAAAATATATCACAGGTTTCGCATAAATATTAAGCAGCACAACTGTTTTCAACATTAACGATAATAAGGAATGTTTCTTGAGCACCAAATAATCGTATTATTAATGACTTAAATTTAAAACCGTTATTTAAAATTGTACTTCACAATATTGGTTTTACTGTATGCTTGATCAAACATATATGCCACCTTGGTGAGCATGAGAGATTTTTTCAAGAACATTTTTAAAATTCTTTCCAACCCCGAACTTTTGAACAGTAGAGTACATATTTGCTACACTAATTCATAATATTTATTTTATTAAAATAATTTTAAAAATTCTTTTCTAAGGTGGTGACTTTTCTGCTGATGCAATAATGGTGAGAAAAAGCATTTCAGTTCCTTTTTATTGTTTTTATTTGAAAGTCTGATAAACTTTGGGGAAGTTGTCTCTCTGTGTTAAATAGACATTGGAGAAAGTATTTTAACACAAAAATGACACATTTCACTGCTTTGCATATTAATTGTATATATGTGTGTGTGTGTGTGTGTGTGTGTGTGTGTGTGTGTGTGTGTTTCATACGTTGGTCTGTAATTGTCAAAATCTTTTATTTTAAATTCAAACAGGGTGCTGAAATTGACGCTGTAGTTGAGAGTGTCAATCAGTCTATGACAATTCCAAGTGAGGACAACAACAGAGAGGCCAACACACAATCAGCTGAGGTATATATTACATCAAATGTTTGTTCTTGTATATATTTATTATTATTATTATTATTGTTATTTTTATTGTTGTTGTATTGCTTTATCTCTGAACAGAGCTCTAAGCCTGGGTGGTTCAGTGGCTGGTTCAAGTCCAAGCCTAAAGAAAATCCAAAAGAACAAATTCCAGAACGCAATCCTACCACTCAGGTAGACACTTTACATTTTGTAATGAAACTGAGGAGGCAGCGGGTAAAATCCAAATGCAGCTTTAATATAGAGCGTAGTCATACAGGCAGAGGTCAACACAACAGGAGACAATAGCAACAGGGAACAGGCAGATTCGTTGTAGGTGTCCAGGCGGGAGGTCAGAGGCAGGCAGAAAACATCAAACAATCAGGGAACAGGCAGGATCAAAAGCCAGGGTAACCAGACAGGAAAATGATCAAACAATACTTTGCGGAGTGCAAGTGGGTGAGTGATCTATTTGTAGTGCAGTGATGACGCTAATGAGTAGTGATGACGAGAGACAGCTGGCGGATAATCAGTGACCGAGTGAGGGAGTCTGGGAAGTCTAGTGTTGTGAGGGAGAAGCATGGTGCGAGCGGGTGACCTCTAGTGGTGAGTGGGTGTAAAGATGGACTGAATTCATGACACGTTTACCTTACATTTCTCATAAAGTGATTTTTATCTTGCATGAAATGAGTATCCTTTTTTAAATTCATTATGCTGGCTATAGATCTACTGTTTAATTTGCTGAGACTAAATGTAAACGTCCTGCTAAGGCTTTCAAAAGCAACCACCAAACTTAGGTCAGACCTTCAGACTGTTCGGACTCGGGTTGCTATTTCTTTTCTAATTTATCTGACTCACGATTTTCATTAAACGGACGATCAAAACTATAAAAAGTCCCACAGACATTCATTGAGCGGGTCAGTACTTTTGTACAATAAGATGTTTAGGGTGTTCAAGCTGTCTATCACTAGAAAATTCATTGTCTATCCTACCTATGACGTGTTAAAACACAGTAGTAACATTTTAATTAAGGCTAACAATGTGTTAACCATGTTAGTAACATGCTAAAGCATGCTTGCAATGTGTAATCATGTTTGCAACATGATAAGTTATGCTAACAACATGTGAAAACATGTTATTAATGTCTTAATTACAGCATTGTATTGCATTAAAACATGTTAGCATCATGATAATTCATGTTAAAATTATGCTGAAACATGCTAATTCATGTTACCAATGTATTAAAACATGTTAACAACATGTCAATTCATGAAAGCATTGAGTCAAAACATGTTAGCATGATGCTAATTCATGCTAACAGTGTGCTGACCCTTACAAAAGATTACTGCAGTTTTTTAGAAGTAATACTACAGTTTTTGTTACATATAGAAAAATGCAGTTTTTTGGACATGAAAAAACTGCAGTATTGCAGTATAACCTAAAATGTCTGTAGTTTTACTGGAGTACAACTATACTGCAATACATCTAAAGTACTAGTAAAATAAAACTGCAATACAACTGCAGTTCTACTGTTTTTGTACTTCATGCAACTTTCAGTTGTACTTCATTTTACTGCAGCTGTACTTATACTACAGTTTTACTGCAGTTGTACTGTGACTATTCTTCATTAAACTGCAAATCTATGGTTGTGCTTCATTAAACTGCAGTTCTTTTTTGTAAGGGGAAAGATACTAGTAACATGCTAATTCGTGCTAAAAATGTCCTGACACGTACTAGTAACATGCTAATACATGTTGTCAATGTGCTAAAACATGTTAGCAATAATCTGACAAACATCCAACAAAATGTAAAATAAAGACATGGAGACATGTTAGGAAGCCTATAAAACTTTCAGAACAAAGCTTAGTCAAATCAACATAAAAGTTTTTACAAAACGAATTTACTATAGTTGCAATTATCACAGTTACTTAAACCTGATGAAGCTCCTTTCCAAGTTAATATCCTTCTGCTGTTCATCTTTACAAGGGCTCCAAAAAGCATTTGCACAGTAGCAGATTTACCTTGCCTTGTTTGCAGTCAAATAACAATTTTTTTGTTTCCTGTAAGGAGTCAACAGTCTTTCCTTTCCCTTCTCCTCCTCCACCGAACCCAAAGGCTTCACAACCTCAATTCAGTGGGATCAATCCATATTCTAGGAGTGCTGGTGAGTGAAGATCATCTGTACATCTTCCTGGAACAAAACTTTGAGACTGTTGTACATTGAGTGAGCTGGAACTGAATCGCTGCACTTGTTCTGTTTGACAGCTCTTCCTTTCTTTCACCCTCTCTGGTAACACTTTGTAGTAATATTCAGTTAGAAGTCATTTGTAAGTTAGTTAATAATTAGTTAATAAAGAAGTAATTACTTACAAAACATGACTATATGTTCATAAATGATTAATAAGTGGTATGCTATCAATTTGCAAATGTTATCTTAAAAAATAAGTAAAACATGAAATAATCAGTTCATTAGTAGATGGTTAATGAGTTATTAGTTTATATATTATTAATCACATATAAATCACTGAATTATTTGTTAAAAAAATCTCAATAAACAATGGTTAATCATGAACAAACCATTATATAATTTATTGACGTATCGCGCAGTTGTAAACTGGTCTGTGTTCACAAGCACAATTATGCATGCTTACATTGCAGTACAGACTACACAGTGTTCAACACCTGTTGTAGATCATGTGTAAACGCATTAATAAATTATTTACAAAGCTTTTTGCGTCCCCTAATCTAATGTGTAAACTATTCCTGATTTGTAAATGTGTCATTTTATTTGTAGATCTTTCCAGTTACAAACAATGTGAGAGTATACAAGTCATTTACAACACTTTCTGCATACCCTAATCTAAAGTGTAAATTACTCGTCACACATAAACATATTACATATTTGTTGACCTTGCTTATAAATGATGTACAAACTGCAGTTTTTAAACTGGCATTGATTTGCCATATGCAAAGCTTCTGGTATACCTTTCAGTTACAGGTTCAGTTCAGTTTTCAGTTGATATTTAAATTATAAATATACTCAAATGGATTTTACTATATAGATATCTTTGAGCGCCTAACTCACCCCATAACCACTTTTCAGCCACTTCACAAATCAAAAATGTAATATAGATTTATTTACAGTGACAATTATCTATTGTGTATTACTATGGCTCTCTACCCTAACATAATCATTTTGACAATATACAAAACATAACAGGCAGATAAATATACAGTCACAATCATTTATTTAAAACATGACAAAAAGCAGTATAAAGAATAGACAAGCTACATTACCAGTGCTCTGACGGCAAAACTTAGTTTTGTGTGAGTTACAGAATGAAATTGAAGTGGTTAATCGCTGCAAATGTTCCCCTGATCTGCATGTCCATCCTCCAAAGCTTTAAGGTGCATCCACTCAAACTGTTGCTACTTTGTAGTTTGTACTGCAGTGTAAGTGCTGACTGGTGAGGGTATAGACAGCTGTCTTCTCTGACACACATGGAGTCTTTAAACGCTGTCCACCTGCATGTGAGCTTCAGTGGAAGGTAAAACTGATTCAGAGGTTCATATTATCGCTAGGTCCACACACTTCACACAGAACCCAAGTCTGTGCTGATAAGTGAAAGGATTTAACGTAACCCCTGGAATCCCCAGACTGTGAGTTATTTATAAATGTTTATCCACTTGAAAACAAATAAATGACTTTTCTTAAAAATACTGCTTTGGCTTACCTGCATGTTTGTGCTTTTGAACACAGACCAGCTTACATCTTCACAATACATCAATAAATAAAATACGAATAATGGTTCGTTCATCGTTAGTTCATTATTAACCATTATTTATTGAGATACTTAAATGATACTAAACACTTTTGACAAATGTTCAAGTGATTTATGAGCGACGAATAATATATCAACTTAAAGCCATCTAGTAATGATCTCATAATTTCATGATTTAGTCATTTTTTAAGATTAAGATTAATATTTTTTTAATTTACAACAGATTGGTAAATCGTTAACATTGCAGAGTTCATTTATGATTGTTGATGAAGTTCTTTCTTTTTCTTTCTCTCTTTCTAACATTTTGTAGATTCTGCAAGGGGTATGTAAAGTCATGATCTCTCCTGCTCATGAATCTTGGGGAATTTACTTGCAGACAATTATCTCAGCACAGCTTTTGGCAAAATAAACAGATTTAAATAAATAATGAATGAATGAATTAAAATTAATTAAAGGGTAGCACTTTATTTCACAGTTCTGTTAACTATGTACATTCTATGTATTTATTATAGTAATTACAACCGGTAATAACTAGGTACCCTTGAACCTTAACCCATTGGTTACCTTATAGTACCAAGTATACGTAAGTGCACATACGTAGTTTTCACTGCTCAAACAAGAGCTTTAACAAGTCCAATAAGTGTTTTGTCTCTTTGTTACAGGACAAAAATTGTCTGGGACAGTGTGTCAGAATCAGGGGTATATGTCACAGGTAAAAATCCTGACAAATGTAAATATAGACACCATAGCTGTGGTGAAAACATTCAGGTTTTATTGTATTGTTCATAGGGTCCCTAATGAAGGTCTGCGCTGAAGAATAATTGTCATCTGTGGATCTCAAGGATGGACTTTGGGTTCCAGACCAGTGTTTACATGACTAAGGGATTTCTCAGGCAAACCCCTGCAGTTCCCCTGGAGAAGGTCAGATGAGTGTCTGTATCTTCATATACAGTAACATCTGTGGTTACAAAAATACATCGAGGACATAGAGTTCTTGAAATAACCTGTAAAGGGTTTGGTGTCCACTCGACTTTGAATGAAGACATTGAACAGCTGAAGCACAGCTCCCCATGCTGACTCTAGGGATTTGCGTTATGCCCTGTGGGGCCGGGAACATAGTGGAATGAGTGCAGCGCAAAGGTGCTGTGACCCATGGAAACATGAACTTAAAATGTCACCACAGCTGGCAATGTCAGTAAATTGTACATGTAACACCTCCACCACTCTTCCACCTCCGCACATGCAAAATTATTTTGATCATTTAAGTGGCTTTTCACATACCGTATGTTTGGCACAGGGAGTCGGACAGTAGTGAAGATGTGGGAAATGTTATAATTTGGAAAATAAACAGGTGGTCCATTTGGGCCACAGCCTTGATTTATCCCAGAGGGAGAGATATTGTTGTTTTAAGCTGTTTTACTTTTCAAAAAATGTATCCAAAAGTGTTGTAAAAATTCTAATAAAAGTCAATTGCATTTGCATGTCAGTGTATTTTATTAATGACTAAAATATAATTAGTCATATAAATGACAACTAAAAATATGGAAATATAAGCCAAAATCTCTTGTTACAAAGCAGGACAGTGGAATTTGACAAGTTGAATGCCATCTTCTTTTACCATGAGTGAGCAGGTCTGGCAGCAAAGAGACAAATGTTAACAGAAGTGGCACTCTGGGAATTAGGTCTCATGTCCTCAAGAGAGACATACAGAGCCAACTGTAATCAATCACTATTCCAACCCCCTCTCATGTCTTCAAAACAACATTTCACACGTAAAAAAAATGACATAGCATTTTATTTAATCTGTCTGTGTGATAAAACATTTTTATTTGTAATGCAATGACATATTCATATTCAGTATGATGCAACATGCAATCTAATGTAAGTCAGTGATTTTATTATTTTATTTATTTTATCTGCATGAAAGAAGAGGTAACAGTTTTATAATTAATTTGATTCATCATATGACATGTACCACCAGCCTGATCCCTTCTGCCTCAAAATACACATTTATTCCTACTGCATACATTTCATACCAAAAAATAGTATCACATATTAATAGTAATATAATATAGCTTTTAACAACATGTCTTGAAACTTGAAATAGCACTATGCATGTAACTCCACTAAGAGAATTCACAATATTCCTCCTCACTTTCTCTCTTTCTCTCACACACAGAATCTGCCTTGGTCGGCAAGAGGCCATCAAGTGGCATTAACATGTTACAAATGGTTCACCAGTATGTTTACAGTGTGTTTTCGCTTGGAATATACATAGTGATTTATTTGAAATTCAAGCCTTTTAACAGTGGTCCCTACTATTCCCTGCATTTAACACTAGTAAAAATAGATGCACCTTAAACGGTTTTTTAATTCTAGCTAAATATAACTATGTTGTTTAGGCTGAATTGTGATAGATAGATAGACAGACAGACAGATGCTGTCTGATTTTTAGATAGACAGACAAATAGATGCTGTCATATTATTAGACAGACAGATAGACAGATAGACAGACAGACAGACAGACAGATAGATAGATAGATAGATAGATAGATAGACAGACAGACAGACAGACAGACAGACAGACATATAGATAGATAGATAGATAGATAGATAGATAGATAGATAGATAGATAGATAGATAGATAGATAGATAGATAGATAGGTAGATAGATAGATAGATAGGTAGATAGATAGATAGATAGATAGATAGATAGATAGATAGATAGATAGATAGATAGATAGATAGATAGATAGATAGATAGATAGATAGATAGAGATCAGAAAGAAAGAAAGAAAGAAACCAGGCTTACTTACAATCTTCCAGTTACTTCGGTGTGAAACGGGCAGGTTTAGGGAACACGAGTTTTAGCATCAGCATGGCTATGCATGTGTTCCGTGAGCAGGGAATCCTGAGGAAAAGATTTACTGCACTGCCCACATACAAAGATCATGCCCTTACCATGCTGCTTCTCATGCCTCTTGAGTGCTGCAAGGTGGGCAAATGACATATCGCACCCCTGGCAGCGGAAAGACTGCACAGCTGCATGAATGCGCTGGTGCCGCACCAGTCGGGACGCCATGGCGAACGCCACCCCACATTCTGAGCACTTGTGTGGCCGCACTCCACTGTGAACTGTGAGATGTTCAGCAAGATTGGAGGACTTAGTGAAAGCTTTGGAGCAGATAGAGCAGGTGTAGGGACGCACACCGCTGTGAATTTTTCTGTGCTCTGTCATGCGACTGGCCAGGGCAAACGTCTTCCCGCATTCCGGACAAATAAAGGGCTTCTCGCCCAAATGTGTTCGCTCGTGGCGGAGGAGAGACAGGGGTTTGTTGAAAGTTTTGCCACATTGCTTACAGAGGAACGGCTTGTTGTTGGTGTGCATGTTGCGCTCGTGTTTCCGCAGGTCGGAGGAGCGCACAAAGTCCTTGCCACATTCCTCACATATGTACGGCTTCTCTCCGGTGTGCGTTCGGATGTGTTTACGAAAGTCAGAGGACCAAATGTAGCTTTTCTCACAAAAAGGGCATTGGTAAGGTCTTTCGCCCGTGTGTAGCCGCTTGTGCTGCTGAAGAGTCCCCTGGTGCGAATAGGCCTTCCCGCACATGTCACAAACGTGTGGCTTAAGACCGCGGTGAGTATCGATGTGGCTCAACAGGTTGCTGGACTTTTTGAAAGCCCAGTTGCAGTAAGTGCACTTGTACGGACGGTTTTCTGTGTCTCCCTCTATTCCTCGCTTCTTAATGGTCGCAAACGCCATCTGATTTTTTAAAACCTGCTTCTGTGAAGATTTCAGGCCGTCCGCCTCACGTTCGGCCGCCGCAACCTCCTGCTGATCTCTTGGAATTGCTGCCAGTTCACATGAAGCAGTGATTTCCACCTCCTGTTTTACCCTCGCGTTGGTGATGCCGGTCACTTCAAAGCGCTCATGATTCAGTTTGGAATTAGGGCTCGGTGCAGACACAGCCTCCTCGTCAGCTTCATGCGCTCTTCTTCTTTCCTTTCCAGAGGATTGTTCAGAACATTTCTCATGAAGGTGGCATGTAGCTTCATTCCTTGAATTCTTAGAAACCATCTCTTGGATTTTTGATTCGTCGTTTTTTCCTTCATCGCAACTGGTAGAAACACTAATATCCTCTTCGCTATGTAGATTGAGGCTCGTTTTCATGGTGTCAGTAATGTTACTGTCCTCGGGCAGATAATGCCTCTTGCTCATGAGAATCTTTCTAATACTTCGTTTTGATATGTAGGCATTATCTGTAAAAGCTGCTGAATTCCACAAGTCATTCATTTTAGCCATCGTAGATGATGATTCAGGTTTGCAGTTTAGTGCATTGACCTAATGTACGTTTGAAATGCCTGAAAAAACAGTTCATAAGCTGTCAGATTTATAATATATATCATTAACAATACAGTTGATCTCAATTTTATCAAATGGATGACATGTAGAGACTAAACTTTAAACAATTGAAATATAATATAAACCACATTGTGCAGCAGATGAATTCAATTCTAAGAGGCTCTTGTTTGCCTCATTTTAGGCTACGAATTAACTACGACTTAAGTAATGATGGTGTAATGAAGCTACTAAGATATCCAGTATAAATTATACTAACTGGGAGACCATCCAGCAGATCGCCTTGATCTAGGAGTTACCCAGTCCTGAGCCAGCAAAGAACAAGACTTTATTCTCAGCTGTCATAGTGCATAGTATGCACTCCAAAAAACATTTCAACTCTCCTACACATGCAAAGAGTCTCTTACCTTGGCAGCACCAAGTCCACCAATGATGATTTCAAAGAGAGCAATTAATGCACTTCCTCTTTATGGTGGATTTTAGGCAGACGTTTAAGATACCATAGGAGGAGCCAGAGCACAGTTACTTCACATGGGGGAGTGCAGCATATTCTGGCAGTGGTCAGCACTTTAGCAAAACCATTTGCTGCCTGGAAAGATCAGCTCATTGACCCTCTCACCCATGACAGGCGTGAGGTTTCCCGGCGAACAGCAAATAACATGCATAGATGCAATTACAATTCTATATACTATATCTCTTATAGCATTTTCTAAGTTGGACGTTCACGGGACAATTTTGACTGCAGCATTATTTTTAATTATTATTGTTATTTTACATTTTTATGGCTGTTTTTGTCCAACTGCGAAGCTTCCACATTCCTTAGTTAATTTAGTTGGCATATAAATATTTCTACTAATTCACTTATTGAGTTGGAGAATTAGGAACGGAAATAACCTGCTGATGCCAGACATAACTAACAACTTGATACCTGTCCTGTAGGAATGCACACAGCTCAAAAAATTAAGAGTCAGAGGAAATATGAGAGGAAGAGAACATACTGTAGATCAGCTAGTACAAGACACCTGTTTGCTGCTTGAGGTTCAATCCACCCCACAGAGCAAATGCTGATGGCTGTGAATGACAGTGATGCTTAGTCTCTAGAAGTGGTTCCCAACGCCCACTAGAGGTCACTAAAGATTTACAATGGATTGTCTAACTTGTGGGTTTTTTTAGTCCTGGTCCTCGAGACCCTCGAGACCCACATTGTGTATTTCTCTCTTTTCTGACAAATTCAGTTCAGTTCTTGAGCTCTTTCCTTTTGAGCTGATGTTCTGAATCGAGTGTGTTTAATAAGACAGACATACAAAATGTGCAGTTCTATGGGTCCCCAGGGCCAGGATTGAAAACCACTGACCTAATGGATAAACCACAATACAATTTCCGATGGTTAGAATTACAGTTTAATATTTTAATCATTATTAAAACCATATTTGATTAGCAAGATTTGAAAAACTCCCGGTAAATACTGTGCAGCATTAGGCAAAGTTTGCAGCAGTCTCATGCAGCTTCAAACCAAATTTTTATGCACTGTTGAAAATTAACTGGTTGATGGAAACTAAGCGATTGTGCATTTTAAAAACGTTATAAAAAAGGATAATAAGGTATCTAGAATTATTCATGGAGGTGATAAAATTCCTATAATTATTTATCATTTTAACGCATCCTGTTGCTTAAAAGTGATTTAAAGGCTGAAATGTGAGGTTTATCTTTTTTCTTTTTGTCAATACCTTATTTGAACGTACATGTTAGTAGATAACATTATGTTGTAAGTCATATGTTGTTCATTTAAAATCCGGCCGTCATTGTTAATGTTTTTATTTTAATGTTTCTGCCATTGTTGCTGTAGGGGATTTTTACAGTTAAAGACCCGAATGACCAGATATGATAAATGAAGACCCGGAGTCAGAGTTTAAAAAAATAAATTGAAGAATTTTATTGAAGAATAGTTTACAGTTTCATCAGCAGAAGCAGCTTCAAGTCTCACAAGGCTGCTCTCTCTCTCTCTCTCTCTCTCTCTCTCTCTCTCGTACATTCAATTATACTCGAACAGAGTTCACTAACTACATCATTACTAACATTCTGATTGGTTTAGAAAACTAGACAAAACTGGTCATTTTCCACACATGGACAGTCAGAAGTATATCTCCTTCCATCATGATGCTGATGATTGGACCCTGAACTTAGGAACAGAATGTGCCTCAAGGTCAGGACAAGGCGTCTGCTGGTCTCAGAGTCCCAGTTGTCCACCAGTCCCCATATAGGACCTGTAAAGAACACTGTGCGCACATACAAAGATACACAAGATTCACAGCTTCTTCAAGGCTGAAGTTGATCTGAGCTCTGCTCTGAACAGGACACTTTTCCCAAACATACTGATGAGTTGTACTTTTCTCTCAGTCAGAGGTACAGACAGTATACATCAGTATTTTATAGTGTTTGAAAATGAAAAGGAAAATAAATGCTTTGAAGTTAGTCATAATTCAATATTTAGAAAGATAACTTTGTGATAAATCACTCTATGTATATATATATATATATATATATATATATATAGTGATTTATAGTATATTATATATATATATACATACATACATATAATATATATGTTTAATGTCATCATTTTTATACACTCTATGTACAGTAGTTGCTAAATGTGACACTCACACAGATTCTTGAGATAATACACAAAAGCCCTCTTTATATTAAAAATAAATTAATTAATCAAAATAAAAATACTTAAAAAGTTACATCTAAGGGAAATCTGGATACTTATGACATTTATTGCTTTTATTTTTAAATAATTTTGTTAGTATTATTTTAAATAAATGCTCTATACTAAGAAAATACATGTAATTTAACCTGTCCTCAGCACAATGTAAAATGGCCAAACAATATATATATATATATATATATATATATATATATATATATATATATATATATATATTTAAAAGCATATCAAAGTTGTGTCTTCACTTTGTGTCAACTCCTTCAAAAAATTTTATAATTCTGAAAAAATCAGGCAATGTCATGGTCATCTTTAACTCTGAAGACTCTTTTTTCCTGCTCATTATGGATCTCACAGTACACTGGAAGTTTATATATATATATATATATATAAATTTTTATCATCATTTAGCAGACGCTTTTATCCAAAGCGACTTACAAGGGGAGCAATTAGGGGTTAGGTGTCTTGCTCAAGGGCACTTTAGTCATGGTGTCAAAGGTGGAGAGAGTGCTGTTTATTCACAATCCCCACTTTCAATTCCTGCGGGCGTGGGAATCGAACTGGCAACCTTCAGATTACAAGCACGACTCCCTCACCACTAGGCCACGACTACCCCTATATATATTTATATATATTTAAATTTTATATACATATATTACACAAAAAATGTTGAAATCTGTGCAGCTATAGCTTTAATATGTCAACTCCGTCATCCTAGTACTAGTTTCTGTAAATAGTTGTGGGATGAATCTTTGCATTTTTGATGAGGAAGAAAACTGAGGAAGAAAACAAAATTGCTCTAATGTACAACATGTGGTTAAGGTGGGAAACTATTCAGAAGTAGACCTCAAGTCAGAACCTTGAGGTTTTATGTCTGACTCAACACCAACACATGTGCACAGTTGTCTGGGGAGGTTCCTCGAGGGAGCTTCACGACATATGTGGGGTGGGTGCTGGCATCCTGAAGATCAGCATTTACCGTCGAGGTTGCTGGTAGTGCCCAGACAAAACCACCCAGACGACAACAACCTGAGCCCATCCCAATGTACAATGTACAAGCCCGTGCCCAGAAGTGCGACCTGGGATCACATCGTCACGGAGCCCAAACAGTGCGCACCTGACTAGGTGTGTGAGTGAGCCGAGCCATCCATCACAGAGGGAGTGTTGGTGGACTTCGAGGGTTCGGAAGTGAAGGTCGGCAGGTTGTCACTGCAACTCCGTCACGGCTGCCAAGACCTTCACCATCTCTCCATCACCTCGGCTCTTCGGCTGCGCCTCATGACTTGATTCACTCCACTATCATCTTCACCTTCGACTCTCTTGTTCGTCCTCCTCCTGGTCATCAATCCATGTGTTGTACTGTGTTGCTGCCTTCATCGAGTGTTTTGCCTTGTGGATTATCTAAAGACTTGATTTGTGATTCATTTTCTGACTACACAGCCTGCTTGTTACAACCATCAGATGAAGGTTTCTGTTCATTTTGAAAGAAATATTTTTTTCTTTTTTTCTATCGTGTTAAAATATTAAAACATCAACTGAACTACATTTCATGTCTGATTTCCCTAAGAACATTGGTTACATGTTTAATATTAAAAAGGAGGGTAGAGAATTAAGGAATTTAGGAACTGGATTGTTCATAATAACCCTTTACTTTTAACATTGTGCGGGCATAATTTTTGGCCATGCTATTATACAAAGAAACATGCAAAAACAAGAGAGAAAGAAACAGATATTAACTGATTATGCTGTAATCAATGTATGCTTTTTTTCTTGTCAACTTTAGTTTTTTTTTTCTTATAAAAATAAGAGTTATAAAGTCAGAATTGTGTGACATGAATTTGCAGTTGCATGTTGTAGTGTCAGGATTGCAAATATAACCTCACAATTCTGAGAATCAAAGTCAGAATTGTGAGTTTATATCTCAATTCTGACTTGACAATATGAAATTGCGATATATAAAGTTTGAACCGTGAGATATAAACTCACAATTTGTAAGAAAATGTCAGAATTGTGAGTTGACTTTTTCCCTCACAATCGGAATGTTTTACTTGCAATTGCCGGGTGGCCATTCACGCTGAATTGGATTCAGAGTTGACGACCATGCTTGCCCGGGCCACTGTGCCATCTGCGAATTGCACCATCCTATAACTCTATCAGGCCAAAGCACTAATAGAGCAGCACTAGGCTAGTTCTGGGCGGGGTTGATACAAGAACTGTGCAAGGCGACTGACCTTACCCTCCAGACAACAAAAGTGATGACAATGTTGTCCACATTGGTGGTCCAGGAATGCCATCCATGGTTAAACCCTGTTGAGATGTGGAATGCTGACAAAGCTCGTCCTGCTGGCTTAAGCGGACAATCAGACTTAGCTATGCAATTCAGTTCACCAGCTGTGGCTGGAAAAGACACCCCTGTCCTGCTGGCGAAGGATACAATATAGCCTGACGGTGATGTCGGGTTTAAAAGTTCTTACTTCATCCTACTCAAGAAAGGCAGTGGATTACGGTTGTTCTGTTAGTCTTAGTCTTCTGCTAATGTAGAGACGCATTCTTAAGTGTGTTCTTCCCCAAGATTGGTTCACAGCAATCAACCTGAAAAACTTCCACGTCTCAATTCAGCCTCGGCACAGACCGTTTCTTCGGTTTGCCTTACAGGGATGGACACACCAGTACAAGGTCCTCCCCTTAACCAAAGTCACAGAGGCTGCCCTTGCCCCACTAAGGGAAGTGGGCAGTCATTTTCTCAACTGTTTCAATGTCTGGCTCATTCTATCTGACTCTCAAGCTCTGTTGTGAGAACACAGGGACCTGGTGCTCAGGAACCTCAGCCATCTGGGCCTTCGGGTCAACTGGGAGAAGAGCAAGCTTTCCCCTGTGTAGAGCATCTCTTTTCTTGGTATGTATTTGGAGTCGGCCTACATGACTGCATGTCTCACGAACCAGCACACGCAGTCAGTGATGAACTTCCTGAATATGTTCATTTGGAAGACAGCGGTTCCACTAAAACAATTTCAGGGGCTCCTGGGGTGTTACCTTACAGCACTGGCTACACAGCCAAGTCCCAAAATGGGCATGGAGCCGTGGCATATTCCATGTGACCACACCGATATGTTGTTGAACTTTCAGCCCTTGGTCAGACCTTGACTTTCTACAGGTTGGAGTGCACTTAGAAAAAGTGTCCAGGGTGCCGAGCCTGTGGAAGATCTGTAAGCAAGTGTCAATGCTTTGAAAGCACATCTAAGTCTTATCTCCCCCTTCTGATTTACTGAACAAATTGTGTCTCTTTAAATTCATTCAACTGACCCTTCGCAAACAGTTTGATTGACAGGCAATCTAACCACACTGTAAAAACTGTTACTCAAATTCAACTCAAAAAAATTAAGGCAACATTTTCCAACTACTTTTTGTAAGTTTAGTGAACGTTTTGGTATTTTGAGTTCGTAAAAATCAGTATTATGTATGCTAAAAAATCAGTATTATGTATACTTTATGCTAAAAAAATGAAGTAGAGTCTGCAAGATAAAGCAAAACATTTACTCTCATTAATTGAGACAAATTATTTATTCAGTCCACTTGAAAGAATTAGTTAGCATTGCCATAACTTTAATAAACGAGTAAAAAGAGGTATTCCTTTCCAACGCTCTATAACAGCTGCTATATACAAACAATTGGGTGCACTTTAATGTTAATATAACACAACAACGGTAATGTAAACATATTAACATTAAAAATTACAGAAACTTCTGACCATCTTTAAGTGCAGCATAGAACACCTTTAAAATGCAATCGCGCTGTATAAAGCCCTCAAAAACTCCACTGAATATATGATTACATGAATATATGAACTGTGATTCCTTATTGCATCACTGCATCAAATCAAAAATACAATAATATAAATGAAGTGCCCAAGCAAAGGAAACACCATCCACCATAATGGTAAAGTCAAATTAAAACATTTTAGGAAGATCAATGTCAATTTATGAAGTCAGCTTATGTGATGTTCTCTCAAATTTTTGGACCCCCACCTATTTTACGGCCTAAGCCTTCTTCCTATCGGCTACATAGAAAACTAAATGACATTATATACTAAATTACATGGCTTCATTAACAGTTTAGTACATTTAGAAACTATCACCTTGTTGGAGAACGTTTTTATGTTTCATTTTGACTTGGCTCAGAGTTCTTCAGGCTCCAGAAGCTACTTGATGAGAAGGTTGTCATCATCTAGTGGTGTAATCTTACGCTTGTTTTTTTATCACGTAGATGCAATGCAGTTAATGCTAACTTATTTAGAATGTGGCATGAAGCATGTCACCATTGTTGAGGAATGTATTTCAGCATGGGTGTTTATATACATGGAGGAAAGTTGGTTGTGATGTCCTGCTGTGGTCAACCTGAGACTTTACACACCCCCTGAAGCTAAACAGCATTGAGCCTGGTCTCTTTCAGCACGAGAGACTGGGTGCGGTGGGAAGAGGTGTTGGAGAGGCCAGCAGGTCTTAGTGGTCTGAGTGGGTCCTGACACCCCAGTACAGTTGCACTAAGCTGTACTGTATAAAGGGTTAACCTTGGTGTAAAATAGTCCATCACATACTGCACAAAGTCCCAGTACAGTCACCATAAACTGTACTGAATAAAGAGTTACAATAAACCCCTGAAAATAAGGGGGTGGAACTCTGGGGCAAAAATATTCTCTACATTACATGCCGATAGTTAGTTAGTTTCACATTACAGATGATGTAGTGCTTTATTCAGTACTTAGAGCTACATGGAGTCACTCTGTTTTTTCATTACTATTTGAAGTGTTATTGAAAGAAGTTTCAAATGCTCAACAAGACTTCATTTTTTAATCAAGAATACAGAAAAGTAGTAATGTTATGAAATATATTCATTACTCCAGTCTTCAGTGTCACATGATCCTTCGGAAATTATTCTAATATGCTGATAAGCACAATAAATAATACACACAATAAAACAGCACTTTTTTTACTCAGCCCCAGAAGTGGCAATTTTAACATGCTATTAAAATTTGTCTGTGGGGTATTTTGAGATAAAGCTTCATATATACACACTCTGGGGACATCAGAGACTTATTTTAAATCTTGTAAAAAGAGGCATAATTGGTGCCCTTTAAGGAACAAAACTGACTGTCAATGAGATTTTGCAAAGGAGCAAAACTGACTGTCATTGAAATCTCGTAACGAAATGAAACCAACCATCATTGAAATCATATAATGGAGCAAAGCTGATTGACATTGAGATCTTCTAAAGGAACAAAAACAACAATCATTGAAATCTCGTAAAAGAACAAAGAAACAAACAAACAAACTCGCAATTGAACAAAACCGACCATCATTTAAATGTCGTAACCAAACAAACCCATTAAATCATAACCCAGCAAAACCGTCTGTCTTTGAAATCTCATAACAGAATAAATCTGACCGTCATTAAAATTTTGTACTTGAATAAAACCAACTGTCATTAAAATCTCATAAAAGGAGACATTCTCTTTCGAGAGCAGATACTTCGACACTGAGTAAAACGCTGCGGGAACCAAATAGTGAGAGCGAGGAGCAAGAGACACCCAATCCCCCACGGTAATAAGCCTCAAGGTGTGGTGCAATCAGACGCTCAAGTATGATAGGCGAAGCAAGGCCAATGAGAGACGAGGCAGAACTACACCAAATAAGTGAAATATCACACAAACAAGGGTGAGCACAGTGTCAACAGCAGAGCGGTAACCAACTCTGCAGACTAGGAACACATAAGTGATCAGTAATAAGGAGAGAGAGAGAGAGAGTGTGTCCACACTGATAAGGGCAGAACAACACAATAATGTAATTCTCAAGCATAGGAACGAGCGTACACATAGTTAACAGCAAGCGGCAACTAACTGTGCATATCACATGAAAAAATGAGATTAACTCACCGAGAGCACGTGAGAAGCCTCTAATGGCACATCCAGTTTGTAAAACCTGGCGAAGGTGTTCAAAGAAGGCCAGCCAGCGGCAAAACATTTATCCAGAATGGACGTACCTTTAGACCAGGCCCAAGACGAAGCCATGGCTCTCGTAGAATGAGCCCTGATTTGGAAGGGCCAGTCCTGGCCCATAGTGACATAAGCCAGAGTAATCGCGTCCACTATCCAGTGGGAAAGTCTTTGTTCAGAAACAGCTCGTCCCTTAGAGCGGCCTCCAAAGCACACAAAGAGCTGGTCCAACTGCTGAAAAGCGGTGGAGCGATCAAAGTAAACCCTGAGCGCCCTGACCGGGCAGACAGCGCTGCAAGCAATGGAGCGGCTGTCGGCATTTCTCTGATCTGGAAACCATGGCTGATTTGGCCAGTTTGGGGCGACAAGGATCACTGACGCTTTCTCCTCCCTGGTTTTGCAGAGCACCAAAAGCAGAATTTTAACCGGAGGGAACGCATAGAGCTTGGCTCTAGGCCAGCTTGATGTCTCTCCTGGAGCGGGGAGTGGGACATTGAGAAGAACAGCGGGCAATGCGCGTTCTCGCTCGTCGCAAACAGATCCACTTCTGCTGCCCCGAACCAGGACCAGATCTTCCTCACCATGCCAGGGTGAAGTCTCCACTCTCCCTGAGGAATACCGCTCCTTGAAAGCAAATCCACCCCGTAGTTTAGACGGCCGGGGATATATGTCGCTCTGATGGTGAGAAGATGCCGATCTGACCACAAAAGGAGGCGTTTCGCCTGTTTGAACCACAGACCTGTTGTCGATGTGAATCAGAACATGCTGCCGCCCCAGCCGAGGCAGAAAAGCTTCCAGCGCCAGGGAGACCCCCACCCTGAGGTAGACGCGTCCGTTGTGACAACAATGCGTCTCATCACTAAGCCCAGGGGTACTGTACATGTCCATGTTGTGCGGTCTCAGAGCCCTGAAGCAGCTATGATTGACTGGGATGCGCACATGGTCTGATGCCCATGATCTCCACGGGATTCGAGCCTTGAGCCAGAACTGGAGCGGGCACATGTGTAGGAGACCCAGATGGCAAACCGAGTAAGCATGGTGTAAGAAATTATGGTGTCCACGCACTAATCAGAGAGGCTGGCCCTCATTGCTATCAAGTCGAAACATACCCCCAGATAGGTTATCGACTGACATGGGGTGAATACACTCTTCTGAGCATTCACCCGTAATCCCAGACTTTCCAGGTGGCGCAACAGCGCATCCGTGTGGCCTACCAGCACATCTCGCGAATGAGCTAAAATCAGCCAGTCGTCCAAGTAATTTAGGATCCGCATGCCGCTCTCTCTGAGAGGGGATAATGCTGCATCCACACATTTCGAAAAAGTGCGGGGGGGCAACGCCAGGCCAAACAGAAGTACCGTGTACTGGTATGTTTGGCCCTCGAACGCAAATCTCAGGAAGCGTCTGTGATGTGCCGCTATTTGAATGTGAAAGTAAGCGTCTTTTAAATCCACCGACACAAACCAATCTCCCGGGCGAATTTGGGCTGGGATCTGTTTTAACGTAGTCATTCTGAATGTACGATTGTGCAGGGCTCGGTTTATGGGTCTCATATCGAGAATGGGGCGGAGGCCGCCGTCTTTTTTGGGGACAACAAAATAACGGCTGTAGAAACCCGACAATTGCTAGAAAAAAGTCTGAATTACAAAATATAAACTTATAAGAATTCTGACATTTTCTCGCAATTACGAGTTTATTTACTACAATTCTGGCAAGTTCAATTCTGAGAAAAAAAAGTCAGTTCACAAGTCTGAATTTTTTTCTCACAATTGCGACTTTTAATCTCACTATTCTGACTTTTTTTTCTCTCAAACGTGAGTTTACATCTCGTAATTGACTTTTTTTTTTTCAAACAAAATGCCTACCTTCACGTGTAAAGCTGCCGCAAGGCCGCAGCGTGAAATACAACCCAGTGACATGTGACGCTTGTTCTCGAAATCTCCACCAGGTGGCGCAAAGGAACCGTTTGCAACATTGCTCAGTAAGGCTGTTGTGACATTTGTGCTTTTAAATGAAGATAAAATAACGTTATAAATTACTGATAATAACAATGAAAAAATGTAATCTTGGCTAATTATTCATATAAGTGTTTAATGAAAAGTGATCAACAATTTCTTTATTCATGGTCACTTTATTTTTCTGCATGTTATGTGCAGAGCTCTCTGTTGTAGGTGAATAAAAGTTTCAATGTTACCCCCAAGACTAGTCCTGGGAAAATGATGGGAAACTTATTAATTTAATGCAGGTTTGAATAGAGAGAACAGTATTAGTATCTCCTGTGTCTGTGATGTAAAATTAAGATGATGAAGCTTCAGAATGCAAACAATCTTGCTACTCAAACTATGTATAGAACTATTTTTAATACTATTTTCTGCTCCTTTTGTATTTTGCATTTACTTGTACTTTTACTTTCAATACTTATGCATGTTTAATATATAAAAAAATACTTTCATACTTAAGTACAAAAAATATCACATACTTTAAAACGTCTACTCAAGTAATATTCTAAACAGTGACTTCTACTTCTACCAAAGTCATTTTCTGGTAAGATATCTATACTTTTACTCAAATATGACTTTCCAAGTACTTTATATACCACTGCCATTGAGGCTGTCAATAACAAGAGAAATCGCAAAAGAACACTTCAGACTTAAATCGCTGTTCTAAACATTAGCCTAATATTTTAAAGTGTATACTGAAGCTTCATCATCTTAATTTTACATCACAGACACAGGGGATACTAATACTGTTCTCTCTATTCATACCTGCATTAAATTAATAAGTTTCCCATCATTTTCCCAGGACTAGTCTTGGGGGTAACATTGAAACTTTTATTCACCTACAACAGAGAGCTCTGCACACAACATGCAGAAAAATAAAGTGACCATGAATAAAGAAATTGTTGATCACTTTTCATTAAACACTTATATGAATAATTAGCCAAGATTACATTTTATCATTGTTATTATCAGTAATTTATAACGTTATTTTATCTTCATTTAAAAGCACAAATGTCACAACAGCCTTACTGAGCAATGTTGCAAACGGTTCCTTTGCGCCACCTGGTGGAGATTTCGAGAACAAGCGTCACATGTCACTGGGTTGTATTTCACGCTGCGGCCTTGCGGCAGCTTTACACGTGAAGGTAGGCATTTTGTTTGAAAAAAAAGCCAATTACGAGATGTAAACTCACGTTTGAGAGAAAAAAAAGTCAGAATTGTGAGATAAAAAGTCGCAATTGTACGAAAAAAATGTCAGACTTGTGAACTGACTTTTTTTTCTCAGAATTGAACTTGCCAGAATTGTAGTTACTAAACTCGTAATTGCGAGAAAATGCCAGAATTCTTATAAGTTTATATTTTGTAATTCAGACTTTTTTCTTGCAATTGTGAGTTTATATCTCGCAATTCTGACTTTTGTCCTCACAATTACAAGTTTATAACCCCCAATTCTGACTTATTTTTTCAGAATTGTAAGATATAAACTCACAATTATCATGCAATTCACATATTCTTCTTGACTATCGAGGCCCTGGGTGCATAATTATTCTGTGATCATGGGGCTCAAAGAGAACGGCTATGAGATGACGCTAATGGTTGAAGAGACAATGACATCTTATCTCTCCCATGTTGCTGTGTTATCCATTAAAGCCTCAACATTGCCCCCCAAGCCATGACGTACCACATCTTCGCTGGGGGTAAAGCCGTATATGGCGGCAGGCCAGGCGGGTGTTTGCGACATACAATGACATCTTGCAAAATGTACTAGGGCATAGTGTGGGAGCTCAGCCTTTAAAAGAAACTGTGTCAGGTCACTGATTTATCTCTCCATGCCTCTAAGGAGATGGCCAGTGCCATTGGATGCTCCATGGCAGCTATGGTGACAACGGAGAGGCACCTCTGGCTGAACCTCTCTAGCATCAGGGAGAAGCAAAAAGCCTTCTTTCTTGAGGCCCTGCGGTCTCCTTCTGATCTCTTTGGTGATGCTGTAAGCTCAGTCGTCGAGAGATTTCACAGACAAAGAAATAATCTGCAGCATTTCAGAAGTTCATGCCTCATCTCCACAAGCCCCAGCCATCTACTTCCCACAACTCATTTTCATTTTTTTCATCATTTAGCAGACGCTTTTATCCAAAGCGACTTACAAGGGGAGCAATTAGGGGTTAGGTGTCTTGCTCAAGGGCACTTTAGTCATGGTATCAAAGGTGGAGAGAGTGCTGTTTATTCACAATCCCCACTTTCAATTCCTGCCGGCGTGGGAATCGAACTGGCAACCTTCAGATTACAAGCCCAACTCCCTCACCACTAGGCCACGACTACCCTACTACATGTACCACGACTACAACTCATACCAGCAAGAACAAAAGGATAGTGTTGCTGTTACCCTCACGCTTTTGGGGAAAGTTTTGAAGCAACACTCTTGCTCAAAGCCAGCCTAGGAGAAAACGGATCTGAGGACCATTATTCTCTCTAAGTGGGCTTCGGGAAAGAAGTCCTGATGGTCAGTTCGGGCCCCTGAGGGAGGAGCAAGCTACATTCGATCCCCCGCAGAGCCCTCGGGAAATCCATTTGTTAAACCATGAGTGCTTCGAGGCACATTGGTTTCCAATGAACCCAAGCCTCAATGTCCGCCCAACAACACTGCAGTCATGAGGGGTTTGCTGTCCCTAGAAAAGTCTGTAGAAATATTGATTTGATCAAACCCTGCCATAAATTCATTTCTGGGCACTAAGTTTATTATTCCAAACATACACGAGGTCAGCCTCGAAAGGTTGATTCCTCCAGTAAATCATCTGGAAGCCTGGCAAACGCTACCCATATATATATATATATATATATATATATATATATATATATATATATATATCAAAGGGTAGTATGTACAGTTCACAAAGGGTACAGATTCCAGTTTGGGTCATCTCCACCAAAGTTCAACAGCATTTTATCTACAATAGTACACTAATAATTTTAATAATTTAAATATTTCGAGGACGCATATCGAATGTAAAGGGGGCACTTGTAAGCACCCTTCTGAAACCAAAAATGACACAAATGGGACTAGATACACGCACTCAACAGCCATAGTAACTCCACAAGACAGACATGTCTTGTGCATAAGAAGTGTGTCATTTTGGACACGGCCTTAATGAGACTGCCGAGATTTACTCTCAACATAACTGTGTTGTTATAAAGTGTTTTGATGACAAATTGTAATTTAATGTTGCATGGCAGAGTATAATGGATAACATTGGGGAGTTGGCACTGGGCTAACTCTGGTTCATGATTAAATGTCACACGTGCTAACATATATCCTGGAACAAAATATGTTGCAGCAGTGGATGTAAAATTAACTAGCACTCTAATAGTGGCCAACAGCCACCCTAGCTCCTACGTTGACACAAAACCCTTTAAAATGCACTTGTTGCACATGCATGTCATCGTGTTAATATAATACTTGAACTACTTGCGTACTTGCCTTTTCAGCAGCCCATTAAAAGCAGCAGAAGCTTCAACAACAGCTGCAATTTGTTGTCACCCATGCTGAGCTCAGAGGATATGCACAGTTGAAATAGGTGTTGTCAATTATAGAAACTAGCCAACCAAAAGCATGTCATTGCTTTCATATTTTCCAGAAAATAAACAATTAGTCTAAGAGCAATCACAGCTAATTACATTTAACTCTCCAAGACACTTTAAAATGTCATTCTGCTTTAAATAGAAGAAATGGCAACATGCCAGCCTCGCACATTCCCATGACATAAATGGTTATGTAAAACAAGATCTAGTTTAGAATACTAATTGAAAATATAATTATTTTAATTATGTAAAGCACTATTTGAGCGAGTGCAATACAGATAAATCATTTATAACTATTAAAACATTTGTGTATTAATTAAATCAACATATTCCAAAAATTTGATAGATTTAGCATAGGTTAAAAATTTCTGGAGAGCCCAAAGGTTAGTAGAAGTGTCGCTGGAAAAAAAGAGATGAACTGAACTTCCAACATCTCAACATAGAAAGGAAACCTGGTTGGATAGAATGATATTGATAAAGAAAATTGGACTGGTTGTGAAGTGTGAGAGAAAGAAGTCAACTAGGTAAACTGCAGTTCAGAATGTGAGAGTGAAGGTGAAATAGGCCCTTTGTGTTGCATTTCCCAGTGTTTCTGCAAGTTTCCTATTGAACTGATGATGTCTGGGGGTGTGTTTCAATTGGCTCACTAGCTCATGAATCAGTATGTTGTGTACATGATTTTGGGCACTGATAAGGAGCCTCGCTCACTACACATTGGGACAATGATGACTCTATTTCAAGCAATGTGACAGCTGTATTGTGTTCCCTGTGTGTTGGATTGTTAGTTTATATTTTTGCCCTACTTTCTTTCTGGTTCCCTTTGCCATGTTTACAGTCCTTCGTAGTTTTCTTGTTAATCAATCCTGATGTTCCCTTGTTCCCTGGTGTGCCTTATTTGCCTATTAGTCCCTGTGTGTGTGTATATATATATATATATATATATATATATATATATGTAGCCTTTATGCATGTGTGTAGATGGTCCATATTCCATTTAATTTAAAAAACTACCCTTTGCATTTAGATACGTGTCTATGCCTCTCTCTGATTTGCTCCTGCAGATTACAACAACAACAACGACCTTGGCGTATAACATCACTACTGTTATTTATGAACAACTGCAGTACTGCAAAATTACATTTGTACAAATTAGCATGAAGCAAGGTTCAAATCACTTATGGACCATGGAACGTACCAAAAGAAGGGGGAGGGTGGTGTATGGTATCCTATGGGGGTGGGGGGGTGGGGGGGCGGCGGCTACAGTCTATGTATTTTTGTATGTCATATTTGTACCAGACTCCAGAAATAACTCGGCGACTCCCCCCACCACATTGCTTCTGTGATCCATGAAACAATATAATACTGTGTGTGAAATTATATTAAGTTAAATTAAAACGATAAAATAAGATCAATTAAGACATATATGCAAGTGTATATTTGTCATTTTTATTTTTGTAGCATTGAAAAGTTTGTATGTTTTTTAATGTCTGCATAAACATTTTGGTCATAAGGAGGAGGTCCTGTTCATTATAAAGAGGACATTCTGTTCTCTTTCCTCAAACTCTAGTCCTGGCTTTTGACATCGACATTCAAACCAAATGGAGTAAACAACCTGGTATACCAATGTTGGCCAGCAGAGGTCAATATTATCTAATTAATAGTACAGTAGGCTATGTTTACCAACACTTTTCAGAGGACTTGAAGAAAACGTATAAACATCTTATATATATATATATATATATATATATATATATATAAAAACAAAAGTAGGTATGCATATATTCATTCTTTCAACGTGAAATTCCTGTTATATAAAATGATCATTTGTAAATTCATTAAATTGGCAGTGTTATAAATGACCTTTCCCCTGTTCCCAGCCAACACACCCATGTGGGACCCAGGTGGGTCTGATGTGGGTTGCCTAAGTGGGGCCCAGACAGTTTTGTCCTCGGTTTCCATGTAGGCCCCACATGGGTTAGCCCAGATGAAATGAACACTGCGCAGTGTGCACACTACAGGCTGTTAAATGTAACCCTGTGTTGGAGTTAATGAGATAATGAAGTGATTGAGTGATGACTGAGCATTAATGATGAACACCTGCTGTTAACAAGCCGAATCAATTAAGAAGATATGAACAACAAGAACAGAAACTACAGCTTCAGCCACAGCCTTAGATGAAATCAACTGAAGATAAAAGACATTCAATCTCTGAAGATCTGATTAATCAACTCCACAAACAGCATTACCAGCTTCACTTATTACTGACTTTATTTTCAAATGTTTACAGAAGCTCTTATTGAGAATTAACAGAGATTTAGATGTTGTTTTAGACAGAGATTGAATGTCATTTATCTTCAGTTGATTTCATCTAAGACTGTGGCTGAAGCTGTAGTTTCTGTTCTTGTTCATCTTTTCTTCATTGATTCAGCTTGTTAACAGCAGGTGTTCATCATTAATGTCCAGTCATCACTCAATCACTTCATTATCTCATTAACTCCAACACTGATTCAGGGTTACATTTAACAGCCTGTAGTGTGCACACTGCGCAGTGTTCATTTCATCTGGGCTAACCCATGGGGCCTACATGGAAACCGAGGACAAAACTGTCTGGACCCCACTTAGGCAACCCACATCAGACCCACCTGGGTCCCACATGGGTGTGTTGGCTGGGTTATTGGCTAAAAATATTGCACTGAAGTAAAATTATTTGTTCCAAACCTGTGATACTATATTTTAGTTGGTTGTTTCTTCATCATGGCAAAATGTGTAGCGGAAAGTGCTTTATTTGGAATTTTTTTTTCTTTTTTTTTTGGTGAAGATTAACGGGATAACCCCATAGTGAACGTTTGACATAACCCTTACAAAAAAGAACTGCAGTATATTGAAGTAGAACTGCAATAAAACTGCAGTACCAAGTAGTTTAACTGCAGTTTAATTCAAATTTGCAGTATAATGAAGTATAGTCACAGTTCAACTGCAGTACATTGAAGTTCAACAGCGGTAAAACTGTAGTATAAGTACAGCTGCGGTAAAATGAAGTACAACTGAAAGTTGCATGAAGTATAAAAGCAGTATAACTGCAGTTGTATTGCACACTCAAAAAAAAGATTTTTCGATGCTGTTCACTTTATTTAAACAACTTATTTTGATTCAACACCATTATATTGGTTTTAGGTTCAAACGTGATTGCTTCATGTTAAATTGACTTGAAATGATTACTTTTTGACTTAACGTAATGTTTTCATTTAAAAATAACATGTTTCACTCAAGTAAACTCAACCAGGACTCAATCAAACAGGACTTTCACTTCCCATCATGCTTTGCAAAGCGGCTGAACTGGGAGAGTAAATGTTGAAATAAAGTGTTATTTCAGTTCCGTTTTTAGCAAGATGAGAAGATTGAGAGATGTTTTTAATGTTTACTGTTCTATTATGTTGATATTTAAAAGTTTCTGTTATGTTAATAGTTTTGGGGTTACCATTGTGGTGAAGTGTTGAGCTTGTGCTTAGGTTGAGGGCATGCCAGCTGCTATTCTAATCACACTAATAGTTGAGTGATCCCTGTGGTAGTGTTCTGGATGAAACCAGTATGACTTCTAGACCATGAACAAAGAGGATCACAAAAGTTATACAGAACCAAACGAGTAGCATTAATTATAGGATTAATTAAACAAATCATATTCAATTCCCTTACAAAAAGGAACTACAGTATATTGAAGTAGAACTGCATTAAAACTCCAGTACCGTGTATTTTCACTGCAGCATAATTAAGCACAACCATAGATAGATTAGCAGTATAATGAAATATAGTCACAGTACAACTGCAGTACATTGAAGTTCAACAGCAGTAAAACTGTAGTATAAGTACAGCTGCAGTAAAATGGAGTACAATTGAAAGTTGCATGAAGTATAAACACAGTATAACTGCAGTTGTATTGCAGTTTTATTTTACTAGTACTTTAGATGTATTGCAGTAGTTGTACTTCAGTGAAACTACAGAAATTTGAGGTTATACTGCAATACTGCAGTTTTTTCGTGTCCAAAAAACTGCATTTTTCTATATGTAACAAAAACTGCAGTATTACTTCTAAAAAACTGCAGTAATTTTTTGTAAGGGAACTTACTCACCTTTATGATGTTTCAAACATGAGACACTTCCAAACATGACGTAACATTGGCATAAAATCAATGTTTTTGTTGTTTTTTTTCTTCAAAAAGTCATACAGGTTTAAAAATAAATGAGGGTGAGTAAATAGGGATACAATTTAAATTTTTGAGACACTAATCTCCCTTAGCCTTTTGTTTACTGAATGTACTGCATTTCAGTATTGTTCTGTGACTTTGCTAAAAAGGCAAGCATCTTTGATCATCAGTTGTGTTTTAGGATGCTGACTTGTCCTTATCAAACTGCATAACTATATATCTAACCTCACCCAGACTCCCTAGGTTGCATTAGACCTACTTGACCACTTAACTAACAAGAACCTGCTGCTTCACTAGGAAAAAATTAAAAATAAATTATTTTTCCAGATGTTAATTTATTTGAATCTAGAGAAAGAATGTCATTGTATTAACATATGGGTAAAATGCCCTTTCAGTTGTATCCCGGTGCCCCCCGAAATGCGACCTCAAACGAGGGCAACCCGACACTCTGTGCGTGTCACTGTGGGGATGTCTTGAACTTGATGATCTCGACTTGAATCTAATGGCAGGTCTTACGCAAAACCTGAATCAGTGCCAAAATGAAACTGTTCTTTACCTCATGATACCTGTGTTCTGGGAATTGCCAGCCATTTCCTGGATATTATGTTAAACCATATACGATATGGATCCACAGAGGCTTCCACTCTGCCCAGTGTCATGATAGAGAGTGTTTGCTGATGCCAAAACTTGTAAGAGGCCAGGCGGAGACTGTGTGCAGACTCTGTGGTTTTTGTCTGTCTCTCTCTCTTTCTGCATGTGTGTAAGTGAATGTGAGGGAATCTATTGCTTTTTTGTTTAGTTTAATTAAACAATTATTTTGTAGTTCATTTTTATTTTAGATTTGGACACGTCTGTTGGTAGAATAACTTTGTTGCTCGATAGCCTTTGGCACATTTCTATTATAGCAATGATAACTAAAAACAGAGACGACTAATTCTCTGACAACCTTTGTCCGTTGTGTGTTTAAACATGTCAAATCACGCAGTCTGATTATTCTCGTATAGGCACATAGCTGTCTAAATGATCTCTGCTTAGGGCTCAGTTTACCTGAACGAACTCGCTCTCAAATTCACACACTATTTTGTTTACATCTTTGCTTTACTCACACTGGTTCTCATAAAGGTATGAGAACAAGTGTAATTATTACTGTTTGCACAGACATGTATGGCAAACATTTGAGGACTGAACCCATTACACTTGGGTTCAGATTTCAGTCTCAGTCTTGAGATCTGCTTAAATATATTACTGTTAGTTATTTCAAAAGGTATACATATTTTTAACAGAGTTAATCGAATTGAGACTGAGTATTTGAATAACCTAGACAGACAGACACATACAAATATGCTTTCTTTTAGCATTCATATTTTGTAAGAGCACTTCTGCTTTGAGTGGAGCATTTGATCTTCAAATGAGGCACGAGACAGAAAGCAGGCCAGAAATTACTTATGGCATACTGTTAGCACATTGATTTATGTGGGAACAGGCTGAATTCACAAGTCCTTTGAATGAAAGCAAATGCAGCTTCTGTCAGGGGCCACAAAGTGTCCTTTCTCCATTTAAGACAATTAAATGCACATGCTTGGTGAAACCACTGTAATTCATTAACTACAGAGGACTCATGTAGCGCGCCACCTCTCTTACAAGTCCGAAGACATTCTACCATTTTGGATTACAAAAAGCAACGCAGTTTGTAAAGCATGACAAAGACCAATGCACAGAGGAAAAAAAAAAAAAAAAAAGTTCTCATATTATTTCAGATTTAAATAGCACTGCAGGGTAAATCATTGTGAAATACATTCATGTTTGAAGACCATTCAGCAAATTAAAGCATATCAGTGCCAGATTATATGTGGGGCATACTTATCTGATGCAAAGATATTGGTTGCGCAAGAGATTTAATTCAAAGCATACCCACATTACACTAAACAGTGAGGTTTTTCCTCAGTGGTGCCTCCTGCAAGATTCTTTTGTGAAATTTTCCACATTAAAAGTTTTACTTTAAACTACATTCAAATCACCACATTTAAAATGTTTTAGGCTTTTCTTGTGCTTTAAAGAAGTCAACTTATTTCGATGTTTATCATTTTAAAGCACATGTTCAGTACTAGGTTATAATTTTAACTCTTGTGTGTTATTCAGTATTACACTTAAAGTTAATATTTTTAAAAGTACCAAACAATAATTATCACTGCAAATGTATGTCACAGAACACAGACCAGGGAAATGGTAGAGTATAAATGAAGACAGCTTTATTGAACAGCAGTAATTGCAATAGTGGATATAATATGAGCACTTTCCTTTCTTTGTAGGACAGGAGAACGAGGCAACTGGCGACTGAGTGTCATGAGTCCCATCTAAAGAAAAGTGTGTGTGTCCTATAACTAGTCCTTATAACTAGTGCAGGTGATGCATGACAGCTGGTGGTGTTCAGTGGTGATTGTTGACTGAGTGTAGGTGAGTGGAAGGAGAGATGATGGGTGATGAAGTCCAAAGCTGCTGAATATGTTATTGACTGCTGTAGAACTCTGGGCGGTATTCCAGAAAGGAAGGTTAACTTACCGTCACATATACCTTGAACTCTCGCTTGATTAACCCAGAACTTGCTTACTCTGGGTATGTTGGTTCCAAAATGCCTGTGTGGAGTTAGTTCAATCAACCTCCTGTTGGTAACCGAGAGTTAATGCGCGCGAACGGCGAGCACATGAAGGCATTTTCAATGGATCGCCGATTTCAGCAGTCACCATGGAAACGCGTGGAGGAAAAAAGGCGTGCGACATATATCAGCGAGACGGAGTTGGAGGTTTTAATGCTTGCTTATGAAGAATATAAGCCCATTATAACCAAAAAAGCAATACTGCAGCATTAGCAAAAGAGAGGGAGAGAGTTGGCTTGGCAAAAAAAAAATAAAAATAAAAAAAAAATAACAGTAAATGCATGAGTTTATAAAATTATAGGTAGGTTATTTGTCCCCTTTCATTGTGATGCAAAATTCTTTTGGGAATGTTGTAAAAATAGACAAGCATTTACTTTTTGGCCGTCATAAATTTCTTAATATCACTGTAGTGATGTACATAATTGGCTGTTAATATGTTGACAAAAAAGTGTAATTTATTAGCGTCTTTTATCAGGTGTAATCCTTCTGGAGCCAGAAGAACTCTGAGCCAAGTCAAAATGAAACATAACGTTCTCCAACAAGGTGATATTTTCTAAATTTACTAAACTGTTAATGAAGTTTAAATTTAGTGTTTAATGTCATTTAGTTTTCTATGTAGCCAATAGGAAGAAGGCTGAGGCCCGTAAAACAGGTGGGGGTCCAAAAATTTGAGAGAACATCACAATAAACTGATTTCATAAATTGACGTTGATTTTCCTAAAATGTTTTATATTGACCTTACAATTATGGTGGATGGTGTTTCCTTTGCTTGGGCACTACATTTATATTATTGTATTTCTGATTTGATGCAGTGATGCAACAAGAAATCACAGTTATATATATTATATATCATATGTGATTGAATTTCACAATTCATATATAAAATTATGTATATGACTAACAAAACCATCTTATTTTATGCTGAATAATGATTATTTATAAAGTTAATGGTAGCCCATATAAACGCAAACTGTTGGTGAAACTTTTAAGTGGGTCGACACAATTCTTCTAAATTTGTGACGATATTTTGAAATTGAATCTATTTGAGTCACACAGACTTCAACATTCAGCATGCTAAACACAACAGTGGTAACAATTAAATTTGATTTAAAGTAAATTATCAAGTACACTCTTTTTTAGTCACTAGAACTCAAGTGTGAGTCAACTTTACTTCCTAAGCTTTTGTCAGTACAACATACTATTCCTATTTCACTTTACTTAGTTTTTTTAAGGCAATCTGTTTGCATGCTTTTTTTAAGTAAGTCTAACTAATGAGATTTTACAGTGGGGACCAGTGATGAGGGCGAATTAATGATTTAAACACCTAAAGATTTATCACCCAAAAATATATTGTTACCTGCACATGGATTGACTTCTTAACATAATCTCCTTCATTGACTGAAACTGAAAGTTATGTAAGAAACATTTTAAAATGACTGTGACTGTATACAGTATTGATATATGGATAGATTAAGTAGTGCTATGTAACAAAAATGGTCTCACAGAATATCATAGAAAGGACAAACCCGCCACTCTGTGGAATTCCTCTTTAATAACTCTCGGTGGTTTATGGCCAGGGAACTGCACAAAAGTGTGTAGAAACTGAATGCAATCCATACTGTCCGAACAGCCCTACACACAGTTGCCTTTCCCATATGCTCTGCATCGCCAACGTTATACAAAACGTCGCAAAAAAAAACGAAGTTCAATGCACAAAATTTGCTCTGTGTCAAGTGTTGATGTGTCACATTTGATATGTAAGGTTTCATAGATTTGTTAAATAAATTAACAAGTCTTTCGAAAAATGGTAACGCTCCGGCAAATATCCATTTGGATACGAAAACTTATCACCCTCTCACGGCGGAAAAGATTCCGTATAATCTGTGCTTCCACATCCACTGGATCGTCTTCAAAAGGGCATGTCATGCTCCGTCACCTCTCTGAAACAAACTAACCCTGAAACTAAACCTGCAGGTTATGTTCAGAGCTTAAGTTGCTATGGCTACTTACATACCTTGAAACTTACCTCCGTTTTTGGAACCGAAAGCTGAGGTTATCCGCCAACTTACCCTTAAACTTACCCAGGTATGTCACATAACCTGCTTTTTGGAATACCCCCCAGGTCAAGGAGTCAGAGTGATCAGATAGAGTTTAGTAGTTTATTGCGCAAGAGTGTCCATATACACATAGTGCACTTGAGGAAGTTTTCTGAAATTAATAAAATAACAGAAATAAATACTTAACAGACTACAAACTTAATGATAAACAACTTTACATCATGCACTAATATATAAATATGCCCAAGAAATATATGACCATGAGTCAGCAATAACAACAAACTGCAAAGTTCAATGAAGAATCCACAAAATATGAATTATATATGGAAATGAGACTGTTTCATTAATACAAGCAGTAATAATGATGAATAAATAATGATATTGTCATACTGAGAAATGTTACTGTGAAGGAATAAGTTTTGTAAACATTAAAAATATTAGCCGCAATGCTAGCAGGGCAAATCCACTTGTTGAACAGGATCAAATTACACTCAGAAAGATTGCGAAGCAATACTGTGAAAGTTAATGCAGTTGTGATAGTGTGTAAAAATCTGCATTAACTACAATATACATGGGGTTAAAACTTATTTGTCACAAACTTTCTCTTGCACATAAACGCTCCACCTTAGTGAGAGAACGTGATCTGACTGCTCTGCTGGAGTTATAGTGAATAGGCAGTTACGCTAAGCTTACGTAAGTCATAACTTAAAACGTCACAGATATAGCTAACTTTAAATTTAAAAGAAGAGAATTCACAACAGCCGCCCCCACATTTGAGCAGCAAATGGGCAATTAAAGGAATTCTCTAAATGTTTTTAGTGTTACCTTCTAGAGCAGGCAGCTCTATCAGGCGGACAACTGGTCTGAGGTAAGTTTTATCATCAATGACAACTTCAGCATTCTGTACACATCCATCACTGCTGGGCAATGTTTTCCGAACTTTGCCTATTGGCCACTGAGCTCTTGGGAGTTGTGGATATACGATCAGTGCAACAGAATCTACCTCCAAATTTTCTGAAGCTTTTTTCCACTTCTGCCAGGTCTGGGGAGTAGGCAAGCAGTTTATTGTGAACTGTATGCAGAATTGGTCCACCATGTTCTGACAGTGACCCTAATCTTCGCCGCCCCATGTTTCCTGGAGCATATCCTACCTGAGGGAGCAATGAATCTGACAGGACAACCTTTGGTTCTGACAGCTACCTGGAGAGCATTTTTTATGGAACTTCCATATTCTGCCAAAGTGTGGCACACTGGGTGGATTGAACTTGAAGTTAAATTGGTATTCCGAAGCTGGGTTTTGAGTTGTGGCTCCGTAGTGGAGAAAGCTTCCCGTAATCCTATGTCAGCTTTCTGGTGGCAAATCTGCCATTTGGGGGACCTTTAGCTGTGCTCTCCAACGCAGACAGGACAGACAATGAAGGTGATGGTGCTTTATGGTCTGGCTTCCTCTGAGAATCCAGTACCGTCTCCATATCTCAGCATAGACTCTCTCTGCTCCTGGGTGTAATAGACACTCGTCAAAATCTTTGATTAGGAGCTTCATTACTGCATGTCTTGGGTCTAGCACAATGGGGTAAATTTGTTCTATGTCTGAGTTTGCCTCCTTAAATGGCCTCCAACTCCAATCAGGTTTGTCAGTGAATCCCATTCTGGAGCAAAACTGATTAATCGCCTGTTTGCAGGAACTGGTGTCTGTGCCTTGAGAGCAGCCACGTATTCGGGAAATCTCTGGAGTTGGCATGCTCTTAGCAGAACAGCTTCAGCTTCTCTACTAGTCACAGACTCAGTGTTTGTGGAGTGCACCCCTTGACAGTTTTTTAGTTGCTTCCAGTAGTTCATGCCATGTGTTGAAATGGGTGGCATTAGGGAGGTTGGAAGCAGTTTCATTAGAAAGTAGCAGGATAGGCCTTTTCAATTCAGATACTACTTCAGACTGTAGAGCTTGGGGTTACTTTGGCCAGTGTTCTGGGCTCTGTTACAAGAATTAGGACACTTGACTCCATCGACTGCGCTCGGCCAGACTTTGGAGGGTTTTAACTCTCGTTATGTCATCAGCTGGGTTATCTTGCATATTTACATACCTCCATGATCTGTGGTCTGTTAAGTCAAGTCAGGTCATCTTTATTTATATAGCGCTTTTTACAATGCAAATTGTGGCAAAGCAGCTTTACATTAATAAGAAAATGGTGTCATTGTCCAGCTTATTCTATATATTATTGATTCATTCCATTGCAAAGATCAGTAGTTATTAGTCTAGTTGATTTTTGTATAGCAGCACTGCAGAAAACAGCGACTCAGTCGTCCGGCTCAGCTGAGTTTGCATACAACGGCGCCAATGCAGGCACATCAAAAACACTGCTGAATATCAAGCAAGTGTCCCCAACTTAAGCAAGTCAAAGGCAACAGCGGCAAGGAACCAAAACTCCAACAAATGGAGAAAAAAACCTTGGGAAAAACCAGGCTTAGTCGGGGGGCCGGTTCTCCTCTGGCCAACAGTGAACACTTGTCCGATACTCAGGCAGAATTACAGGTCATTAAACCGATTTGGAATCGCAACAGTCAAAATATTTAATCTAGTTCCATCTAGTTTAAGATCTTTTTGATCACGCCAGTATGGGACGGTTTGTTGGGATATGTACCACTGGCTGATGAGTCGGTAAAGTCTTCACAAAGGATGAGCTAGTTAACAAAGTCTCCGCCGACACCCCAGGCCCACATTACTGCTGCACAGAGGCACAGGTTCCCCGTCCTACCCGGACACGGCCCAGATCCAGCCAATCACATTAATTGGTAAACCTCGGGATAAGCAGAGAGACAAAAATTAGCGTAGACGCCATTCTTCTTCAGATGTAACGAGTACATCGGGTGTTATAAGAAGTGTTCCCGGTTCAGGCTGACCTGATCTATGCAGCCTAACAATCCTTTAATGGATATGAAGACAAAAATTTATAGTGCATCATGTGTATGCCAGGTTAAATAGATGCATTTTTAGTCTAGATTTAAACTGACAGAGTGTGTCTGCTTCCCGAACAATGCTAGGAAGATTGTTCCAGAGTTTAGGTGCCAAATAGGAAAAGGATCTACCGCTTGTGGTTGATTTTGATATTCTAGGTATTAACAACTGGCCAGAATTCTGAGATCGTAATAGACGCGAAGGCCTATAATGCATTAAAAGCTCACTCAGGTACTGGGGAGCTGAGCCATTTAGTGCTCTGTAAGTAATTAGCAAGATTTTAAAATCTATACGATGTTTAATAGGGAGCCAGTGCAGTTTTGACAGAACCGGGCTAATATGTTCATACTTCCTGGTTCTAGTAAGGACTCTAGCAGCTGCGTTTTGGACCAGCTGTAATTTGTTTATCTCGCGAGCAGGGTAACCACCCAGTAGAGTGTTACAGTAATCTAGTCTCGAGGTCATAAACGCATGAACTAGCTGTTCCACATTTGTCATTGAGAGCATATGTCGCAATTTAGATATATTTTTAAGATGGAAGAATGCGGTTTTACATATGCTATAAATGTGGCTTTCAAATGAAAGATTGGTATGAAAGAGCACACCCAGGTTCCTAACTGACGAAGACGACTTAACAGAGCAGCCATCAAGTGTTAGACAGTATTCTAGGTTTTTATGTGCTGAAGTTTTTGGTCCAATAATGAGAATCTCTGTTTGTTCTGAATTTAGTAGTAGGAAATTACTAGTCATCCAATTTTTTATATCAGCTACGCATTCTGTTAATTTTGAGAATTGGTAGGTTTCGTCAGGGCGTGAGGAAATATAGAGCAGAGAGTATCATCAGTGTAACAGTGAAAACTAATGCCATGCTTCTTAATGTCATCTCCCAAGGGTAGCGTGTACAGAGTGAAAAGCAACGGTCCTAGAACTGAGCCTTGTGGTACTCCATATTTAACTTGTGATCGAAATGACATCTCTTTGTTTACTACTACAAACTGATAACGGTCAGATAAGTATGATTTGAACCATGCCAATGTAATTCCACTAATGCCAACATAATTTTCTAGTCTATTCAAAAGAATATTGTGGTCGATAGTGTCAAAAGCAGCACTGAGGTCTAGTAACACTAATAGAGAGATACAACCACGATCTGATGATAAGAGCAAATCATTTGTAACTCTAATGAGAGCAGTCTCAGTACTATGGTACGGTCTAAATCCTGACTGGAAATCCTCACAGATACCATTTCTTTCCAAGTAGGAACACAGTTGAGATGATACTGCCTTTTCTAGTATTTTTGACAGAAAAGGTAGATTGGAAATCGGTCTGTAATTGACTAATTCTTCAGGATCAAGTTGTGGTTTTTTAATAAGAGGTTTGATAATAGCCTGCTTAAAATTTTTTCGGTACATAACCTAGTGATAAAGATGAATTAATGATCTTAAGAAGAGGATCTATGACCTCTGGAAGCATCTCTTTCAATAGCTTAGTCGGTATAGGGTCTAACATACATGTTGTTGATTTTGATGATTTAACAAGTTTAGACAATTCTTCCTTTCCTATAGCAGCGAATGAATGGAATTTTTCCTCAGGGACACTACAATCCACTGTCTGATGTGATGTAGACAGTTGCATGGCTATAATTTTCTCTCTAATGTTGTCAATCTTGCAAGTAAAGAAGTTCATAAAGTCATTACTGCTGTGCTGTTTGGAAACATCAGAAGTTGAGGCTATATTTCTCGTTAATTTAGCCACTGTATTAAATAAGTACTTAGGGTTGTGTTTATTTTTTTCTAAAACATTTGAAAAATAAGCAGATCTAGCGGTTTTTACGGCCTTTCTGTACTCCATCATTTTCTCTCTCCATGAAATCCGAAAAACTTCTAGTTCTGAATTCTTCCAGCTGCGCTCCATTTTTCTGGCTGCTCTCTTAAGGGCCCGAGTGTGCTCGTTATACCATGGCATTGGACTAATATCCTTAATCTTTTTTAAGCGCAAAGGAGCGACAGAGTCTAGAGTGTTGGAAAAGAGAGTGTTAATAGTTTCTGTTGCAACGTCGAGTTCTTCTAAGCTGTCTGGTTTGCTAAGTTGATGAAACTGATCAGGAAGATTATTAATAAAGCAATTTTTAGTGGTAGAAGTGATGGTTATAACGTATTTGTGGCAGACAGGCGGTCTTCCAGCCTTGGTTAATTGTAGCACGCATGAGACTAGACAATGATCTGAGACGTCATCGCTCTGCTGCAGAATTTCAACGGCATCAATATTGATTCCATGTGACAATATTAGATCTAGAGTATGATTACGACAATGAGTTGGTCCTGACACGTGTTGTCTAACTCCAATAGAGCTTAGAATATCTGTTAATGCCAATCCCAAAGCGTCTTTTTCATTATCTACATGTATATTAAAATCACCAACAATAAGGACTTTATCCATAGCCAGTACTAACTCCGATAGAAAATCAGCAAATTCTTTGATAAAATCTATATGGTGCCCTGGTGGCCTGTATACAGTAGCCAACACAAATTTAAAATGAGATTTGTCACTTACATTATATAACGTTACATAGAGCACCATCACTTCAAAAGAGATATATTTGAAAGACTTTTGAGTAATACTGAAGATATTACTATAAATTACAGCAACACCTCCCCCTTTACCTTTCTGACGAGGTTCGTGTCGATAATAGTAACCTTGAGGGCTAGACTCATTTAAAGTAATGTAATCGTCTGGTTTTAGCCAGGTTTCTGTCAAACACAGCACATCTAGATTATTTTCTGTAATAATATCATTTACAATAAGTGCTTTTGATGAAAGGGATCGAATATTCAGCAACCTTAGCTTTATCATTTGCTTATCTTTATAATCTCTTTTTACTACTTGTTGAACATCAATTAAATTATCATTCTTAAATGGGTTTGGAAGTTTTCTGTATTTATTAGTTCAGGGTACAGTTAATTCTTGTATCTCGGAGACTTATGTTCCAACAAACACCTTATATCAATAGGAGTCTGATTGAATCCACTCTAGCACAGACTAGTCCGTCCACTTCCTCTTAGGAGCGACCCTCGATCTGGCCATTACAAAGGAAACATGAATGTCAGTTACGGTTTGAACAGCTGTGCAGTGCTTGAGGCATTAACATTACTGAAAGACATTGGCGTATAGTGAGAAATTGGAAAACTTTATGCAGGTGGAGCTGTGTGAGGTTGTCATGGAGAAAGGCCACTATTGTATAGATGCATTGCATACTGGTATGCTGGTAGGTTGGTGTGGGTGCTACTAGTTGTGACTGAAGCTTAGGCTGAATGGCTTTTTTGCAATAATCATGAGTCATGCCTTGAGTCAAGTCACAGTCATGGCATAGTCTCTGCTCTTGTAGCATGAGGCATGGCGACAGGTAATGTACCAGACAAAATTGGTGAGTACTAAGAGAGTGAAGTGAATGTCTGTATTGGTACGAAACTGAGTTTGAAGTCAAGTCAAGTCAAGTCATCTTTATTTATATAGCACTTTTTACAAATTGTGGCAAAGCAGCTTTACATTAATAAGAAAATGGTGCCATTGTGCAGCTTATTCTATATATTATTGATTCATTCCATTGCAAATATCAGTAGTTATTAGTCTAGTTAATTTAGGTATAGCAGCACTGCAGAAAACAGTGACGTAATCGTCCGGCTTAGCTCAGTTCGCATACAACGGCGCCAGTGCAGGCATATCAAAAACACTGCTGAATATCAAGCAAGTGCCCCCAACTTAAGCAAGCCAAGGCAACAGCAGCAAGGAACCAAAACTCCAACAAATGGAGAAAAAAACCTTGTGAGAAACCAGGCTTAGTCGGGGGACCAGTTCTCCTCTGGCCAACAGTGAACACTTGTCCGATACCCAGGCAGAGTTACAGGTCATTAAAACGATTTGGAATCGCAACAGTCAAAATATTTAATCTAGTTCCATCTAGTTTCAGATCTTTTTGATCACGCCGGTGTTCGGCCTCTGCAGCAGGTGTACTAACATTCTGTGTGGCACTCACATGTCCCTTGGCATGTAGCTCAATGTCAGGTGACTGTGATGAAGAGGTTGAATGACTTTAGGGAGGCAGATGTGAAGAAATTACTGAAGGGGATCTTGGTAGTTGCGTGACAGGCTTTTCACTTAGATCATCGTCTTCATCTGCTTTTTCCTTCAGGTGTGATATATGTTCCATCAGCTCTTTATGTTGATGCTATCGTTTCTCATATTGTTTCAGCCATATCAGCAGCCTCATCCTTCTCCTTATCAGAAATAGACTTCAAGATTTTCCTCAATGAACGCATGCTCATGCTTGTGTCTCTGTGCTCACCCTGGCTGGAGACTGGTCGTGACTGATTAGTGGGGCTCACTGTGGCTGCTGCTCCTCTCTGCTCTGCTGGCACCTCTGCTGTAGGTGGGGAGGAAAGTGCAGCCCGGTGATGGCCGAAGTCAAGAAGATACACATCCAGATGCTTGGGTATGCGAAGATGCCGTGAACGTCTGTCTGACATCTCAGAATGAGGTAGAGAGGTGGCTTGCTCTTCCAATGACATCACTGCAGTAGACAATAGATCCGGCTCGAGGACCAAAGTTGGGGTTTGCCCCACTGAAAGCTGGTGAATGTTGTTGACCGTTGTAGACCTCTGGTCAGGGAGTCAGAGTCATCAGATAGAGTTTAGTCGTTTATTGCACAAGAGTGACTATATACACATAGTTGTGTACTTGAGGTAGATTTCTGAAATAAATACTCATTGTATAAATATGATCAACAACTTAGATTACAAACTCAGTTTTAAAAAACTTTACATAAATGCACTAATATGTAAGTATTCCCAAGAAATATATCGCAATGAGTCAGCAATAACAACAAACTGCATACTTCAATGAAGAACCACGAAATATGAATTATATATGGAAATAGAACTGTATCATTAATAGAGCCACTAATAATGATGAACAGATAATGATATTATCATATTGAGAAATGCTACTTTGAAGGAATAAGTTTTGTAAACATTAACAATACTATCCGTGATGCTAGAGGGGCAAATCGGCTCGTTAAACAGAACTCAGAAAGATGGTGAAACGTAAAGGACATTTTTTGAATACTATCAAAGTTAATACAGTTGCGATAACGTGTAAAAATCTGCATTAACTACAATATACATTGGATTAAAACTTACTTCACGAACTTTCTCCTGCACAAACGCAGCACCTTAGTGACTTAGCCTGACTGCTCCGCTGGAGTTACAGTGAATAGGCAGTTACACTAAGCTTGTACATACTGGAGACACTATACTACGTTACTTACATAAGTCATAACTTAAAACGTCACACATACAGTGAATTTTAAACTAAAAAGAAGAGAATTCACAACAGTATATGTTAAAAAAACATGGAAGTAATTATGAAATTACATATAAAAATTTATAATACATTTCAATGACTTGTAAATAACATTTAATTAAGTGTCTGAAAACATTACATTCATTTAAATGATATAATTTAGCTATGCTGCGGATTGCTCCTTTGCTGCTTGATTGCTCCTGTCTGCCTGGCTGCTCAATTGGTTTGTGTCAGTAGCTCCTTATAGGTTTGTTTTGAATCCCTTACTCCTTACTTAATCATTCCTTGTTGTTTACATTATAATCACCATATATTTGATATTGTCTAATATCGCCTATTACATTAATTTGGCAATGCTAGCTTTTAATCTAAATCGCTATAACAGCATGTTAGCCTTTAGCTAGCCTGTTAACTTGTCATCTGTGCCTACCATCTTTTTCTCACGCTCCTTTTTCTATGAGTCCATCCAACAACCAGTGACAGACACGTAGACTTATGTCGTCCTCTTCTTTTATTGCTACTTGCACTGCCTGTCACATGTTAAGTATAGCTTCTCTGTCAGGGATGAGGGATTCACGTTTCATAAATGCAGGGAAATTGTCAGGATGACAGAGAAGATCTCAGAATTAGAGACACTCATCCAAACTTTAATTGAGGATAGTACGAATGTAAGGGCTTTAGATACTGTTTTGGATTGTTTTTCAACTAGCTTAGTGAACTCTGTACATTGTTTGGTTCTGGCTGTAGAGCCCATGCAGCAGGGCAACTGGGTGACTGTGAGATGGCACAGTTGCGGGGAAAAACACTTCAGAACAGAAAAAGCTCTTCTGTTCCAATTACAAACTCAAACAGGTTCTCCCCACTCAGTGACGAACTCACTGTGGGTCCTGTTGAAAGTACCCTAGTTATTGGCGATTCTACATGGAATGTGAAAATAGAGACACCAGCCACCAGGTTTGCTCCTGTCTGCTGATCAATAGCTCCTGTCTCGCTGCTGAATTGTTTGCGTCTGCTGCTCTGTATAGCTTTGTTTAGAATCTATTTATTATCATTGCTTGTTGTCTATTTTATCATCACCATATATCTGATATTGTCTAATATTGCCTATCACATTGATCTGACGTCGCTAGCTTTAAATCTTTTAATCTAAATCGCTATCACAACATGTTAGCATTATGCTAGCTTGTAAACTTGTCATCCATGCCCACCATCATTTCTGTCACGCTTTCCTTTTTCTACGAGTTCATCAAACAACTGTGGTGAGTCGGATCAGTCTACGAACACAGTAAGCTATGTCGTCCTCTCCTTTCATTATTACTTGCACTGCCTGCCACATGCATAGCATAGCTTTCTCTGTCAGCGACGAGGGATTCACATGTCATAAATGCAGGGAAATAGTTAGGCTGACAGAGAAAATCTCAGAATTAGAGACATGCATCCAAACTTTAATTGAGGAAAGTAAGAATGCAAGGGCTTTAGAGATTGTTTTGGATGTGACTAGCTTAGTGAACTCTGTACATTGTTCAGTTCTGGCTTTAGAGCCCTGTGCATCAGGGCAACTGGGTAACCATGAGGTGGCCTAGTCGTTGGAAAAAACACAGCTGTTCCATTCCGTTTAGAACATCAAACAGGTTCTCCCCATTCAGTGACACACCCACTGAGAATCCTGTTGAAAGTGTCCTAGTTATTGGCGATTCTATTACATGGAACGTGAAAATAGAGACACCAGCTACCATAATCACATGTCAAATCTAAAGCACCTGACTTCAAAGCAATATTTAAAAGTGCTGGCTAATGCTAATCATAAATACTATAAGATTATTATTCATGTCGGCACTAATGTTGTTTGGCTTTGCCAGTTGTAGATCACTAAAATTAACATTAAAGCGGTATGTGAACTTGCAGGTACGATATCAGACAATGTAATTTGCTCTGGACCCTTCATGTTCATCAGAGTGATGAGATATGTAGCAGACTATCATCACTCAATGGCTGGCTGTCAAAGTAGTGTCCACAGAATAATATAGGTTTCATAGACAATTGGAGAGATGGTATGCATCCCTCCTGGGGTTGTGCCGCTCTTTTCTCTAGTAATATCAGGTTAGGTGAGGAAGCAGACAAACTGGCTAAACCGATCGTCTGCTAGCTGTTTCACGTCACAGAAGTCAGATAAATCCCAACACATAGAGACTCGTTCACCTAGATATCATCACATAGAGACTGCGTCTGTACCCCGAATTGGTAAATACAAAAAACTTCCAAAACCATTTAAGGGTAAAAATTTAATTGATATTCAACAAGTATAAAACCGAGATACTACTGATAAACAAATTATAATGCTTGGATTTCTGAATATTATTCTATATTCCTCAAAAGCACTTATTGTAAATGATATTGTCACAGAAAATAATCTAGATGTGCTGTGTTTGACAGAAACCTGCCTAAAACCAGACGATTACATTACTTTAAATGAGTCGAGCCCTCAAGGTTACTATTATCAACACAAACCGTGTTGGAAAGGCAAAGGAGGAGGTGTTGCTGTTACCTATAGTAATATCTTCAGTACTCAAAAGTCTTTCAAATATAATTCTTTTGAAGTGATGATGCTTTATGTAACGTTATATAATGTAAGTGACAAATCCCATTGGACAATTGTGCTGGCTACTGTATACAGGCCACCAGGGCACCATACAGACTTTATCAAAGAATTTGCTGATTTTCTATCTTTTTTCTATCAGAATTAGTTATGGCTGTGGATAAAGTCCTTATTGTTGGTGATTTTAATATCCATGTAGATAATGTAAAAGATGCATTGGGATTGGCATTTACACATATTTTAAACTGCATTTGAGTTAGACAACATGTGTCAGGACCCACTCATTGTCATAATAATACTTTAGATCTACAGTTGTGGCCAAAAGTTTTGAGAATTACATAAATATTGGAAATTGGAAAAGTTGCTGCTTAAGTTTTTATAATAGCAATTTGCATATACACCAGAATGTTATGAAGAGTGATCAGATTAATTGCATAGTCCTTCTTTGCCATGAAAATGAACTTAATCCCAAAAATCTTTCCACTGCATTTCATTGCTGTCATTAAAGGACCTGCTGAGATCATTTCTGTAATCGTCTTGTTAACTCAGGTGAGAATGTTGACGAGCACAAGGCTGAAGATCATTATGTCAGGCTGATTGGGTTAGAATGGCAGACTTGACATGTTAAAAGGAGGGTGATGCTTGAAATCATTGTTCTTCCATTGTTAACCATGGTGACCTGCAAAGAAATGCGTGCAGCCATCATTGCGTTGCATAAAAATGGCTTCACAGCCAAGGATATTGTGGCTACTAAGATTGCACCTAAATCAACAATTTATAGGATCATCAGCAACTTCAAGGAAAGAGGTTCAATTCTTGTAAAGAAGGCTTCAGGGTGTCCAAGAAAGTCCAGCAGGTGCCAGGATCGTCTCCTAAAGAGGATCGGAGTGCCACCAGTGCAGAGCTTGCTCAGGAATGGCAGCAGGCAGGTGTGAGCGCATCTGCACGCACAGTGAGGCGAAGACTTTTGGAAGATGGCCTGGTGTCAAGAAGGGCAGCAAAGAAGCCACTTCTCTCCAAAAAAAAAAAAACATCAGGAACAGATTGATCTTTTGCAGAAAGTATTGTGAATGGACTGCTGAGGACTGGGGCAAAGTCATATTCTCCGATGAAGCCCCTTTCCGATTGTTTGGGGCATCTGGAAAAAGGCTTGTCAGGAAAAGAAAAGGTGAGCGCTACCATCAGTTCTGTGTCATGCCAACAGTAAAGCATCCTGAGACCATTCATGTGTGGGGTTGCTTCTCATCCAAGGGAGTGGGCTCACTCACAATTCTTCCCAAAAACACAGACATGAATAAAGAATGGTACCAAAACACCCTCCAACAGCAACTTCTTCCAACAATCCAACAACAGTTTGGTGAAGAACAATGCATTTTCCAGCACAATGGAGCACCGTGCCATAAGGCAAAAGTGATAACTAAGTGGCTCGGGGACCAGAACGTTGAAATTTTGGGTCCATGGCCTGGAAACTCCCCAGATCTTAATCCCATTGAGAACTTGTGGTCAATCCTCAAGAGGCGGGTGGACAAACAAAAACTCACTAATTCTGACAAACTCCAAGAAGTGATTATGAAAGAATGGGTTGCTATCAGTCAGGATTTGGCCCAGAAGTTGATTGAGAGCATGCCCAGTCGAATTGCAGAGGTCCTGAAAAAGAACGGCCAACACTGCAAATACGGACTCTTTGCATAAATGTCATGTAATTGTCGATAAAAGCCTTTGAAACGTATGAAGTGCCTTTAATTATATTTCAGTACATCACAGAAACAACTGAAACAAAGATCTAAAAGCAGTTTAGCAGCAAACTTTGTGAAAACTAATATTTATGGATTTCTCAAAACTTTTGGCCACGACTGTAATACTGTCACATGGAATCGATATTGATGTCATTAAAATTCTGCAGCAGAGCGATGACGTCTCAGATCATTATCTAGTCTTGTCCATGCTACATTTATCCAAGGCAGCAAAACCGCCTCCCCACAACTAATATGGTAGAACTATCACTTCTACCACTAAAGACTGCTTTATAAATAATCTTCCTGATCAGTTTCATGTCCTTAGCAGCTTAGCAGAACTCGATGTTGCAAAAGAAACTTTTGACTCCAGCACCCTAGACTCTGTTGCTCCTTTGCACTTAAAAAAGATTAAGGAAATTAGTCCAATGCCATGGTATAACGAGCACACTCAGGCCCTTAAGAGAGCAGCCAGAAAAATTGAGTGCAACTGGAAGAAATCAAAGCTGGAAGTTTTTTCGTATTTCATGGAGTGAGAGAATGATTGAGTACAGAAAGGCCTTAAAAACTGCTAGATCTGCTTATTTTTCAAATCTGTTAGAAGAAAATAAACACAACCCTAAGTATTTATTTGATACAGTGGCTAAATTAAAATACAGCTTCAACTTCTGATGTTTCCAAACAGCGCAGCAGTAATGACTATGAACTTCTTTACTTGGAATATCTTTATCCCTAGGTTACGTACCGAAAAATTTTAAGCTGGCTATTATCAAACCTCTTATTAAAAAAACACAACTTGGTCCTAGAGAATTAGTCCATTACAGGCTTGAATCTACCTTTTCTGTCAAAAACACTAGAAAAGGCAGTATCATCACAACTGTGTTCCTTCTTGGAAAGAAATGGTATCTGTGAGGATTTCCAGTCAGGATTTAGACCGTACCTCTTATCATCAGATCGTGGTTGTATCTCTCTATTAGTGTTACTAGACCTCAGTTCTAGACCTCAGACCTTCAGTTTATTGAATAGACTCGAAAATTATGTTGGCATTAGTGGAACTGCATTGGCGTTGCATTGGTTCAAATCATACGCATCAGTTTGTAGTAGTAAACAAAGAGATGTCATATCTATCAAAAGTTCAATTTGGAGTACCGCAAGGCTCAGTACTAGGACCGTTGCTTTTCACTCTGTATATGCTACCCTTGGGAGATATCAATAGGAAGCATGGCATTAGTTGTCACTTTTACGCTGATGATACTGAGCTCTATATTTCTTCGTGCCCTGACAAAACTTACCAATTCTCAAAATTAATGGAATGTATAGGTGATATAAAAAAATTGGATTACTGGTAATTTCCTACAACTAAATTCAGAAAAAAAAACAGTGATTCCAATTATTGGACCAAAAACTACTGCAAATAATAACCTGGAACACTTGATAGATACTCTAAGTCATCTTCGTCAGTTAGGAACCTATTATTGCTCTTTGATACGAATCTTTCATTTGAAAGCCACATTTCTTGCATATGTAAAACCATTCTTCCATCTTAAAAATATATCTAAACTATGACATATTTTCTCAATGACAAGTGTGGATCAGTTAGTTCATGCATTCATGACCTCAAGGCTAGATTACTGTAACGCTCTACTGGGTGGTTGCCCTGCTCACTTGATAAACAAACTACAGCTGGTCTAAAACGCAGCTGCTAGAGTCCTTACTAGAACCAGGAACTATGATCATATTAGCCCTGTTCCATCAACACTGTAGTGACTCCTTGTTAAACATTGCATAGATTTTAAAATCTTGCTAATTACTTACAAAGCACTAAATGGTTTAGCTCCCCAGTACCTGAGCAAGCACGATCTCAGAATTCTAGAAGAAGAATGGCGTCTATGCTAATTTTAGTCTCTCTGCTTATCTCAAGGTTTACCGTAATTAGCCGGAATTGTGCCGTATCCAGGTCAGATGGAGGACCTGCGCCTATACACGACTACAACGCAGCCCTGAAGTGTCAGCAGAGACTATGTCAACTAGATCATCCCTTGTGAAGGCCTTACTAACATGACAGCCAGTCGCACAGATCCCAAACAAACTGGAACTGGAATTTAATCCAAAACCGGATTAAATACTTTGACTGTTGCGATCCCAAATCGGACTTATGACCTGTCCCTCTGCCTAAATCAATCAAGCACTGTTCACCTGTTGGAGTTTGGGTTCCTTGCCGCTGTCGCCTTTGGCTTGGTTAGTTGGGGACACTTGATATTCAACAATGTTTTTGATCTGCTTGCATTGACACCATTGTATATGAACTGAACTGAGCTGGACAATGACATCACTGATTTCTTCAGTGCTGCGATACAGATAAATTAACTAAATTAATAACTATTGATATTTACAATGGAATAAATCAATACTGAATTTATTTAAGCTAGACATCATATACATTCAATAGTGGACATTACAAGACACTATATTATTTAAGAGCTGCTTTGCAGCCAAAAATTATTTGCTATTATTACTGTAAAGCTGCTTTGACACAATTTGCATTGTAAATCAAAGGACTAGGTAAAGCCAAGAGATCACCAGGATCACACATGTAAACTCAGTGGCACAGTTCAAACTGTTCAAGCTGAGCCAACAGAAAGTCTGAGCTCTCCGAGACTGTGTGCAGGGAAATTGTGTGATGTTGTGACTAGGGTTGAGAGTGTTCCAAATGTTTATCATCATTGGCAGATGTCCAGTGGCTGTTTAAAGAGCCACCTGTTGTAGGACTGGATTAATTTGTACTTTTGTCCTCTCAGTTCTGCAGGGGTTTGACAACAGACACCATTGTTACAACAACATGTTATTTTCTGTTACAAAATGTTACATTGTGTTTTTTTCTTAGGAATTAGCAGTTACCAGTTCTGTAGCTATAAGATAAAAAAGATTGTGGCCTTGAAAAGAATTTAGACAATTTTGGAAATTCACACTCAAAATTATGTGATTTTAATAAAGATTAATTAAATATTTATTAATAATCAAAATTTTTAATTATAACTTTATTAATGATTTATCAAAGGCCCATGAAAATTGGCAAGTGGAATTTGCATGCGTCACTCCCCCAGACTCACCGGTACATTCATTGAGATTTGTACTGAGGAGCCGAGACAGTGTCCCAGCCATTTCAGCAGGCAGTTCAGCATTGTGACTGGAGGGACACCACATCTCATTCCCTTCATCAACGAATGGAAGTTATGACAATAACCAGGACGTTCCGTATCAGTGGTGTCGATGCCTGACACTAGGGGTCACCTAGGGAAAACACCACAACAGCTGAACAGTGTTTCAAGGTTTTGGCAGTGCAGATGTTGACAAGCCCCACCTGCTGAGTAACAAGCGCACTTTCAACATCATAACCTACCCAACGTCCCACATAAGCTGTGTAGCCTTTCGTACCATGCAGAGACAGAAAGGACAATATTTATCATGGGAACAGATTGATTCTACCCAGAAGAAGACAAGTTTTCGGTCAGGGAAACCGCATCTTGGAGAACACCTTAAATGGGATTACCATCAGGAAATTACGACATAAGGAGAACTTAGCTCCAGTATTCTGGATCAACGGTCGAAACCTCCACAGGGCCAGCAATATCACCAACAATGTGCCACTGCAGTCAAGGTCCTGTCCAGGAGCTTAACGCTGTGGTGCTGTTATAGTGACTGAGTCTATCTCTATCCCTTGTAAAGTGATGCCCTGCACTGGGGAGAGCTTGCTCCTTTCCCAGTTGACCTGAAGCCCCAAACGGCAGAGGTGTCTGAGTACTAAGTCCCTGTGTGCACAACAAATCTTGAGAGTGATCTAGAGTCAGGTGGTCATTGAGAAAGTTGAGAATGTGAATGCAAGGGTAGCCTCTGCAACTTTCAAATAATATATGACACTCCGGGGCTTTGTGTGAGTTGGATCTGGACATGAGGATAATTTTGTCCCTCTTTATGCAGTTGTCATAAAAATAAAACTTAATAAAATTTATTTTCATACTATGACCAAGAAATATGAAATTGACATTGATGAGGGTGGGAGATGAGGTCTGTTTTTGAGGAATTCATGGAACATCAAATTAATACATTTTTTTATTAATAAAATATTTTAAGCTGCCACAAAACACAACCATAAGAGAGGTGGGAGCAGGGTTAACAGAAATTGTCTTTTATTTAACCAAGAACATAGGAGGGCCAGAATGAATCTAAGCTGGAACTTAGATTGGGAAGTTTATTCCCGGTCTGGGGTATCTACAACAGCCATGTTCTCCACGTCTACTTGAACACTAGGCCACCTTGAAGGGGGAAGACAGAACAAAAATAAAGGCAATGTTGGTGAAGTAGAGGTTGTAAGTTTAACTGTCTTTTTTTCTATTCATTCGGTCTCACTCTAGGCCTTCCTGTGCTTCTGCACCTCATCCTGGGGTTGTCTGCACCCAGTACCATTCAACCTTGAGTGAAGCAAAGTTCCAAGATTTATAGTGACCTCGACTGCACTATCTTTGGCTACAGCTGTGAGTGATTCTATGTTTGTGAACAGGTGGAAGTAATCATAATTAATGACTTTTCTTAGTTGGGACCTACTTCTTTGTTCCTGTGCTCCTTTCTTCACCAATGGATCCCCCCCATAATAGGATGTTTAATAGTAATAGGATGTCTATGCCCCTTTTGGAGGCATCAGTTTGGATGATGAAAGGAAGTTGGAAGTCTGGGGTTAGATATTTCTGTTTCGGCAGACCAGAAAAGATGGTGAGGGAGGTGTTTTTTGGTCTGGTCATGCAGAGCGGCTGCAAGGGTTGCAAAATTTTGGATAAACTGCCGGTAATGTCTAATTGGGAAATTTGATATTTGAAATTTGATAAAACTGGGAAATTGTGGGAATCTCCTCTACAATGTCCACTCGGCTAAAAAGTTGGAAAGTCTCCCTGGCCACCGCTTTTGCAGTTGCTGCACATAGGGCTATGGCCTCCGGATACTGGGTGGCATAATCGAGGATTACCAGAATGTATCAATGGCCCTTGCTAGATCTGGGGAGTCGCCCCAGAATGTCCATTACAATTCTGTGAAAGGGGCTATAGATAATGGGTAGGGGAATCAATGGGTTATGTTAGTTTACCTTGGGGCTGTTCTTCTGGCAGGTTACAAACTGTCAGCAATAATGTAGTCTTTTCTGTACCCAGGTGGGCACCCAAGAGGTGGGAGTGAGCCAAGAGTACTATACTCTGGGGATATAGGGTTTAGGTACCAGCAACTGTTCAACAACCTCATTTTCAATCTTAATGACCCAGTAGAGTATTTTTAACAGCAAAATGTGGATTGGTTAGTTCCCTTACCCCCTTCAGTATCTGGTCATCAGCAACCTTGATGTTTCCCCAAGCCTGTTCGATGTTAGGGTCTTGTAGCTGAGCTGTTCCAAACTACCCAGGCCGGTCACTTTTGATCACTTCTGAGAAAAGACTTTGCTAGTGGCTAGTCCAATTGGCCATTTACTTCTCCTTGTTCGGGGATTACAGGCTCACTCGCTGACTACATGACCTTTATGCCTTTCAGGGGGTTTTCGGTTTACTACAGGCCAGTATTGCTCAAACACTGGGCAGTCTCTACCTACAAAGACTGGCAGGCTGTTGACCACCCCAGATTTAAAATTGCTTACTGCTCTGGAATTTACTATCTCTACCGCACTCTGGGGTAGCTTTTCTGATCTCAATGAATGCAAGACACCACAATGGGTTGATCTTTCTGGGCCAGTCCTAATTCTGGCCGAATTAAGTTAACTAAACTTCCAGAATCAAATAGGGCTTCTGTGTCTCGGTTGGCCAGTCTCACTGTGATGCTGGGAGCCGCTGTCTCCTGGTGTATCCAACAGGTGTTTCCATAGTGGCAAGCCTTACTACCTGAGTCTACTGAGGGCATGGATTCTTCTTTTAATGAGCAGCTCCAGGAGAGGTGACATTCGTGTCCACATATGCTCTGGTTGCTGAGGGGCTGCTAGTGAGATGGGTTCAGATGTTGTGCTTTTGTGACTGACCTTGCCACCTGAAAATCACCCTGGTTCTTCAGTGGCCCCCCTCTTTCTCCTCTGGTGCTGGGGCGGCCCATTCTGGGTGGAGCCAGGTCTTGACAGGCCCTCTGGGCATCCCCAGTCACGAAAGGTTCCAACAGTGCATTCCAATCTCCATCAGGACATTTCTCGCTGATTGCTGTCCTTACAAATACCTCCAAGTAGGCTTCCACACCATCCTCTGGAGTCTGCTTAGTGAGGACCCTCCCTGGGTGTAGGTTGGCTCTGGGTTTGGACATGACTTGACACATGGTCGTAACTGCCTCCCTAAGGGCACTTAGCTCCTTCCTCTGTTTGGCATGACAACAACAACAACAACAAGGCCTTAATTGCATTTTCCATTTTGTCCTATTCTGTGTTTAGTTTTGTGGCAACTCAATCACTGCCACTGACAACAGCCAAATTTTCCATATAATCATTATGATCACTTGTAATATTTGCTTTAATGAGCTCACTGTTTCTGCCTAAATTAATACAAGATGTTAGCTAACTATGTGATAATCTTAGAACATTTCTGACATATGGGTATTACTTGGACACAGTCACCTCTAATAACAGAGTACTCTAAAATGCAATGTAGAAACATGCACATTCTTTAAAGCCACTTTGAAACAACATGTATGGTGAAAAGCGTTATACAAATAAATGTGAATTGAATATGTACAACATTAAAGGTCTGCAAATGCAGAAAAGCAGAATAGCAGAAATCCTTATCATTTCTAAATGTATTAAAGTAACTTGCATCTATCATTGAAGCAATAACTAACTAGCAATAATGATTTTATTTTTGATTACATGGTAATAGTATGACCCTTTGGCAGAAGTGATGCCTGATTACTGGATAAGACTTGGCTCAAGGTTGAGTATGTATGTGACCAATTTCCATTGAATTGTATGAGTCAATATTCATTCTTAGTACCTGTTCAACAGGTTTAATTCTGTAGCTCTTTATTTGTTTGAGACGGTTTGACGTCAGATGTTGCACCATTTGGATTAAGTTTGTGCCTTTATGAGAAAAAAGAAAGACAAAGAAAACAGAAGACTGAAGAGCTTAGAGCTGAGCTTGGCCTTAATGAAGAAAATGACTATTAAGCACGCAGCTCTGGAGCTGTCATATATTAAAGTGCAGGTTTTATTCTACAAGTTCATAACAAGGCTAGTGAGGCTTAAAGCAAGCAAACTGAAGCTGACCTTTGATGAGTAAACATTTTATAGACAGACAGTTTATGATAAACAATAAATTGGTCATTATACCACACTGATATCATCATGAAAAGTTGGTGTAATCCTTTTTGAAAATGAAGTAGACTGAGCAAACTACTAAAATGAGCACTTATTAGGAATAGTTTATATTTAAATGAAATTAAACTACCTGAACTTTTTCTTTTGAACTTAAGTACATCTTAAGATTTCATAATTACTTTGATTGTCTTGAAATATGCTTAAAGTGTTAAATGTACTGGCAAGCATTTATGGTAATTTAATATATAATGTAAATATCATTTAAATATATGTATAATCACACATTTGTAGTGATGAAGTTACAATTTAGATTTAAAATAAATGTAATATCAATTAACACCAGTTAAAAGCAAGAACATTTCAAGTATTTTAGAAAGGTAGTCAGTACATCAACATAAGTGTGCTTCATTAAAAGAATGACAAAATATAAAGATATAATTAAAAAAGTAAATTTTAAGTAAAACTCTTAAAAAGCCAAAAGTTTTTTAACGTAAAGAAACTGTCATGAAAGTGCTCTTTAAGCAGGCCTACATATCAGTTGCCTTTTATTTCATTAATATTATATTATTTGCAAGTACAGTTAAAAACATACTTTTAAGATTTGAAATGCTCTCCAAGTGCACTATCAATTAAGCACACTTCTTTTTCTCAAGGGTTGGTGTGACCCAATGTTCATAAACTCCTGCTTGGGTGGCTTTTTTATATTGCGTGTTTGAATAAATGGGTGTGAAGGATGATTGCATACAAAAAAAAAGATTTACGTGGCAGAAATAAACAAAGTAAGTCTGACGATACACAGTACACTAAGTAGATAACCCATGCATACTCAGAATAATGTCACAGGATGGCCTGAGTGGGAGTGCCCTGAAGTTAAGAAGGTTAAAAGTGTCAAATATTTAAAAGCTTCTCACACAAAGACTGTGGTTTATCAGCAGAGGCGGTTTTGTGCATGCAGAGTACTGGTGTGTGCACTAGTCTCGTGATGGAATGTATGATATGACACAACATTTTGATTGGTCTCTGTCATGGCATGAAAGAAAAATTTACTGTAAATTGGTGTGTTGTCAAATTGTTCTTTGGCTCTTGCAAAGGTTTCCACTGACTTTGACTTAAGAAGGAAAACCGGCAATGTACAAATATTTGAACGGGTTATTACACTATCATAATGATGTGTTTCCTGTTTCATATTGCAATACCTAATTTTGTCTTCTTGTTTTTTACTTTAACTAATAATCAGAAAACCCTTGGAAGATTTATTGGAATGCTGTACAGTATACAGAAGTTTTTTTTTTCTTCTATAAGGTTTAATGTCTGATTATGCATTAAATCTTCTGATATAATTTCTTAAGCATCTCAGAGCATGTAAGGTAAGACAGAGGGCTTTTCTTTACCAGGAACTTCAGTCCTTGTTAAGTAATCATGCCACTTTTGTTTGCTGTGTGACCAGTAAACTGTATTGTGAGTCATGGTGATTTTCAAACTAATAAGCTGATTAACAAACTCTTCTTTAAATGTTAGCTTGTATGCTTTTATGATGCAAGATTGGCATGTGGTATGAACTACATATTTGCATACACTATGGAAAATCAGTGATAGTATTCAGAGGATACTTTTATTGCCCAAAGGTTCATGTTTTATATCTTAAGAGACTCAGTTCTGTGTCATTTTTGTATAAGCTTTGTCTGAGATGTTTCTACTTAAGGTTCTTTGGATCTTTTACCCTTTTCTATGGGTGTGAATTGTTTTGAAAGTAAATGGAATATCTGGCCCACGTTTGACGTGTACAGCTCAGCTGTTTGTTTGTGTGACTTGAGCTGCCCATGGCAGACAGACTGGTTTCACTACTACAACATCCCGGCACACCTGTTACGCTGATGAACTCTGTTTCAGGTGTCACAGTCATTACCTTGTTATCTGAAGTAAGACAGAAAGAGTGAGATAAACACTTGAGATAGATTTTATATTTTTATATACATATTACTGTTAAAAAGATTGGGATCAGTTAATAGTTTTTTTTAAGAAATTAATAGGCTATATTTTATTTAGTTAGAATGGATTAAATTGATTGACATCAATCAATCAAAGATTGACAGTAAACTTTTACATTGTTACAAAAAAATCTGTTTCAACTCAAATATTTTCTGTTGAACTTTTTTTCCCAATAAAGCATCCTGAAAAATAAATATCAAGCAGTACAACTTTCAACACAGTAATCAAAAAACATTTCTTATTAGTATCAAAGTCAGCATGAATGATTTCTGAAAGATCATCAGTGACACTTAAGACTAGATGTCTGCTGAAAATTTCACAACAATTTAATCTATTCGATCATATAATTTGCTCAAATAATTGTTTTAAAAGCATAAAAAATATTACTAACTTTTGAACAGTAGTGTATATAAAATTATGAATAGGACATCTTTAAGATGCAGCAGTTATTGGAATTAAACTGTCAATATATATGGTTTTTGAGTCAGTAAGTATTTTAAGATGCTTAACAGGTGTTGTTGTGCTTAGTTGTGTTCTTTAGTATTCTGGGAGCATTAGGCTCCTCCAATCAGTGTGTAACAGACAAACATCTTCGTTTACTAAACATCGGTTCCCTGAGATGAGGTAACAAGACGTCAGAAGCTGATGCATACACTGCTTGGAATATGCTTGGAATGACACTGTTGTTCTACGACGGCCAATGGCGTTGGGAATGGCCCCTATATAATGCTTTGCTGAATGATATTTCATCAGAATCTTTCAACTGAATAGAGAAAAACCATCAGTGTAAGTCTCCCTCATCTCAGGAAAGATTTCAGTCACTTCAGCAATGCGTCAGAAGCTGATGCTATGCCATTGTTGTTAGTTCTGTATTTAAACATGAAAATCCTTGAAAATGAAGTATACAAAAAAAAAGAAGCCGATGCTATGGGGAGAGTATAAAATCCTGTGATGTGAAGGGCTGCTTAGCATAAGCTAAGCTAATGGGCCAATATAAGAGCTTTTTTGATACATCCATTTCTTTTCCAAAACGAGTTGCACAAGCATAACACATTGATGAGCAATAGCAGTGTCAGTGGTGTTATGAACTCATGTGTGACGCAGACAGCCACGGTGGAATATTATGTCAGGATTAAATAAAAGAGATAGTTATGGTTAGTTTGATGATTATGAGCACAAATAGGTTAACCACGAAAAACTTCAAAAACTTGGCAACCTAATCACTGACGCTGTAAAGCATTGCATCCAGCCACCACAGAGACAGTGAGAAGGAATAGGTTTATCCTGGTGCCCTAACCCACTATAAATCGTAGATAAAAAAATGTTAAAGGTAGGATAGGCAATTTTGAAGAGGCTAGCAATAACAAGCTAGCTTTGAAATCGTGAGATCCCATTCCCTCCCTTTAGAGCGCTCTCCAAAGCCATGCCTCCTCAAAAACACCTGAACGCACAGAGCCGGCAAAGTGTCACTATAGAGACAGCATTAAATTACATCATGTCTCATTACAATTTGTGGCTGCATAACACACTCCTTGAATGGGTTAATGAACAGGCAATCATCCAAGCAGTTTAGAATATGTCTTCCACTCATCTCAGAGGCGAAGAGCTGCATTGCCCCACCTTATGAAAACGCTTGACAGGCGAAACTGTAAATAAAAAATTCAAACCTCAGGAAGTGCCTCTGATGAGTGCATAGTTTTCTCTAGGTCAAATATGCACGGTCACTACAAGCAGAGGTGGCGTCACATAATGGGAGGGCAGAGGCGATGCTGGCATCCTTGTCATTGATGGGTGTGCAACTTGAAGGAGCAAATCCTAGAGATCCTAACTCAATTGACTGCATATTTCGCTCCTCTCATTTTCGAACCTTTCAAATTATAGACAGTATCACCCTCCATTACTGAACACGGCTCCTTGCACAATTATGTTATGACCTCAAAACACTCTTTACCATGCAAGATTTGTAAACTAATATATTTTGAAGTTTGCTTTACTTAACCAGCTCCATATGTTCAGTTTTACTGATGTATTAGGATGGTACAGAATTATGAATTATTGAAATTATGAATCCCATGAAAGAGGAGTCATGGTAAAAGAGCTCAGAGATAAGAGTTCAAAAACAAGCTTAAATGCCATGAGTAGATTGAGTAGATACGTTCAGGGAGTACGTTATTTTAAAATGTGATGAAGCATTAAGCTTTTAGAGGCACTCACCGGACATTTCAATTTATAACTGCAGTGATACATACAAACTAGGGCTGTACAAGATGGACAAAATAATCACATTGCGATTTTTTTTAATGAATATTGCAATTGCGATTTATTTTGCAATTTTGGTAATTGTTTTTGCTTTTTCAAACATGCTACATTCTGAATGTATTCAGTGCACAAGAAGTGTTTATAACAAAATGTTTCACAATGAAGTAACTGTATTTGCAGCTTCATAAACAAAACTGCAATTAACTGTCTTTAAAACAGACAACATAAAATAAAGTAAGGTTAACTAACCTGAAATTTCAATCATAAAAAGTAAACTTCAAAATTGTATTTCAGTGCACACATTTCACAATGAAGTAACACACTGTACAGTAGGATTAACTGCTTGATAAACAAAACTGTAAAAAAAAAAATAGTGTCTTAAAAACAGACAACATCAAATAAATTCTGATTATTTCACCTGCTTAAACTCATATTCAACGGCCGCCTTACATTTCTCATACAGCAACTTGTGTGAAATTAGTGCGAGTTGGCAGCTGGTATCTTTTGTCCAGTGTTTGACTCAAACGACTGATGTTGAATTTCTCTTTGGTACCAAATCATTTTTATTCTGAACTGCATCCATATTTTTTCTTCTTTCCTCCCGTTTGTCTATTCTGTTCTCCCGCTTTGCTTTGTTCTCATTTGTGCGGTGTGCTGAGTGATCTCTGATTGGTTAACATCTTAAACATGCGCACAATAACGTTGCAGTATTCTGAATTACATTTACATTTACATTTAGGGAAGGGAAAAGGGAAGGATAGGGCTTTTTTTTTTATTAAAATATAAATAAATTTACAAATAAAATTGCAGACTTGTGCGATTTAGAAATTGCATGTGCTCAAATCGCGGTTGTTTTGCGATCGCGATTAATTGCACAGCCCTAATACAAACTCCAACATAACAAAAAGTTGTCATATTCATGTTCATCTGTTCTGTAAAAACACTAAACACGCTCTTAGCGCCACTCATTGGACATTTCACTTTGTCGTGAAATGTGCATGACGCAACGTATTTTGCATTGTTCACACAGATAGCCAACATGAAATTCTGTCCACTATGTCATGAATTTCATGAATTGGTCGCAGAAGCAAGTTAGAAATGTGTAAGTCTTTAGCCAATATCATTGGGTGTTTTGTTTCTTCAGTAATCAATGCTTTATCAAGATGTCCACCAACCCCGATGATATCAGACTGCAGTATTGGATTAAGACTATTGGAATATTTCGCTTAACTTCTCCATTCTTTTGTAGACTGAATTTTCAGGTTTTGGCTTGGGCAATGTTATTGTAGTTTTCCAGTCATAACATATTATAAAATGAAGACAATCCCCTGGGCAGTCTGCTTTCTTTTCCACCACATGCTCAAATGGACGCATGAACTCCAAGGAGTAAGGAAGGAATTAAGTAAGGAATTCCTTACTAATATGAGATATAAACTCACACTATTGAGAAAAGTCAGAATAATGAGATATAAACTCACATACTAAATTCACAATTGCAAGACAAAAAGTCAGTATTGCAAGTTTATATCTCCCAACTGCACATGCAAACTCATAATTGTGGAAGGGAAAAATAACAAATTGTTTGGAACTTTGGAAAAAGTTGCAGTGACCTTTTTTATAATTATAAAATGACTCACAAACAACTATCACAAAACATGAAAACAGTCGTGGATCATCCAGGTCATGGACAGTTAAGTTAAGTTGACAGTTGGGCATTTTTTTGAATATATAAATTCAGTCATTTTGTCTTGACAGTATTAAATAAAAATAACAAAATTTTATGATCCCTCTAAAAAGTATTAAAATGTTGATGAAACTTAACTCCACTTTTCCAGACGTTCAAAGAATCACCAATTGCTGTTTAAAATGACATTAAAATTCAAAGTAATCACTTTGGTAATCTAAAACACTTTTCAGATGTAACTGTAATCTGATTACCACCCATTTAAAATGTAACTGTAATGAAATACAGTTACTCAAATTTTGTGTTTTAAATACGTAACTAAGTTACTTGTATTTCGTTACTCCCCAACCCTGCATATAACACATAAAGCAGAAGCATTAGGATTAGGAATGATTAAAAACGGTGAACAGAAAGTGAGCGTTCCTGGCAACTCACCCCCTCTTACACACTAAGCTATATTCAAAAAACAGGAAACGCTATCAGATGCAATAACGCAAAAGACATTAATTTTCTGCGCTTACAGGAATGTTTTTCGAATGAGCCTGGGCTGCATAAATGCCATACTCACCAGCCATCTTTTGTCTTACCGGAACGCTGAAATGGGATTGCCAAAGGACAATCCGCATTACAGACTCCTGAGGAAATGCCTTTCAGTGCTGCATTATATTGGGGACGTTTCCACCTCTAGTTTGTGCGCTTGAACACCATTGGCTGCCAATTACATTTTCACTAATTAAAATGTTCATTCCTGATATCAACAATTCAATTTTCACTAGTTAAAATACTAAATTTTGTCATCAACAATTCAATTTCCACTAGTAAAAACTATAATTCTTGATATCTGTGATTGTATTTTCACTAGTGAAATCTTGCCATAGGCTGCCATTCAAACTTTCCAATTCCAATTTCACATATCAGGAATACAATTCTCGCTAATAAAAATGCGAATTTCTGATATCAACAATTACATTGCTACTAGTAAAGATGTGAATTTCTGATGTCAAGAATTCAAATGTCACTGGTTGAAATGTCTATTCTTGGTATCAACAATTGAATTGCTACTAGTAAAGATGTTCATTTCTGAAATCTGAACATGTATTCCTGATATCAATATAATTTCTGAAATCTAAAATGGCTTTCTTACTAGTAACAATCAAATTCACGATATCAGAAATTAATATTGTCACTAGTGACAATCGAATTATTTATTTATATACATTTGTACTAACAATGTAATTGTTGACATCAGAAATTCAGATATGTGAAATTGGAAATCAATTCTTGATATCAACAATTGAGTTTGAATGACAGCCTATCGTGAGATTTCACTAGTGAAAATACAATTACAGATATCAAGAATTATAAGTTTTACTAGTGTAAATGTATTTGTTGATATCAAAAATTAGCATTTTAAATAGTGAAAATTGAATTGTTGATATCAAAAACTAACATTGTTACTAGTGGATTTCAGGAATTAACATTTTAACTAGTGAAAATGATTAAGAGTCTAAACTGCTTGCCATAATATGTCAACCAATCGATAACCTCATCATTACTATATTTTTGGAACACAGCAGTGACCTCTTGTCCCCATGCAAACCAGACAATAATTAAATGAAGCAGCTTTTTTTAGCCTCTTGACTGACCTTATTGCTGTGGATATGAGAAATAATCTGCTAAGAATGGAACTAAAAAATGAACTAGTGAAATAGTTTGCTGTGGTCATGTTCTGCATCCAGTTGGGCTTCAGCAAACTTGTCAGACATGTGTCGAAGAGTTTCATTTATAGCCATAGCAGTTTGTTATCAGGCTACTTATTTTTGGTAATGTCTTCTCAAGGTCTTTCATTAGTAAACAAGTAGTCTCCAGTTTGAGTGGATATGAGAGAATACAAAGATGTGTTTGTCTCTTGGATAGCTCTTTGACCAGTTTCAGTGCCACAGAGAAAATCCGTGACCTTTCCTGGCAGTCTGGATAGCGTCAGTTCAAGAGCAAGAACACAGAAGATCACCTGTCTTAGTCTCAACATTTCATGTCTCAAGCATTCTCAATAAAATCCTGTACATATATATTAACATATTTACTGTCATATTTACTGTACGTATACTTGCAATAGTTCCATTTCAGCGCAATCAAATATATATGCAAGTTATTCTTTATTTGGTCATCAGCACTGCTAAAGTGTACTGTACAAACTTACTTGTTCCAATTTTGCAGACATCATGTATATCAATTTAGTATACCAAAAGTACAACACATGTTTTACCACTCAATATATATCATGATGGTTTTAGATATATTTGAGTTTAATGGGTTTACATGTTGTCTTAGACATTTTATTCCTCTTACCTATGTTAATGTGTCTATGTCTTTAAATGAGTCTGCGTCTGTCTGTCATCACATGACAGGAATTAGGAAGTAAAACAGCATGGAGGAGGCAGCGTGGCAAACAATTAAGGGCACTAATAGAAAGAACCGCATGGTGCATTGTCAAGCTGGATTGAGGAGTTGCCTTATCCTTCTAGCCAACCACATCACTTTTAATTGGATTACCAATTTTGGGGACTTTGTATATACACTGGTGGACACAATCACACAGGACTTTAAGCACACTGGGACTCTAGTTTTACTGTTTTAAATTGTAAATACACTTAATTTATTCACTTTGCAACTGTTGTCTATCATCTTTTTAAACACTGAAAATTTGCACACTGTATATACTGATCTCAATGTAATTGAAGTAAATTTGACTGATGGGGCCAAACGTTACAATATTAAGTACATAAATGTATTTGTAGTATACTTTGCATATATATATATATATAAATATTTAAATGCATTTTGGTAAAAAAAAATTGATAAATATACCATTGATCAGCCACACCTTTAAAACCACCTGTCTAATATCGTGTAGGTCCCCCTTTGCCAAAACAGCTCTGAAGCGTGGAAGCATGGACTCCACAAAACCATGCCCTGTAGTATCTACCACCAAGACTTCAACAGCAGATCCTTCAAGTAAGTATTGTCATTTCACCAAAAGCCAGGGTATAGCAGACCCTGATGACGCCATCCAATTTTATGCCTTCAACGTGACAGTCCCACTTTCTTCACGCAAACTTTTTCCGGAGCTTAAAAGTCTGAATATTAGCTTTAACTTTAAATGTTATTTTAATATGATTACCAAAATCATTTCTGTTAATTCTACAAATATTGTCCTTATTAGTAAAACTAACAGTCAGTCAATCAAAAACCACAGCCAATCAGAACACAGTCTGTGCGGGCTTTCGTGGCATTTGCACTGGAGTGACGCACCAGAGATTAAACTTTAAAAGTACGTAATCAAATTCACTAATATTAAACCTGCAAATATTGAACATTAATAAAAATATATGCTGAGCTGTTAAAACAATTTTTGTCACAGAATAGACTTTTGTTCACAGTTTGAAAATTCTTGCTTCCATTTGTTTAATTTCAAGATCTTGAGATGAATTATCAATTGTTGCTTATAGCTACAAAGCTGGGGGCACTAATCATATTCAAATTCACATTGCATGCTTTTAACATTTAAATAAAGTGGATAAAGATTACCCGAGATAATCATCACCAAATTTTGTGTTGTTGTTCCAGCCGCGACCTCACTAAAAATTGAAACCGTTTCTAAAGTAGAATCGTCGCGTGTCACCTTCACGGCTGGTTAGGATAACCGGTACTTAAACACATCTGATTGGTCATCATTTTCAACAGAAATCCATTTGACTGGCTACAAAACTCAACGCAGCAAATTCAACAATGCGTCACATTGTGAGTACACATTGGCAGCGCTATTGATCTTTATAACAACCAGATCACTTTAATTTACTTTTTTTTCTGTTTCATTTAAAAATATAAATTGTTACACATCGTAATATTACGGAGCCCCAGACATGACATGCAGGAAAAAAATAGTAGGCTAAAACGTGCGCACGATTTACTATTTTGTTCCCTTGATTTATAAATCATGCGCGCGATTAGTAAATCGAGGGAACGAATTAGTAAATTGTCCGCACATTTTAGTAAATCCAGGGAATGAATTAGTAAATTGTACACACGATTAAATTTTTTTTACTTGCATGTCATGTGCGGTATGTCATCAAGGACCAGGAGTGCCACATAAAAATAAAACGAAGAATCAATTAATTAATTTAATAATTCAAATATAAAAATGTATATAAATAAATCACTTTTTATATGGGCAAATTCAGAAAATCACATTGTATGATTTTTAAATAATTAATTTGCATTTTACCGCATGACATAAGTATTTGATCACCTACCAACCAGTAAGAATTCCGGCTCTCACAGACCTGTTAGTTTTTCTTTAAGAAGCCCTCCTGTCCTCCCATCATTACCTGTATGAACTGCACCTGTTTGAACTCGATACCGGTATAAAAGACACCCGTCCACACACTCAATCAATTAAACAGACTCCAACCTCTCCACAATGGCCAAGACCAGAGAGCTCTGTGAGGACATCAGAAATAAAATTGTGGAAGAGACCGTTTCATTCTTACCTTTATAGTCCGAAATGTGCATTTTTGTATAACCTCTATAGTACAGTCAGCAATATGAGGATGCACAATGCCAGAGCTACGCCAACAGGATGCGTGCTGCGTTTATCCAATAAATGATACTGACGCTGCAAATAAGAATGTTATCCCAGCGTTTAGGAATGTATAATGTGAAATGTGAAGCAAGATAACCTAGGTTTTAGAATAACCCAGGGTTAACTATTTCAAGTGTGAATAACCCTTCACACTTGGCAGGTTTGATTTGATTAAAACAAACTTTGGTGCAATTGCTCTGTTAGTGCAGTTTATTTGAATTTAGTTTATTTTGTGAATGCTGCCATTCGAATCCTGGTGTGCATGAAAAAGCCTTTCTAAATTAACTGAAAAATGAAAAAAGTACAGAATGCTGAAGGATACCTGGTTCTTCTCCTCATATAATATTGTTTCTTCTTCCTTCCTTCTTGATAATACCACATTATCTGCTAAAAAATTTGATGGCAAAGTAAGGGGTTGCAAATTTCCAAAGAGCAAACTGTTTTTATAAATAAAAACAAATATCACAAAGTAATATCACAATGGAAAACGTGCTGTGATTCATTTGTAGGCATGAGGCTGCATGCAAATGAACCGTTTTGATATTCAGAACATTAGTATAATTGTAATTTTGATATTCGTATTATACAATAGGTCTATTAACAAAAAGTTCATATAAAATAACTTACATTTTAGACACAATATTGCCAGTTACTTGTTCTGGTTTTGCTCTGCCAATGGAAATAGTTTCAAACAAAGCAAAAGCAGGATCTGCCATTGCTTTTGTTTCTAAATGAGTCGGTTGAGTGAATCATTCAACTCACTCATAATACACAAAAACTGGTGCAGTGAAAATAGTTGGTTTGGTGTTTTGTTCCAGAAAGAAACAGTGTTTTAAATGAATCATTTGAGTCAATTAATTGGTTTAAATGTTAATGGTTTTATAGATGATATGATTCTGATCTACTCTTATACTCACATTAATGCAGCCTAATGAAAGACACAGTAGATTCTGTGGGATCTGCTTTTTCTTGACAAATTCAAATTCTATTCTTACACAAAATCTTGTGTCTTGTGTGTGCTCACACCAAAACATGAATTACCGTTTAATAAATTGCTTTACTCTGCCATTTGACTCTGTTGAGAGTGTCTTTACACATCTGTGCACAAGCAGGAGATGGCAACAGACACTGATCCCTTAACACTGAACATTGTAAACTTAACTATGTCTTCTAAGACACATGCATATCACACAGAATCATAATCTGAGCTCCTGCTGAAAGGCAACAATTTAACAATGCTGCACTTCCTGAGCAACATTGTTAATGTGAGCCACGCTAATGCTGTGTCAGGGTTACACAAGTGCAGCCAAGATTTCCACATATTGGGCTGAGCGTGTAGGGGTGGTGTTTGTAAAGAACATTTTGTTCAGCTTTTCTGCCATTTGACACCGGTGTGGACTGTGGAGAAGACTTTAAATACAGGGAACAAGTATGGTGGGTGGGTGTTGGGACTGTGCTGGGGAAAACAGGTGAGACTCCCCATCCCCCGTGTTTACAACTTCCAGACCAGCAGCTTTTACACACTGCAGACCTGACACCACTGTGATTTGTTCTGCAGTTAGACAAGTTATAGTTTTGTTGCACAGTGTACTACTAGAGATCTTTCACAACTGTATACAGTTTTTAACCAAATGCAATGAGTAATTAGTTGGACCATGGTTCAGTTTTCATGAGCGCACACATAGTTGAGTCATTACATCCTGGTGATTAGTAACACTTACGATACATGTGTACAAGTTTAAATGTAATTTGCAAAGAATTTCATTTGTCTAATCATAGCAGTCCATTCCATTTATCAAGATCAACTTGTGAATGTGGCTCTAGGCACAGGTGTGCTTCTTCCATGACATGAAAGTTTCAATAGTCTTTTCTTCCCTATTGTCACATATATCTGATTAAAACTGGTCACCCCCCTTTTTTTAATTACACCATAATTGAAACACTTTTTACAGAATACTATTTTGAGTACAGTGTTTAACTCATGTGAGTGTACACCAAAATCATTTTTATTTCTTAGCGTGAAAAACCTTTTAAATTAGCACCAAACTACTGAAATCACCTTTATATCCGGCATGAATTGAAGTTGCTTCAGCCTTTTCTTCCCTATTGTGTTGTATGTCCGACTGAAACAGCTTCTGGAACAAGACAACATGTAAGCCGGGACTTGATTGGATCATTTGACTGTTGTGGTTTGCTATTGTTGCGAGTGACAGCTTGTCCCGCCTTTGTGTCAGTAAACATCATCAGAGAAGAGATGTTTTTGTAAGAGGGAGGGAGAAGTTATTTTGAATAAAAATTATGAAATACATGAATTTGTAAATAATGTAATATTCAAGTCAAGTCAAGTCATCTTGATTTATATAGCGCTTTTTACAATGCAAATTGTGGCAAAGCAGCTTTACATTAATAAGAAAATGGTGTCATTGTGCAGCTTATTCTATATATTATTGATTCATTCCGTTGCAGATATCAGTAGTTATTAGTCTAGTTAATTTATGTATATCAGCACTGCAGAAAACAGTGACGTAATCGTCCGGCTCAGCTCAGTTCGCATACAACGGCGCCAATGCAGGCATATCAAAAACACTGCTGAATATCAAGCAAGTGTCCCCAACTTAAGCAAGCCAAAGGAACCAAAACTCCAACAAATGGAGAAAAAAACCTCGGGAGAAACCAGGCTTAGTCGGGGTCAGTTCTCCTCTGGCCAACAGTGAACACTTGTCCGATACTCAGGCAGAGTTACGGGTCATTAAACCGATTTGGAATCGCAACAGTCAAAATATTTAATCTAGTTTAAGATCTTTTTGATCACGCCGGTATGGGACGGTTTGTTGGGATATGTGCCACTGGCTGATGAGTCGGTAAGGTCTTAACAAAGGATGAGCTAGTTAACACAGTCTCCGCCGACACCACAGGGCCACATTGCTGCCGCACACAGGCACAGGTTCCCCGTCCGACCCGGACACGGCCCGGATCCAGCCAATCACGTTAATTGGTAAACCTCGGGATAAGCAGAGAGACAAAAAATTTGCGTAGACGCCATTCTTCTTCTGATGTACAGAGTACATCTGGTGTTATAGGAAGTGTTCCCGGTTCCGGCTGACCTGATCTATGCAGCCTAACAATCCTTTAACGGATAGGAAGACAAAAGTTTATAGTGCGTCATGTGTATGCCAGGTTAAATAGATGCGTTTTTAGTCTAGATTTAAACTGACAGAGTGTGTCTGCTTCCCGAACAATGCTAGGAAGATTGTTCCAGAGTTTAGGTGCCAAATAGGAAAAGGATCTACCGCCTGCGGTTGATTTTGATATTCTAGGTATTAACAACTGGCCAGAATTCAGAGATCGTAATAGACGTGAAGGATTCCATAAACAAAATAAGAATGGTCCATTTTGATTCATGGTGACTTTAAAACAAGAGTGACAATAATAAATCTGTTGTTGCTGTTTTGATGCTAATTCTATGTCAGTGGAGCTTCTTTGATCCCAAATGCCCTTTTTATTGGACCTTGACATCAGATGTCAGCAGTTTCTTTGTTCTCATGGCAAGATGGAATGCCGGAGAATCTCATGAAGAGTTCAAAGTAAGGGCTGAACACCAAAATATTTTGCCTGAATTCACCACGGTTTCAGCCTATTTTGTAATCATTATGCCTAAAATAGGCATTGTTTCAAAGATATCATTTTGTTTACCACTTATACATCACTTTCATCAGAGTCCATGAGTTTGTTTCTTAATTTTTATTTCTTGCTAATCTCCTGTGTTAAGCAAGACTGCATGGTGTCCTTCCATTTGTAACTTGTTCTGGTCATTACTACTGCAAAATCAAGCCTTGTTTTATTTAACATTCTCATTACACTCAAAGTTCACCTTTCACTTCACTGTTTCTTGTTTGTGTTTTTGATCTTGTTAGACGTCAGACAGCAGTACAGCTGTAAAAACAATGCATCAACCTTCTGAACCAACAAACACGTGCTTTTGCAAAAATATGCCGATTTAGGTGCAGCAGTTTTCTTATTCAATCAATCAACCTTTACATAATACACATTTGTTATGGTAACTCTTTTTTCTATACCATATCATGATGGACCATCATGACCATGTCACAAGACAAGATACTCTTTCCTCCAAAGCGCATGCTGATAATTGTCGCACAGCTGCACTGGACTGACGTTAAAGGGTCTGATGCACATTTTGTCCTGGTTTATTCTCACGGCAAACTGCTTTCTCAGCTGTAAACAGCCTTGTCCTTGGCGTCCTATCAGCCTTTGTACCCAAATAAACACTGTTGACAATACCGAAAGGTCAGACGATGTATTATTTTAATATATTTTACTAGAATCAGTTTTAGCTTTCATGAGATTCTCTTCACATCATGAACAGAGGCATTTCATAAACATCCTCTCAGCTGTGTGCTGTTCATGCGGTGTCTTATCTAGGCTAACAGTCTCAACAGGTTAAGCGTGGTGATTCATTGATCCGAATGCAGGACGTTCCTAGGATCCAATACAGACGAGTTAATGGATTCTGCCCTTGTATCAGCGCTGATGTGATCATTGGGATCTCTTCCAATGAGAACCTGATATACCATGGCCAGCTTACCTGATGATGACTTAACGGATGGTGATTATTGAATAATTTTTATTTAGTTTGTCCAACCAAGCAAATGCACAGATCTTTGTTAGTGGGGGAATGTATGTTTGACCCAGATTTGTTACATAACTACCAATGCCCCACCCCCGTCCTCCACCTTAGCTGCACAAAACACACATTGTCTTGGCTCTATGGCTGCCATAGCAACTGAGCAGATTCTGCCCTGCTCACGCTTTGCGCTTTAACCAAATCAACTCACAAACTCTATCCTTTTTACTCCTTTCTCGATGTTTACAATCTCTTGGAACTCCAGCTCTTGTGCTGTGCTGCAAGAATTGGGTGCTTTTCGTGTTTGTATGTGCTCAAGTAAATGGCATTTGTGGTTGAAGGGTGAAGAGTGTAATTGCATTTCCGCCACATGGTTCTCACTGGTGCTGCATGTGATTTGCACATGGCGCCAATCAGCCATGCCCTGCCACTGTTACTTTTTGTTCATGTTTGTCTGCGTTTATGGATGTGCACGAGAGCGGATGTGGAAAAGGAACACAATATTTAATAATCATTGCACAGCAGCTTACATCCACCAACTAACCACTAACTTTAAGACACAGAAGATGCAATGATATTTCAGATCCTGCAGGGCAGAAGATGCATTCAAACGGGTCAGTACTCCTCTCACTCGCTGAGAACAGAATTCTAATAAGCTCAATCAGTGCTGATACTCAGAGCTTGAAGCACACTGAGCTCTGATTGGTGAGATTGTTCTAATCCAGAACATTCACATTCACAGAGCAATTATATAATATCATCAATAGACCAATATTAACCACAGTCTGTTCTGCTGCAGTTATGAACGAGTATTACCGAACACACACTGATTATACTTGATTGTCAATTGATATTGACACACAGTGTTTTCTGATCGTTACAGTTTTCTCTGGTTTTTGAAAGTTCATTTCTGTGTACAACCTTAAAGTCTTGGCTACAGAATCTACTGAAGGGGTAAGTTGTTATAATGGTGCCTGACATTTAACATCAAGCTTTACATCAAAATTCAGCTATAAAAAGTAGGGGTACAAGTACAAAGTACAAAACAACAAATCGTTGTCTGCATACGTATGAAATTACATATCATATACTATTACATGTACAATAGTTGCAAAAAAATCTTCATATTATTGAACATTGATAAAGATTGTGTATCTGTGTGTATTGTGTAAAGTAGTAGTGCTTGGTGTAATTTTTTTCTAATTTGTGCTAATGCAATAAAACGTGCCGAATTGAGTGGACATAATTTTTGGCCATGCAGGGTGTCAAACACATGCAAAAACAAGAGAGAACCAAGATAACTGATTGTGTTGTAGTCGGAGCTTTCTGTTTTCCCGTCATAGTAAAGTAAAACCTGCATGTAGCTGTAGTTTGCCTGTTTTTGCAAAATAATTTTGTTACCTTAACCAAGTCATGTTACATTTTCTTTTAATTTTGATGGCTTAATTGAACTATATTACATTTTGTAGGGTGCAAAAACATGTCGGTTTGGTATGCCTCAGTTTTGAAGTCGCGGTTCGGTGTGGGTTTGGTGCAGCAGGGGTAGAAAACTAAAATAATTTTTTATTTTTTTTAAATTAAATATAGGGAGCCCTTTCTTACACATTACTACATATAATATTAAAGATTACAATTAATAACAGATCCCAAATTGTTAAATTCAGTTGCTATTTATTTTTAGATATAATAATCAACACTCAAATAACATTGTCTTCCCAGAATCTTTCCATGTTTGTGTGAAAGAACTTTATTTGGTTAGAACTTGAGTGGTGTGCAGCTGTGTACATTCACAAATGTTGCCCTTTTTTACTGGAACATTTGTTTTGGCTCATTAGTCACCTTTGTTTTTAACTTTTTGTTGTTGTTGTTGTTGTTTGCTGAGCAGAACAACCGTACAACCATTTTTTCTTGCAAATTTGAAGAGTTGTACAGTTCTAGTGAACTTAGTCATGGCCAGTTTCTTAAAACGTGACCTGAAACACGTGGTTTGGGATGCAAAACAGGCCCATGCTTTGGATTGCAGAGTGGTAATCCAACACACTAATATAGAGCCAGCGTATTCAGCGTATCTTCACCCTCTGGTGCTGCACACATGGTGGTCAGATATTACCGTTTTTTATTCCTATGAAATGGATGTACTATATTTTAGTTCAGTAATGTTAATTTTTTAATAATTTTTTTAATTTTTAGGGGATTTTATTGTACTTTAGCATGTCTGTTTTGGACCACTCAGATGAAGTGAAAAATTAGACACACACACAAAAAAAAATTAATTTTTCAGGCAAAAACTACCGAACAGCACCAGATACAGCTACAGCATGTTCTCATATCCCCTCACTTCTACTCAAGCAGATGCAGACAACAATGAATGGTAATTCTTTTGCATACCAAGCAACATGCTTTGTTTTACATCACCGTCTCAAACTTATGTAATTTTGAGGAATTAGGTGAAAGGTATGAAAACATGCAAAAACAGTTGCAGGTTCATCCAAACAAATGACTTCCCTTAATATTTCCAAAGCCTAAATGTCCTCGTTACCTTCTGAGAATTGTTGACAATGCTGTTAAAGTGTCAGAATCAAAATGGAATCTTTTAACCCTATAATTTCATTTCTGGGAATCAAAACACAAGAATAATCGTGGCAGAGTTCTTTAGTGAAAAAGCACTTATGGGATTAATATGAGGTGAAACAATTCAAAATGGTGTTCCAGCACTGTCAAATAAAAGTATTCATCAGTTTGTCAGTGCAATCCATATTATTTCTCCAGTCCAATTTTTGTTAGGACTCAGTCTGGCTCCCTTGCACTTACACATAGGTACACATTACATACACTAATACTGTTCTGTCCAAATCCACACCAATTTTTGCTGTACTAGAACTATTCCATACCCTCCACTTTTTTTAAAAGACATTAAAGGATTTACCATAATTTAAGTTTAAAGCTCTTAAAGTCATGAATATAAAAGTCCTGCAGGGATGGCAATTTCTTTGATGACCATCAAATGATGATTAGCATTTTAGCACTTCTGTCATCCTTAAGTCAATGAGTATTTGGTTAAATGCCTGAAAAAATGTCTGTGGTAAAGACGAGTTCAAGATATTTCCACATTTTATTTTTTCTACATAAAATACATAAAAAATTTAAAAAAAAAAAAAAAAAAAATCACAAGGGGGTGTTACTTTAGCTTTTACTCTTCTTGAAAATGTCAGTATCTAGCAACAGTTTGTTGGGGACATTAAACTCATCTACTCAATAGTCCACTTTTACACCCTTGTTGTGTTTATAATCACGCTCTTTCAAACTATTCCAACTCAAACTTAAAGGGAAAACACTAAAGAGAAAGCACAGCTTAATACAATTCTTGGTGTTTTAATATAAAGAGACAAAGTTAAAATATTCTGAACCATGGTACAGCAAAAAAAAATAAAAAGCAAAAAAAAAAGCACAACTCTTTGAACAACAGGCAATAGAGCCATATCAGTACAAACAATGCATTTTGGTCCCTGTGAGAAAGAGTGCCATAATTCAGAAACAGGTGAAAATTCTACAATTGACCACAATAAGCATTAAAATGTCTACAGTTAGTTTATAAAAACCATGTTAAATTGCATAACATACTTAAAATGGGTCAATACACAAGAACAGCTTTAGTCATAAAGGTCAAGTAGTAGTTATCTTGGTTGCAAACTTTTATCTCTATCAAACTAGGATTCCTGCCAGAATCTGGTATCATTACACCAACAAATCTATTATAAAAAGACACTGGCAGTGAGAAAGCTAAAAATTGTAGGATAAACTGACCCAATGTTTCTACAACCAACAAACTGGGAAGCGATCCATCTGGTGTCGTCTTTCATTTCAGATGAACTAATTAACATATTACAAGCCGTCAGTACGAGATTTCATTACTGCAATGACATTTCAGTCCAGTATTTCACTTGTATGTCTTGGGCTCGTCACCCTCTTCACCGAGCAGACATGTGCGTATAAGAGCTTCGGTGACTGCGTATGGATCGCAGTTGGCTGAGGGACGACGGTCTTCAAAGTAGCCCTTCATTTCTTGGCCCACAGACCGCGGAATTCGAATGCTAGCACCACGGTTAGCCACTCCAGCAGAGAACTCGTTGATGTTGGAGGTCTCGTGATGGCCAGTCAGTCGTCTGGCATTGTCCAGCCCTCCTTTAGGATCGTAGGCACGGATATGGTACTGGTGTCTCTTGGCCAGCCTCTCAATTGCCTCCTCAATAGGTCTAAAATGAAAATAGATTTGTTAAGCATAGCCAAAAAGCATCTAAATGTCAGTTTTAACGTGTGTGTGTGTGGGGGGGGGGCTTACTTCAAACCCCCTTCCTCGCGCATCTCCTTGGTACTGAAGTTGGTGTGGCAGCCTGCTCCATTCCAGTTCCCTGGAATGGGCTTTGGGTCAAAAGAGGCCACAACGCCGAAGTCTTCACAAACCCTGTGCAGGAGGAAGCGGGCTATCCACAAATGGTCTCCCATCTCAATGCCCTCACAAGGGCCAACTTGGAATTCCCACTGAAGAACAACAAGACAACTTCAGCAACTCATTCCTCTATATGATTGGAATTGTAAATGTGTTTCCTAAAAGTATAAAAATGCTGCTCATTGCCTATCACCACAGTTGGAAAAGTTTACCTGTGCAGGCATGACTTCAGCATTAGTTCCACAGATTTTTACTCCAGCATACAAACAGGCTCTATAATGGGCTTCTACAACATCTCGTCCATAGGCCTTATCAGCTCCCACACCACAGTAGTATGGACCTAATCAAACAAAATAAATCCAGTTAATTTCCTTAAACCAACAGGAGTCTGCTTGCCATTAAGAAAATAGAAAAAAAAAAAGAAAAGGAAAAGGAAAACTTCCAAAAGCAGCCATAGGTGACATCTACCTTGAGGTCCAGGGAAGCCATTGGAGGGCCAACCAAACGGATGACCATCCGTGCCGAGAATAGTGTACTCCTGTTCCATTCCAAACCAAGGATGTTGGTTCTGCACCATATCCATGATCTTTTTACACATCTGGCGAAGGTTGGTTTCTTAAGGATCGACACAAGAAACATTAATGCAACCTACAAATGTGATACCAACCGGTATAACTAATCACCTGATATCAGTTATGTTATTGCAATCTACTCACCGGCAGGTTTGCGGTTGTATTTGAGAACATCACACAGAACCAGTTTGTTGGGGTCCTTTCTGAAAGGGTCTCTGAACATGGCTTGGGGTATCAAGTACATGTCACTGTTGGACCCCTCAGACTGATATGTGCTAGAGCCATCAAAGTTCCATTCAGGAAGCTCTGCAGAGGCACAGAGGAATACAAATGCTCATACTTTTTCCAACACTCATTGCGTTTCAGTAAACACTTTTTGGTTTTACTTAAAGAGACAAATATGATCATCTGAATGACAAGAACTACCTTCGATGGTCTTCGGCTCTGAATCTAGAGTCCTGGTCTTGCACCTCAATCCCTCCCCGGTTCCATCAATCCAGATGTACATAGCCTGAACATTTTCCCCCTGAGGGAGGTCCATGTACTGCTGTTTCACAGCTTTGCTCAGCTTGGAACTGGCTGAAGTGGCCATGGTGGTGCTATATCAAACCTATATTAAGAGACAAAGCTGTAAATACACAACTCGTATATCGTTCAAGAGAAAGGGAGGCAAAAGTATACATTTACAGAGCTCGCGTAGAAATCCCTATTGTCAGAAACAACGTGGCCGGTTGAGCCGCCCAGCTCATTATGCAACAACTCTGACTCAGACAATGGAGTACCGAGAGCGAGCGTCTTATCAGTTTATTGAAGTTAATATGGCCGTAGTGTTTATGAATTCAACGAAACCAACGTCATTGCCATAAATCACAGTTACCACCGAAACCACGGAGCCATCGTAATAAGAATCGCGGGACAAATCAATCCGTAGCTCACACGATATTCAACGAGGCCATTTAACTGCTTGGCTCAAAACCACTGGCGCAACATATTGCGGTGATGCCATCAAGTAATTCAAAAGACACATTCCACAGCGGTTCTGGAGAACACATTAAATCTTTGAGTGCTCCATTTTAACTTGAACACGCAGTCACCCATTCATACTCTTCATATTAAAACATGCCATTTAAACATCGTCTAACAAGAATACTCACTGCTACTATTAAAACGTTTCGATTATTCACGAAGACACATACCTATCAACGAGTATAAATAGTCACTACAGAAGTGCCTGTATTTCCCGAGGGTTTTAGAAAATACTCCTGTCTGTTTGTTTCTCATCCTCTTAACAAAAAAGCTTTTGCTTTGACCGAAGTTTTAAAGTGGGATTCGGGTCCTCCCGCTGTTGATTGGATGGAGTAAAACGTGATTTGACCGTGGCTTGGTGTCGTCATATTAAAGGACCATTTCATTGGACGCCATTGAAAATGGGCGGGTCGTTGCCGCCCTTTTCAGGATGAGTCTTCGTTTTAGACAAAAGAACATCAAATGTTCCGTTGTTGTAAATAATTTTACATAATCTCTTAATAATCAGTTGAACGTATACATCCGTCTACTGACCAAGATACTGTTGTTTTAGAGCTGCTGCTGCTGCCAGTAAAACAACTGTCGATTGTAAGAAAAACAGACTGAAACAATCACGATTCATTCACGCACTCTAGTGGTGTCGTGGAAACTACAAGACGTGCGCTGCTGAAAGTATATGGCAAGCCGTTTTCACTTTTATTCATTCTCAGGATATGAATTCTTGATATCAACAATTACATTTTCACTAGTTAAAATGTTAATTCTTGATATCAGGAATTAGATTTCCACTAGTAAAAACTATCATTCTTGATATCAACAATTGTATTTTTACTAGTGAAATCTCGCCATAGGCTGCCATTCAAATTCAGTTGTTGATATCAAGAATTCATTTCTTACTAGTTGAAATTTCAGTTTCACATATCAGGAATACAATTCTTACAAGTAACAATGCAAATTTCTGATATCAAGAGATACATTGTTACTAGTGCAAATGTCTATTCTTGATATCAACAATTGAATTGTAAAAATATTCATTTCTGATATCTGAAAATGAATTCCTGATATCAAGATAATTTCTGATATCTAAAACGGCTTTCTTACTAGTAACAATCACATTCATGATATCAAAAATTAACATTTTTACTAGTAACAATTCAATTGTTGATATCAAGAATGGACATTTGCACTAGTAACAATGTAATTCTTGATATCAGAAATGTGCATTGTTACTAGTAAGAATTGTATTCCTGATATCAACAATTGAATTTGAATGGCAGCCTATGGCGAGATTTCACTAGTAAAAATACAATTGTTGATATCAAGAATGATAGTTTTTACTAGTGGAAATTGAATTGTTGATATCAAGAATGAACTTTGTTACTAGTGAAAATCTAATTCCTGATATCAAGAATTAACATTTTAACTAGTGAAAGTTCATATCCTGAAAATGAATAAAAGTCAAAACGGCTTGCCATATTTAGTAGACTTACCTACTAAAAACAATGATTAAAAAAAAAAAAAAAAAAAAAAAAAAACACATAGGCACTGCATGAAGGTCAAAATTCAGATAGGTCCTACATTTGGTACATTGAATAACACATTGGGCATCACATGGTTCACTTGTGTTCAAGTGGTAGGCCTACTGTAGTAATCCCTTAGTCTCGCATCTGAATTGCAATTAGAAGAGAGTATGATCAGACATAGTTATAGACTATAATAATGTAAATGATGTGAAACCATTCTAAATTGTATGCAAATTTAGGCATGAATATGTTATGAAACTAAGGACACGGAAGGGTCGGTTTAAAAAAGGGTTGTTTGTTCTTGATTGAAAGCATCAGTATGGTTGGTTATCAAAATACTGATCAGAGAGTTTTGATTGAGCATATTCAGGACACTTGAGCTTTCATTTGTTTGTTGTAATGTTTTATTTTATTGTATTAATTTATTTTGGGGTTGGACACACTTCAAATTGAGTGAAGATTCAATTACGGGGGCAATAACCCTGGACTTACAAGGAGTTCAGTGGAGTTGTCAAGTTGGTAGGATAGAGCAGATTTCCAGTTAATGAACACTTGTAGTTCTCCCAGCGATTTGAGTGAAGTGGTCGGATCTTTTAGTTTACTAAAAGGTACACAATTTTTTGTTTATTAAAAAGTGTTACACATAATTATAAAAAATGAGAGTGGCACAGAGGCTCAGTGGTCCTGTTGCCTTAGAGCAAAAAGCTCTGGTTCAAGTCTTGGCTGAGCCAGGAGGTCTTTCTCTGTTGAGTTTGCCCTCTATTGGCATGGGTTTACTCCAGGTGCTCTGGTTTCCCCTCTAATTCAAAAACATGCAGCATATTGGTTGGTGACACTAAACTGTTTGTATAAGTGTGAATGAGAGAACGAATCCATGTGTCCTGTAATGGACTGGCCCTCTGTGACCATGCATGAATAATAGGTTTGGAGATAAATGGATGGATAACATTAAAATATGTTCAAAATGTTAAAATATGAATATGAGCTGAATACTCTATTCATATCAGTAGCCTAATAAATAGTGCATTTAATATGCCAATTTGCTTTGATAAAAATGAGTCATGAGGCATAGTCTGTAAGTAAGATATTTAGCCATCAATGATTATGAATTTCACAAGTTCCCACGTAATCCTTAAAAAGTTGCACAGATTGTTAAGGATAAACATATTTGCTTTGCTGTCTCTAAAGGGGGGGATCAAGCGTGACTCACCTTTAGCTCTAAATATCCCCTCTGGATTACTACTACTCATTATTATTATTAATACTAAGAAATGTATTATTATTAAGTTACTTAGTTAGTAGATATTAAAAATAAAGGTGGTGTTGCCATGGTGGATTTATGTTTTGCCAAAATGTTATTTACAGGACCACAGGAACGAGAAGTCAAACAATTGAGTAATATGTCCACAAGGTGTCGCTCTACGCTTTATTTACGTCATGCTTTCTAGTGAAACTAAGGCAACACATGAGATCCAGCTTTTACGGTGAAATATATCTGAACTATTTGTCTTAGAAACATTTACATAAGTCTTTATCGTTATAATGGACGTCCGTTTTTATTCAGCAAAAGAGTTTGACTAACTTGTTGCATTCAATGACTTATTAAATTCAGCAGGTACAAAATACCATAATACAAACATATTAACAAGGTTCCCTCCCCCTGCTCTCCAATGATAACTGCAGAACCGCAGAACCATACGTCACAGCAATGTGAGGCCAGGTAAAGGTCGTAAAGGCTTCGTCAAGGTAAAGCTTATAGTTATAGTGAAGGGTAGGATTAGTAGTTTGGGCGGGATACGCAATCATCAGCGCCACACTAACTTCGGGCCTGAAGCTGCTGGTCTGGCGGTGCTGCTGTGACGTGTGGTTCTGCGGTTCTGCAATTAGCTGCGCGTATGGCAAGCCGTTTTAGCTTTTAAACTTTGTTCTGACTATCTATAAATATATTTAAAGATAGTAACAATTGTATTTTGACGAGTGATAATTATAATTCGACTAGTCAGAATGACAATTAGCGATATCTGCAATTATAATTGCACTAGTAAGAAATCCGATTTGAGATATCTGTAATATATATTTGACTAGTCAAAACTCCATTTAAGATATCTGTAATGATGTCATAGATATCTTTAAAAGAAACTGATTTGTACGGGAAGGAGTATTTAAAGCTGAAACGGCTTGCCATATGCGCGCTCTTTCTCGTTCAATGCACGAAGAGTGAAAGTCACTGTCCAGTGACGTAGAGCTGGATGACTCACTGCCCATCAGAAAAAAAGGAAAAAAAAATGGCACACCGTCTCCTCTGACCCAATCCTCTAACCTCATTAACATATGACGTAAGCATATCCTCCAGTAACACCAAACCCTCAACCTAAATTCTTCACACCATTTCAGACATGATCATTGAAAATACCGAAACAAGAGGCATGTAGGCCTAATGTGAATTTTGAAACCCGTTTTATTACAACTCAAAGACAACCCAGTTGTTTCACAATCTAATAAGCTTTAACGTTTGCTTGATATCTTTTTAGATAACCTTACAAAGACATTGAAAAAGCCAGTGGAATAAAAAAGGGGAGTGAATCACCTAATGGCATTACAATCCCTGTCACCCAGGCAGAAGTGTGAGGAATATGTTTCCTTAATTAATGCACAGAGAGAGCTAGGAGGTTAGACAGGCCAGTTTTCTGATTCTCCTCTGTGGGATAATTACCCAGTTGGGCTTGAGTATAATATTGCTGTGGTTACACTGAACTCTGTTCAATGTACTGTGGGCGCACTTACTGTAACTAACTGAAGCATTCGAGTGCAGTTAACCATAGCCTCAGTGTCATGGTAACAAACTGAACTGAAAAATTAGAGGTGTTAGACATATTGCAAGTGGTGGGAGTTGCCGTGGTCTGTTGTTTGCTCTTTGGGGCCAGGATGGCCGTTCTTTTGGCAGTCTTTGTTTTTTTGGATCTTCAGTTGAACACTTTTCTTGGAAAATAATTGTGTATAGCTATAAAAAATATATATATATATTTGCCAGCAATTCAAATATGCACAGTCCTTCATGACTTGTAACATCAATTTCCTATTATCAATGCACTGGTTTTAAATGCTAACGTTAATAAATCATGTGTTCACACCCTTCAATTTCCCGTGATCAGTGAAACCTGGGGGTGAGTCATCAGACTCTGCAATGCACCACAATAACCTATACTGAGGGAGGGTGGAGACTGACAGAAGCTTCCCATGAGAGCTTTGGTTTAACCACAGACATAAACTAAGATCACTCGTTTAACCAAATGGTGCTTACTGAATGGTGGACATTTCGGATGTGTTTTTGTTTGTTCGCTTGTTTGTTTGTTTTGCTCTTGTACAAAACACACACTGAATGAGTAGACTCTCTTGAAAATGCCTACAGCCGTGTGATGATGTTAAATCAAAGAGTAGTTTATGCCAGAGTGTTCTAGCTCTACGTGGAAATACTACGGGGAAATCAGAACATCACTGCAACCAGTTGCTTCACTGTTATACGTGATAATAAGTGGCTAGATCCCAGTCTATTAATTTTTCCATAATGCAGTTTTCCGTGGGAACATTATCAGGGGACTCACTAAGTCACACATTGATTGAAAAAATAATACAAATACAAGAACAAACAATAAATACTACATATTGCGATTAACTTAACAGATGTAATGGCAAAAGTAACATCCTGGCTTAATCAGCGTTATCTGAAATTCAAAAACAGTTTGTTTGTTCCTTTCTAAAGGACATTTGTGTTGATATAAAGCACAATATTTTAATTTCAGGAGACAGATTACAGGTTGTTTTGGAATATAAATATCTAAGGGTTCGTCTGGACTCCTGTGTTGGTTTTAAAACACATAAAATAGGTATGCAGAAATGTAAAATTTAAATGGGTTAGTTTTAGGTTTATCAGAAACTCTTTATCAAATGAGGCTGCAAAGATGTATTTTCATTCTATGATTCTTTCTCATGGAACTTATTGTTTGACAAGCTGCTCTAATACACAATGCATCATTCTAAAACCAATGGAATCATTATACAAACAAGTTAAAATACAAACATTATACAAACAAATTTTAGATAAAAACAATTTCGTTTTCAACATTGTCATATTTTAAATAACTTGCTTAGCTGGGAAAACCTCATTAAATGTTTGTTTAGTTCTTAAGATTATGTATGGTGACGATTTTATTCAATTTAAATCTATTGAAAACAGTAACTAGATGTGCAGCTAGGGCTGATTGAATAATTCCACGTATAGGAAAACTTCATCTGGTCAAGCTGTTTTTTCATTCAGAGCATCACATCAGTGGAATTCTGTTCCACAATCAGTTGGGGAATACATATCGTTTAAGTCATTGAAGTATAATTTTAAAAATAGCCTCTTCATAATCAACAATGTGAACATTAATATTGCTTTACACATTATTACTATTAAAATTTTTATATTTTTTGTTGTCTTTTTTCTCTTTTTTATTCTTTCATATACTGTCATTTTGTATAATGCGTTATTTAATTGTATTTTAGACCGTTGTATATTATGTTTTATTTTATTACGTTATTATTGCTTTTCTATTTTGTTTCTTTTCTTTTCTCTAGTTTTTATTTATTTATTTATTTTTTACCTTTGTATAGTCAAGTCAAGTCAAGTCATCTTTATTTATATAGCGCTTTTTACAATGCAAATTGTGGCAAAGCAGCTTTACATTAATAAGAAAATGGTGTCATTGTGCAGCTTATTCTATATATTATTGATTCATTCCGTTGCAAATATCAATAGTTATTAGTCTAGTTAATTTAGGTATATCAGCACTGCAGAAAACAGTGACGTAATCGTCCGGCTCGGCTCAGTTCGCATACAACGCCGCCAATGCAGGCATATCAAAAACACTGCTGAATATCAAGCAAGTGTCCCCAACTTAAGCAAGCCAAAGGCAACAGCGGCAAGGAACTAAAACTCCAACAAATGGAGAAAAAAACCTCGGGAGAAACCAGGCTTAGTCGGGGGGCCAGTTCTCCTCTGGCCAACAGTGAACACTTGTCCGATACTCAGGCAGAGTTACAGGTCATTAAACCGATTTGGAATCGCAACAGTCAAAATATTTAATCTAGTTTAAGATCTTTTTGATCACGCCGGTATGGGACGGTTTGTTGGGATATGTGCCACTGGCTGATGAGTCGGTAAGGTCTTAACAAAGGATGAGCTAGTTAACACAGTCTCCGCCGACACCACAGGGCCACATTGCTGCCGCACACAGGCACAGGTTCCCCGTCCGACCCGGACACGGCCCGGATCCAGCCAATCACGTTAATTGGTAAACCTCGGGATAAGCAGAGAGACAAAAAATTAGCGTAGACGCCATTCTTCTTCTGACGTACCGAGTACATCTGGTGTTATAGGAAGTGTTCCCGGTTCCGGCTGACCTGATCTATGCAGCCTAACAATCCTTTAACGGATATGAAGACAAAAGTTTATAGTGCGTCATGTGAATGCCAGGTTAAATAGATGCGTTTTTAGTCTAGATTTAAACTGTCAGAGTGTGTCTGCTTCCCGAACAATGCTAGGAAGATCGTTCCAGAGTTTAGGTGCCAAATAGGAAAAGGATCTACCGCCTGCGGTTGATTTTGATATTCTAGGTATTAACAACTGGCCAGAATTCTGAGATCGTAATAGACGTGAAGGCCTATAATGCATTAAGAGCTCTCTCAGGTACTGGGGAGCTAAGCCATTTAGTGCTTTGTAAGTAATTAGCAAGATTTTAAAATCTATACGATGTTTAATAGGGAGCCAGTGCAGTTTTGACAGAACCGGGCTAATATGTTCATACTTCCTGGTTCTAGTAAGGACTCTAGCAGCTGCATTTTGGACCAGCTGTAGTTTGTTTATCAAGCGAACAGGGCAACCACCCAGTAGAGTGTTACAGTAATCTAGTCTCGAGGTCATAAACGCATGAACTAGCTGTTCCGCATTTGTCATTGAGAGTATATGTCGCAATTTAGATATATTTTTAAGATGGAAGAATGCGGTTTTACATATGCTAGAAATGTGGCTTTTAATTTAGATTGGTATGAAAGAGCACACCCAGGTTCCTAACTGACGAAGACGACTTAACAGAGCAGCCATCAAGTGTTAGACAGTATTCTAGGTTTTTATGTGCTGAAGTTTTTGGTCCAATAATTAGAATCTCTGTTTTTTCTGAATTTAGTAGTAGGAAATTACTAGTCATCCAATTTTTTATATCAGCAACGCTGTTAATTTTGAGAATTGGTAGGTTTCGTCAGGGTGGGAGGAAATATAGAGCTGAGTTGAGTTTTTACACCAAATAACATCTGGCAAAGGGACTACCAATCAAAACTAGCCTTTGGGCTAATGTGGGTATATTTACATTCATGAATGTTGATTAATGTACACTGTCCCTTTTTGAAATAAATAAACTAAAGAAATAAATACTATAAATTGTGCTTAATTATATGCAACTAACCGAAACCACATCCTAATCCTAACCCAAACCCTATAGTAAGTAGATTCATTATTATTATTCAGTAATTAAATGTACACTGTAACACGGACACCTTAAAATAGTGTAACGAAAAAATACCTACATTTAATTACAGCTATTCATTTCTGTTATTACATAACATTGTTGACGCTTCTCTTATCCATTAATTCACCCATACCACTAAACCTGTCTCTATCCCGTATCCCACCTCAATAGCAGCAACAGTGTTTTGCAATACAACATGAACACAAAAAGTACATTGTACTTATTTCTTTTAAAGACACCTAATATAAAGTGTGACCGAATAAAATATGTTATTTAGGCAAATAGAGTACATGCATAAGTTAAACATGACTTCTATACTCAGAATGGAATGATTAAACACTCAAACTACCATGGCAACCTTCATGTCCGATCATCAGACAAAACAACTTCATGTCTCAGACTATTGCATATGACAGATATGCATATTCCTACATATTTTTCACAAGCATCTGCATGAGATTCTGGTCTATATAATGTGAGGAAAATAAGTGAGATAAATTATTAGTGTCTGACATCACCCTGAATCTAAATGAATGGATTATCACACTGGTCATGTGCGCTTGGACTCTTGAGTATACCTCACTGGCAGGAGGCTACACATAAACCTTGGAATGATTCATTTATAAAACACATTTATCATAGTAAGGTTTTTTTTAGCCCCGAGTATAGAAGCCAGAGACATGGTTCTGTTGTGAAATGTTCCATACAAGTCTGTAAAAAGCTGAAGTTGAATAGAAACTCCTTTATTTGAACATATATATATATACAGATTTTACAGATTAAGCATTGTTTTGCTTCACAACGAAGAAATGTGGTCAGTACAGCTGACTGGTCCAGGTGGGTTTGTATCTGTGAGCAGAATGTGAAGTGAACAATCTCTCAAGGACTTAAAATTAGATTTCACAAACAGCATACAGTGTAAGTGAATAAGACTGACGGACGTGCTGGTGTCATTAATTAGGGAAACAGACACCCTTGGGTCATTAGCATGCATATTTCATGGTAGGGACTGGATTTATCGGAGTGTAGCCTGTCCTGTGCAAAGATCAGAGATCATTGTCCAAAAATAATAACCAGTGTGTGATCTAAGTGAAAATAGGCAACCAATTGGAGCATCTAAAAAGTAGACAATTTAGAGTCATGATTTGAAATAATAATCTGTATTTACAGTAATACAACACAGTGACTATATCGTTTTTTTTTTTTTAGAACAAAGATATATTTAATATTTCCTCGAGCAACTGACAGTCAGATAAGCATAAATGATTTTTGTGGTAAAAATATAATAGACCCATAACGACAAAAGGAAAACAAACAAACAAAAAAACTAAAATAAACAAGCACACCAGTATGGAATGCCAAAGCTGCCAAAATAAGAAATAAATAAGTGCACCTATGGCACCTAAATTTTTTATTCAAATGCCAAATTTCTATGGCATGAATGTACTAAGATGATGACTGTAGCTTACTACAGTGACAATATACAGAAATAATGCCATCAGCTTATTCATCATTAATACATCAACTTATTTTGTGACTTAGCAAATGATGTAAATTCGATATAATTATGAATAATCATAATCATTTGTAGCTGTAATGTAGAGTTGCATGAATAATCGTTAAAGGATTACAATCTTGATTCAAACACTCATGGCATTTTATTCCTAAATGACAATGATTGGGCTATGTCTATTAAATCTTTGATAAAAATCACAGGGAACACAAAAATCTGTATTAGTTGTTAAGTATAGGTATGAAACAACTTCACAGTCTTTTCAACCACACAGTATGAATTATTCAAATGATCAAAAAAAGTACTGGGATAAATGTTTATAGTTCGAATATAAAACACTGTCTGATAGCGATCAAAATAGAGCAATTCACCTTTTGAAACTTGACACTTTAAGTAAAGATTGTAGAAATGACTTTTTTACTCCAGTAGGTAACGACAAGTGACTGGTAAAAATGTATTTGTCATTGAATAATTCACTCAGGGGATTCATTGATTCATCCTGTAATGAAACAAGTGAAGTCTTTATGAGTAAGTCATTGAATCATTCATTCAAACAGATTTTTAAAAAAATTCAAATGAAATATTTTTAACATTTTATTATAACCTCTAGTAAATAAGATGCCATTTTATTTAGCTGTCCATTTAGAATCAAGGGAGAATCCTGATCTCTATATTGTGAACAAATATATGATGATTCTAAATTTATCCAGAATCATGCAGCTCTACTGTAATCTAAATGTACTGAATAAAGACACCTGGGCCCGGTTTTTCAAAAGTGATCCACTAGGATTTTGGATAACGGATTGGATCAAATCTTGAAAATGTGTTTTTCAAAAGAAAAAACGGATTACATCATCGGATTAGATCACGTAATCCAATCTTGGTTTTGATCCGGATCAAATTTTTAGTTTGGGTTTTTCAGAACTGTTTTGTAGGATTTGGATCACTTTGATCCAAAAAATCTGGATTAAACTGATCCCATCAGAAGGGTGGATTCAGCGTGGATTTCATGGCCAAAATGTAATGAAAACTTAAAAAATGTATGAAATAATGCTATATTTGGATCATGCAGTATCTTACAAGATATCCTATTTATTCATAAGGTTTTAATTTCATTTGTTCATCCGTCAGGCTTTAACGTATTCAGCCTTTCAGTATAGGCCTCATAAAATAATCCCCCAAACAGCTGTCAAAATTGAGCAAAAACAATACATTTTATTCTGTCACTAATTGATAAATATATTCATCACAATCAAAAATATTTTTGTTTTTAGAATATTTATTAGTGATGCATGCAATGATTACAGAATAACCAATAAAATGCAAAGAATGGCAATCAATGATTTTTGAAATCAAAAACAAACTATTGCGTCCCTTGTTTCACGTCCTGTTTGCTCGTTCTGGCAGAATGCAAATAAAAATAAACTTGTATTGTCCCCACACTGGCTATTATACCTGTTGCTCTTTACATATCTATAGTTCTACATTGTGATTTCCTATCACTGGTTATCCAGATTTGGTGATCCTGAAAAGTTCCTATCCGGATCAGATTGATCCAATCCGACGTTGCTTTAAAAAACTGGCTCCAAAAGTAAGATGGATTGCGTGATCACGGATCGCAAAAAAAGGATTACTAAATCCGGATCAATTTTATACCGATTAAACCTTTTGAAAAACCGGGCCCTGAGTAGCTTCTAAAGACAAAAAAAATATATATTTACAGTTTTGCTCAACCAGTTTCTTCGAAAGTAATTTGAGCATAGCAAGACATCCAACCTGGTGCTGAGAATAACTAAACTTCAGCATATATATCTAATTTGAGCATGGACTACATCAGTGTCTAACCAAAGAAAAGGCAAAGGAGAGATGGGAGTGATATGAAAGAACTCATCAGAGTGTAACCTGACTGTTTTATCATTTCATAAAGGAGGCGACCTGAGGGGAAACAGTGTTCTATAGTACTTCATGTCATACAGAGACAGCTTTATGTTTTTATATCCAGTCACCAGCTACTAAAAGCAGCAGATGTTTTCCAGACGATATTTAAAGGGAAATCCCTTTGGGCCACGGTGCATTGGAAATGGATATCTGTTATTTGTGGATCATTACTGAAATGACATTTGTTGATGAAATGATATTTTTGAACCATCACATTCCAGATATTCGAATAGTTGTATCTCGGCCAAATATCCTAACAAACCATACATCAATGGAAAGCTTATTTATGATGTATGATGCATGTATAAATCTCAATTAAAAAAAGAAAATTTATATATATATATATATATCCTTATGAATGGTTTTGTGGTCCAGGGTTACAAATAAAGTTACAATAAATATTAGATAACAAAAAAGATAAAAAGGATAACTATGAAAACAATTTATAAATATTAAAAAAGGAAAAATGACAAGCACATAACAAAATGAATAAAAAATAAACTAAAAATGAAAATATAAAAATAAAAAATATTGATAAATATTTAACAAATGAATTCATATGAATTATATATCTAATTTGTCCATTTTCATACACTCTGCTTACTTCATATGCACGGTTAGATTTAGGGGACGGGTTGGAACTGGAACTTCAAGCTTATTTTCATACAAATATGAATTCATACGAATTTGCCAAAACGTAAAATAGTTACATTTACTCATGAGATCACATCTTGCTATTATGTCCAGAGAATTTACACAATTTATGAGGAAAAACAGAAAAAAAGAAATCTCACAGTTCAATATATATTAATGGCTTCTCATTTTCATATGTAAAAAAAAGTACAACATAAAAAGAAATGGAAATTTAAAGTTAACAATATCACACCATTCAGATTAATGAGCAGATGTGAGCAGTCCGCTCAGAAGAGACAGACTGCAGTCAGGTGATTAGTGTATGAGTGACAGGACCGACCTTTAACAAGCGATAAAGGCGCACTAAGACCAGAGTCAACAGGGGTTTCCACTCACAATGTTCACCGCTGAGAACTGTGGGCCACAGCAGTCTAACGTACTAATTAAAAGGATCCCTAATGCAGTGCCTCTCGATGCTTATTAATACCGTGATTAATCCTGCAACATAAAGTGAATAAATAGATAGGCATAACTAAATGTGGGGTCAATGCTGATTATCTGAATTATTCATGCGTTTCGGTACAGTGCAGCACTCATGCAAACAAAATCCAAAACATTTATCATTATTCTTGGATTCAACTGGTCATAGTGGGCTGTTGATCTTTTCCATTAACATCTACAAATACACTCTGTAGGTGTGTGTGTGAATGCACTCATGAATAACCACATTTTTAGCTATTAGCCACTAAAGTGACTAAAGACGAATTGTTCTATGCGCTGGTTGCTATGGAACCTTGTCTCCACCGAGAAGAGCCCTTGACATTGTTGAAAGCACTTCACCAGAGAACATCAACAAGTGCTTTGGCACTGTGAGACATGCTGGACTTCAAGCTGTGGCTAGGACAGGCTCCTGGTGTGCGACTCTATCAGATGATGTTCACCCGAATGAAATGTTCTTCATTTAATTCATTTGTGTGTGTGTGTGTGTGGGTGGGTGAGTATCCCCTACGTTATGGGGGACCAAATGTCCCCACAGGTATAGTAATACTAGCAAATTTTGATCTTGTGGGGACAATTTTATTGGTCCCCATGAGGAAACAAGCTTATAAATCATATAGAATTATCTTTTTTGAAAATCTAAAATAGCAGAACATTTTCTGTGATGGGTAGGTTTGGGGGTAGTGGTAGTGTAGGGGGACAGAATATACAGTTTGTACAGTATAAAAACCATTATGCCTATGGAATGTCCCCATAAAACATGAAAACACAACATGTGTGTGTGTGTGTGTGTGTCTGTGTGAGGTCCTGTGAACATTTTTGCTGAGAAAACTGTTATATTGTCAATTATAGAAATTGTTGTAACAAAATAAAAAACTAATTTTGCTTAATTTTTCAATTGTGGCATGATCATCTCATTAGCCATCGAAACGCTCTACAACCTAGGCTCTTTGGAAACATGCCTCTAGATTCCCTGGAAATACATTGCATTTTTATGTCACGTTTGCTTTTGTTAACACTATTATTTAGTGTAGGTGCGACATTATTTTTAAACACAACGGAGCATTAACCTTTTAGTGCCATTTTCAAGACATTTCATTTCTGAACTGCAGCAATACATAAAACCAACATCATAAAACATCGCTAGACTCATGTTCATCCTTTTCAGATAAAACGGAACAAGATTTTAGCACCACTCACTGGATATTTCACTTTGAAGGTGTTGTGAAACTTGCAAAAAGCAATGTCAAATAATGATTTTACACTGATTTTTGCAAGTTTCACTCCACTAGAAATGTCGCCACAGATACGCCACAGGTACGAAACAGCAGTCGAAATGGAATCTCTACTGAAACTTGAGCATTTATGGATGATGAAGTCACAGGTACTGCAGTGTCTCATGAGGGAAAAGATAAGGGTAGGGAGTGACAGCAAACCAGCTGAGCTGCTGACAGCAGGACCCTGGAGAGGGCACAAAATGTTCTTTGTAATACAGTGAAACAAAATTTTTGACAGAAAAAAGAAGTTAGGTAGAAAGCTAGCAAATGGGATTATAAGAGACACATAAACAGCTATTCTTTAACAGATAACTTCGTAGCTTTGTCTTTCAGAAACCTCTAGTGTTGGTTCACGCCATGTTCTTTGAGTCTCCTGGTGTCATAAAAAAGGTCACCCTCATCCAAGGCTCCAGAATCGCATTGTTTTCCAGCTGTCGCTGCCAAAAGTGTATCTTTTACATTATAGAGCAGGTGAATCCACAGCACTCTTTCAGTAAAGTGAGGCCAGTCTTGGTTACAAAGGGAGTAGTGTTCTGCTGGGCTCTGGGGGGTCTCCTCCCACTGTGCGCAGCATCTACACACAAGAGATTCAAAGAGCTTTCTTATACTCAAAGATGCAATGAGTTTACCAAGGTAAAATGTGTAGGTTTTATCCAAACATCATTCATGGTGAGGACAGTGAGGATATTTTATCTCTTATGCTCACCAAAATGTGAAATATTACTACAATTTAAAATGACTTTTCTATTTAAATCCATTTTAAAATGTTATTTAAAGCTGAATTTTCAGGAGCCATTATTCATTTTAATATTTAATATTGGGTGCTCAAGAAACATTTCTTATTATTATCGATGTTGAAAACAGTTGTGCTGCTTAATATTTTTTTTGGAAACAATGACAATTATTTTTCAAGGTTCTTTGATGTTTAGAAAGTCACTTTTTGGTGCATTACCTTTGCTAAATAAAAGCATTCAAGTATGCTTTGTCTAATGTGACACTGTCCCAGTTTGCCCACAGTGTATTATTAAAGTGGCATGATGCATTACACAAGTAAAGTAGTAAAGATAGTGAAGGACAAACAGGCCAGGGTCAGCAGCCGAGGAAGCCATAAAATCAGTAGAATCTAAAATTGTTTTATTGTTAATAAGTTTTATTGTTTTGTTATTATTAGAGATGCACAGATGTATCAACCAATAATTAGTATCGGAGGATGAAAGAAATTATTTTATTTTTTAAAAGCACTATTGGTCATCATTAAACAAAGTCTAAGCTCAAATTCTGTCCATTTAATCACAAAATTTAAATAATAAATTGTGTTTTGACATTCTTAAATGTGACATGACAGATCACTGAGTAATCTCTTCCACTTACAGGAAGTTACAGGACGAAAAAATCCTTAAGTTACAAATGGAACTCTGGTTCCCTGAGAAAGGGAACGAGACACTGCGTCTGCAAGACGCTATGGGGATGCCTCCAGCAAGACCGGTGTCTGGAGCATGTAAATGTCACTACTGGTGCAACCTGAGTATAAAAGGTGTCTGTATGTAGCGCCCCCTTTTGTGGGGTGCACTCCCCGAATTCCTATTTAAAAAATTTAAAGTTTGTAGCATTGTTCAATCAGATCTTGAGAGATTAAATGTGTTTTATCTTCAGTTGATTTCATCGAAGGCTGTGGCTGAAGTCAGTTGTAGTTCTTGTGTTTCTCTGTCCTTCAGTGATTCTGCTTGTTAACAGCAGGTGTTCATCATTAATGTTCAGTCATCACTTAATGATCTCATTAACTCTGACATTGCTTCAATGGTACTTTAACTCAGTAGTGCACACACACGACCACTAAACAGTGTAAATTCACCTGGTTAAGTTAATTAACCTGGGCATTTTTATGTGAACTATAACATAAATCTTACCTATTTCATGTACATATGACTGACAAATATGAATCACATTAAGTTTATTAGTTTGTTTATGTTAAAACTATGTAATCCAAATGGATGGAAAATTAGTATGTAATTAAATTACATAAAACTTGTTTAGACTGAAATATTTTTTTGAGTGTATAAGAGGCTCGTAGAGAGAGCCAATCAACTTGATATCACTGAATAACGAAGCTCTGGGAATTACTCTCCATATCAACTCTCTAGAACAAGGGAAATACATTTCCTGCTTGATCCTAAGACAGCTTACCAAGGAGGCTTGCAGAGAGTCAGTCAACTTGACATTGCTATCTAATTGCTATCGAAGCTCTGGGGAGTGGAGGCCTCAGCGTGACAACCCTATAGAGCGAGAGGAGGCATGATTACACTCTACCCTAAAGACAGTTAACCAAGAGAGCCAATCGACTCAATAATTCTGTCTAAACAGAGATCTGGAGAGTGGAGTAGTCTGCATATAGACCCTCTAGAATGAGGGGAGTACATTCTCTGTTCAACCCTAAGACAGCTTTCCAAGGAGGCTTGCAGAGAGCAATTCAACTTGATATCACTGCCTAGATGTAGCTCTGGGGAGCAGAGTCCTCAGCATGACGACCCACTAGAGTACGAGGTGGCATGACTACACGCTACCCTAAAAACAGCTTACCAAGGCAGGTGTTACCTCCCTCTCTCAGCATGTTGCTGAATTACTTATCTTACATCCCTCTTATTCCTCTTAGCATCTTGCCTCTTAAGTGACCTGCTCCTCGCGGGAGGAGGGGCGTGAGTGGCGACGCCTCAGGGGCAAGACCCTGGCCCTGGTCCAGGTCCTTCAGCAGGTCACCCTGGTAGGCTTGCAACACGGCCCCGGCCTGGCGGTGTCATTAGGTGTCAGATAGTACTGGCGCTTTTGATAATAATCGCCTTCAAAGCACTACAAACAAACGGCTCCTGAAGACAAAGAAGAGGATGATGTGTTCTACAGGCACCGTTTCATACTCAGGTCGCACCGGTAGTGACATCATAGGCTTTCGGAGTCAATGTCATTGTCACGTTCAGACACCTGTCATGCCTGAGACATTCACCATAGTGTCATACAGACGTAGTGTGAGTTCCCATTCGAAAGGGAACATGCAAGAACATCAGGAGGTATGTTGAAAGATAAAGTACAACTTACAAAATAGAATCATGTCTTATGTAATCGCTTAATCAGAGTTTACATAATAGATGCCAATAAAATGGCTTGTGAACAATGTGTCAATTAACATTGCATTTACCTCAGGAAAGTCCTGTGATCACAGTTTGTTAGTTATCTATAATAACACCAGAGATGAGCTTATTTACTGTAAATTATACGTATGCTTGAATAAATTTGGCATTAAGTCAAAGTGTATGAAAACTACCTTACATGCAACCGAGTTGCAAACAAACAACAGGATTCTCAATGGGTGTGTCACTGAGTGGGGAGAACCTGTTTGATGTTCTAATCGGAACGGAAGAGTGGTGTTTTTTCCCACGACTAGGCCGCCTCACAGTCACAAAGTTGCCCTGCTGCACGGGCTCTACAGTCAGAAACGAACAATGTACGGAGTTCGCCAAGCTAGTCGCATCCAAAACAGTATCTGAAGCCCTTGCATTCATACTATGCTCAATTAAAGTGTGGATGCGTATCTCTAATTCTAAGATTTTCTCTGTCAGCCTGACTATTTCCCTACATTTATGGCATGTGAATCCCTCATCGCTGACAGAGAAAGCGATACTATGCATGTGACAGGCAATAACAATGTGTGAAGTAACAATGAAAGGAGAAGATGACATAGCTTACTGAGTTCGTAGACCGACCCGACTTACCAGTTGTTTGATGAACTTGTAGAAAAAGGAGAGCGCGACAGAAATGACGGTGGGTACGGATAACACAAACTAGTGTAATGCTAACGCGTTGTGATGATGATTTAGATTAAAAACTAGCGATGTCAGATTAACGTGATAGGCAATATAAGACAATATCAGATATATAGTGAAGATCCATTCCAGTTTTTATTATTCGAGTGTCATTATTATACATGCATACCAGTTGAATATAATAACTCTTGTTAATTTTAACATCTCATATTATATACACTGTAAAAAATTGCAGTAAAAAACAGCCAAATTTCAACAATAACATGCTGTTTTCCATTAGAACAGTAATATGCCGTAGAAACAATGCATTGTGGGTAATATTTGAAGTTTTCTAGAAAATAGCCTACAGCTACAAAGTGTGAATTAAAAGAGCTCAAAGTCGACACTCAGAGGCAGTGTTCCAAATTACATGCTATACCCTCATTCACTAATATAGTCCACTTGACAGAGTGAATAAAAAAAAGAGTGAATTCAGACACTGATGAACACCTGCTGTTTACAAGCAGAATCACTGATGGAAAGAGAAACAAGAACAGAAAAAATATTAAATCAACTGAAGATAAATTCCATTAAATCTCTCCAGATCTGATTAATCAACTCCACAAACAGCATTTCCTGATTCACTTATTGCTAAACAGACTGACTTTTTTCGGTCATGTGTACAGAAGTTCATATTGAGAACTAACAGAGGTTCAGATGTTGTTTTATTGTCGTTTGACGTTACCATGATAGAGATCAGTGTTGGTTTAATTGGGATCTTGCTCTTTGATTTGATAATGTTAAGTTTACTTTGCCACCTGTAACAGTGTTATTAAAACACGTTTGTAACGGTTGAAAAACCAGATGGCGTTGTGATCATATGAGATTAGCTATTTATTAACAATCAAAATTAGCATTTCTTGGCCAAATTTGTTAATTTCATTAGAGTTTTGACTGTTCTATAATTTTAATACAAGTATCATGATCATGGAATTTATCATTAATATGAAAGACAAATAATATTAAGTTTCTTGTTAATAGCTTGTGTGGATAACATTTTTAACTACTATTTAACTCAGAGTCACACAGACATCAACAATTGGGATATGAATCTCAAGAATGGTGACAATCAAAAGCTTCTTGCTATGATGCATGCTGGATCCAAAACTCCCAGCATGCATTGCGGCATGAATAAATTATGTTGCTGAATTCTCTGGTTATTTTCTCTAATTCTTGATTTTTGCTGTTGCTTTTGTGCTGACTTTTAGTAATGTGTTTTGTGATGTTCACAGTTGATCTTTTATTTTGTTTGTTGATTGTCACCATTGTTGAGATTCATACGCTGATTCTTGAATTCTCTGTTTAGCTGAGCATCGCCCCAATTCACACATTTATCTGCAAATGAGTCTTAAAAAAACTAAGCTGCATGATTTTAAGTGGTAATGCTTGTGTTGGCAATGAAAATGGATATTGTTTAAAAGAAAATCAACACTCTTTTATGATAAGGCAATAGTCACCTGACTAACGCCGTAAACGATGAGTTTAGCATGAAAATCATAAAGATTAGAACATAATCAGCAACACTTAAGCACGAGAATCTTAGGCTTTATTATTGAAACAATTGAGTCTGGAATACACAGATGTTCAACATGCAAAGAAACTCTAATGTTGAAAAAACAAGGGTCAAGAACCCAACTAAAGCAAACACTGACCTCCATCATGGTAACGTCAAACGAAACAAAACAGCATCTGAAGCTAATTCTCAATAAGAACTTCTGTAGATATCTGACAGAAATAAAGTCAACCTGTTTAGTAATAAGTGAAGCTAGTAATGCTGTTTATATTGTTTAATCCTCTGCTGAGATCTTGAGATATTAAGATCTCATATTAATGTCTTTTATCTTCAGCTGATTTCATCTAAGGCTGTGGCTGGAAGTCTGCTGAAGTTATTGTGTGTCTGCTCGTTTTTTTCTGTTCTTGTTGTTTCTTTTCCTTCAGTGATTCTGCTTGTTAACAGCAGGTGTTCATCACTAATTCTCAATTATCACTTAATTATCTCATTAACTCTTGTCTCATTAACTTCAGCACTGCTTCAGTGTCACTCTTTAGTGTGGACACAATCAAGTGATCATTTAAAACTGAAGATTTTGCTGTGGGGTTTAAAGGGTTAAAGGTGTGAGATGGAAAAACCCCCAGAGTGAAACATAATTTAACAGTAATCCACTGTAAATTAATCTACGGCAACATGCTGTAAAAAAACAGCAATTTACTGGCAACCTCAGCTGCCAGTAGATTACCGTAAATCAAGGAAAAACAGAAATATTCTGTAAATTAATTTACGGCAACAAACTGTAGAAAAACAGCAATTTACTGCCAACCTTGCTGACAGCAAATTACCATAAAATGAAGGAAGAAAAACAGTAATATTCTGTTGAATGTAACAGTCAGATTTACTATACAAAACAAGTTCATTTGACTGAAATATTAGTGAACGTTAATAGAAAAAGTTACTTATCAGTCAATAACTGATAAGGAGAGTCACTACTGAACTGAAGTGTTTTTGTGCGGTATGATATAGGAGAGATCTGTTAGTTTAATTGATTAGCTTTGTGGGTCACCATTGTGCTGGAGAGTAGAGCCTGTGCTTCAGTCAATAATGAGCAGAAAAAAAACGGATGTTATGCTGCTTCATTTAAAGACAGTAAATATAGTTGTTAATGCAGTGATAAGCTGTTTACTAAGTAATTTAGCACATATATTTGTGTTACTGCTAGCTTACACAAGCTGCAAAGATTTGAATTGAAGTCATGTTTTTAATTATTTCAGTATTATGCATTGAGTTTAAAAAAAATAGTATTTACACAGCATTAGTGCTGTGAATTTGAGTCAACTGAAAAGGAATGTTTCTTAACTGCAAACACAAACTGGCTTCCCAAATTTAATAATTTAATTTCCATGGTAGCATTTCGGTAACATACAGTAAAATAAAAGAGCTGTAAATTTACGGTAAAGGGCTGTAAATTAACAGTGCAGTACTGTTATTTTACAGCAGAATTTTTTACAGTGTTGTAATGTACCAAATGACAGGGTTCTCTGTATTGTTTCTGGCACTATTTGGGAGAGATTTTTTTTTTCTTAAAAAAATCAAACCATCAGTATCGGCAGATATCATTCTAAATAATCAGCTAAAGGTATCGGCAGAGAAATGAAGTATTGGTGCATCTCTAGTTATTATGCATTTTATTAATTACATTTACAAACAGATAATGATGATAATATTTCATGATTTTGTTTTTAATATTTAATAAGCACTTATTTTATTTGTTTTGTGTCTGAGATGTTTAGGTATCGAAATGCTATTGTGTAAGGGGCTAAGCCATTTGAAATATTTAAAACATGGCCAGTGACAAAAGGTTAGAAAGTGTGTATTAACCCTAGATAGCTTACTGAATAACAAGTTAGCATATTTTATGCATAAACTTTAAAATCATAAACCTTACTTTGTTCAACCAACCATAAAAAAAAGACTTACTCTTGGATTGAGAGCTTTTTGGTAATTTGGATTTAAGAAACTCAGCCATCTCTTTGTCTTCCTCCCGTTCCCTGTATAGCAGAGGTAACTATGATGATTAACAGTGCAATGCATTATAGGAAGACTGACTATTTCATTATGTTATTCATCCGCTGACTATGCACAGGCTTCATGTCCTTCAGTTAGTTCAAGGTTTGATATTATTACTGGGAAATGTAATCTAAAATATAACATGTGCCTTAATTTATCATGCATCTCTGTTTCTTCTTATTCATAGTATTCTGCTGGTTTTGAAAAAAGACTTCTGCTCAGTGGAAGTGAATATTTTGCCTTTCAGAATTGCCTGGTAATGGACCTATAGTTCCCGGCAACAGGATGTTCACTGCGTCTTTAACATCAGCTGGACTAAAAATACATCCAGTGCTGTTCAGTCTTTCCTCAGCTGATACTTCTTAACATGGAGCTGCAATATAGTAATTGTTCTTTAGCACTGATAATAAGAATGCACTAAAACTGAAAGAAAACATTAAATCTAAGCATTTTTGGGGTCAGCTGCATTTAAATGATGTCAATATACAGCCATTATTAAAGACAAGGAAAAACATAAACATATAAACACTTGATTTAAAGTCCAGAGTCAATCCCAAAATTGTGAAGATGCCAACCACTTGAGCAGAATTTTCCTGAGGAGCATGGATTTTATTACAAATAAAATCCTATTACTTCTGTACTTAGAGTGTGAGTAATGTTTTTTCCTCAGGCCTTAGACAGAATCCCGTCTGCCTCGGAATTGAGCTCAGTAAGAGATTTAATAAAGGGTGCAAATGAATTGTGTGTCAGCCTTCATCATTTTCCAGCATGCAGAAATCATCTCACCTGAGGCGCTCAAACTCCACGTCATCTACCAGGAAGTCTCTGGCCTCCACTAATTTATGAATCTGTTTCAGAAGCTCTTCCTCCTTCTGTTTATCTTCATTAGACTTGTGATTATCTGAAAATGGATTTCATTTTTTATTTTATTTTCATATTTATTTCACTTCTTACTCTAACAGAAAAAACAAAATAATTTATGCAAAACAAGGTTGTAATTTAGTAGCTTAATTAGCAGTGCATGTTTTAGAAAATTGTAAAACAATTCAATAAAGAAAGAGATCTGAATTTTTTTTTAGGTAACTTTTAAAACGGTACTGTAATTTAATTTTTTTTTAATGTAATATATGCCAGATCTCACCTGGGATAGACAGAAGTTTTTGAAGCTCTTTCTTCAATCTTGTAATTTCTTTACATAACTGGATATCATCCATCCTGCAAAACAAAAGGACACACATGAGATGCATCTTCACTGACAAAAACCTGCTTCATTTCATAACATTTCAATGACTCGATTTTATTTTTAATCTAAGTGAAAAACTGTTATTTAATATCAAGTAACCAACTTAAATATACTAGGTTATAACCACAGAGCTAAATTTAAGTGAAAATAGCACTTTATAATGACAATGCAAGCTGCTGAGCCTGTAAAAAGTTTAGTGTGCGATGGTTCGCTTGGCAGGGTTCGGAATTGAACACCAGCTTAAAAATTGTTGAATACAGCACACTAAACATTGTTAGGAGTGCAAGAAGAAGACAAAGAAGATACACAAACTTAAACGTAAACACTTAGGAGAACATTAGACTTATCACAGGAACATAAACCAAGTTATCCATAAATGAGAACCAACCAAGAGTCCTTAAAACACAGGAGTATATACACAATACAAACAAAAGAAACTAAATAAAGAACGAGTGAAGATAATCAATTAATTAAAGAGAAACCATAGAAACAAACTAGGGAGTGATGAGTAACCAAGGAAACTAAGGAGCTAAAACTGAAAACGTTTTTTTTTTTTTTGGTCCTTCATTTAAACATCCAAACTTTTGAAAATGGATTTCAAAGTGCCCATTTTTGAAAACAACAGGCTACTGTTATCATCTTTATCTAAACTACAAAAATGTGAATTTGTGAAAATGGTGACGCCATGCCTCTGTAGAGTTTTTCTTGACATCGCCAGCTACTGGAATGGCATGCATAATAGAGTGTTTTTCATCATTTTCGTGGATCTGTGGACCATTTTGATAATTGTACACGAAAAATGCAAAGGAAAAACTTGTCCATTTTTAGTACATTGTTGTTGTGTAAATGTACCCTAAACAGTCAAAACACTATACTCCCTTCTAAGTAAAACAGTATTCTACTATTAACATTTAAACAGTGTTGTCACATGTCCTCATCATGTTGAAAGTAGCATTCAAATAGTCAGATAGCATTATTTAGAATGAATTCAGTCTGCATGTCAACAGTCTTGCCAATATCACTCTTTGCCATAGATCAGCATTTCAGTCCCATTTTAAAGAAAATATGCAGGCTAAGGGTGAAGCTGGACCACTGGATTTCTCTCTATATCAGTTGAGACAGACAGTGGAGACTGAGCACCAATCAAACACTTGGGGAAGAAATGCCCCACTGATTTTGAAATAGGCAAAGCTCTTCCCCAAATGATTGTGAGGGGAAACTGATATCCATGCTTTAGACACACTGGCAGCATCAAAAGCAAAGCATTAACATTTTAATGAGGGGCAGCTGGCTGATTGTAGCTCTTGTTAATGGGAACAGGAAGGATGGATGAATGCAGATGTGATCTCAGATCAACTTTATAAACCACTCAAGGCTTGTGAGTTCTATAATTTCATTTTTTTTTTCATTTTTCATCATTTAGCAGACGCTTTTATCCAAAGCGACTTACAAGGGGAGCAATTAGGGTCAGGTGTCTTGCTCAAGGGCACTTTAGTCATGGTATTGAAGGTGGAGAGAGTGCTGTTCATTCACAATCCCCACTTTCAATTCCTGCCGGCATGGGAATCGAACCAGCAACCTTCAGATTACAAGCCCGACTCCCTCACCACTAGGCCACGACTACCCCACAATTGCATTCATATAGTAGTTTACTGTCCATGTAGTAATTGTGTTTAAAAATCTGGAATGTGAAATGTATACTAGTAAAAGATTATTAATATTGTATCATTTGAATATTAATTATAATAATCTGTTAATCTAAAACAATGACAATATGTGTCCGACATGTACAAAATCAAACAAGCAGATCTGGGCCCATATATTACATTACAACCTAAAAAAAAAAACCATAATACATAAATGGAGCCGGAATAATTGATTTACGTGCTAAGAAAGAGAGAGAGAGAGCGATTCAGGAAAAATGTAAGAAATGAGTTGCCTCGGACAACAGTGAGTTATACAGATTAAATGGCCATTCACAGTTTCACACCAAGGATGATAAGTATAACGATAACTCTAACTAACTGCAAAGTTTTAGTAATCAGTCTAATTCTATGAGCATAGAGGAACAGAGGAACAATATCAGATTTTGTCAGCTGATGAATGATTAAAAATAAAACAACAACAAAAACATAGACAGCCAATCAGAATCCACCTGACTTTAAAGAGGTTGTTAAAGCAGTAGACGACATAACTGCAATGTTGGCAGGATGCTAATTTAATTATAGTTATAATTATCTCTATAGTTATCGTTGTCAATGAGACTTAGCAGTCAGTATACAAAAAGTATATGACAGAATGCTGAAACTGACCAATCGGAATGAAGTACTGTAATATATAATACGTATATAAATACAAGGTCCAAATGTCTGAAAAGACAACACTGAAATATAATATTAAATATTATTAGATATATAATATTAGAATATTAGATATTAAAGATTGAAAGAAAATTAAACCCACAAAATGCTGACATAAAATGAATAATGAGTCAAATTAATATGAATGTGGCATTAACCATGTGAACTCTTGAAGATTCTCTTTGGAACATTCTAAGTGGACATCCATCCATCCTCCAAACTGCTCATTAAGAGAGCCGCAGGAGAACTTAATTTAAATTATATTCCAATAATTAAGTTAATTAAAATGCCAACAAACAAACATATAATTAAGGTGTAAATTGAATATTTCTTTAAAAAAAACTTTTCCTCTGAGCGACTATTGTTTTAATAAAGAACATACAAAACAAATTGTGGGTTATAAATTTGATAAACATTGAAACTCCCAGTTTCTTTTAATAAATAAAGGAAAACACAGCAGCAGAACATACCAACATTATAGCTTGTATTATTTAGAGTTCATGTCATGCTTGAATGCTGCTGTCAATAAAGCAAAAAAAAAAAAGAAATTCTGAAATTCATGTATGCCTACATTTTTAAATTAAATTTTCACCAGTGGTTACAGACATTTGGGCCCCACAGTATACACAGGGCTGGGTATGGTTACTTTTAAAATGTATTTCACTACAGATTACAAAATACATGCTTTAGAAAGTAATTTGTAACGTATTTCGTTGCATTACTCAAGTTTAGTGACTTAATCTAAATACTTTAGAATACTTTGGAATACTAATAAGTGTGGAACAAACACAAAAATTCTGACTTTATAACTTGCAATTGTGGGTTTAAATCTCGCAATTCTGAGAAAAAGAAAATGCAAAGTCACAATTGTGAGGGGAAAAAAAAAACAATTGTGAGAAAAAGATGAAGTGAGCTTTTTTTACAATTATAAAATGGCTCACAAACAACTCTCACAAAACATGAAAACAGTCGAAAACATGAAACTCCGCTTTTTCAGACGGTCAGAGTCAGAGGATCACCAATCGCTGTTTAAATGACATTAAAATTCAAAGTAATCACTTTGGTAATCTAAAACACTTTTCAGATGGAACTGTAATCTGATTACCAGCCATTTCAAATGAAATACAGTTACTCAAATTTTGTATTTTAAATACGTAACTTCCCTTACTCCCCAACCCTGAGTATATATTTTAGATGTGAAAATCAGTTTACTCACATATATCTGAGCTCCGATTCCCTCCTGACCAAAATGTCTCTGATGCGTTCAATCTTACAGAGCTCCCCCTCAATGTCCCCCACTGTGATAGTAGAGTCCGCCATTGAGACCACATCTGCCTCTGTAAACAGAGAAACCAGAAGATCTGGACTGAAACCACAAGGAGATGAATACCGCTCAAATTGCGTTCTGTAGAAAATATCGGATTTAATGCAACGTCGTCTTCTCTCAAGATTATCAGTGCTTGTGGACAATTTGTGAAAAGCGAGGTACATTTGAAGATGCACCAATCACTAAACACGCACTGAGCGTAAATAGCTTTAAATAGCTCAAGTAAAAGAAGTGCAAGTAAAGTAAACATCTACAATTGCTTCAGGTCTATTATTACTACCTTCTTCCTTTTCTTTAAGAGGTTCTTAACCTCTTAAACCTCTTCACCGACTTCATCCGTATCCCTCCTGCACCAATAAATCAAAGCAGCAGCTAAAGAAAATTGCAGCATGTCCAGGTTACCCGCCTCGGCTGTCAGACAACAAATTATTACTTGCAAGGGTTTAGGAGGCCTAGCATAACTCTTCGCCTGATCCTGCAATTGGTAATGCCACTGCTGATGTCTCCAGTGGCATGCTTTCTCCTGAGTGGCATGGTAACCGTTGTGCAAGGCTGAGGCTAATACATTCTGTCAGTTTTACATTAGAGAAAGCGATGAAACCAACAATAGGGCAACAATATGTAAATGCTGTGACTAGTCCCAGTTAGTCTAGCACAGTACATGTAGCAAGGTGTTTTTTTTTTTAGTTATACAGAATTGTGTATTAATGGGTCAAGTGTTGACGAAAAAGATGCGTCTTTAGCCGTTTGTTGGAAATGGCTAAAGACTCGGCAGCTCGGGTTGAGTTAGGCATGTCATTCCACCAGCGGGGAACAGTCAAGGTAAAGGTCCGTGAAAGGGATTTTGTACATCTTTAGGATGGCACCACAAAGACTTTTCCTCAGTGTGATGAGGAAATAGAACAATATTCAAAAAAAAAAAAAAAAAAAAAAAAAAAAAAAATTCCATTTGTAATGAACCATCCTTTTGTTGTTTGACAATACTATATTTCTCCAAACAATATTAAGTGTTTTCATTTGTATTCTAGTAACAGACCAGTGTATATTGGCCAGGGCTCAAAAGCGTCGTAAGCCCAAGTAGATTGTTCAACCATTGGTGCCAATGGGCTCTACGATCAACTTAGATCACAATGCTTTTGAGAAACGCAGCCCTGGCATACATTTGACAGTATTTTTACAGTAAATTTACATGATGCAACATCAAAACATTTACAAGTTGTCATCATGGTAACATATATGGCAAGGTGGATGGTATATGTATGGTTATATATGGTAAAGACAACACAGTTAACAAATTATCAGGTATTCACTGTAGCATTTTCCATTTTTTTCTGTCGAAATTTTCAAACCTTTTTTTAAAGTGTACAGTTGAGAAAAAAAAAAAAAAACCCTGGAATTGCTTGTTTTCGTGGACCACAGTTGCTTTACCCTGATGATCTCCACATTAAGATTATTTAGCAAAACTCCATTAGTAAGATTCAGTAAGGAAGCTTCTGGGAGACATCAGAAGGTTCACTGCCCTGTGCTAGAAGAGCAGAGGGGAGCACACATTTTAGCAAATGTAATGAAGCCAATACGATCCAGCAAACTCCACAAGTTCTTCCATCCTGAATCGCCTTCATACGTCTCTCTTTCTGACTGTGATTCCAAAGTATCTTTTGTCACTGAATCCTCATTAATACCATAATAGCATGCAACCTACACAAAATCTCCAAAGATTCATTTAGAACAATTTAAGTTATCAGTGGTTAACTATGAGACCATGAGCATAACATCTCGTCCAAGCTGAGCTTAATCTCTACATGAGCATAAGTTCCACCTGTGGCATTCAATCTGCACAAAGTCCAAATGCAATTGTATGAAAGGTTTTGATACAGTGACAGGTGAGGGGATACCTGTTTGGTCCACATCTGTTTTCCATTTCGTGCATTCCAGGGATCCATACTGACAGGATGCTCTGCGCTTTTCATCCATTACGCGTCACTGAAGCTTTATCTTATACGAGTATATGAACAAATCCTGACTTGGTTTAGATATGCAAAACAAGAGAGCAAGCTAAAATAAGGCAGCGGATCCAGCGGTTCTCGTTACTGAGGAAAATAGGAGGCAGAGCATTACTAGACATCATTACGCACCTACAGCTGTTGCACTGCCGTTCCTGACTCACTGGCGACATCGTGCGGTTATTCGACAACAACAACAACAACAATACATTTGTGCTGTCAGGATTCTTTCACGTTTTGTGCAGTATCATAATAACTGCGTCTTCTATTTTTTTTTTTTTTTTGTCGTTCTACTCTGCGAATAAATCTGTATATCCAAGCTTATTAGCGGTCCTTGCACGTTTTCCCCCAGTAATTTGAAAATGTTGGATTTATTTTTAACACATCGTTTTACAAAATCATATAACAATATTTACAAAACCAGAGTTCAAATCAACAACTGTGCAAAATTTTGCCACGAATGAATGCCATAAAAATGAAAGAAATAAAGCTCAATTAGATTGGCTAGTTATATTGTTGAGATTATACATTTGTTCTTCAAAAGAAATAGAAATTAGAAGAATGGTAAAACAAAAAACACTGTACAGAGAATCATGTGAGGAAGTAAGATTAAAATACTATTTTGCCCCATAATTGTTGAAATTGCAGCTTAATGCACAACACAACCTTTCAAAGATTGAACCATTTGTGTAACGACAGTGCTATTCTACACATCAATCCCATAGACAGTAAGAAAAACTGTTATCCATTATGCTTTTAATTTTAAACATAATGTTTTGATATCATTCTCATGAAACACTCCAGTTGTAAACATGTATATGTTTATCAAAGAAGTGCAAATCATAGGGTCGACTCAGATAATGTCAGTTTCTCTGAAACACTTGGTCAAATGGCATACGGTGCGCAGACTATTGCACATTATTCCTGCATTTGTAATAAACCATTATTTTTCCGGTGGAAAATCCCGATGAAAGACTTGCCAAGACTTGTGTGGAGAATTCTCTCTTTCACGTGCACTTACGTGTTAAAGAACAGGTTGATTGTTAAAGCGGGGAACAAGGTAAAACAAGTTCAAGTAAATATTAAGTCTTTGAGAAACTCAATACCATGTGTGGATTAGTGTTAGTGAGTTAGCTGTGTTACAGATTAAAATACTTCCTGGATTGATCAACTTGTGATTCACAAATGAAAGTACATAATGCAGTAAAACCTGCTCGTTGAAGTGTCTTAGCTGATCATTTGATCACATACAGACACTATACTGAACATTGCATTGTTTAAAACACAATACACATATTGCAAGAGTCCAGAACTGGCCTTAATGTTGACAGCAAGCCCTCTATCCTGAACTTTGTTCATTTAGTCGATTATTCCCGCAAACGTGTTAATGGGCAAAGGTAATCCTTTGCTCATGTATTTGCTCAGTCCAGCGTTGCCATCGTCTTCTGCCATGAACTTTGACTTCAAGGATTTTTGAATGTAATATCCAGGGTCTCGACATGGAGAGACCTCAATGCTGTGTTAGAAAACATAACAAAATACGAACAAATGAATATTTGAACAAATCAGTATCACTTTAAGACCAGACAAAGGCCAGTCAGTAAGAGTTTTTTTTAATACTTTTATTCAGCACTAAATTGATCAAGAGTAACAGTAAAAACCTTTATGCTGCAACACAGATTTCTATTTCAAATAAATGTTGTTCACTGAACTTTCATTTGAACCATTTCAACATTGATGTTAATAAGAAATATTTCTCGAGCACCAAATCGGTATATTTGGATGATTTCTGAAGGATCAGAAGACTGGTGTAATGGCAAACTATGATTATTAGAGACATCTTTCAAAAATATAAAAAAATCTTACTGACCCCAAACGTTTAATTGCAGTGTAGGTTTAATCAAAACGATGATAGCTTGAGCAGAAAAAGCATCGATTCTCACCTTTCAACGTTCATAAATTTCCTTCGAAAGTCTTTGTCCAAACGCACTGTGAAAGTTGATTTGTCTGGCGTCTTCAATTTAAAATGGCATGTTCTGATCTTTGTCTCCTTATATAAAAAAATGAAAAAATAAATGAAAATAACAGCATAAATGTGCAAAATGTATTAGGTACAGTATAATTTGCATTTCCTACTCATGACAGCACAGCTACGTAAAAGGTTTTAGGGTTATGTATGTAACACTGGTTCCCTGAGAAGATTCTGATGCCATGGGGCGGAACCTGCTGTCTGAGGCACATGTGTTATCATGCTAATCACCGGCCGACACAGTGTTCACGTTGCAAAAAAAGAGGGGTCACTGACAACACATCATCAGATTCGTATTGTTTGAGGGAAGATGCACAGGCATGCTCGAAGCATGGCAGCGTGGTTGGCATCATAGCATCTCGTTCAACTCAATGAGCTGCATCAGATTCTGACTGAATGGGGATGTCAATACCCTTTTGCTGACTAATGTCTGCCCTCTTGTGGTTAGAACTATTCTAGCAAGCTAGGTCTAGTCATTAACTCAAAGGCCTCGAAGGTCTATAGGCATTTATTCGAATGTCACTAATACAGCATTTCTTTCAGTAACTAGTATAACAATGTTAGGAAAGGCCCTGAAGCTTCCATGCTCAATATACAGGTCTATTCAAACTAGTCTGAGACATGCTCCAAGATAGTCTAGATCAGGGGTGGCCAACCTCGGTCCTGGAGAGCCACAATCCTGCAGAGTTTAGCTCCAACCCTGATAAAAACTCACCTTCCTGTAGCTTTCTAGTAACCCTTAAGACCTTGATTAGCTTGTTCAGGTGTGTTTGATTAGGGTTGGAGCAAAAATTTGCAGGATTGTGGCTCTCCAGGACCGACGTTGGCCACCCCTGGTCTAGATCCCTCAGAGCAGAGCAACCAGTTAATCAACACAGCCTCTGCTAAGTCTATGACCCATATCTAACAGACCGACTGTAGACTGGGGTAATGAGAAGGAGCATAATATCCCGTCCTGGAGAAGGTGACGGAGAAGAGTATAACGACCAGCTCTACTTCTGAAAAGGAACGAGTACCCGCATAAACCAATCCAACAAGGAGAGTGACTAACTATTTCGTCAGAATCAGAGGTGAGGAATGAGTTCATGTTCAACGTGAAAGAAGCCCCTGAGCGGGCTTGTGCATCAGGCAGCCAGCTGGAGAGGTGAGGGGAACTCCTTCAAGCTCCTCTACTATCTCCATTGGAGATCCCTACGATCACAGTCTGTGTCTCAGCAATCGCTGGGTCAGAGATGTTGCCTTCAGAGGCACAACTCTTTTGACTCAGGAAGAGAGTCAGCCGAGAGCGGAGCTTTCTCAGTGAGAAATCAACGCAATGAATGCACGCGGCCCTCTCGAGGCCTGAATGCACGTGCTCCGCTCCAAGACAGATAACAAGATCATACATAAATAAAAGAAAAAAAGAAAAAAAAAGCATCATACACCAGAATGAATTCCATGTTAGGCTAGACTGGTTCATGCAGGTCTAACTAGCATCGCCAAGCAGAGCATCAGCATACCAGTAAACCAAGCTGAGATCCAGCATTTTATTTTCCATTCTATGCTAAACAAAAAACAAAACAAAAAAACACTTTTCTCAGTTTGTCCAGTTTCTAAGGCTTGGCCAGGCTTACCGTGTTACTCTTTGGCTTTGTGTCGTTGAAAGTGACCATGAGACAATTGAGATCTAAAAGTGGAAAGAAAAATAGTTATTGAATTTGTTCAGGTTAAAGTTAATCGAAATTCAGTAACAAAAACAAAAACCTCTTCATTCAAATCATTTCACTTTACCTTCAGTTTTGTTTTCTGGTATTGCTGAAATCTGGGCACCAGTGGTTCTGAGTGAGAACCCTTTTTCAACCTCCCTGTTGCTTAGAGACACCTAAAAGGAATGCGAAGGGTCATTTGAGGTCAACTAAGATTTGCTGGTCACTTAATTTTTAAAAAATCTAGAATTCTTCTTTGAAATTATACAATGTGACTCACTGAAAAACCGACAATCGGAGATAGTTGTGTGTGATGTGACTACATGTAAACATAGACAGCAAAAGTCACACTCACTTTTAGGTAGCTAAAGGAGACCAGGGCCCCACACAGCTCGGCAGGCATCTTCTTCTGTTTGACAGTGTCTGAGGGAAGAATGTGGGCTGTAAATATTGTGTGTGCCAAAAACGAAACACTATAAAACCCAATAAGTTCAGAGTACTCAAAATGATTGAGTTGACACGTATTGCCTAAAAAAAATGAAGTAAAGCAACTCAAATCTTTTAAGTAAAGAGTAATTATAAATAACAATTAAGTCAAACTTTTTGAATGTTTAAGTTCACTGTACTTTAAAACTACTGTTTACTTTTCAATTGTTTTGATGCAGTGGATGTTTGGTTAAAACCCAATAAATTCAGATTACTCTAAACAACTCAAAGATTATTATAGCAGCTTGTAAGAAATATAATTTTGTACTCCAATTTAATTGAAATATTGAATAAGCTGACAACAAATCTTCTTAATTACGTATTGACACCAGCATGTGCTAATGTACCCATCAAATAGACTATCACAGTGTTCTTGCAGGAACAATTTATCACCACGCAGTACATATAATCATAATGTTTCACACCCCATTCTTGACCTAACCACAGGCTCCACTCTTCACCACAATGGTAACCCTACAAAACTTCAAAATCACAGAAACAAAATAACTGAATCCCCTGTATTAATCTTGTGCAAAACACACAAAATAACACTCAATTTCAACATTTATTCTCCCTTACAGAGTGTGACGCAAAGAATGTTGGGAACTTTAACTTAATATTGAATGGACTCTTCTGATAACGTCGGTTATGTCAGTAACATGGTTGATGTCACTTTATATCGCTCGGTAAACTTAAAAAGAATAATTTAAGTATAAGGGTTTACTCAAAAATGTTGAGCTACACAAAAATAAAGCTAAACTCTTCGTTCTGCAAATGTACTCAATCTTTATAAGTTAGTAGTACTGTTCGGGTTTATCCTGATTTCTGTAGCTGAGTGTAGTTTAAAAAAAAAAAAAAACAAAACACAAGTCTCTCACACACCTTTTTGTGGTACTTGGGCCATTTTGAAGTCTGGAAAATCCACTTCCAGGTCTGTGACAAAAACTTCTTCCATAGCTTCTTTGGACTTGGAAAAGTAAATCTGCACAAGTAGAACAAGACTGTTATGTTATAATTCCGAAAGTGTTCTATAGATCATTCAACAGTTAAAATTGAAACAAATATGAACAGCCTGACCTTGACTACTCTTTATGTTTTCTCTTCTCTCACACTGTGTATTTATTATGAACCACTAAATTACACCTGTCTCTCACTGCATCATAACTGAAACAAAATTAAAAAAGGTCATTCATGCTCACCTTGATGTAGTAAATGTTGAAGTACACTGGCTGCTGTCCCATGCGCACGTAGTACGAGATGATGTCGGCTAAGAAAAGGTCAGATTCTTGTGGTTTGCCACTGCTGGACTGGAAGAGTAAAAATAAAACATTTGCATTTAAAGTTAATTATAATTTAAAGTTACATTGACATCATTCCGTGGGAGTGATGTTTCATGACTTGTGAAAAAGAAGTGTGGTTAGTTGTATGGAATGTGCACTTGCAATATACTTCAAATCTTAAAAGTGTTTAAAAACTATACTTGCAGATTATATTTATTAATGAATTAAAAAGCCACTTTCATGACAATGTTTGTTTACACACTTAAAGGGAGAGTTCACCCAAAAAAGAAACTTCTGTCATCATTGACTCATCCTTATGTTGTTCCAAACCTGAATGAGTTTCATTCTTCTGTTGAACTAAAGAGAATGTATTTAATGTTTGTAACAGTGGCCATTTATTTCCATAGTGTTTTTTTTTTCCTACTATGGAAGTCAATGGCTATTGTCAACTGTCTGGTTACCAACATACTTCAAAAGAAGAGAGAAACTCATTCAGGTTTCGAATAACATAAGGCTGAGTAAATGATGTCAGAATGTTCATTTGTGGGTAAACTATACCTTTAAGCACACTTTTTGAACCATATTTACAAGACAATAAAAGTAGATTACACTTTGTTTCAATAGTCCACTTTAGACATTCTGCTTACTATAAGTAACTTTGCATATACATGCCAACTACCTCTCAGAATATTAGTAGACTGCTGGGGTTATGGTTACTAGAATAAGTTGGCATGTTCTTCACAATGAACAGTTGCCAGCTTTGCATTTATACAAGGAAATAACCGAAATGAAAAATACCTGAAAGAGAAACTTTCAAACTTCCTCATTCTATACTGACTGACATAACTTGCCAAAAATACAGTGGGTACGGAAAGAATTTTGACCCCCTTAAATTTTTCACTCTTTGTCATATTGCAGCCATTTTCTAAAATCATTTAAGTTCATTTTTTTCCTCCTTAATGTACACACAGCACCCCATATTGACAATATGTGTTTTTCTTTTTTAATAAATCTGCAAAAATGTCAAGAATTCTGTGTTTTTCTGTCAATATGGGGTGCTGTGTGTACATTAATGAGGAAAAAATGATTTAAACTTAAATGATTTTTAGCAAATGGCTGCAATATAACGAAAAGTGAAAAATTTAAGGGGGTCTGAATACTTTCCGTACCCACTGTACATGACCATATTTTTTTACCCAAGAATGCCAAATATCTTCCTATCTGTTGACATACCGTTCTCGCAAGATCAGGAATCATCTGGCCAAGACTGGAGACATTGCATTCGTACCATGGATCCACCATTCCAAGATAAGAGCCCAGAGCACAGAAGTTACCACTTGAAGAGGGCACCGTCTCCTAAAACAAATGTTCTATAAGATCTAGTTCAGCTAAAAAAGGAAGGTACTTCTAAAGCTTTTTACATGAAAGTACACTAGTGTACTATTAACAGGTGTCCTTCACAGTCCACTTGACTCATGAGAACTTAAAGAGGAAGAAAGGGTATAATTCTACGTACCTTCACAGGGGAGGATGCAGACGACTCCCGAGCAACAGGGATGTAGTACATCTGTATGTTGACTTTCATAGTAAGAAACCGTCTCCTGGCTTCCCGTTTCCTGTAAAGGAAAGCCAAACAATTCAATCATAACAGAAAGTGGCCTGAAAACATTTAGGGATTTGAGGGTTTTAGAAAACAAGGAAACATGCTGATAACTTCCTCATTACTGAGAATTTGGAGGCTTCTTCAATAGACAGTAAAAATAACTGCTATGATAGAAGCTTAAATGCAATGACAGGAGAACCTCTTAGAACCACATCATTTGGTTTGGCATTTTAGTTCATATTGTAAAATGTCATGAGATGCAACTCCCCAAAAATGTAATGACTTTTATGAATAATTCATTCACAGTATTTGTTAAAAATACCTTTTTATTTCTCACACAATGTATTCAAGGCGTAAGGAAAATACAGTATGTTATTACTTTTTACTTAATGTACTTTTTTTTAATGTTTTAAACGAGCTTTTTCTTTTGTTTATCATAGATACTCTCATTTGTCTTTGACCCAAATACTCACAGATTGGCATATTATCTCCTACCTAAACCAGTAGTACGCCCTGGCTAGCCTTCCCACTGCCCGGTCATCTCCCATCACCACTATTTTGGCAGTGAAGTCCCGTTCTTCCTTGGGCAGGGTGGTCCCACTGTTTCCTGCTCTCCTCTGCAGTGTGCCACTGCTGCTAGCTGTGCCCGTTTCCTCCAGTGCGTCCTGCATCAGAGCCATGCTGTCAGTGACCGACGGCTTCACCTTGATTCCTCCACGCCGTGAGAGTCGCCCACTGGTATGTTCAGACTTTAAGCTTCTTCCTCCAGTAAATTCCAAGTCAGAAGCCTCGGTTCCGTGGATGTCACGCTCTATACCGCTGTCCGTTGACATGACAGAGTGCCGTGGCATCTCTGAGTTGAGCTCTGTGTGGAGGTCTGACATATAAAACTCATCTGTGCTGAGAGAGCTTTCACTGCAGGATCCGGAACGGATGAATTTGGCCAGTTCTCTCCCTGTGACAGACACGGTGAAAAGATATGTTGTATTTTAGTGAACAGCCTCACATCAGCAACTCTCTTTTGGGTTTGGATGAGTTCATGGGACCTAACTTTACAGTGCAGTAATCTCACATATATCTCCTTCTAGACTATCATAAGAGTTTTCAGCAATGTCACAAACTGTGTTCAGATTCGCCAAGATACAAAAATCTGCAATCTAAGAAATTCGAGTTTCCTTATTAGGAGAAATAGTAACACATAATGAAGTGAAGGCAACTCATAATCAATTTCTGATGGGCTACAATGCGCCTAAAAAAATATATATATATGAAAGTGAAAGCACATGAAATAAACACATAATCACTTAATTTTGATTTTTTGTATCTTGAATTGAAAATTGACGTACTATAACATAAAATATTTTGTATTTATTTACAGTAAGTGCTCATCTTTTGGCAAAGGCTATTTACTCTAACTTACATTCACACTTACTCTACTTTTCAAACAAAACAAAAAAACAAATCAGTAGCGGAATCAGTGGTGGAAGCTCAAATACACTTTTGACATGACCAATCCGAGTTTGAATCCATCTTTTTCTGATCACATTTTTCTCTCTTTTCTCATCGCATACCAGCTCGAAAAAGGTATTTATTTTAAATAAGAAAATGAGGAATTGAAAATATTTTAAAAGTGTTGTATGTAAAAAACACTAATGGGTATTTAATAGGGGAATGAAGTGTTGAATGGGCATTTAAAAGACCTATAATTGAAACTGGATGTGATGTCCTCGCCTTGATCAGACAGACCGGCACATCCACTGCTATGTGTGCAGCTCATTTTGTTACAGTGCTCAAAAATGTTGTGCAATGCTCATTTTGTTGCAATGTCCAAAGGCAGCATTCATTTCTGTTCATAATTTTTGCATAATATACTAGGTGTGGGGTAGTCGTGGCCTAGTGGTGAGGGAGTCGGGCTTGTAATCTGAAGGTTGCCGGTTCGATTCCCACGCCGGCAGGAATTGAAAGTGGGGATTGTGAATGAACAGCACTCTCTCCACCTTCGATACCATGACTAAAGTGCCCTTGAGCAAGACACCTCACCCCTGATTGCTCCCCTTGTAAGTCGCTTTGGATAAAAGCGTCTGCTAAATGATGAAAAATGAAAAAATGAAATGAAAAAGGTGCAAATAGTATCTGCCACCATTTGCACCAAGTATAAATAGCACCCACTTAGTACACATTACACTTGTAATATTGTCTTGTAACAGTATATTAGTGCAAATAGCCTCTGCCAAAATATTTTAGTAAATGATTCCCACTCACAGAGCTCCTCCTCCTCCCACCACAGATGGAAACTCATCTCCGGATTGGGAAGTGGAACATCGCACAAGGAGCCGTTGGACAATAGACCTGAAAACCAAAACCGTCACAATGACACCACAAACAAATCCTGCTTCCTGATCCGGCAACACGTCTGATATCAAAAAAGGAGGAAAAAATAACAAAATATCTAGGTCTTTTTTTAGAGAAAAACAAAGTTATTTTGGTACAGATGGAGTCAGTCAAGAGTGTTGACTTGTGTTTGTGAGTATAGATAAGAGCAATAATAGAATAGGATAGAATACTTCTGTAGTGCACCTTTGTTGGTGTCACAGAGGATCTGTGAGTATAACTCTTGCAGTTTCTGTCTGATCTGACCCTGTTCTCCTCTGTTCACCTCTGGGCTCTGTTCTACTGTTGCAAGCACTTCATTGAAGTATGACTCCACGTCCTGGTCCAAGTCCTGTCATGTGAACAGACGGATAGATAATCAGACACACAAACACCTACACATAGACAGAGAGCCACACAGCATGAAATCACACATGCAGGTGCACACAGCATACAGCTATAATTCAGACAGATTCAAATGGGATGTCCTGTGGATGTCCTGTCTTGTTTCTTTGACTTTTCTGAAAACAAACTGTAGACAGCTGACGTGTGCACAGCTGACCTGCAATAAATGCTTGCCCTTTGTCTCCGTCATTGTATAGTCTAGCGATTAAAATTATACAGTAGTTTGACTGTTATACAGAAGTTAAATGTAGGTACAGGCAATTTCCCATTCATTTAGAAATACTTCATCTTTTCTTTTCACAGAAACTTTTCAGAGGATCATATTTTGTGGTCCGCAAACATTTGAATAGGTAAGAATGAAATTATATGTTGCACCATATCCCAGGGTTCATTTCTCGATCACAACTGGGCGTGGTCACTAAAATGTAACATCTAAATGTGTGCACTCTTGACCCATCATTATTGATTATGTCAAGACGTTCAAAGATTTAAAAAGTGCAGACTGCGAAGGATTCAGTTCTATTTCTATATCAAGTCATTTACAGAGAGATGTTTAACATCAATGTTAGATAATATAGATAGTAAAAAGTTATATCTTGATGTAAAGTCTGGAGGTCACCATGATTTAGCCAAGCATGACAAGTTCCTGGATCAGCATTTTGTTGGTCATGGAACAACATTCTTTTCAGTGAAAATAGTGCTAACCATATCCCTATCCCTAAACCCAACCCTACCCGTAAGTTATCACTAAAATCAGAAGGAAATGATAGGTGAATAACACTGATGCGGAAACATAAGCCTAAACTTGAGATTAACTTATCCCCAAATCTGATTGATTGATATGAATGTTGTTCCAGCATCAACAAAGATGTTGATCCAGGAACATGTTGCACTTGGTGAAATCCCATTCGTCAAGGAGCCAGAAGCCTGTAATAATTATTCCAGCTGGAAAGCATCATTTCTGAGTGTAATTGGGGATGATTAGCATGTGGAGTTATAATAAATAAATGATAGCAGATATACACATTTACTTCTATGTACAGACATATATATATATATATATATATAGTTTATAGTTATATATATATACATAGTTTGAGGTCGGCAAGTTTCAGCAAGGCTACATTTATTTGATCAAAAATACAGTACAAACAGCAATGTTGTGAAATATTATTACAGCTGAAAATATGAGATCATCTTGAGATCATCATAGGCCCCTTTGACATCGGGCCTGGATGTAATTCTTTTAGTCTTTTAGGAAGTATTTTGTAACATTCAACATGTCAGTGTTTTTACTAACGAACATTCATTTGCACCTATATTAATTGTATTAATGTTTGTTCCATCAGAGATGTTCAACAACCAATGAAAAAAGTGCCAACCTCAAGCTCATCTACAAAAGAGAAACCAAGATAAAAAGGGATAGTTCTCTCAAAACTAAAAATTGTCTCATTTGCACACTCATGACTTTCCAAGACATGCACTTCTTCCTTCTGTGAAATGCAAAAGGAGATATTTTGAATTGTGTGTGTGAGTGTGTGTTTTGTATTTTTGTATGTAATAAATGTCAGGGCATGCAGTGTTCTTTTGGATACCACTGGCTTTCATTGTACAAAAACAGTTGGAGCATTCTTTAAAATATTTTCTTGAACAAAAGTCACATGGGATTGGGATGACACGAACCAAGTCTGAACAGCAAGAAAAATTGGTTTCAAGATCTAAGATTTGCTAAAACAACAACAACAACAACAAAAAACCCTTTACTATGTTAGTCCAAGTCATCATCTTTTCCAAATAACATTACCAACCTGTAGCGCATCATTGAGAGAGGGTCCGTGACAAGCTTCTCCCAGTGTTGCCTGGATACTGTGCTGCACTACACAGCGCATCATGCTCAAGGGGTTCCGGAACATTCCTTGAGCCTCAATGTCAGCCTTCAAAACAGTACTGAGAGACTCGGAAAACACAGCAGGATCCGCAAACACAAACACCCTGAACACAGAATATATTCATCAAAACCTCACAAACACAATTAGTCACACAGTGAAAAAAAAATCTGATTCACTTCTTACTGGGCTGATGTGAGTTTTGTTTGATAAAGCTTCCTTGCTGACTTCAGCCACATTAATCTTAAAACGTAGACTCGAAACAATTTATCACCAGAGAAAAACCATCCGCTGCTGGTTTAAAACTGTAATGATAACAGGCTTTGAAATATCTAGATGCACAACATATTAAAATATGCTGCTGACTTTACAAATAATTAATCTTTTTTTCCCTTTCTTTTCCTACTTTATGTGGGGTTCTTTAGAAAAGGGCACACCTTTGTTTTGGTCCAACCAATCAAATTAGTATTATCATTTTATATATATATATAAAAAGCCCTGACAACAATGTTTTCCTTGTTCTTTTCTATGAATAATTATAGCGTTACACATTTTGAAAGACTTCCAAAAAATGAAAAAAATCTGGTAGTACAAGTTTCAACAATTAGTAAGCATAGAAACTCCACTCAGTGACAGCCAGTACATTTCATTCATTTATAATACATTCATTTATTAAACTTGAAATGCAGTAATTAGTATACACTGAATAGAAAAGAACATTAGCCAAGATTAACAAATGGTATAAAAGTATTATTATTTCATATTAGCTTATCCTATTACTTGAGTTGCATTAATGTTAAAGAGATCATGAAGTCAAAATTGACAATGCGTATTTGTTTATAAAAAAAAAAAATACTCTAGCAATCTGTCACTAACATGAGCCACAATGATTCAATCTATTCCGATGGACAAAATCCCATCCTACATATTTTTCTTATTGGAGAAGCTGCTTTACTCAGATATATGTCACAAAAGGGAAGAAAAGACATTGCATGCCGAATTTACAGCATAGAACAGATTTCAGTATTTCAATTTTAAACAACAACCTATTGTTTTTGTCATTTAAATTAACAAACTTATTTGTGTTAAACATGTTTGTGTGGTATTTGGAAACTTATTTTATATATAATGATAAAACGTACACTCTTTTTAAAATATAATTTAAGTGTTTGGGGTCACTATAGGGTAATGAACTATATTAGCCGTTATGTGATTATGTAGATGATGATGATTGTGATAGAGCCCTCATGCAAAAGGTTGCAGATAAGAAAAGGTATTGATAGCAAATGTTTTGTGGGTTTTTTCTGAAAGGGACTCACCTCTCCTGCTGAGGATAGTGTTCATTTTTTAGATTTTGCTCTGCAAGAATTCTTTTCTGATACAAAAGCCCTATGAGAAAAGAAACAAGACAAACTCAAGCAAGAATGTACTTTACACTCACCAGGGATACTTGTTTACGACTTGATTAACTGATAAGTCTTTTTTTTTTTTTTTTTTGGCTGCAAGCCAAGAGGAAAACCAAAATCAAGAGAGATGAGAATGTTTGTCATATTTTGTTTGAAGAACTGGTGACTAACCTGGAACCAATCGTTCTGCTTTCATTTGCCCAGCATAACTAAGGCCCACAGTACAGTACGGCTGAGGCAGAGTCAACAACCTCTTGCAGAAGTCATAAACTCTTTTATAAAGGTCATCAGGAATGTATACTGTCTGCAAAGAAACATAGCGGTGTCATGCAGGGTGTTAGTCTAGCAGCTTATACAGTTTTTTGCAAGGAGACCTGGTGAGAATGGATAGAGGATGACAACATTTTGATTTCAAAAATGTTCCGCAGAAGTTGCAAATCGATTGAACTGACAGAATTCAGACATGTGAATTTGAAAAATTATTATTATTATTATTATTTGTTTTTTTTTTTACATATAAGTCTGTTCTGCTGGTGTTCGCTATATGATTTAAACTCAATTAAACTGTTTTGGTGCTATAATATGGTAAGTACTAATACAATTAAAAAATGCTATTCACTGTGTGTCAAGAAACTTTTGTCAGACCGATTCAGTTTATGAATGATTCAGTTCAATGTTTCATTCGAATTACATTTTTGTGCAATAAACAATTGTACTTTTGTACAAATTGTACTTAAAAGATTTAAAAAGCCATCCTTTTTCTTACCTGCATCACAGCATAGATGAGTGTATTAATCAGAGGAACGAGATGCTTCTTGCAGTCAATTCTTTCAGCCTGCATTCAAAAAGTTTTCAGAGAATCATGTTTACCATCTATTCAGCCAATCATTCACAAAATTATATAAATCCTCTCAGCCTACAGCTCTTCTTTGTGTGTTGAAATGATGTTAATCATCCTTAATTATGACATAATTAAAATAATTCCTAATAATTGCTAGCTGTTGATTATAATGAATCAACTCTTTATTCGTATTCCAGCAGCAACAGATAATCATGCTGAGCACTTCAGACAGGTCCTTTCAAGTCACCAATGCTCTCATAATAAACACTACGGTCATTTCTTTAAGTAATAATATTTCTTATAAATAATTCTCACTGAATATGCCTAGATGGGAATTGTGCAGCAGCATTTTAAAAAGCATTATGCATAGAAACTGGTGACTCACTCTTTCTAGTTCCTTGATGGCCACCTTCACCAGAGCCAGACTCCTGAGAGAACTGGTCTGCACTTTCTTATGCAATGTCCATCTCAGCATTCCTGCAGAATGAACAAAAATGAACAATCCTTAATTTAGCACAAGATAAATATACATGTGACCAATTGTGTGTATTGATACTTTCACTCCAAACGAGTTGTTCCATGATATTGATATTCAGGGCCATAGCTTGGGAATCCTGGGTCCTCAAAAAACATTGATGTGGACCCCCAACTCCCTTCACTCATATCATATATAGTAAAAGTAGGCCTATAAGAAATGGGCATGGAGGCCCACATCTGGTGCCACGCAGGACAGACAATTAAATACATGCAAATGAAGGTTATTGCTTTGAATGATTGCATTTATAAATGTACATACAAAGTTGTATATAAATATTATGACAATGCGATTCATTAAGCGACTTCTTATTGTGTAAAGTCAGCAATTGGCCCTTCGTCGGCAGTTTGATTGACAGGTGTACCCTGAATCTGCTATTTTGTCTGACAAAAAATTAGTGAACTTAAACTTGAAAAATTGTGAATTCTCACGTCTTCCCGCGGTTGAAACAATGTTCCTTCTGCTGTCCATTCATGCTTACCTGATGCTATAAATGAACTAGTACGACGAGCCGCTTGAACTGAGGAGCTACAGCGATCTGTCACGACACCTTAAAGAGCCACTTTATGGTATTTATCGTTTACACTTCTTTAAAAAATTGCAATATTTTAAATATGAAACTGTTTCATATCAAAAGTAACCTGCTCTGTCACGTTTTCAGTGTCCTCTGTGTGAGAAAATGATGTGTGGCTTGAGAGCGCATGACGTGTTGGACATGGCGACAGTAACTAGGGGGTGAATCTTTGCGAAAGGTTAATTATGCGAGATAAACTTGTTGTCATGGAATTCATACATAACATAAACAGATGACACTATTGATTAGATTGTAGATTATGGTCCTTTTTAAGTGTTTATTTAAAAAAAAATCTAATTATTAACATTGGTTGTTTTATTTTCTTTATATAGCAGGTGACAGATTTTGTTTGGCTGAAGATAATGTGTGAGTTAAACCCAGAGATGTGTTAAAGCAGTGGTTTAGAAACCACACAAGTAGGCCAACTGAACAAACACTGGCCACAGTGGTTATATTTCTTTTTTATCACTTAAGCTACTGGCAATCTACTGGGTCAGGTTTGGTCCTCAGATGTATTTGTGTTTTTAGTGTGTGTGATCTGTTAAATCATACCTTTGTTGACAACTGATTGCTCAGTGTCCATTTCTCTCATAATGGCTTGCAGGCTACGGTAGACTTCAGATTCAATTGCAGCATATTCAGCTTTTTAAAGAGAAGGCAACAACACAGCATTTGAATGTTGATATGTTATTGAAATAACGGGTGTGAGATACACTACCGTTCAAAAGTTGTTGTTGTTGTTGTTGTTGTTTTTTAAAAGAAATCGATATTTTTATTCAAGCAAGGATACATTAAAATGATCAAAATGTGAAAATAACAGTAAAAATGTTGACTGAGCATTGAATTAGCACATTAAACTTCTGAAGGATCATGGGACACTGAAGAATGGAGAAATGGTCGCTGAAAATTCAGCTAGCCGTCACAGTAACAAATGACGTTTTAAAATATATTAAACTAGAAAACGGTCATTTTAAACTGTAATAATATTTCACAATATGACTTTTTACTGTATTTTTGAACAAATAAATGCAGCCTTGGTGAGGATGAGAGACTTCAAAAAATATATTTATTTAAAAATCTTAACGAACCCAAACTTTTGAAGGGTAGTGTACAAGATTAACAAATGGATAATCAAATATTAACATAGTAATTTGTCAAAAGCACCCATTCTTATTTATAAAAGACCATGTGTTTCTCCGAAAGCTGGAAGTCTCACCTGTTGAGTCCGTAATATTAATACTGGTAGAATTTCTCCAGGATGCCATAATGTAGCTTGGTCATTACATAATGACGTAAAAGGATATAATCATCTCTGTGACTGCTGACGCAAAGAAAAAACACATAAAATCAAGATGCATAAAATCAAGAGAAAGTATATGAAGAACATATTTTGAAGAACAACAGACCCGACTGACTTTCATTCTATAACATTCTCCAATATATATATATATATATATACTTATACTTATATACTTATACACATTGTGTTCCACAGGCAAAAGAAATGTTTGGAAGGACATGAGCATGAATAACATGTTTTGCTGAAATATCCCTTTAATATCAAGTCACCTCCCTTGAGGTTTGTCTCTCTTAATGTGCTGGTCATACCAATGTGACTCACTCTTCCATTTTCCATTTCATGATGCTGAGACTTTTCTCACTTTAATTACATATTTTTGAGCTAAAAAAAACCCACAGTGGGTAATGTCAAGTTATTTTGAGCATGATTATTGGCACAGTGGTGTTAACAGTGAACTCTTTACTGTAATTGACAGTTAAGGCATTAACCAGAAAAAAGCAAACACACTCATACACGACCATGGCTAACAGCCTCAGGTGCACTTTTACCCACTACTGATTACACAAGAAAACTTCCCCTTCATTTCACCCTCTCAGACACAGTTTATAACTGACCAGCAACCGAACGCCACTAACTACTCCACTGCTGAGACACATTTAAGGCACAACAGAATCTACTTAGAAAAAAAGAAATGGAAAACACAGTACTATGATGTCTAGAAAGTCAGAATGAGGAAAGCAAATAATAATAAAACCTTGTACACCAAATAACTGGAACTGAACAACAAGGCCTTTTTCAGTGTCCAACACACAGCTCGTAATTATGCAACTTTCCGACAGCTTGGTTTCTCAGTGCTGAACTCAGAATCACATTTCACAAACTGCCTCCAGTAAGCTGCAACTGTCTGTTAGGGCACTAAAATGTTAAAGTCTAAGAAAAAGAAGACCACTGACTCACCTTTCGTCCTCGTGAGCGCATTAATGAGCTACATCATATGGCACATGTATAAAAACTTGTGCTGGTCAGAGTCAGAGCGAGAGCTGCACTCTGTGTAACACTTCCTCTAACTGCTGCGGCTGTCACTGAGCACAAATGCAACTCTGACTCAAAGCTGAGTGAGCGCGAGGGAGGGACGAAAAATAGAGAGAGAGAGAGAGAGAGAGTGTTTCATAGAGGCAAGGCAGAGGAAATTTTAGAAGGAAGAAATGTGTGAAAGAAGCGTGCAGAGTGGGTGTGTGGACACACTGAAGGGAAAGTCCTCTGAATAGGTTTCCTTAATTAATCATTCATATTAGAAACAACACCCTGAACCTGATTTTGGAATGGCTGAACTTTCTCATGTCCAGCCAAACAGCATGATGCATATGCATGTGCGGTCTGCATAAGCCTAGTGCTGCAGAGTGACAAAAGCAGCGTGCAAAGTTTAAGCCCCTGATCCTGCACAAAAAAGGCACTGAACAAGTGAAGAGAAACAGGGTCAAGAGCGCTGTATCAGCACAGAAAGCAACTCACTGAACCACAGGCTTCCTGTCGCTCACTTGGTCCTCACTCTCAGAGAGACAGATGACAGGACCTGACACACATCCTGCCCCAATAAATGTGGGGGCGGACGACACACACGACTGAGATATTTTTAGTACCAGACAGGAGAAAGAAAAAAGTTACGCTTAGTAACTTTTACTTTCTTGCATTAGGTTCAGTCTTTACTTCTGCTTAGATAAGAACTCTCTTTAAACATCTAATAAACCTTAAGGCGTGGAGACTAGGGTCAATGACAAATAAAAGTGTCCACAACAAGGAGAAGGGAACAAAAACTTTTCAAAATCTAGCTGAAAACATGTGCCAAGTTAAATATAACATTTTTTTTTATTCATGTTGGTTTCATGTGGTTTTGAAAAACCATTTTCAAGAAGAGCTTACTTTTAATTGACTACAGAAAAGTCAACTAACACTAATAGCATGTTGTTGTTGAATATATAATATCTGATGAATATGTGATATATCTATATCGTTGATGCAGTTAGTTCTTGCATCAGAAACTACTTGGTTGTTATCCTGCAACCTAAATAAACAAGCTGGTTAGTTCAAAAAGAGGCTGCTAGTTACCAGGTCGAGAAAATATGATCATATAACCCCAATTTTATTATCTCTTCAATGGTTTCCTATTAAGCACTGTATAGATTACAAAATATTGCTACTTACTTATAAGGCCCTAAATGCTTTCGCTCCTGTGAAATTAAACGGTCACCTTTGGTGGTACAATATGAGTTCACTAAAGTATGGAGAAAGTTTTCACATTTGGCTCTTGAACACTGGAATAGCCAACCTGATAATGTTCGTGGCTCAGACACACTCTCTCTGTTTAAATATAAATTAAAGACACAATCCCTCGAGCCAAGCATTCACATGATGCTTCTCATAAACTTGTACTCCAGGTGTATCTGATCAAACGCACATGATGTTAGTTAACTGCACGATCTGTATTGTCTTATAACTGTACATTTATGCCAAATGAGTATTACTTTGACAGTCACCTCTGATTGTCATGTAAACACATGAACACAAACACATGAAACACATTTTCTGTGAAACTGCTTTGAAATGATATGTATTGTGAAAAAGTGAATTGAATTATTTTGTCAAAATGGTACATTTTATGATTATTTAATACAAAAACATTTATTTTCATATTTTTCTTCATTATGATACCAGAACAGTTCTATCACCCTGATATTTTTTTACTTTATGGCCCAGATCACAATGAACGCGTTTAGTGCCGTGAGAGGGGCCGTTCACATATCTCACCTTTTACTCGCGCATATTCATTATTTCCAATGTAGGAGCGCGGCAAGCGCGCTCAAAATGGAAGCGACGCGGTCGCGACGCGCATGCGGTACGGCGCGCTCGTTTTTTCCCCCAGGCGAGCCTTTGCCGCAGCGAGACGAAAACATCTCAACTTTTCAGAATGCCGCAAGCGCACCGCAGGTCATGTGACAAGAACCATCCAATCAGCTTCACCCTTTCCCTTACCGTAACTGTAGCCTAATTACCTCAGACAAATGCCGAGCCGTTGAGAGATGGGTTCACTGCAGCAGCTCTGTTCGGTGATGCTTGGGCAAATTTTTCTTAAATGATTATCAAACTGGTCCTTTTCCACTCTGAAATAGGCTTTGAATCTCTCATCGTCCAGAAGGAGCTCTTGGATAAGTTTGTGAAATTCGTTTTTCGTATTTGAAGGATGGGGTGCATCCAAACACTGCGAGAGTTTTTTTTTTTTTATTATTCTCCATAAATAATTCTTGTACTAGAGCTACTGCAAGGGCTTTTAGATGATGGAAATCCATTGAAACTTCCGCATAGTCGTGGAGAAAGCTGTTTATGGTTGCATAGCAACGACAGACGCCACAGGAGCGCAAGCTCCTGAACGCTTGCAAAAGAAGGAGGAAGCGATATGTGAACGGCCCCAAAGGCGCCTTTTGGAACTGTTTTCTATCGCAGTGAGCGTTCTGTGCGCTGTTTATGCGCCCCGCGGGCCTCGCGTTTTAACCGCCGTTTCTGCAGGAGCGCCTGAAGTTGAAAAAAAACAACAACAACTGAGCGGAAAAGCGCCGACGTCATTCGCGGGTTTTTTCCCCATTGGCCAATCGAATGAATGGAGAGACGGCTTTCCGTCTTGCTGACAATGTTTTGGACACTGCAAAGATGGAGCCCTTTGCTTGTAACTTACTTTTTTTGTTTTTGTTTTTTAAGTTTCTGCTAATATGAAAGTTTAACAGCAAACCAAAGAGCGCTCGCGCGACATTGACAGGACAGCTGATTCAGTGGTTGCCTAGCAACATAAATAACTGCTCTTTTTTTCCTAAAATCAACAAATAATGATAGTGCAGTGCGCCTCGCGTTTTCAGACCTGAAAAACGCGTTCTGTGTGATCACGAATGTTAAAATAAATTTCAATTCAAAAATTAAAAACATTCTCAAAGCTGTACTCTGTATTATACAGACGATGTCAATGACCCACATTATTCATAGACAAAACAGCCCAATGCTTCAAATACAGCAAAGAACAAGCATAAACGCATACAGACAAATACGTGCGCTCAGTAATAAACTGCATGCAAAAACATTTGAAAAAACAACCCTGTGCCGTAACAAACTACACACAGGATGACTATTGCCTGCTACAAGACAAAAAAAATCAAGATAAGCAAAAAATGTGGGAGGAAACTGGCTTAATTTGAGTGCGTGTATGCTATGTTAGTGAGATGTAGAAAGAATGGATGTCAGGTTTATGCAAGATCACACTCTTTCTTTGAAACTGGTTGCGTATGTATGTTGTGTGTGCAGTACCTGTCAGTGTGCTGGAGACTTTCCAGTGTCTCAGGGGAGGAAATCTAACAGAACTCACAGCCCCGCATCTGAATAGCATTTTTTTTGGCAAGTGCCTGCAGCACACAAATTTAGAAGCCCAGAAATGCAGACAGTCCTGTTCAAAGAGTGGGCTCCTCTGGACTAGACACACTGAGTTCTAAGTTCTGTAACAGGAACAACAACCACTTCCTCTGCATGCTATTTTTAGCTGCTGTGCCCAGCTGTGTAGTCCTACAGACTAAGCAGTGCAAGGTTAAGCAAAGTAAAAATATGGTTTACATTTCCCTAAAACATTTTTATCATAATAGTGTCTATTATGATCTTCAATAAAATCAGTGGCATGCATGTAAAAAGCTAAACTTATTGTACTACCACAGATATCCACTAATATTGGTACCTTGGGAAATATGAGTAAAGGTGGCTGTGAAAATAAATCTGCATTGTTTGTCCTTTTGATCTTTCATTCAAAACCTTTCATTCAAGTAAAACAATTGAGATTGCGGTGGAAATCTCATTATGACATAAATGGTTTTTCTCTAGTTCACGATGGCACTCAGTTATTGCAACGTCCTTTTCCTAGGATAACAGCTCTGAGTCTTCTTCTATAATGCCTGATGAGCTTGGAGAACACCTGACGAGAGATCAGAGACCATTCATTAATACAGAATCTCTCCAGATCCTACAGATTCCCAACTTCAAGAATTTCTATGGGTGCCAATATGCATTGAAGAAAAACATTTATTTCATAATGTGAGTTTTCCCCTACTTTCAATTGTTTTACTTAAATGAAAGGTTAGATTTTTTTTTTTTTTTTTGAATGAATGAATCATCAAAAGGATAAATTTATTTTCACAGCCACCTTTGCTAATTTTTTACCAAGGGTGCCAATATTACTGGAGGGCACAGTAATACAATTGTTTCATATTGTCAGCCAGCAAAATAATATGACTGAAAATTTAAATGGAAGAATTGGCATGAATATCAGAGTGTTTTAGTATTTGTCATGTCCCTCTTTATTCGCAGTAGCTCTTGAACTGACGTGAATACCGTTTGTGCAAAACCTGACAATCATGTTATCCATCATGATTTGAAAATGTTCCAAAGACTTGCGCAATTCAATGAAAACAAGGAAATCCGATGTGCCTTTTGTTCAACGGAATTTACATGGTCATCGTCAGAATTTGTTTATTCTATTAGTAACCTAGACACAGTGTAGTATCTTTAAAAGCTTTCAGTTTATTTCCAAGTTTTTAAACCCAGAATTTCAATGTCTGTTAGACCATGTAAAGGTGTAGCCTATGTGATATTTAAATGCATAAAATCAAATTTTACAGTAAAGTCTAGACAGCTTACACAAATGTAGAACATTTTATAATTAACAATACTGTCTTAAGTTAAGGCCTGGATGTACTTTAAAATAAACAGTGGGGAAGAAAACAGCGACAATTGTTCCGTCTGTGTCTCCACCACAAACATCTCACAAAACAGGATATCTCTCTGAAACACACCTTCAGATGGGAAGACAGCCTGCGGAGCTGTGGAAATCCCCACACTAGGACAGTGGCAGCACCTCCCAATACACACTTCATCCTCACAGAGAGGAAGACTCCCATCAGTCTGCATGTGCATCAGTGGACAATGATCTTTCTAGCAGAACAGCAAGAATTGACTGAACCAATTACCAAAACTAGAAGGAAAGTTCACCAAAAAAATGAACACTCACACTTATGTCGTTCCAGACCTTTATGACCCTACTTATTCTGTGGAACACAGAAGAATATATCTTGAACAATGTCTCTGTGTTTTTTTGGGGGGGTCCAGTGTTGTTTGGACCCTTACGTTCTAAGTGAATAGGTTTGGAATGACATAATGGCGAGCAGAATTTTCAATTTTAGGTGAATGACAACATTAAGCATATACTTAAGATAACATTTATTAGTATCCAATGTCAAACACAGCTATATTTTACATTAAAATAAACAGGCCCTCACAAAGTTGTTTTACAGTTATGGAGTATTAATTACTCAGATATCCTGTATTCACTGCTAGACAATATAAGGAAGTGGCGGATGGTGATCAGTGCCTACTGCCAACATTAATGGTTTACTTCTCTGAGCTTGGGAAATGTGCTTGTGCAGGGGAAGGGAGGGCTTGCTAAAATGATCTTTTCCAAATGCAACGGTGCCAAAGGCAGATTTATGCACTGACATGAAAGTTTAGTAAACCTGCCAAAAGACAAGGTCGCCGAGGAAAGTGTGAAATGGGTCACTCGCCCAATATTAGAGTCACCTATTGTCTGAGATCATATAGTAGAGGACATAGTGACAAGGAATTTGCTGTTACAGAACGACCTTAGCAAAAAAAAAAAAAATTCTGTCATTTAGAATAATCCTTCAGCATGCATATGGTAGTCTGATGCAGATAATCATAAAAGGCTAGTTTACCTTTAAAATTATATCATTATTTACTCCCCCATTTTATTCCAAACCTATAAGATTTCCGTTGATCTTTGGAATACAAATGAAGATATTTTAAATATTACATCCATGGACATTTCCACGCAACCAAAACCTTCAAGCATCTATAAGTGCAAAAAGGCATTGTAAAAATGGCTCAAAATGATTAATAACAAAGTTAAGGAGGAACATGTTCCAATGCTCTATCCAATCAGCACGAGAGGAGGACTAATTCTGGGCCAAATTCCAAGCTCGGAGCCCTCCTCTTGGACTGCCCACCAAATACGCATACACTATCACTCCGATTATTTGTAAGTGTGAACTCATGAAATACTTGATCAACTTCTCTTTACCATATTTGATGTGCTGTATGAATGTGCACTGTTCAACGTTTATATACGAATAAAACCCTGGAGGAGAAGAAAAACTCATTTTATATTATATAGTGGAAAATGTACCCGTTCAGCTTGTGTTTCAAGTAATTTTTTGTAGAGGTCAAATAATTGAAGCAACATTCAGTATTGTAGCAGATCTCTGAACACGTCACTGTGGATGAACAGCAGCTTATATAAGAAAGGATATATGAATCACAGTATCAGTAAACATGACAGTTATTGGTATGCAGTTAAGCATATTGTCACACCCATGGACTGTTGTGTTTAGTTTAGTGTTGTCATTCTCTGTTCATTTGCAGTGTTTACCTGTTCCGTTAATTTCCCGCACCTGTTTCTGTTCACCCTGATTACGTTTGTCCCTCATTATCTCCCCTATATATTCGCCCGGTTATGTTCAGTGTTGGTCGGTTCTTGTCAATGTTACGTGTGTCGCCTGTCTGCCTGTCTGCCTGTCTGCCTGTCTGCCTGTCTGCCTGTCTGCCTGTCTGCCTGTCTGCCTGTCTGCCTGTCTGCCTGTCTGCCTGTCTGCGTTCCTGTGGAACTGTTTGAATTAAATCTATGTTTATATGATCTTCGACTTTAGCGTCCTTTATATATACACACAGCCTGACAGAAGAAACGACCCACAAAACTGTGATATTAGCAGCGTGTTCTCCGTTTGTTTTCCCGTTTTGTTAGTTTCGTTTTTGTTTGTTGCGTTTTTTCCCCATCCTCATGGATTTCCCTGGTGTTCGTCTCCTACTGTTGGAGCAGGAGGAACAAACGTTGGAGGACCACACGCGGACCTTTCTTGAGCTTGCTCATCAGACACACTTCCTGGACGACTGCCTCTGCACGTTCTACCAGGTGAACTTGAATGCCATATGCAGAGCGCAGTTGTTCGGAGAGAGTTCGCGTGTGGATTTTGCTGCCTTTGTGGAGTGCGTGCTGGCGAGCTGCAACTCGTCATTCACCGTCTGCCTGGGAGAAGATCTCGCCAGCCCCACTCCAGACCCAGAGCGATTCCCAGAAGATGACGAGGAGCTTCCAGAACTCCTCGGACCGGACCCAGAGTGAGACCAGCCACCATCTCGCGGCACGGAATGCCCGCACGAGCCTTCGCCAAGTGGAGCGACAGAGCCAAGGCCCGCCACGGAGTCAGACCAAAGTGTGACCAAGTGCGTGAGCCGGTTTCAGTGCTCGTGAGGGAGCCTACGGTGGAGAGCGAGGGCCAGGAGGAAGGCCCCGCCCACTGCACCACCGCTGAGGGTGAGCATGGACTGTGCTCAGAGGACTCTTTGCTAATTTCTATATGTTCTGAATCGTCTGCCTGTTCTGAATCATCTGCCTGTTGTGAAGTGTCTGTCTGTTCAGAGATCCCACCCAGCCTCCCTCTCCCACCTCCACTCATTCATCTACCACCATCTCTGCTGCATCCTGCCAGCCCCTCTGCTCACCCTCTACCCATCATCGGCGGCGTGAGCATGCAGTGGGCCTGCCAGTCTGCAGCTCCATCGGGGCCAGTGGATCCCCGGTCTTCGTCTCCCACCTCCTCGACCAGGACTCCTCCTCGGCCCGTCGTTCCACCAGCTCCTCGTTGGCTCCAACCTCCCTCGTCTCCACCGTGGCCTTTCAGTCCACCAGCTACGCCGGGCTCCCTCATCCCTCCGGCTGCGCCTTGGTCGTTCGTCTACCTGCCCTCGCCGCAGGACTCCGCTCCTCTGGCTGCGCCTCGTCCCTTCGTCCCTCTGGCTCCGTTGGCGTCCTCACTCCCTCTGACGTCACCTTGGTCTTGTCACTCCGGCTCCACCGCGGACTTCGGGATCCCCGCCTGTGCCTCGGTCGCTAGAGCCGCCAGTGTCGCCGCGTCCCGCCGGATCCTCAGCGTCACCCTGGCTCGTCGGCGTTCCAGCTACGCCCTGGTCTCCTCTGCCACCTGCTCTGCCACAGTCAGTCGCCGCCCTGGTGTCGCCAGCCCTTCCTCCACCATGGCTGCTTCCTCCTGCAGTTCCACCATGGGCGGTGGGTGTGACTGTGGCCGGGGTCCAACCGTCCTCCTGCTCCAAGTCCAGTCAGTTTCCTCCCTGGATCCTCCCACCATCTGCTCCACCCTGGTTCCTCCTGTTGTCTGCCATGATGTCCGTCTGCTGTCCTGTCTGCCCTTTGTCTCCTCGTCCTCCACCTGAGCCCCGTCCCTCCCTCCGCAGTTGGTTCATCTACGGCGCGAGGACGCACCTTCCGGGGAGGGGGTGTACTGTCACACCCATGGACTGTTGTGTTTAGTTTAGTGTTGTCATTCTCTGTTCATTTGCCCTCTGTGTTTACCTGTTCCGTTAATTTCCCGCACCGGTTTCTGTTCACCCTGATTACGTTTGTCCCTCATTATCTCCCCTATATATTCGCCCGGTTATGTTCAGTGTTGGTCGGTTCTTGTCAATGTTACGTGTGTCGCCTGCCTGCCTGCCTGCCTGTCTGTATGTGTTCCTGTGGAACTGTTTGAATTAAATCTATGTTTATATGATCTTCGACTTTAGCGTCCTTTAAATATACACACAGCCTGACACATATAGGGTTTGCAAAAATAATCTTCATTTTAACAGATAATTAAGCACTAAAAGTACCAGACTATATACTGAGATATATTCCATTATGTATCAGGTTTAACAAGGACTCTGTGACATATCAAAATCTATTTTTATATACAGTATAGTAATCTTATGCTCAAAGAGAAGTTGGTTTCTGGTGGCCAAAGAATGCCGTTGGGCAGACTAAAACTGACACAGACATACCTGAACTGAACAGGGACAAAAACCACAGGCAGCTGGAATGAAGTAAGTCAATAAATCACAAAACCAACATTGCTGCCCTCACTCTCTTCATTCTCTTCTACCAGTATCTTAAGATGTGATTAGAAACATGAACAACAGCATACGATTTGATCAGATTTCAGATATCATAACATCTCCACAACATGATCATAAATTAACTTTGCAAGGCTTTGGCAAAAATGTCTCCTAATATCCTGCTTTTGTAATCATTCACTGCCATCTTCCACACCAGTAATGCAGGCCCGGAAACACTGGCTGAAAACATGGGAGGAGACTACTGGATATTATTTAGCATTAATGTTGTTATTATTTGATCACACACAGAAAAAAAAAAAAAACAACCTACATTTAAATATTGTTTCTTCCTGAAGAGGGGTGTGTTGCATGAGCAGGAATGAGACCACTCTGTGTAACTTGTAGCAAGAAAATTCTAGGTTCCCCATTCCAGTGAAATGATTCATGAACAAAGTTTCCTACTCTACAATATCACTAAAACTACAACGTTTTAACAGACAAATATAAATGAACTGGTCTCATTGTTAATACGTATAAATACATAACTTCCAAATACACAAAACATGCATTTTTGTACATTTAACATACAATATTACTTCATTTATGGCAGTAAAACGTAAAAATACTTACTAAATGCTTACTTTATGACTTTGTCATAAAGACATAATTTCCCTTTTATCATTTTGTAGATAATTGTCATATCCATAAACTCCATCCCAAACCTAAACCATTTTATACAGAATGCTAAAAGAATAAAACAAAATGGACAGGATTTTTTAAGAAAATGACAATTTTAGTAAAAATATTAACATTAAAATGATATTTCGAGCCACTAATCCTACTACTACTGGCCTATAAGGCCCTAAATGTTTCAGCTTCTGTGTATTTAACCGATCCTCTATTGCCCTACAATCCATCGCACTCTTTAAGGTCGCAGAACTCTGGGCTTTTGGAAGTACCTAGAACATCTAAGTCCACTAAAGGAGGGAGAGCATTTTCACATTTGGCTCCTAAACTCTGCCTAAATGAATACATGATAGCTAACTGCATGATTTGTATTTTGTTTGAACTGTTGTGACATATGGACAATACTTGGACACGGTCACCACTGATGACAAATTACTCTATATTGTAGAAACATGCATTTTCTGTAAAGCTGCTTTGAAACGATATGTATTGTGGCAGGCACTACAATGAATAAATGCGGTAAATGTGACCTTGATAGTAAACCAAAGTGTTGGAAATTTTATTGGAGCAGAGATGAGTGTGTATTTTGTAAAACATTTAGAGCTGCTTTTTATCACCAAATTAGAAGCACCACAGTTAAACTGTGTCACATTGGACTGCACATACATTTGAAACTTTATTTTAAAGAGTACTGTAAATAAAAATAAAAATGTGTATTATAATAATAATAATAATAATAAAACTGTTAACAAACGTTATATGCACACTTGCCACCTTTGTGCCCACTTGAACACTTACAGGAACACGAAATACAGGAAATACGTCATATAAGTAGACAAGTGATCAGAAAAGACCACAAACGTTGCTACTGGAACAGGCCCACTGTTTTTTCCACCCTTGATCTAACAGGTTTATAGTAAGAGGAGTGAGAACTGACCAACCACAACACAATGATTCAGGCGACCACTTAGTGAGCGTTACAGGGAAGAGAAGTGCTGCAACAATGGAAAATATGTGAAAATAAGGTGTTGTTTTTTTTGTTGTTGTTTTTTATTCTTCCATGTCTTGTAACATATGCATCCATGTATGGGGAAAAACAAACAAAAAACCCAAATCTTATTTTTTTTTCCTGTATAAAGCCTATGCCTTTGTCATATGACAAATGAACAAACTTGGACCAGAAGATCAGATTACCTTCTGGTTACCTTGACAAAGGCAAAACAGACAACCTCCTGGGTTCATATTCAGGTCTAGCTTTCTGTGACGAGAGTTCACTAAAGGCAAGCTGAACTGAACCAGTTTATTTCAATTAAACATTTGTAAATAAACAAAGACCTTGTTTCAGGTTCATGAACATGAACATGAAACAATCTGACAAACTGCAGTCACACAAAAAAAGTTGGCAAAGGACTGGGAACATGGCTGTTCATACACCAAGACTAATAACTATACAAGACAAACCTGAAAGAAATTAACACAATGAACTAATCAGAACATATACTGCATTCACGCCCTGTCATAGTAACCTTAGGCTTGAGATGACAACAAATGACGTTGTATTTAGAGCTGTTCACTGGGAATTATACATTTCTATGGTGACTAATCAATCTGTGAGGTGATGCAGCAGTCACGGGGTACAAGAAGGAGCTCTCAGAAGAGTCCCATCTTACAAGCTGTAATAATTACGAGTTCTACAAAGATGTGAACCCTTTATTGTGTTCCTTAGGTACTTTTTTTTTTTTTTTTACTTTCAGGCACTTTTGAATTTTGATGTTTGTCAAAATGCTTTATAAATGCCCTCTTATTTTTACCCAATTTGCTTCGATCTTCTACACCGCAGATGTACACCTGTGAAAGGATTCTTGATATCTTGAATACTGTTGTCGTGGCAAATAATGTACTCATCAAACCGGACAACTTTCTAATTTACAGTCATTAGCTCTAATCAACAGGAAGTCAGCTATTTTTGCTTGAATGGGGATTTTCAATCAAGTTCTGAATTTTTAAATACTACTCCAAAGGCCATCATATCAAACTTTTTGAACATGATGCCAATATATTGAAGATACTAAATTGTGAACGGGAATTGGACATCTTAAACAGTGTTGCCATGGCAAGGGATTAAATTAATGACAATAATGAAATCTAGAAGAGTCTCATTTCTTGTAAATAATAATTTTTTTTTTATAGTTAATGCATTACATGGAAGTTAAAAAATATGCAGATTTTGTGCTATCTGGTTAAAAGAAATAAATACAAAACGTAATACATAGTGTAATCACTAGTTGGCTAGACTTAAACAGGGTTGAGAAAAGCTTTCAGACATATTAATTACGATTATTAGCTATTGCATTTGGAGATATATATATATATAGCCATTTGCTAAAATCATTTAAGTTCATTTTTTTCCTCAATGTACACACAGCACCCCATATTGACAGAAAAACAAAGAATTGCTGACATTTTTGCAGATTTATTAAAAAATAAAAACTGAAATATCACATGGTCCTAAGTATTCAGACCCTTTGCTCAGTATTTAGTAGAAGCACCTTTTGATCTAATACAGCCACAAGTTTTCTTGGGAAAGATGCATCAAGTTTTTCACACCTGGATTTCGGGATCCTCTCCAGTGCTGTCATGTTGGATGGTAAACGTTGATGGACAGCTATTTTTAGGTCTCTCCAGAGATGCTCAATTGGGTTTAAGTCAGGGCTCCGGCTGGGCCATTCAAGAACAGTCATGGAGTTGTTGTGAAGCCACTCCTTCATTATTTTAGCTGTATGCTTAGGGTCATTGTGTTGTTGGAAGGTAAACCTTCGGCCCAGTCTGAGGTCCTAAGCACCCTGGAGAAGGTTTTTGTCCAGGATATCCCTGTACTTGGCCGCATTCATCTTATCCTCGATTGCAACCAGTCGTCCTGTCCCTGCAGCTGAAAAACACCCCCAGAGCATGATGCTGCCACCACCATTCTTCACTGTTGGGACTGTTTTGGACAGGTGATGAGCAGTGCCTGGTTTTCTCCACACATACCGCTTAGAATTTAGGCTAAAAAGTTCTATCTTGGTCTCATCAGACCAGAGAATCTCATTTCTCACCATCTTGGAGTCCTTCAGGTGTTTTTTTTAGCAAACTCCATGCGGTCTTTCATGTGTCTTGCACTGTGGAGAGGCTTCCGTCGGGCCACTCTGCCATAAAGCTCCAACTGGTGGAGGGCTGCAGTGATGGTTGACTTTCTACAACTTTCTCCCATCTCCCGACTGCATCTCTGGAGCTCAGCCACAGTGAACTTTGGGTTTTTCTTTACCTCTCTCACCTAGGCTCTTCTCCCCAGATAGCTCAGTTTAGCCAGACAGCCAGCTCTAGGAAGGGTTCTGGTCATCCCAAATGTCTAGCATTTAAGGATTATGGAGGCCACTGTGCTCTTAGGAACCTTAAGTGCAGCAGAAATTTTTTTGTAACCTTGGCCAGATCTGTGCCTTGCCACAATTCTGTCTCTGAGCTCTTCAGGCAGTTCCTTTGACCTCATGATTTTCATTTGCTCTGACATGCACTGTGAGCTGTAAGGTCTTATATAGACAGGTGTGTTTGGCTTTCCTAATCAAGTCCAATCAGTATAATCAAACACAGCTGGACTCAAATGAAGGTGTAGAACCATCTGAAGGATGATCAGAAGAATGGACAGCACCTGAGTTAAATATATGAGTGTCACAGCAAAAGGTCTGAATACTTAGGAGCATGTGATATTTCAGTTTTTCTTTTTTGATAAATCTGCAAAAATGTCAAGAATTCTGTGTTTTTCTGTCAATATGGGGTGCTGTGTGTACATTAATGAGGACAAAAATGAACTTAAATGATTTTAGCAAATGGCTAAACAATATAACAAAGAGAAAGAGACTGAGTTATTATCATCCCTCTCATCATCATCTAACTGTGCTGCAAATAGAAACAATCTCTGTTTATTTCAATCTGTGTGAGTCTCCATCCATAACAAATACGTTAATGTTTTTTTTTTTATTATACAAAGTTACAATGCAGCAATTCACATAAAATTTTCACCAGATGTTAGTATTAGCTCAAGAAACCAATACAAATAAGGAAATCATTACACTACAATCCATTAAAAAGTTATGTGTAATCAAAAGAAATGATACGGGGAAAAAGTATTGAACACACTAACTGAAACTGTATTTAATAGTTGGTGGAAAAGTCTTTTTTGCAATGACAGCTTCAAGGCACATCCTGTATGACCAAACTTTAAATCTTGAATATTTTGGGGCTCTCTCTTGCGAATTTAGATCTTCAGTTCCTTCTTCAAATGCTCTGTTGGGTTTAGGTCTGGTGATTTACTGGGACATTCTAACAACTTTATTTTCTTCTTCTGGAACCAATTCAAACTCTCCTTTGCAGTGTGTTTTGGATTGTTCTCCTGGTGGAAGGGATAACATAAAAATTAAATTGTATATTATTGTATAATTGAATAATAAAAATGGTATAATAAAAAAAGTGTTAACATATTCAATACTTATTTTACCCGCTTCGTATATATATCCTCTGTGTGTGTGTGTGTGTGTGTGTGTGTGTGAGAGAGAGAGAGATTTTACGCTCTTGATGGTTTAGAATTGAACACTTTCATTGTTTGGTTCCGCATGCATCACAGGATAAGCAATCTCTTACAACTTGCGACAGGGATCCAACCCTGAAAAATACTCACCTGCCTGCAGCCTTATGCTGCATCCCAACTCGCCTACTTATACTACACCCAAAAAGTATGTACTGTTTTTGTGAAGAAAAAGTACTTTTGAGCATGTAGAAGAAGAGTAGACAAGCTTTGGGACATACTATCATGTCATAAAATAGGGTCTTTAACAGTTACTCTGTCACTTAGGCCAGTTTACGGTGGCAGGATGCCTGTAGCTGTCAATCATCTTGTCACAGTTAACATCCTCCACATTTCATTTTATTTAGTTTCCAACCATATCGGAGAAAATTGCAGTAGCACTGGGTTCTGAAAGTCGTGGGTCTTTCATGCAGCGATCTCTCCTCATATTAATGCATAATGATGCATTTAAAACTTAATGGCCTGACTGAACTTTATAAAAAAGTTCACATTGTTGCAGATGAAACATAAGATCAATATAACATTAAATATATATTTTTATCAGCTTAAATGTTGATTATTAGTCACTTAAACCCCTTTATCTAAACCCCTACTTAACTGTGGTTTGCACACATCTACCATGTTTTACTTACAATGAGTTGTGAGAAATATTAACCTGTCATGGCTGCTTGCAGTTTACAAGCTGAAATCTTGAAATTATGGTAATTTCAACATGGCGTGAACGCACCAATAAGATATGAGACTGGGAAGCTAAGACACTGGGCGATTTCCAAATGCGTTTTTGCACCCTTGAAGGACACTTCGGGTAGGGGCCATTCCAAATGAAAGTAAACACCTGAATACCTTCACGAAGGGCCCTTTCACAAGTCCACAAGCGAGGGGAACATGTGGTCACTTCAAGGAAGTCATTTAATCGTTTATGGTCATGTGACCCAGGGTGGCGAATTCTCACGATTTTAAATCCAGGTATGGCGGGAGACTTCGTCGTGCATTTTCTTATTTAGTTTAAAAAAAATAGGGAATTATAATGTCTTTCATCGCTCCCTTCACCGAGTGCGTTCCAAATGGCTTCATTATTACACTCAAGTGCGTTGCTCCCTCCAAAGTGCCCACTTCAAAGGCTCTGCCCTTTGAAGTGAGAAGGGCATAGGGATGCTCACTTCTGACTGGTATTTGCACATACTCACAAGAGGGCTAGGAATCACATGACAAACAGGAACCATGACAATGAGGATTTCAAAATAAAAGATATGCAAACAAATTTGAAACAAAATCACAAAACAGACATGCAAAAACAAGCAAAACCTTGATTTTGGAGTGCTATATGACCCTTACATGTTATTTACAGGTTTTGTGAGATGTCCCAATGTACTATTACTATGCAATGTTTTAGCATAGTAATAGACATGCTGATAGCTATATGAGTGAGCAGTTCAGAAATGTGAGAAATGCTTAATATTAATAAATGAACACAGGCATCCAGAGCTGACCCCATAACAAATCTTTTAAGAATGATCTTATTGAAATATTAGGAATATTTAACTGACAATTGTATTTGCACATTCAAGCTTTTACTTAATGAGTGTTTTTTTTTTCTTTCTTGTTTTTTTCATAGCCAGTCATCTTGTGACATTTTTTACAATCTTTGATAACATCTTGAACAGGCTAACAGTTCAAAAACACCCTGTGCAAAACTGCCCTTCTCAAGGAACATGAAAGACTAATAGACAGAGGTGTCATTGTTTAGTTATTAACCTGACATTTGATCATACGAAGGCCTCTACAAACTGTAGGGCAGCTGAAAAACCAAGCATTTGACATCTATGTACAATGTCTTGACAGTCGCATTAAAAATCACCTCCACATAATGCATAAAACATTAATACTATGTGATTAGGGCAGACTCATGACAATTACCAATAAAATCACTGTTAGTTAGTCATTATGTATTCATAAACACATTTACTTGTGTGACTTTTGTGAGTAGTAATTTCATTTGAAAGGGGTTTTAATTTAATATAGTTTTAATTTGACATGTTACAGTGTACAAATATAAAGACATTGAATACACCTAATGAATATACATGTCACATGGAAAGTACCGTTTTAGCTCTTTGAGATGATAGGTTCAAAAAATAATTTAAAAAGACATTTTGCTTAACAGTGTACATTTCAGTAGCACTGGTCTGTACCACAAGGCTCTTTCCAACAGGTTGTCACAACAAAATGAATTGTAGTATGATCACAACTGGAATGCACCTACAAAGTTTAATAAACAATGATATATGGACATTATTTAAAAACAGTCGGCCCTGAGAGTGAGTAAAATCCCTCAAATTGCTCAAAATGATATATATATATATTTTTTTTTTCATAAAAACACATACATATGTACATTGTACAACTCTGCTTGATAACCTTGCTAAAATATATACAATTTTAAGTGTTTATAAAACAATCAGAGGACAAAATGATTGTTTTGACAGTTATAGCATTTTTGTTACACATGGTTTCAAAGAAAGAAAGAAAGAAAGAAAGAAAGAAAGAAAAAGAAAAATAAAGAAAAATAAAGAAAGAAAGAAAGAAAGAAAGAAAGAAAGATCTTGGTTTTTATTCACAACTGTTCAGCCTCCAGCGGCCACAGGGTAGAACACAACAATTGGTTTATAAGGACCTCTGTTGGCCAACCGACCCAACTACAATAAGGGGTATTCAAACCAGACTGGATAAAGTCATAACACCCAAAATACAGAAGAGAGGATAGATAAGTATATGAAGAGATAATCACTGAATACATTAGATTTTTAAGGCCAAAAACCTAAGGCACCACTGTCTCAATTCTCTGACCAGACCAAAATGGGTTTAAATAAACAATTAAAAAGGAAAAATTGTAAAGGAACATTTCTATATATTTCCTGAGAATTTTAATTATAACTACACAAAATAATTACGTCATATATACAAACACATCATTAAATTGTCCACAGTGCTTATTTGGACGCTGGTTAATATGTTCATTAACAAGAGTATTCTGGTAGTTAGAAATCCATGCTGGTTGTATAAAAGCCAGGACAGGCCCAGTTCCAAATCAATCCAGTAATAACATCACATTCCTACCAAACCTTGGTTAAGGATGACTTGGATTTTGGCTCATAACCTGATTCAAATGTTAGTCATAAGTCCACAAAAACGGTCTGAGTTTGTCTACTGAATTATACTCAGTAGGATGTACCCTTAGGAAAACCAACAACTTCTTCTCTGATTATGCTAATAGCAGAAGTTTGAACGAACCAGCCAACCAACATATAATGTAACAAAAGAGCACTTTTACCCAAAAGTGTATCTTATCTTTTGCCCTGAGAGTCAATATGCAAAACTGGTGTGAATGGTTTAACCGGACTTAAAGCTTTTTAGGCTGCAGTTTGGGGTTCAAGCCTGATCTCTGGGTTCAAGGCTGAGGTCCACTGAAAGTGGCAATAGGGAGGCAAAGAAGAGAGCAGAAGGTTGGCTGCAGAGGCTGGATCTGAGATGAGAACACCCTTCCTTTCGTCCAATCAGTTGAACTATCTGGCTTATAACAAACCGATACTTCACACCTGCAAAGAAAAAAAAAATCTTTTTTTTTTTTTTTAACATACAAGTGCTCAATCCCGTTTACATTCAAATAGTAATACAGGGTCCAAAAAGCAACTGCCAATGGCAGATGCATTGAAAAAGTTTACCTGTTGTTGGCCACAAAACTATTTTATTACAAACATTTTTAGTGTCTCTATGACAATGGAACTGTTGTTTTCTTTGGGACAAACAGTGATGGTCACTGACTCACTTTCAGTGACATATGCTAGTTTCCGCCTTCGATATTTTGTGGTTTTGTTCCTTGATTTTTTTTTTTTTTTTTTCCCTGCTGGCTTAATACAAAGAATGTCGAAACAAAATTAAAAATAAAATACTTATATTGTGAAATATCATTACAGTTTAAAATAACTGTTTACCACATTAATATATTTTTAAATGTAATTTAAGATAGCAAAGCTGAATATTCTCCAGCCATTACTTCAGTCTTCAATGTCAAGGGTCTGCTGATTTGATTTGGTGCTCAAGAAATGTTTCTTGTTATCAATGATGAAATTGGATGTGCTGCTTACTATTTTTGTGTAAACCGTGATACGCTGTTTTGCAGGAGTCTTGAAATTGACTCTTTTCAAAAGAAAAGACATTTAATTAAATTATTTTTTTTTAATTAGTAAGTAAAGTAAAGTAAGTACTTTATATGACTTTTAATCAATGTAATGCATCCTTGGTGTGTGTATATATATATATATATATATATATATATATTCACAGGGAACAGGTGTAAAAACTTGTCGACCACTACTATATTTTACTATATAAAAAAAAAAATAAAAAAAACTACTGGGAAGGAAATAAATATATTTTCTTTTTAGCCAAATTTGAGCATAAAAAAGCCATCCAAATCAAACTGTACCTGGTCACACTCTGTAAAATTTTCTTCTCATCTTGGTCCAGACAAACTGCAAAGGTGGTGTTGGGAGTTCCGCTAACCTGAACCTTGTCCACTTTTACTTGCGTGGTGGTCAGTTGCTGGAAAACAAACAACATTTTATCAGAAATGTTATCTAAATAAAACCTTAAAATACTGTAACACGAATCGCCCGGATAACTTTCAAATTCATAAACATTTTAGCTTACCCTATTAAAGTAAAAAAAAAAAAGAGCATTGTTAAGTGGTCTTGCAAAAGGGGATTGTGCGTATTTTCATCCTCAGTATTCGCTATCCTTCATTTATAACAAACAGTATATTTTCTTTTCAAATGATAACAAAACAAGATGAAGTACAGACGGTGTGTGGTGTAAGTGAACCAAAGAGTAACCTCTGGCACTGTAAAAATGAAAGTACGACTGACACCAAAAACACAAACTTGTATAAACAAGAGTCATGTCGTGTAAACCGACACAGAAACAAGTACATTAAAACCAAATTGTTTGCTCTTGGTAAAAAATGTTGTTGTTTGTCGACTGCTACACATCGCTGCAAAAACCACATGAGAGAAGTAACTGTAGGTGTTTGCACTAAGTTTGTTTCAGGCTGTTTAAACCGCAGCTCAGTTTTCTCCCATACTTCCTTCCTGCTCACCTGATTGTAGCCTTTCTTTGATTTAGAGTTTTGTCTCTTCAGCACTTCTGTCATTGTCAAATGAAGGCACTCCATTTTGGAATCTTTAGAAAAAGAAATGAATGAAGTACTTGTGACTTGGCCGATTTAGATTTGCATGCATTAGCGATCAAAATTGCAGAAATAAAAAAAACTATCTATGCTGCATTTGAATGAAGTACAAGCAAATATTCATATGTGAGAATGTATATTTAAAACATAAGTTAAAATTATTGATGGGTTCAGCAAAAGCATATACAATTGATAAACAACCTCATAGCTCAAATTAATTCCCTATGGAGAAAATGGTATTTTTAATTCCGGAATCTTGAGTGTCGCAGTTGGATTTTACCGTCCATAAGCATGTCAATTCATATCATTCATAATTTCATGAAATTTTAATTTAAACAATCATCATTCCTAAATAAAATACATTTTTAAAATTTGTGTCTATAAGGAGATCAATGTTATTTTCTACCTAGTTCCTCAGGATTCCTGCAGGCTTTCAGCAGGTTTATGGAGGTGCAGGACTTCTCTGACATCGTCTTCTGACTTCGACCACTGATATGTATCTGAATGTAAAGACAAAAGAGAGAGAGGATGAACAAAAATTGGATTGCTTACATTAAAAAGTAAAATTGATCATCATTCAAAAAACTAATCAAGACACTGGAATTGTTCATCTTACTCTGTTGTAATTCACTTCCAGTGACAAGGGAACAGCCTCGCGGTCTCCATCAATGCCAAATCTCTTACTGGCAGCGCCTGAAAAATAATAAAAAGATTCGATTCTTTACAAAAGAAGTCAAGTTAGTCACCTTGACTACAGTACAACACAATACAGCTATCATAACAGGATCCGAAAAGTTCTTCTTCCTTTTTTTTAATGACGTATAAACATTTTTGATTAGTCTGAATTTAAAGCTGCTTCTGTTGCTCCAAAATAACCTCACTTCTGAGAAGTGAAGATCTGGTTCGACCAATCAACTAATTATGCAGAAAACGCACGCTGCATGGAGGCTGCACGCACACTGAAAGCCATTTCGCATGAATTGTGTCAGTGATTGAACACAATGTCATGCACCACTTTGACCTCGATATGCAGACAGAATTATGGAAGAGTGAATTTACAGGGTTGCTAGATAGCAAAGAAACAGGAGCAAACAGTGTAAATAGTGAGCATGTACACTAATGAGCCGAAACATGACCAGTCACAGTTATGTTACGTAAAGATCATTGATCATCTCCTAGCAAGGCCACATATTAAGGACTAGGTAGATTAGAAGGTAATCAAACACATTAATCCTCGTTATTAATGTGTTGGATGAGGGACAAATGGGCAGCAAAAGAGATCTGAGGGACTTTGGTAAGGGCCAAATAGTTATGGCAAGGCGACTGGGTCAGAATATCTATGAAACGGCAAGGCTTGTGGGTTGCTCCTGGTCAGCAGTGGTGAGAATCTACCAACAGTGGACCACAAACCGGTGACAGGGTGTTGGGCGCCCCAAAGTTCATCAATGCACAAGGACAACAAAGGTGAGAAGGTCTACTGTAGAACAAGTCACAAAATTGTAATGATGACTATGGGAGGAATGTGTCACAACACACAATGCAACGCACTCTGCTGCGCATGGGGGGAGCTACAAAACTGAACCTTAGAGCAGTGGAAGAATGTTGTCTGGTCCAGTGAGTCCCATTTTCTTTTACATAATCATGTGGACAGCCGTGAATATCTGCGCCATTTACCTGGGGAGGTAATGTGGGATGACTGCAAGTAATGCTGGGAAACCATGTGTCTGGCCGTTCATGTGGACATAAATTTGACACATGCCACCAACCTAAACATTGTTGCAGACAAGGCACGCCCCTTCAAATGTGTGATTCAATGTGTTCCCTGATCTCAATCCAATTGATCACCTGTGGGATGTGTTGGACCAACAAGTTCAATCCATGGCGGCTCCACCTCACAACCTACAGGATTTGAAGGATCTGTTGCTAATGTCTTGGTGCCAGATAACACAGGACACCTACAGGGGTCTTGTAGAGCCTTGGTGGGTCGCTGCAGTTTTGGCAGCACGCAGAGGACCAATAACATTAGGCAGGTGGTCATAATATTTTGGCTTAGCTGTGTATATGAGCTTAGAAAGGAATATTGTCCTGGTGATTGCTTTAATTTACCAAAGGGAGAAAAACGTTTCTGATGGGAAAGCATAATAAGTAAACATCAAAGATACAAAGATCTGAACTGAAATGACGTTAGTTCACACTCACCCATGGCCTTGATGGCTCTTGTACCAGCTGTGTGGCCCAGCTCCAAAGAATGAATAAACACTTCAGTCCGTCTCTCTCCTCCAGCTAGTGTCAACTATAGTCAAGAATAAGAATGAAACTTTTCTGAAACCTTTGGATTGCATTATGGTCATATAAGATGCAAGACAACTTACAAAATAGTCCAGAAAAAATTTAAGAAATACTGTAGTTAACACCAAGAAAAATCTAAAAAAAAAAAAAAATGTATATAGATGGCATAGAGATATGTCTGTAACAAATTCCGCAGTGAAACTAACACCATGGAATGAATGTATACTTTTTTTTTTAAACACAAAACCCATTGCAGAAAGATGCTCTACATATTGACACATAATAACGAACAACTATAACTTTTATGGCACGACTTTAAAGTCTATGTTCGAAACTACCACAGAATGAGGAAATGGCATGTTTTTATTCACCTCTGCTTGATAGAGCTGAATGAGGGCAGGGCGGGCGGCATGGCGGCAGTAATAGAGCACCAGGTCAGCAAATATCGGTAAACGCTCGTCAGCAGCGCCCTCGGACAAGTCGGACTCAATCTTCGATGTCTGCTGTTAAGGCAAGAACATTTGATGTAAATATATATTGTTTGTCAGTCATTTGATCAGAAGTTTTTTTGGCCATGGTGATAATCAAAACAATTCAAAGCGCACTTTCACACACGCAAGTTCCTCATATGAGTGGTTTTATGGGATGTGTTTTTTTGTGTGTGCGTGTGTAACCCTGCCAAATATGGCTTGCCATAAAATGAAAGGTTTACTTATGTTTGTTCTTCTTAATGATTATTTGGATATAAATGTATTATAAATGTATTCTCTGTTCACATGGAAGTGAGACACACCTGGCACACCACATTTACAGGCAGGTCCAGCAGACTCCGAGTGTTGCGCTCGTACCAGGGATCCAGCATTCCCAGCAGATTTGCTATGTCATTAGTGCTGTCCTCCGTTCCATTCACACTGAGATCCTGTCGATAAATTAACGACAAAATCGTACTTGTAAATGTCTGGACCAAAAATCATTAGGGATCTAAATTTAACTTGGAGCAGGAGCAAAAATCCACATCCATATGTCTGCTGAAGCCTTGGGTTAGCTTAGGTTTTTGTGTGTGTGTAGCTGTCTACCAACCTGGCTAAGCTGGTATTTAGCTGGTCCCAGCATGGCTTGTTGGAGAAAAAAAAAGCCTAAATGCCTAAAACCAGAATACCTTATAGCCATGCTGGGATACCACCATCACATATGTGGTTTGTTATCCAAGTAAGCATTGGGCCATACACAGTAAAAGTTGTGGGAGTGATAACTACATTTAAATGCGGGATTAAATCTCCTAAATTGGTGATTCAAGTGCGTATTGATGCAGGAACCACATGTGAAACTAATGATTGACGCAAGTGAAAATTACAGCAATGGTTTATTCTACAAGTGAGAAACATGAATGGCAAAAGTTTTGCTACTTTTACTTTCAGGGCTGTTGAGAGCTACGGTGGTGAGCAACACATTTGTGACAAAAATTACAAACGAGTCAAGACATGGCTCCCTGTGAATTGCTTGGAAAAGAGGCACGCATCTGATGCATTTTTCCTTAAAAACTAGTTGTTCGGTTCAGTTCTGCACACACACTTCTGTCACCATCTAATTTTTTGTTAGTGAATTTGGTCGTAGAATGTGTTCTCATGCCAGTAAAATTGTGCAAAGAACGGGAATTAGCACAATTTAGCAGCAGCGTGTATGCATCCGTACAAATGGATGAGATTTTTGCAGACAGTAAGTCACTTCTAAAACCTCAAGCAAAAATGATGCTTTAGTTTTGACACAAATCTTCCGAAAGCAGCTGAAAGCAAAGCCTTTTTAATATACACCATTTGATAGTGTGTGAAAAAACAGGCAGTAGGCACAAGCGTATTAGTAAGTTTTATCATTGTCCATTGCGCCATCATTAACTAGTATTGCAAGAATTTTTAACCCCCTCCCACAAGTGGGCTACAGGCAGATTATGCTGATGGCAAAGGTATTTTACACCAGCCATATACGCACACCTTAGTGTACATGCAAAAACCAAAGTAAGGTTGTCGTTTCACTCACAATGCTAGAAATGGCTGGTTTCAGTGGACTTGCTGAGAGCTGCAGAGAAGAACTGGAGTTCCTCAAAGAGTTGGCTGAAGTTGCATCCCTCCTTACAGGCACGAAGAAGAACTTCATCCTAAAACCTTTGGTGAGGTGCGGACAGTCTCTTTCTCTTTTCCTTAGACTGCCATAGGCACGGGCAACCCTCCCCGCCACGTGATCGGCACCAAACACCACTATTCTGAGCACAGTGGTCCCTACTGGCCCCTCCACATCGTCGCTACTCAGAATGGGTCTTCTCCTGTAGCAAACATATTGCAGCTGCGAGAGGGGGGGCACTGGGAAACCAACATCAGAGCCCCGTAGCCGCACCTGCTGTGGCAGAGAATTGGATCTCTTTGAGCGGACCACTACTAACTCTTTAGCCTCAGGGCTGCCCAGGCTCTTGGCTCGACAGAGAGAGTTGCTGCTGCGAGGCCTGAAGAGTCGTGAGAAGCGCTTGGAAAGTCGCGCAGTGGTTTTGGCCTTGGAAACTGACGCTGTGCTCAGACTCTCCTCCTCTGCGTCCTCACAGAAGTCACTATCTGTGCCCGAAGCTTGAGATGAGGATGAAAGCGTGGAGAGGGGAGAGTACTCTGAGGAAGCAACCGATAGTGTGGAGAACATGGAGTCTTTGGAGGCAGTGGAAAGGGAGGAGACAGTGGAGAAGGTTGAGGCCCGATAGTCAACGCAACCATTTGATACAAACCCCTCCTCCAAGTCATCATATTCATCATCTTCCACATCAGCATTGTCAACATCATCCTCCTCCATGCCCTCAGAAGTTTGAGATAAGGTCAATTCAGACTCTATGTCTAGAAGGTCGTTCAGAACATCTAGAAAAAAACAAGATGGGAAATCATGACTCAGAGGCTCATTATTAGCAGGAGGATTAACTTCCAACTCATGAAACCTGTTAATGATACTTTAAACTAAATCAAAGTGACTGGAAATCAATCTTCTAATGTTTAGAATTCCAAAAACAGAATTTGACCATGGCAGAAAAGGAAAAAAAGGAACTGGCTTGAATTCAGTGTCCTACCAAAATTATCCTTGTCCCAATGGAAGGTGTAGCACTTGGCTACTGGAAGGCTGAGTGTCTGAAGAACCCCTAGTGACACAAACACAACAAAGTTTTTCTCATTAATCACCAGCCACTCCAAATCCAACACACCGCTGTTTCCCAAGCCGAGAAATCATGCCATCAGCTTCATTGCTTCATGTTGGCCATCCATCTTGGTTAAGTTTCTAAGAGTCGGTGCCAGATAATATGTACTACTTCTGCCCAGACAAATAGTGTAATATGTCACCAAGCAACAACCATGAGACCCTATAGAATGTAGACCACAATTACAAACGGCCAAAAGTATGTGGGAGAGAGTTTGTCATAGCAGTTTCCATTCTTCTGGGAAACATGACTATAAGGATTTTATCCTATTCAATCAACAGAATATAAGATGAGGGTAATGGAGCGTGGTTTGCAGCCGAGGATCCAATTCATCTCACAGGTGGTCAGTGGGATTGGTCTTTGCACAAGAGAGTCAAGTTCTCTCCCAACATACTCTGTAAATATCTTCAATATGGACCTCGCTCTGTGAACAGTCAGGCCCTATTCTATGTTAAGACCCTATTAAATGTTTGTTGAGATGTTGGCTGAAATAGCCATACACTTTAAATAGGCGTCAAGATACTTTGGCCAGATAGCCAGGAATTATGAAAAGAAAAATACAAAGATTTGTCTAGTAGCAATTCAAAGCACATTTTTTTGTCTCTTTAGGGTTTGCGAGGTGGGATAGAAGTAGGAAGTGAGACTGTACCATCCGACATCGTGCCATTGGAGGCTGGTATGTGAAGTTTTTCTCGCAGTGCCTCCAGGCCACCCTCTACATGTTCTCGAGCTTTAGCTATATCCGTCATGGCCGCTGCAGACTCTAGAAGGTCACTCACTGAGGACAGGATCTGTACCAACTCATCATCACCAAGGCACTGAAAAGGAACCAACTTAGTCATATATCCTTTTATGTTGTTGCAATTCATTCAAAGTCTGCATTTGATGAATGTTTAACTTCAAATGAAGTTTCCCCTGAACTTCACCCAAGTAATCTCAAATAAATTTCACCTTTTGCAAGCAAAACCATAATAAGATTAAGCCCTTCATTACTCCCACTCAATCCATCCATTTCTCTTCCATTATCCACCCACCAACCCACATGTGAGTCATTTGGTCACACATCCCGTTATCAACCCCCTCCCCCCATTAGATCACGCACTTCCTGACTCCCACAAAGTAATACGCCCACACTTCAGAGTTCACACACACTCTCAGACTTAATCTGACGCACACATTCACTGTGTATCAACTCAAGTCTTTTGCAGCCCATTAATACGGGAAACATCTTGTCAGGTGTTGTGTACCTGTAGAGCACTGCTGATGGTCTGTAGTGGATATTTTGTTCCGAGCACCGCCTGGAAGCTGTGTTTAATGAGTGTAACGCTACTCTCCCTCGGTGAGACCTCCGCTCCACTGAGCTGCTCCGCCACAGACAGGAACTCAGCAGGTACCTCAGCGGGGTTCATCAACAACACCGTACTGCAACAGAGAAAACGGCAGAAAACATCACTGTAGTGAAGCAGAAACACTGAGAAAACACCTCAGTAGCGTCCACAGAGGAGCTCTATAATGTTTGTTTTTTTTTCGAGCATATTTGATTTGAGGATAACAACAACAATAATAATGTTTAAAGAACTTTTTTTTTTTCATTGAATAACACATTTTGTATTATATAAAGACACTGAGGCATGATCTTATTATGGGACAGTTGTTTATCCACGACAGATCGTAGAGAGGCCTGTGCTAAATTAAAATGGCCAGACATTATAAAAAAGTATTGCGGTAATTCAATGGTAACAGACTTTCAAATCAAATCCTGGAGGACCAGCGTTTGCTTACGATTTTGAGCGAGACACTCTTGCCATAGCTACACTACCATTCAAAAGTTCGGATATGTTTTCCTATGTTTTTGAACGAAGTCTCCTATACTCACCAATGCAGCATTTATTTGATCCAAAAGACAGTAAAACATAAAAATAGTGGCTAATGGAGAAGAAATAGACTGATTGTAAGTGGAAGTGACGAATGGGTAAAGCTCGTTATAACAGTTTTGCTTGCAAAAGGGGAAATATTCACTTTAAGTAAGATTACAGTAAAATATCCATTTTCTATTTTAATATAGAATATTTTCAGCAGCCATTACTGCGTGATCACGTGATCCTTCAGAAATCATTCAGTTCAGTAGTTAGTAACCTTAATTATCTACTTATAATAAATCTTACTGTTAGCTGGGCAATTCGTTGTGATATTGTGGCCAATGTCATAAAGACATGCTAAAACATTCTTATAATAAGACAATTAAATTCTGGATATCCAAGAACTGACACAGGAGGCAGGAGGTGAAGACTGCAACCACAAAGGGCTGAGCAATAACTGACACAACAGGATTTCCTCCTGCTTCTGTGGAAACACACTCACATGATCTTAGAACGCTGAGTGGAGATGGCAAGGCCTTGTTCCTCTCTTACCAGCCTGTGGTACGAAATTCCTGAGTCAAGCAAACACACACAAGAACACATCATTTCATCAGATGTTAACATTATATAACAAATCAAAATCTTAGTGAATGCACTGACGTTAAGTGTGTGTTTCAAGTCATCTTTAAGGTACTACTAGTGCTCTTAAAACAAACAAGTGAAGCACTTGTTGTGAAAATAATTGCAATGCTCCTTGAAGCCACTGAGGGGCAGTGTGTCACTGCACTTTTATTGATTAAAACAACGAATTAGCAGATTAGGACAAGGTTAACCAACTGGTCCTTATTAAGGCAGTTAGTTGCCTGATGGTGACTGATAAAAGTTTATCTTGTGTAAATTGATGCCAAAGTACTACCTGGAGCTCTAAGCTCTTGATGTAAGGTGGAGAGCAGGTTACGACACACACTGCAGTAGGGTTCAGGCCACGCTAGGAAGCTGTGAAACACTTCACAAGCTTCTGTCAGAATCTCTCCATTAGATGGACAAAGAGGCATCTGCAAAGAGAAAACAGACACATATGTAGATCCATTAACATCACCTTCTGGGTAGTTAGTTAGTTAGTTAGTTTAGTTTAACTTTATTGTCCGTTCAGATTTCCTTATCTTTGACACTGGCATACAAATACATTCTGATAACAACACTACATACACACACACATATATATATATATATATATATATATATATATATATATATTTATATTTATATACACACATATATATACATATATATATATATACATATATATATAAAATATTATACACACCCACCCAAACAGATGCCTCATAATAAAACATCAAGTAAAAACAAAAAACAGTGCAAATGATATTTTATATAGATGTTGTGTAACGTACAATACAATATATTTTATATATTGTAAACGAGATAAAGCCCAAACTAGACTACAAGCAATTTGATTAAACAAAGTGTCTGAGTGAAAATGCTGCTTCTTTTCATTTGATCTAATTTAATACTAAATATTGCACTATAAATCACATTATTGGCAAAAAAAAAAAAATGCACATGAATTTCATATTATTTGATCAGTGATGCAAAAATGAATAAATATTTATTCCACATTAAGGTTTCTCATTTATATCATTTTCTCTTGTTTATTTCAAGGTTTTTAATATGCATGTATTTTTAATATTACACGCAGACAAAAAATGAGTGTTGTGTCAGTATGTATATACTGAGAAGTCCATTTACAATATATGTTAATAGGCCCACCAAAAAGCAAATCTATATTCATACCCCTGTCGGGGACATAAGCTCAACTGAAACCCATTGAGGAAATGACAAAGAACACACAAACAAATTCTACAAAACAGAAGTGAAATTAGGAAAGTAATTCTTAGTTTCTGATTACAAGGCTTTGGTATATTTGTTCTAGAATGATCAACCCAGTGTCCATGACACTTTACCTGCAGGAGTGTGGACTCAAACATGAGAGCCAAGGGGGCCACAAGCTCGTAATGACACTCCCGTTGAACCTAAAACAGCAGACGAAGATATACAGCATTACTACCTTTACATACCACCTACAGACAAACTTACATTGTATTCTTGATCTAAAATAAATACATTTTGGCTGAATTGAATAGGTACACTATATATATAACTTTTGGCCCTCTAGCAGTTAAAAACAGAACTGCGCGCATTTTACGGAAGAACATCGTTTCGGTTGTGCTTCGGCTCTGCATGGCTGTGCGAATGAATATTAACTTTCGTAATAGACAATGCTTTACAATTAAGAGATATGTAATATCGCAATTTATCTGTTCAATACAACACCTTACCTGTTGAATAATAAAAACACCATCCCCTCGCTCTTACAACATTTGAAATCCCTCAGATCTCACCATCTCCAAATTCCCCGGAGGTCCGCGTCAACCTTTCTCACTTGTTGTGAAAACTAACCTATGCCACTCCCACACTATACACATGGCAAGGTAGCCGAGGATTCTTATCTGTCACAGCCGGCAGAGCCCACAAGGGGGCACAGAGACATACACTCAACACGGAGGACATAGATAGTACACAAAACGTGACAGAAAGTATCACGTCTATGCGGGTGTAGAATTCAGTGTTGTTAGCAGTGTGTCTATGTGCGTACTCACATCTCTGGCTTTTCTGAGAATTTGCTGCAGCAGAATGACAAAATTCTCTGGGTCTCTCTTTACCAGCTCTTCTAGACTCCAGCGGTTCATACACCAACCAGCTGAACAAACACACAAACACGCATAAATATACACACATAAGAACCCCAATAGCGAAACTGGCACAAATGTGTGTGACTTTCACTTCAGATGAAGATGATATTAATAAACAAGTCCTCCATATACATGCAATTACTGCTCCACCCCAAGATCACCAAATGTGTCAAGCACACATTAAGGACAAGGGTCAATCAGAACACACACATCAGACAGGAAAGGACTGGTTAAGTACACAATAGACTGAATATTACCCTGAAATCTCCACCGTTTAGAGTCAACGGGCTCCCTGCACTAAACAGTGATGTGTATTTCTGGTTAGATTTCTGAGAAAAACATACTCACTGCGGTGTGCAAATTGAGAGCAGCAGCATTAACAGATCATACTGGTTTAGTGACAGAACTGTGTGTAACCTCAAAACTGTACATATTTAGAACATGAACGTGGCTGAGTACATGAAGCTTTCCTTAAGATCTGCAGTTGTTGACACCAATTCTTTACTACGGTACTTCACTTCTACTACTTTCCTCGACAAAATACATTTCAGCTTCCTGCCCAACTAAAGGTGTCAAATAATACGTTTCCTTCAGAACAGTCTATGAGAATAACATCTTTACTTTGAATCCATCAACAGTTTCACACTATGCAGAATGTTTTACACAAACAACATTATCACAGCTATGTATCATGCCATTTATTATTGCTTTTATAGTGAAAAAATAGTTTTTTTGTTGCCAATTAAATGCTACAATCAGGTGCGAGTGGGCTGATGTAGACACATGCGCACTCAGTTTGCATTTACACCCGTCCAGTTACAGAATTATACGGGTCAATGACATATAAGAGTGTTTGCGATTAAGGAAATACCAAATTCTTGTGTATGTACTTGTATGTATGCTGGTTTCATAAGGTTTCAAAAACATCTAAACCACCTTTTGGTCCTAGTTTTATTTGAATGAATTTAAAAAAATGACATATGTTTTAACCGTCAAGTAAAAGTTAATAACATATTTGCTTTGCCTTATTATAAAAGAGTCAATTCATATGGTATTTTAAAAAGACTTATTGACCTTACTGACCCATGCATGATCATCTGCATGAGTCCTCTTTCTATAATATTATTTCCTGTTTAGTTTTATTGGCTGCATCACGTGACTTGTTGGTTGCACCACTGATATGATGGAGAAAATATAAATAAGCAATGAAGCAGTTATTATTTTCTATGTATATTTTATAAAAACAAAAAAAGGTTTTCATTTCAAAAATTCCATTATTTTTATGAGCCTATTTTTTGTACTGTATGCTCCCTGAAAAAAATATTCAGGTGAAGGATAATTAGGTGAAGACAAAAATGATTGTCATGTCACTGAATTATTTGCATGAAGCCAATTTATAATTAGCTAACAGACCACCCCAAACGCCAAATCCTGTTTATATCCCTGTAACCAGAATTAGGAAAACGAGAACACGCTCATAAATTCTACAAAACAGAAGTAAAAAAAAAAAAATAAAAATTGAAAACAGTGATGTCAACCAAAAGCAACCTATCAGCAGCAGAGAGTAAGTGGGGTGGCCTTACCGCTCCAGGATTGTGCCAGGCTTTCTGAAGACCGGAGTCCATCCAGGCATCTCTCCAGAGCGTGCTGGATCCGGTCCTCTGTGCACGAGGTGTGCTGCATCTTGACTGTTACTATAAAGAAACAATAAGTAAAGTCAGATAAAGGAAGCTCTACCTGTTTTTGAAATAGAGAAACAAAAGGCCACAGTACATGTGACCTCCTTCATCTGATATGCAAATACAATACGAAGAAAATATTGCATAATACAGCTGAGCAGCTTCCTTATATTTAAATGGAAGAATTTTGATCAGATCAGTCAAAGAAAAACGTTATGCTTTTATGCTAGGGATTTCAATCGGCCGCTGTATCGAATAACACAGCTTGTGTAACCTGAAAGATGTAGCAGCATGTGTCATAAAATGTCTTTCATTCCAGATAATGATAACGCACGAACACCCGCTTGTGTCTTTTGTCAGGGAAGTAAACACATGGACTTTGCATGTCTGTAAATGATATTGAGGTTTAGGAAAATGTTCTACCCGGTGTAAGAGAATTTCAAGGGAACTATCATGTTTAGGGATTATTACGGGGATTGCACACGAGTGCCTGCTGTTTGTTTTTCTTCCTGATAACATTTAAAGTTACTGACATTTACTGTCAGAAGTATGGCACCTGCCATCAAAATAAACAACACTATGTAGCATGTTGTCTGGGAACAAACATAGCTAAGTTAAGACTGTTTCTTAAGAACTATTCTGACCAACTATTGCAATTAGTTAGGGATGCTACTTTTCAGATTAGACCGATCTACCTTTTTTTGTTTTCGTACCGCCTTAAATTATGAACAGTCTTGAAGAAAACCAGTCACAGGATGATAAACAATGCTGAGTTCAAGAATAACAGAAAATCTTAGAAATACATAGGCTAGATCATGCACATATTAGGTGAGTTGTGAACTCCAAATAGTCTTTTATGAGAGAAAAACTTCTCCAATAGAGCCAAATAAAGGAGTAGAGTGATCACAAAATATTTCTCTTCCACCAGACTAATTTCCCTAAATGCAAAGAGGAGCATATTCTGGATTAGTTTTTTTCCTCCCAGTGAGTCACTGGCCAATGAAAGTTTGAAGTGCGCAATAACTTGACTGGTTCAGCTAAATGTTTAAACTTTAGCTGACATTAGCAGTTTTTAAAGACAGACATAGATGGAATCATTACAAATATTTTGCAACTTTTAGGGGCTGTCTCACACATAACGCGTTTTGGCATTCAGCTAGTCCAATGCCTTTCTATGTAAACTTGCTCTAGCTACACAAATGTATTGCGCTCCCGTGAAAAAACGAGCGCTTAAGTTAAACGATTTAAAACCAAAACTTTTATTTTATTCTACTTGCCATATTCTCCCGTTTTTAAACTTAAAAACACGTTGTGTGTGGACCTCTTAGAGGTTTGTAGTCTAATGCATTGCCTATGATTCGGATCATTTTAGTTAGTTCGTTTGTTTGTTGAACAAATTAAGATTATATCCGTACACAAACCTCAGTGTAATTTTTACTTCAGGGTAAACTTCCCCAATGTCAAAACAAAAATCCCCCAAAGCATGAAGCAAACATTCAAAGAGATATTAACTCTGAGTCATTAAACTCGAAGGCCAAACCACCAATATTACAGATGATAAACTTGTCTAACGCATACACAGAACTCATCACTCACCGAACATCATTCACTCTGCAGTAACACTGAATGAGGCCCACTGGGCGTCATGCGTCATAAAGTGGATTAGCATAAACTGAGATGTGTTCGATACAAACTATTTTACAAGGGAATATATACGTCTAAAATAAATAACATTATAGAACGAACAGCAAAAAGGAGATTATTTTTAAAAATGCAATTTATCTGTTTGAATGATGGATAATATGTTTTATGTTGATGATTTGAATGAAAACTTCTAGGCAATATTTAAAACATTTAGTGGGCATTTATATATATATATATATATATATATATATATATATATATATATATATATATATAAAGCAGAACAGTGATGAAAATAGATTAATCTGATGTCAGGGGCTTTTTCTGATCTAATAAAACAGACAGGATGTAGATGTTGTGTTTGTCCACAATATGCTCTTTTGTAATTATAAGTATATATATATAAATTTTGTAGCCACTGAGGGGAATTTGCTGGTGTTAACTCTTGAAATCAAGAGTTAATACAAAACCCACACGTTGGTTTGTCAGTCATTAAGAAACTTAAGAAAATTTGGGATGAAAAATGAAACCTAAAGCAGCTATAGTAACTGGTCTCTGACTTAAGGTGACTTAAGGTTATCCTCAAACATATTGTTAATGTTACAAGTCACTTGTTTTCAAACACAATTGGCAACAGCCTGTTATAGCCTGACTTTATGGAGCTGTAATATAGCCTTACCAGATTGACTAGAAGGAACTAATTCGTCTCTGAACTTATGATTGTCATTTCCATTCTAACGGTGAACAAAAAAGCTGGATTGTGCTGGAAGATGACCCAAACTTTGTTTGTATTTGATTGATATTTCATTGACTAGTTTAACAGAAAGTGGCACCTTTATCAACAAGTGCCAAGGTCAATATAAATTAGAATCCCAAAATGAAATGTGTATTTTTCTTCCTTAAAATTGTTGTAAATCATTTATATTTCTACACAGAAACATATAGTGCTGTTAATGTATGATAGAAATTGAATTTCCTCATCAAATTTGTAAATTCAATGTTAAACCCCATTAAACCATCCTTGCTCTCACACACTGAAATCTTGGATTCAAATCTGGTCCCAAAAAAAAGGTAAGAAAAAAAAAAGCTCTTAATCTTGTTACACATTCACCTCAGCCTTTACTTAGACTCGACTAAAATGGACTAGATGGTATTAAATGATGGGACTGCAAAAACATTTTTAAGCTTTTTAGCATTTTAATTCAGATTATATTGGTTATATTAATTATGATTAGTTATATTATTTTAATATATTAATAATAATATATATTTCTGAGTCATCCTGCAGCCCCTTTTTTAGATTGCCGAGTGCTCTGTTGAGAAGCACAGTTCTAGATCATTTTTACATCATTGGTCTGATTAGTGGCATAATATAGGATCAAGCTGATGCAAAACAAATAACCAGCAGCCGTCAGTCAGTCAAAGGCCTGCAGCTCTTTGTTCATTTTGCAACCTCTGAAAATGTGGAAGTGACCTTGTTGACACGTAAAAGGATGTGTTCACATCCTCTTATATGAGAGGATGATTTCATCTGGGCAACAAAACACAATCCCAGCAAACTTCCTATGTGAAGCAAAGAAGCATTTGAAGTGCACAGAATATGAACAGAATGAGTGAAATGCAATCAGGGCATTTACTTGAAGTATATCCTTATCCTGAGTCAGCAATGGTGTATTCAAAATTTGGATGCCACTTTTTTCATTGCACAGCCAACAGCATTAATTGAGTGAACAAAACAACACAATGCAATTCCATATACAGCACAACTTTTTGAGCCTTTTAGACAGATGAGATTTCTGAGACGGGGACAGTGTGAACACTGGACACCAATTTCAAGATCCAACTTCAGCTGTAAAACGTCCGATCCCGACAGCATGTCTGGTGAGATGCTCTCTTCATCTCAGCTGATTCACATTCCCACTGTGACCCAGCATGAAGGTTCATCTCAGCTCCTTCTCCTGATCATATTTCCAACAGCCCTGTACAGGAAGGCTGCTCCCGAGCTTTGCCAAGGAAACAGGTGTTGCTCCATTGTTGTGGTGCGATCGGCCGCTGTGATAGACTCCCACACCGCGAGGGGGTCGACGCTCATTGTGTGGAGTCTCTGATTGATGGGGACCAATATCCCCCATGCGCCTTCTCCTGTGAGCCCAGAGTCCTCTCATCCATGTCCCACCTTCCCACAACAATAAGGCCAAACTCCCCCTGCCGTGATCATTTTAGGAAATAACAGCAGTCGAACAATGGTGACAACATTCAACGGTAAGTGCTTCCTTTTTATATGCTGCTGCCGACACAGTGGGCCAGTTAAGGAGATACAGTAGGATGCAGCGGATCTATCATAAAGCAATATTTACCAGAACCAGGATGCTGATTTTCTCCTGTCTAGGCGGAAATGAGGAACTCTATTCTTTCCTTTTTAGCCTCTATTGATACCTGTGGGAACTTTACACTTACCTCAGTTTGATAGTATGTTATATTGAAGATTAGTGTGTTGTATAAAACAAGGAAACAAGCAAATTTGTCATGCAAAAAAAAAAAAAAAAAAAGGATAGCTTGGATAGATGCATGTACGGATAGCATTAGTTTGGGGATTTGTTTTTAATGGCCCTACAAGTTTGATGAAATCATCAAAATATGAGTATATAAGTTATATATATATTGTTATATTGTTTAGTGTTTTGTTCTTTCCTCAAATACATATACAGCAATGAAGAGAGGAGTGCATTTGTCAACAATGTCCGACAGCGTTGTTGAAAAAAAAACATACCCCAGTATTTATCTGACAAAATTTGGCAAAAAAAGGGGTAAATTACATCAGCAGGTTTTGTTTTTCTATGAAAAAATTCAGGACAAAAAAACAAAACAAAACAAAAAGCGCACTGGGGAAAAAAATCATACACTGACTACAACATAATCAGTTATTAATATTTTGTTGGTTTTCTCTTGTTCTTGCAAGTGTTCATACTTTCTTTTTATGACAGCCTGGCTAAAAAAAAGTATGAAAAAAGTATGTTTGCACAATCTGGCATGTTTCATTGTATTATCAAAATAAAACAATTGACTCCAAGCACAACTGCAAGAACAATATACTTCCAAAATCAAAAAACAAAAACAGCCCAGCCTCAAGGAAAAGTATGGACATCCCCATATTGTGAAATTTACAAGTGCCCGTGGAGTCTATTGCGAATCTACGGACTATTATTGCTCTGAATCCGGTTTGCTTGAACCACAGTGTATCAATCCGGTTGTTATGATTCAATCATTACAGTGTTGAATATAAATATATAATAAATCTTAAATAAAGCACTTTCTATATTTGGAAAGCTTCACATTTTGTCCATGACAGAGGTACAAACAGTGAGGAATATGAAATTGATAGAAATGATATGAACCCTGCTGTCATACAAACAGGAAGAGGTTTAACACAAAACAACTTTAGTTTGTCTTTCATGTGAGACATAACCAACCCCTATGTCTGATTGCAAAGGAGTTACTTTCACTTCAAATTATGACTCAAATGTAACGAATTCTGAACATAAAGGAGTTTGCTGACAAAAACGTGCTATGGCAGCCATATACTCAGACACAAGTACAATGTAAAAGTTGCATGTATCTAATCACTGTGCCTGAAAATGGCTTTTGAACTAATACATTACACCATAAATTCCCTTCCGTCAGAGCACAGACCTGTTTTTGTCCAGTGACATTTTATGGGCTGACCACAGTGTTCAAAAGCAATGGTAAACATACTGATGATCGTCACCACTGAAACCTTCATCCAGTTTCATTTCCACAGTCTCTAGTTGCACAATCTTTGGTCTTCCAGTGGACTTTATAGGTTAAAGGGATAGTTCACCTAAAATTCTGTCATCATTTACTCACCCTCAAGTTGTTCCAAACTGGTATGAATTTCTGTCTTCTGCTGAACACAAAACAACATATTTTGAAAAAGATCGGTTGGACCCCACTGATTTCCATAGTCTTTTGTCACCTAAGATATGGAAGTCAATGGTGCCCATCAACTGTTTGGCTATCCATGTTCTTCAAAATATCTTCTATTGTGTTCTGCAGAAGACAGAAATTTGTACAGTTTTGGAACAACTTGAGGGTGAGTGAATGATGACAGGAGTGAACTATCCCTTTAAAAATATCCTTCGGTACGTATTATTAGAGTTTCTGTCAGATGCTGTTAACGCATGAAAAGGAGAAGTATCACAACATTTTAAAGCTGTTCTATCACATTTGCCCCTGTAGTCAATCAAAACACTAAAGGCCCGTTCTTGCAGAGTGACTATGCACTCATTTTTTTCAGAGTGGTATGGTAATAATGAAAATAAATATATCATTTGAATATTATAGACAGTATTAAACAGAAAACTAATTTGCAAGTAAAATGATTTCCTAAGTAAAGTAAATATAGATCTTGTTTTCAGCTGCACATATTATAAATGTAAGATCCTTGAACTTAGAGGCTTATATGCAATCATTATTTGGAAATGTGTACGTTACGTCACATGAATGCATCAAATATTATGAATTCATCAGTGCATCAGTCTCTAACAGAATCCAAAGTACATGCATCTACAGAGCTGGAACACCAGCTGTTTTGACTATATTTTACAACCAAACACTATATGACGTAGAATCCGCAGATTTCATAATGTGTATATATGTATATATTCAATATCTATCTATCTATATATATATATATATATATATATATATATATATATATATATATATTCAAATGTACCCCCCCTCCCATTATCTTAATGATTCGTCTATGAGAACTAGAACGACTGCTGTAAGTCTGCTACTTGAACATGATAAGATCTCAGACTTAGCTGCTGTTTTTACATCTGACCGTTCGCAACAGAGGAAGACAGAAAGAAGCTATTTCTTTCCCCACGTGTTGCTGTAGCATGTCTTTCAGACATCTTTTAAAATAATGCTTTAAGCAGTAATATTCTGCCTCTTTGAGTAATAGAATCATGTCCAATAACATAACAGGACAGCAATGCAGTCATGTTTTATAGGACTGCTTATTATGTTGCATACAGGTCGATGAGTATCATTCAACAAAACAGCTGTCCTGCATGCCTCACTGCACAGAATCAGTGAATAGTAAAGTTTCCGTCTGTCATCCTCAACTACGGGTGTCCCGTCTTGAAACTCATTTAAAGGGTCTTGGATCATTGGGGGTCTTCACTTGAGAACATTTTAGCTGGAACGAGTAAAAAGTGTTTCCCTTCTGATGCTGGCTAAAGTAAATCATGAGCAAGCTTGAAATCACCTGCTCGTTATGGCCACTGACTTGAACTTATCCTGAGTTTTATTCTTTTCCCAGGCTAATGATCTCAGATTCATGCTCAACGATCATGATACGAGAATGCTCCGCGGAAATCTTACCTGGAGTTGTTAGCCTCTTCCCATGATTTCTTTGCCTCTTATCTGTGATCGGGGTGAGATGGAACCGGTGTCTTCAGAGCCTAATCCAGCACTTAAGATGAAAAGAGATGGAAATGTGACCACATCCTTCAGCATTAGCCTACATAGACGCTGAAACAATGGCAGCAACAACAGGAGCAGTCTTCGGCACGTCTACAGTGCTTTACTGCCACTAAACAGGAACTCAGAGAGAGAAGGTGCAGATGAACTCAAAGAGGAAGACATGGGCTACATGTGTTTATGAGTGGGAGGAGGTTTAACTTACACACACAGTTTTGTTAATGCCATGGATGGCATAACTGGTAAGCTGATCTTAGATATTACAGGTTTTTTAAAATACTGAACAATAATTTCACTGGCATGTAGATATGTTTCAAATGTTCTCAAATGTACAGTAAGAATAGGCCTACCCACATGATCGAAATCAAAATACATATTTTTAATTAAACTTAATATGTGTAACTTATGTTCCTCTTAATTATTTCGTTTTATTTTCTGAATAACATTATTTGAATAAAAAAAAGGCATTGTGTAGTTTTTACCGACTTTTCTCTTAAGTCTAACTGCCGACTCAGCCTCTATAGTCAGAGTAAGATCAAATCTTAACTTCCCCCGAGGGCAAAATTTGCATTTTGTACGGTAAGAACGTCTCTGTCTGTCTGTCACTCTCTGTCTCTTCCCTTCTCAAAAATCACACACACACACACACACACACACACACACATTGTCAGATGAATTGTAATATAGGCATCACAATGAGTGGAACTCATTGAATATTTTGTGGCTGTTCTAAAAAAGGAACATATCTAATGAGCCTTCCAATAAAGAGGGATCGAGACAGGAAGCTCAGAAATTCTAGAAATTCCACGTTAGAACATGCAATGGTAGATCCACAATAGCAAAAGATATGACAGTTGTTTAACAGGCGATTGGTTTGGATGAGCTTGGTTTAGTGGAAATGAAATACTGCCATCTAGTGGTCCAACCGCTCTAGCAAACCAATAAACAGAAAGCAGTGTTTGAAGATTCCAGTGGATTGGTGTTGTATGAACAACGTTGATGAAAAAATAAAACATTTACCAAACCATAATAAAACATTATGTTGCATATGCTTGAAACTCCTCAAATGGAAGATCCAAATATCTTTACAGTTTAGGGGGCAGTCGTTGCCTAATGGTTAGGGTCAGACTGGGAACCCAAAGGTTGCAGATTCGATTCTCAATAATGGAGGTACAGAAAAAATGGCTTCGTAATGTTCACTACCCATAATTCCTAATGTGTGTTCACTAACTTAAGAGTATAGGTTACCACACTTGGCCTTCACATAGTACGGGAAAGATCTGTTGTCTATTCATTTGTAATAAATCACCGAAGGCCAATTTGTAGAAATGACATAAGGGAATGTTTAAGTCAGCTGTTAAATATTAGAAAACTCTGATTATATGATCTCTGGTTTTATTTACATTCACTTCGATTTTCAGACTTAAATTGAAACGTATTTTGATATGACACGCGGTCTTTCAACAGCATGGTCTGCGTTTCCCAAAAGCATAGTAAACCTGAATAGATGATAGGACCATTGCACGGCACCAAGTTCAGCTCACGAAGTTTTTGAGAAACGCAGCCCTGTCCAGTTGGTAGCTCGAACTCGAACCATCCAAATTCAGGCGAAGCTTGACTGACGGCGCTAATAAAGATAACCCGTGAATTTGAATGACCGTTTGATTTCATTTATCATAGCCTATGGTACACTGAACATTGTTATTCCTGAAATGTTCGTAGGCGCTAGTTGGAATTTAGCCTGCGCCTTTGTTACAGCTGAGAGAACTTTTATCGAAAATAATCCATTCTTTATACTCCACTCATGGTGAGAATTAAAGAAAGTGGCTCGGAGGGATCTATGATTCCCTATGAAAAGAGTAGGGCCTATACTACATAGTCTACTAGCAGTTTTAATACGTTTCAACAAGTCTGTTTAATGTCATTACAATCCCCACTCCAAAATTAAGGGGGGGGGGGGGGGGGGGGGGGAATATTGTATTCTTGCACATCCTATTTCGAGAGAATAATAATGTTCTGGAGCCTAAATAGCCTATGCCTATATATATATATATATATATATATGTATATATTAAATAAGTAATAACAAAGTAAGCACGCAAGCTAAAGCTTTCTCCTGTTGAGGTTACCATAGCAACGGTGGATCGCCAGTGTGCTTTTCATTGGATGAGTATCCATTCAGGATGAGTACGCCTATCAGTTACATTGACAAATATTAGTGTTGTTTCATTTCTTTTCTCGGCTTCTTTTAAAAAATATATCAAATTTGCATATAGGGTGAATTCACGTTGATTGGGACACTTTATCCAATTCATCTCAATGGCAAAAATGGTCCCAATCACGCTGAATTCACCCATGTAAATATAAAAGTCTATTGCGACAGTATTTTTAAAACACTGGATATAGTAGCCTAAATGTCATTAAAAAAATGAACTCACAATTATTATTAATATACAGATTAACAAATACAGTAGGACTAAATGCAAGAAATATATATTTGGTGTATGGGTTTGGGTCTGTAGTAATTTATTTAATAAAAGCAATATTTTATGGCTATTTCATGGTAGGCTGTCTTTACAGGTAATTGTGTATTGAGTGAGAAAGGAATTCATCAATTCCACACCTGACCTAATTCAGGAGTTCACACTTACAAATATTCACCACCACCACCAACAAAACAAATGAATTTATATAATAAATTCATTCATTAATAAAACAAAATTTAATTTAAAATGACCAAGGCACAGATGTTTTATACATGTATGTTTTGAGCGAGTCTCGCTGAAATAAGCATTATTGTTGTAGCCTACTCAACTATCAAAAAATAGCATTATGTTTATTTTTCTCTCTGAACTTTTTAAATAAATGAAATGTACGCGACAATTATAGGGGAAAGGGATTAAATGTGTATTAACAAAATGTGCCAACAAAATTAACTTCTATTCTGTTCTATTCTATTCCTCGTCTACTCTTGTTTTATTGATAATCTACCAGTGGATGTCGTTGTTCTCTCGAGTGTCACTGGAGATGAATGAACTCAAAGCTCTGCGTAAAAGACGCGTCCGACTCTTTCTCCATAGAGCAGATACTGAGAGAGAGAGAGAGAGAGAGAGAGAGAGCGGGACAACGTAAGTGTCTCCTATCTCACTAGAGCTCAAACTAACGGGATCTTCTTATATCCTCTGCATGCGCAGAGATTCAAGAGCCAGACAAGCGAAAGCGCGTGTCCACGACTCAAGGAAAAAGAGAGCCAGTACGATCTTAGATTGCTTTGTGACTTTTCTGCCTTTGCTGAACCGTTTGACGGAGGTACAGTGACCTGTGTGGGGATTTCTTCAGCGAATTTCCTAAATTGCGAAAGTGTAGGCTAAATATTATCGGATCTTTCGCAGTGGTTTAAATCAGGTCTCCAGGAGTTTGCCCATGTGTGTTGGAGTCAGATTCACGTTAGTTTGATATTTGGCACCGCTCTGGTCGTGGTGTCATAGCGGCTGTGGATTGATCTCGCTCAGACTGTCAACTGATTTTCCCCTGTTACATCTGCAAAGAGTGAACGCATCTTCTCATTAGAGCGCGGCTGCGTTTCAGCTCAGGAGAGACTGAGGAAGGCGCGTGATGATGTTGAGGGTCTCGGATGCTTTGGTCACTTTGGTGACTCTTTACTGTGTGGCCAACGGGACTGTCGGCGGATACGGCATGAGCATGTTCGCCGCTCAGACCTCCCCACCCGATCCGTGTTACGACGAGAACGGTCACCCCAGAAGATGCATCCCCGATTTCGTGAACGCGGCGTTCGGAAAGGAAGTGCGCGCGTCCAGCACCTGCGGAAAAACACCGAGTCGCTACTGTGTGGTGACCGAGAAAGGGGATGAAAAACACAGAAACTGCCACACGTGCGACGCGTCAGACCCAAAGAAATATCACCCACCTGCTTACTTAACCGACCTGAACAATCCTCATAATCTCACCTGCTGGCAGTCGGACAATTACATCCAGTATCCTCAAAATGTCACTTTAACATTATCCCTGGGCAAGAAATTCGAAGTGACCTACGTGAGTTTGCAGTTCTGCTCACCCCGACCAGAGTCTATGGCTATCTTTAAATCAATGGACTACGGCAAGTCCTGGGTGCCTTTCCAGTATTACTCGACCCAGTGTAGAAAGATGTACAACAAGCCCAGCAAAGCCACGATCACTAAGCAAAACGAGCAAGAGGCCATCTGCACAGATTCTCACACCGACATGCACCCGCTCTCTGGCGGCTTGATCGCGTTCAGCACGCTGGACGGACGACCCTCCGCGCATGACTTTGACAATTCACCCGTACTTCAGGACTGGGTGACTGCCACTGACATTAAGGTGACTTTCAGCCGACTGCACACTTTCGGAGACGAAAATGAGGATGACTCGGAGCTGGCCAGAGATTCCTATTTTTACGCCGTGTCAGACCTGCAGGTCGGAGGCAGATGTAAGTGTAACGGACACGCGTCACGGTGCGTCAAAGACCGGGATGGAAACCTAGTGTGCGAGTGCAAGCACAATACAGCTGGACCAGAGTGTGACAGATGCAAACCGTTTCACTATGACCGACCCTGGCAGCGCGCAACCGCCAGAGAAGCCAACGAATGTGTCGGTAGGTCCAACTTTTTATTTCTGTGTCATCTCTGGCTATCGTTGATCTTTCGTCGCACGCACAATTTGTTTGAGATAAGTTCGAAACCAGCCATGCCTGCCAAGTGAAAAGTGCGAGTGTTTTCTTTTTAAATGCATGCATTTCGCATCTAGTGAAGGGAACGTTCTGGACCAGTACAGGATAACACTATATAGGCGACAGATTTATGGAGAAAGCGCGATGATTTGGAGGAAGATAAAAAAAAAATTTTTATAGACTTGAAATAATGGTAAATAAGGTCAGTCCTGAATTAAACGAATAGAAATGATTACAGTCTCAGGATCTTATCGCCGATTTTTATCCATCTCGGCGTCAAACAGCTTGAGGTTCCTATACATGTAGGAAATAGAATGAATATTTGAATAATGGAAATTTAATGATCGTTCAACTTTATTTTAATGTCGGCTTTAGCAGTCGATTTTATGTAATATTATATACACTAAAATAAAACATATGGGAGTTTTAGAAACTAAAGTTTATGTTTCCTTTACGTCTCATTAGGTCAAAAATGTGTTAAATATATATATTTTTTTTAAAAGAACAAAAGAAGCCAAGTTAAGATGCTTATTTTGTAAGTATTGGTCCAAACGAGATATTTCAATACAGTTTAAATAAAAAACAATGTTTAAATAATATTCATAGTGAGTATTATTAGTTTAAGAGAAACTATATATCCTGCATCAATACGCATAATGAAAAAAAAAAAAAATCAATTTGAAAGAAAAGTGAACAGGTGTCTTTAGAGACTGAAGCGAGAAAACAAATCGGCTAAAGAGCAATGTGATAAAAGTCTGCCAACGAGCGGCCTCGTGTTGTGGCCCGTGCACTCGCTTTTATTACTCTCATTCAAATTAATTTTCAGACGTATCCAATAAGGAATATTAGGCCTCCATTATTTATTAGCCTAAATAAAATTGTTTTATTTCAAGTTACATCACAAACAAAATATAGATAAAAGAAACAAACTATCGAATTAAGTTATATCAGCAGCGCCACAAAAGAGTACCTCAAAGATATATAGATATATCAATACCAAAATCTTAAAATGATAGTACCTAAATGGTACGTATTAGAACTTTCTTAAAGGGTATACCATTTTTTCATGAGAGTGTTGTTATTGATATTATATTAAGCATTTGTAAAAATAGGCTATATTTTGTATGCATAGATATTTGTGATACACATTATCACTGATAAACTAGCTGGGGGAACGTGAATATTTAGCCTCATGCTTATGCCAAAAATAAAGAATTGAAAGCATAACACTTAATTTGATGAATGAAGAACATAATTTATAACTTAAATTAAAAGTCATAATTTGCCCTGAATTGTCTGGCCACTCTTAAACCGGCAGACATCGATCTGAAGCACATTTAAAGCAGTCTCTTCATCAGCAGTCTGAAAGGTAAAATACCTGGGTTATTAAACGTGCTCATGGGTCCAGCAGATGCATATAATACCTGCAGATTAAAACATCCCTTAAAATAAAATAGGATTAATACTGACAATGCCCTTTTTGCATTTCTGTGATTTCACTTTGCCTACACTGAAAAATAGAATATCTGAAAATAAAAGCTGTGCCTCTTTGGATAGAACTGTCTGCATCTTAAAACATGGTGAAGAATTATAAAATTTTAATACATTATATATCTATTTAATAAGTCTATATCTTTAGTAGATGTAGCATTCATTGCTGATTTGCTGTCAATGTGAAAACTTAAGCAGTCTGTATGGAATATCATTTGAACATGCAAATAATAATGTCTGGTCCTGCATTAACAAATCTGAATCATCATCATGAAAAGAGCCTGATAATCATCATATTTCATCGATCACGCATTTCTGAAGCAAATTTTGCACCTGCCCAGTTTTCCATGTCTGTTTTGGCTCATCATAGAGGAGGAGAGCTTGTTCTTATTCCTAAATATATATTCTTGAATATATCATGTTCTTATTTTCCTTTCTTTTCTCTAATAGCGGCACTAGAAATGTAAACAAACCAGTTTAGACGTCGTCACTGTCGCACAGGAGAAATGAATCGCTCCCCTGTATCCTTGACACTTTATTTTTACCGGGGCTGCATGTGTGAGTCTTGTGTGGGGCACAAAAGATCGTCACTCACAGCATCCATCTTGCTGTCAGCGAGCCGACGCTTTTGCCGAACATTCCTCGGCTGTGTTTTTCCTGAGCTCAGTGCCATCAGATCCAGTGCCGAAATGAAAAGAAAGTGCAAGAGAATGAAAAGGAGCGAAGAAGTGAAAAGAGAGGAGGAAAGGGGTGGGCGACGTTAAAGCAAACAGAGCTTAAACAGGAGAAGAAAGAGCCGTGTGACACCTCTGAGCGAGGGCAGAGCCCAAGGGAAAAGCCTTGTGTGTGTGTGAGGGCAAAATGCAATCAAACACCTATAGAAACACTACGGCAACCTCTCATTCATAACCCAAGCCTAAATATGGAAATGTATGTTGTAAATGATCTGACTGAGGGTTCGGTCCTCTTTCATCACTACGGTATGTCGGAGAAACATTTCGGCATTCTGGCAAGTGTTTTCCGCGTAACTGTCTTTGTTGGTCCTAAAGATGTTTTGGATCGAACTCTTTCTGAAAGGAAAATTCACTGAGGAGCTCAAGTTGAACCGTGATGCCATGAATTATTCTAAATATCATAAGAATATAGATATTTGATCGAATGATTATGAATGGTTTTAAAGTGAGTGAAACAGGGGAATAGAAATAGTGTTGAGAGAGAGTGTTTAATAGTTAGCGATCAATAGCTAGGGCTGCAGAGAGACCTAAACTGCACTTAACTGATTGGATCCACCAGTGGAAAAGGAACTGTATAAACCCCTGAGTGCCCTGTTAATGTGGCCTTAGGGTATTGATCAGCTAATGCCATTGAGAAGCACAATTTTTTAATGCATTGAGCCTTGAGTCAGTCAGCCAAAGCCTGTCAAGAATACGAAATAAGAAGGCCACCTCTATGAAATAGGAATGTCAATCCATACTTGGGGGAAAATCATACAAATCGTTATTATATTACAATCAAATCAAATCATATTTATTTGTATAGTCTTTATACATATTGTTTCAAATCAGCTTCACAGTAAACTTGCAGTGGTTATGTTGTAAAATTAATCAATTATGAAAAGTGATATATCTACCGATGACAAATGTCATTATTCCGCTCAGTTTAGTTCAGTGTTGATTCTATTCAGTTTCAATTAAAAATGAATCAATTCTGAAACAAATTCAATTCAAGTTATGAAGCATTTGCTGCATTCTTGGTTTATGTGCACTTTAAAACGACTTATAGCAAGCATACATTTAGAAGAGGATTTTCTTTCAAGCTTCACTCCTTGGAGTAGACCCGATTAGGCAGAAAAAAAGGTCTTAGTAAAGAGAAGGAAATGTTTAAGAGGAATGTATTCTTGATGACAGAGACTGTGGTTTTAGATGAATCAGGGATGTTTCTCTGTCCTCTGTTGTTGGGAGTAAAGTAAAGCTTATCGCCGTCAGAATCCAAATCGTTTCTCTTGTATTTGCCGCATTTACTTATTTCTCTGTCACAAAGTTAAGTTTAACTTTCTAGCATCTCTCCTACATGCCAAACCACAACATGACTGTGCCAGTTTGAACAGAGTGTCTTGCATAGTTACTGCATGATCTCCTTGAACATTAACTACACACTTGGAAGTGTTTTAAAGCTCTCTCGGGCCTGATCCTGAAATACTTGACTGGCAGTGCAGGTTGATATGCTCAAGGCATGAATTAGACCCACCAGGCTAATCTCCAAGGACATTTTATTGACGTTCTAGAGGAAATAAAGTACTGTCTATTTGGTCTTCTGAAATGTAAAGGAATAGTTCAAAAATTTGAATTCTGTCATCATTTACCCACCCTCATGTTGTTTTTGAACTCATATGATTTCGATTCTTCTGTGGAACACAAAAGAGATATTTGAAGAATGAAGAAGTCAGTGGGGTCCAAAAGTTCCAAAATGGACATAAAGGTAGCATAAAAGTAATCCTCATAACTCCAGTGGTCTAATATACTCTGCATGTTGAAAAGACCAAACTTCAAAGGGTTAGTTCATGCAAAAATTCTGAAATTCTGTCATCATTTACTCACCCGCATGTCATTACAAACTCATAAGGCTTTTCTTCATTTTCAAAACACAAATTAAACATTTAATGAACGTGAGAGATTTATGTCCCTCCACACTCTTTATCCACAAAATGCTTGGTTGTTTCAACCCACGTTTGGGTCAAATATGGACAAATCCAACCATTGGTTTAAATCTTTCCATTATTATTTTTTTAAACGCAATGATTGGGTTTGTCCATTTATGACCCAAACATGGGTTGAAACAACCCAGCATTTCTAAAAGTGTCCATTCCAAAATTTTCATAAAGGGACTGTAAACCAAATCCATTTGTATTTTTTGCAGTTTAATTCAAGTCTTCTGAAGAGACACGATCGCTTTATATGATTAACAGATTTAATTTAACTTTCAAATCAACATTGATTGACAAACATAGAACATGTACATTTCTGGGTGAGCTGAATCAAATCAAATCAAATCATTGATAAACTAATGTATATGTGCCTATGGCTACACATCAATAACGTCAAACCACATTAGTGCTTGTATCATGACGTTGAGTCAGGTGACATGCGAGTAACAGTGATGTTTATTGTTAATGATATGTCATAACCATTTTGGTTTGGGCTCAGACTTAAATCACTGGAACTGTATGGCACTTGGGGTCATTGCATGGTCGAAAAAATGAATAAATGAAAAAAACTGAAATGTTTGTAATGAAAAATGTAACGTAAATGATGACTGAATTTTCATTTTTGTGTGATTTTTTTCTTTTAATGAAACACTAAAATTTAAGTGCTTATATTTAATAACCAACTTTTTAAAAAATGCATTTAAATATATAAATCCTTTTCAGTTCACATATACAGCAGGATGTTGAACACGTTTGTCAGATTTGTTAGACAATCAGCCATCAGTAATCTCTGTGTTTGTGTTTTTGTCTGATGCCAGTAAAAGTAAAAGGCCCTAGTTAATGTTTTAGCTGCCACATGGCTTTTATAAATCAGCGTCTCTTAATCTTCAAAGCTGCCGATGGATCAAATAGTCCCACCTATCAAGCAAAATTAGGTGAGATGTGACATGAGAAACCTGTCAGAGCTTTTGCACTTTGCTCTGCTGCATCACTGTTGTACCTCACTACTGTTCAAAGGGGATGAATTACCATCATAGACATGTAGCGATTCATTTCTCTAACCAGTGACCGCATTTCCCAGAACGCTTATCAGTGTTTACTGGTGTTTTTTAAAGCGCATGCGAACCAAACCTTCTCATACGCATGTGATTCTTGTGGAGGAATTTTGAAAACTGTCTTCATCCTCTGCAGATGCGTCAAACAAATACAGCAAAGACTGTAAACACAAACACCTAGACGTTCCCAACCACCTGTTTGTTATTTTTCGACAATGTTTTCCACTAGCAAGTGAGCAAGCTCATTAGCTCTTTCATGGCGCCTGCCAGCTTTTTCGACCGGAACGGTGATCAAAAAACAAGGTTTTTTTTGAGAACTTGTAGTCAAGACTATGATGCACAAGCCCAGCCTCTTCAGGAGAACCAGAGATATAAGGGTACGTTGAGCTGGCTGTGGGGCAGGCTGTGTGTTTTTGAGAAGGCCCAGACCTCCTGGCGAGATCAGTGCTGGCGGAAAGCCCACACTGAGGCTCTGCTGTAGGGGGGTGAGTATATTTCCAGAGGAGAGCCTGGCTCTAGAGCTGAATACTCTGCAGCAAACTCAACCTGATGCCTGCCAGGCTGCAGCGCACTAGGCCCAAACCAGCCATCTGCATCTCGTTTAACTCGACGCCACCATACACACACACACACACACACACACAGGCCCTGAAACATGAGGGCTAGCACACATATCGCGTGCACACTGGATGGTATGCGTAAGAATATGATAATGCTGCTTCTATTTGTACTCATGGATAGTTTTAGTTTTAAATGAGATTGAATTCAAGGGCAATGGCATTTGGATGCTCATAAGTGGTGGAGCATTACTGTTCCCAGTTTGTTAGAGAATACTATGAAGTCTGATGCCATTTTCTAGGATTTATCTTTAGATTGCTGGTAATTGTCAAGTTTTTTGAGGGAACTGGATACCAAAGCTGATTTTAAATAGAAGTCAAAACTATTTATTCATCAGTTTGACAATGTTTAACAATGTCCAAATTTCTGTCTTCCATCTTACCACAAGTACATCTGTGGTCGGAGCACTTGAAGATTGTTTTGAAATACAATTATCTGGCTTGTTATGCAAGGACACATTGACAGCTGCAGGCCAATGTATGAGAAGTGAAGAGTATATCGACAGGATATCTCAGGCAGACCGATGGCACACGAACAGAGAATGTCGAGCCATGCTTGTTTCAAGAGCTGAAGGCTGCTGGGACTGGCATTTAAAGTATTTTTATCATGGCGCAATTCCAACTATGAGGAGCAATGTTTCTGACGTGTTATTGTTCCTATTGTTGTCTTATGATGGAGTTGAGTTGGACTTTGTTGATTGTTTAATTATGAACACCTGGTTATACGCACAGATGATCTTCTAATGGGAATTGGGAGAAAATCTGAGGGGAAATGCATCTTATTTGAATCATAATGTAGTTAAATAAAATATCTGAGGCAAAAAAATCCCTGCAATGACAAAAAAACAAACAAATAAAAAAACATCCAAAAAGATTTGGAAAATGCTTTATATTGATTTGGCTGATTATACGCATGGTTATGTTTATGACTTACGGCATTTAAAAGTTATTTTTCACTTTTCACAGTTTTAATATCCAAATATATCTGTGTTGAATAAAGTTGTAGTATTAATTGGAATCTGCAATGGAATGATCATCTATTGAGAAAGTAGAAGTAGGTCATTTTTACATATAGAAGGGAAACGGTTTGGTTTGCATTTCTGAGATTCCAAGATTGAAACTTACAGTTTGTCAGAAAAGACATAACATCATTCATTTATGTTATTTATGTTAATAATTAATCATTTATATCAAAATGTGACAGTATTTTGATACATTTTGTAAGCAAATCAAATCAAGGTCATTCAGAGATTCAGAGTCTTTTTTTGTTTGTTTGTTGTGTGTATAACACTATTGGCACTGCTCAATCCTACAAACATATGGCATGAAAAAGGGGCAACATTTACAGAATTATCCCCCCACAGAACACGCTTATATACAAGAAAAAAACTGCATGGTTAAGACTTTATGTTGGCATCTCTCTAGATTTTCTCTGCCTCCCTAAGGCAAAACATTCATTTTTGAGGCTTTTGGTTGATATTACCTGTCTGATACATAATGGAACACAGATTCACTTTACAAGCCTGTGAAGACGAAACCTTGAGCTTGTTTCTGAAAGTAGGAGAATGTGAAAGTTTCAAGATGGAGATTTTTGTTTTTGTGCGTTTTGGAGGAAGCAGGGTTGCCTCTGCTCCAAACTGCTTCTCCTACACACTCTACAACTTATCATGACTTATTTTGACTACATTTTATAATTCTAGGCAGGTTCATGTTATCACTTCACAGATTCAAAGCTGTTTCTTAGGAACATGGGGAATGTCATCCCTCATTGTCTGCATTGTTAGTGTGATACAGAAATAAAGCAGTCTCCACATCACTGACGGGAACCAGCTGAGGATAAATTGGCTGACTCTCACAGCACAAACATAGTGTCCCCTGCCTAGAACAGTGTTCATACAGAGACATAAAAGACATAATAATAATATACAATATTATTAAAATATGAATATATTTATACATAAATGAATGCATAAATTATCAATAAAACATTTTATGTCGGCATGAAGCGGAAGTTGCGATAGTCTTTTCTTCCCTGTTTTGATTTTCTTCCTATTTTTGGCCAGGCTCTCAGGGTGTGCTGCCATCACAAGACATTAACGACGTGTCTCCCTCACGGGATGGGGTGCAGTTCTTGATGGCCGCCCAGCCAGTGGACTTTGGGGGAATCTTCATCTTCATTGGCACATAAATTGCCACATTAAAAATGAGAGCAGTGTTTCTAGCCTGAAACACTTCTCTCACTTGAGGGGGGGCTATCATGTGTTTGGTTGCACAGACAAACACCTCTGTATCTCGCATTGGATCACTGACGCGATCTGCCTTTCCTGTGAGGTGCATGGAGTGGCTTCATCTCTAGGGGTTTGGGCCAACTCCCAGTAGGAGTGTTGAGTCTACCAAAGCTCTCGCTAGGGCATCCTTATGGATGGTCCTCTCCACACACATTCATCAGGTTTTATATTCTGGATATGGATTCAACTCCAGGTCATTCCCTCAACAACTGTATGTGCAAAAACACAGCCTTATGGGGCAGGCATTGTTCAGTGGTGTGGCAACGTTGATAGTGAGTTCCCATAGCGTCAAGCTATGACGCAATGTTGAGTCGAAAGTGAACTTCTCAGGTTATGTAAGTATTACCCAGAACAAGACACCATGTCAGGCTGTCATACCCTGGCCAAGGCTGCGTGTCGTCTTCAGACAATTAGAATCTGGCGACACACTGGTATGACGTCTATTTATGGTTTACGTGACTTACCGCGTCATCACGTTCACAGTATGCCTCATGTAAATAATTCCCGGCCAACACATATGCAAAAACAAAAAAGAGTCAGAGACCTGGTTGAGTTGCGTTAATAGTGTGTTGAAACTTGCGGTTATGGTAAGGGCTATGACATAAGCTCGAAACAAGCTCGAAAGGGGTTGACCAGTCACAACACTCTGGGGTCCAGAGTGGCTTCATAGAGATCGGTCAGATTGTTACAGACAGATTGGGAAAAGAGTTACTGGAATAATGTAAAATATATATGAAAAATAATGTGTTCGTTGAACATTCAAGCATGAAAATCTATAGTATAGATCTCCAAAACAAAATCCAGACTCTAGAAAAGTAGGACCCCTTTAAAAATTACGAGGACACGTTGACTTTCAAAAGATATTGAAATGCATGGATAAATCATTTATAATAAATACTGCAATATTTTATAAAAAAAAATAAAAAAATAAGAATTGTCATTCCATGGTGATTTGGTGACCTCAACAATTTTTTAAATATATTTTTTTTTGGTCTTTTTCCAAATGTATGTGTTTGGGTGAGGAAAAGAGTGAGGAATAGGATGGAGAATAGACCTTGCAGTGCCTTCTCAAGCATCACACACGGGAACAAATGCGCTAACCGCTAAGTCACGCCCTAACATAACCACCTTTTTACAGTATTCATTCAATTACATAAATCTGTGTGTTAGGCTTATTCATTTCTAGCTTATTACATGTTCACAGACCTGCTCATTGGCTGTGAATTTTAGCACTAAAAGGATAGCTCTCTCATATATCATACATTTGTGCAATTTATTGGCTGTTTCTGCACCTTTAGGGTAAGACACAGTTGACTTCACTCTTGATGGCATTAACACCTCTCTTGAATCACAGTGCGGCAGTGCTATTCAGACTCACCCTTGTTGATACCTGTTTCCTCATTCAGCGCCAGCCGGCATTGTTTATAGTAGGCACAGAAGAGGATTGTCTGTTCACCTATTGATGTCTGGCCCTCACTAAATGAATTAATTGAGCCTTTTATTCCATCGTGAAAGCTTGTGTCAACCTCTCTCAGCTGTGGTTTGGCAAAACACAGCAATAAATGAGGGATGTTATGAAGACTCAGTGAGACACATGATTGTGAGCAATTGAGCAATTTTTCTTTTTGGCACAAAGTAATGCTTAGTTTTACTTTTTACAGATGGAGACTGTAAAATTTAGAGTTTCACTGTTATTGTTTTCATTTTTTTTTTTCATTTTTCATCATTTAGCAGACGCTTTTATCCAAAGCGACTTACAAGGGGAGCAATTAGGGGTTAGGTGTCTTGCTCAAGGACACTTTAGTCATGGTATCGAAGGTGGAGAAAGTGCTGTTTATTCACAATCCCCACTTTCAATTCCTGCCGGCGTGGGGATCGAACCAGCAACCTTCTGATTACAAGAGCAATTCCCTCACCACTAGGCCACGACCCCGCTAGTAATTGTGAATTACTTTATTACACATTATTGGCAGCTGTTTTCAATGTAATTCTATTGTACTTAATTAGGTTGTATTACATAATTTACAGTACACTGTAGAAATGACCGTGATTTTAACAGTTAATTGGTTTACCGAAAATTTCTGCACTATATATGGTGAATAACTGTATTACGTAATAGAGCTAACGGTATATTTAATGTCATTTTACAGTAACGCACCATTAAATTTACAGTTTTTACAGTATAACTTACAGTGAAAAACCCACAATTCTCTTCGTGACACTTCACATTTGATGTATTTTCGCTGAAGTAACATTTTTTAGTTAGTTTTTTCTAATCAATTATGTACATTTTATGTTACATCTAATGTTGTTAAATGAATATTTATTGCATTTTTTAAATTTCATCGTGGGTTACTATGATGGTGTTTGGTGTTTATATGAATGAGACTGTGTGCACCTTCTATATACTGTTCTTCTCAACTGTTGGAAAAGCTGCTTCGATTCATCATGTGACTCTCATCATCACAGTGTTTGGTGCTTGTCAGTCTAAGACAAAGGTACAAAACAGATATTAGTACTTCAAAAGGTTGATAAATTAACATTATATCTGTTAATAAAATACATTTTGTAACGTAATTTTTTCAAGTGTGTAAAATAAACAGTTATGAATCATATTTATTACAATAAAAAACTGTAAAATAGACAGCTAACCTAAAACATCGCTACCATGTATTTTACGGTAAAGTTCTAGCAGCCACAGACGCTGTTTTTTTACTGTAATTTTTATGGGGATCTTTTTACAGTCAATATAGACCTGTCACGCTTTAGAGCGAAATCAATGACAGCTCCTAACAGGTAACTTGTACACACAAGAAAGAGTTTTTCAGATCTCTCACCACACTCTGCCAGAATAAACATCAGCCGGATATTTTCCATTTAGTCTGCCAGGAGAATGTACTGCTGAGATGACAGTCAGGGATGAGCTTATGACAAACATCTGTACCTCTATGTCTAAAACCAAATTCTTGAGTACTGTAAATTTAGCTTGACTGAAGAAACCCTGTTCATTTTCCCGTGCTCTGTTTGAGGTCTGAGAGACCACAAACGCAGTTTTAATAGCGTGCATGAAAAAAATGTACACAGCTATTTTGGATCAAGTTTCCCATTTAAGTTTCTTATTTGATAAAACAAGATACAGCTAAAGCAGTAATATTGTAAAATATTATTGCTATTTATTATAATTGGTTTCTATTTGAATATATTTTCAAATTGAATTTAAACAGTAATTTATTCCTGTGTCAGCAAAGCAGAATTTACAGCAGCATTATTCCAGTTTTCAATGTCACATGATCCTTCTCAAGTAACATTTCTTTTTATTATTATCAGTGTTGAAACAGTCGTGCTGCATAAATGTTTTGTGGAAACCGTGATAATGTATTCACTGTTACTTTTAATCAATTTTATGTGTCCTTTCAGAGAGACACCAAGCACATTTCAATTGTCCTCCATGAAGTTGTCTAGGTTCTACTAATGTTAAATGCACTTCAGAAAAAGCAAAGATGAAAAAGTAAGACTATCATTATTTTACCTATTCACCATTGGGCTCTCTTAGACAGCATGAATCCAAAACATGACGGAAAATCGAAAAGAGAACAGGGATGAGAGCAAAGTTTCTATTATCCTTTTAAAACAACAACAACAACAACAACTGCATTAGATGACAGCGTCTGGAAGGAGACAGTCCCTGCTTTTTCCTTATGAGGTGAAACGCAGGTCTGCTGCCGCTCTAGATTCATGGCCCTCGTGCTGGCGGCTGTTTTGAAGCCAGTTAAAGTGTCAGTACACTGTTAACACAGATCATAAACAGAGCAGTAAACAGTGCAGAAACACTGACACATTCCATGTGCACTACTCGGCATGAGCGTTATTCTCTTCATTGACTTAAACACCGCTGCCCGGGTATAGGTTCTGAATTGATGACCTCAGCTTAGGGTGGTTCCTGTGTGGAGGGCAAGTGTTTGGGCTGGATTCTTTGCCAAACCAAACATGCAGTGAAGACAAAAAGGAAATGAGCAGAGAAAGATAGAGAGAGAAGGGATTGTTCAAATGTGGTCCAGTTCTAGTGTGCCGTAAAAAAGCATATACGCTGGCACAGTTCATAATGAAACCATGAGCCCCATTTTTAGTTGAAATTCAGTTTACTTTTTGTTTCTTTTCTTAACATATGAAAATACATATGAAAATGCTAATAGTAGTTTTGAAATTTGGCTTATTATTTTCTTTTCAAATTCTTTTAATAGTTTCCTCTGATCAAATCAATACCTGTTTTGTATTGGAGCTTTTAGTAGGCATGCGCTGTTAATTGTTAAGGTTAATTGTCAAGGTTATTGTTATTCACTGTAGTGATGGTTTCCACCCAGCAAACACATGAAAACAACTGTAAGTTTGAACATGTATATATATATATACACACACACACACAATATCAGTTCTATATTATATATTTCAGACTCTCTATGAACTAATTGGAAGTTGTCCAATCAAATTAGAACTAATTGCTTATAATGTTCGTATGCGTAGATTAAGTTCAATTCAGCAGTAGTAGGAGAAGAACAGCGTAGAGCTGGCCCGCAGACTTCTTTCTCTCAGTAAGCAACAACAACATCAATGAAAAAAGATCTGCATCTCTCTCGCTCCTTGTTTCTGGGTTACCACCTGAGGTGCGACCCCTGGCACTCGAGGTTTGATGTGTCCGGTAGGTCTGTCGACGGGACCACCAGCGGTGAGCATGAACGCATCGTCCCTGAGGCAGTAGTTCCCGCGGCAACCGCCTCTCTGTGATTTATGGCTGTATGAAATTACGTGTGTTTAACTATACACTTTGTCCCGGACCCCCTCACACACCCCAGCAGAGCTTTTGCCCTACCTCATAGGAAAGTTATGAAGTACGCTCTGAAGGATGTAGCAGTGTAAATATACTACAGGATTTAAGGTGAACACTAACTAATGACAGGTTTTATAAGGCGCTCTGGCAAATATTGAGACTGGAAGATGTCGGCACTATGCACTTTTGATAAATTAGATAACTCTATTTGCATTTATACAGAAGTAAGGAGCCAAACGCCTGCTGATCCTCTTTTGTGAGATGGTGAGTCTTGGTTTGAGGTAAACCGAGCCCTTCTTGCCTCATTTAAAGCGAATTTGTCTTTATTTACCCAAACTGTGGTACTTGAACATGACCATGTTTTGATTTGTAACTGTTCGTGGTTTGGAACTGCAGAGGCTTGTTCAAGATTCAACTGTACACAGAGCCATGGCTTTAGGGTATTGACTTAGATTAATACTCCACACTATGAATGTATGTACTGGCATCAGAATGCTAAAACAAGGCTGATGGGTTAGTTTAGATAAGATTTGAGAAAATCCCAGCAAACAGAAAGAATCTGTTTTTTTGGACAAAGCTTTAGAGTATTCAGTCCAATCCTACACGAAATACCAACACAGGCTCATTGGAAAAACCTGCCTGTGGCGATATTTTTGAAAAATGATATTATTATATTGTTTTTTGCATGTTCCGTGACAATTTCAAAGTGAAATCTCCAGTGAGTGGCACCAAAATCTTGTTCAGATTGATTCAATGAATGTGAATCTGGAAATGTTCTGTTATGCTGCTTGTGGTACATATCATGGCAGTTCGGAAATGAAATGTCCGGTGAGTAGTGCTAAAAGGTTAATGGTCTATCGTGTTTGAAAATATTGGACCACGTACCCTAAACCTGATAATGTAAACAAAAACAGATGTAAGATAAAAACACACTTTAGCTTGTACTCAATCCACATTGCAAGTGCAATGCTGTACCACACTCTGTCATATGTTACTATGTCATAAAATACATTTATATGGAGCTTGTTATGTGATGCAAATCTATTAGCTTCATTTTCAAAAGTGAGTTATTGTTATTCTCACATTTAGAAATACTATTAAGAAACCTTCAAAATATATGATTTGTTGGAATCTGACGAAAAATGACTGAGCTACGCCTATTTGAAATCGAGATAAAGTTTTCCAAAGGTTCCAAAAAAACAAGCAAATAGCAACCCTACTTTAAAATCCCTGGTAACACCACCAAATTAGGCACAAACCTATTCCTAAAACCAAAACCTTATCTGGATTGGGCGCTGTCTGAGGCGTACTTTGGATCTGTCAGTCAGCGCAATTGAGATCATTTTGTTTACATCAGCATGAGTTTGAAAATCACATTTCACTGGCTCTGACTCATAACATCGAATATTTGCTATGAATATTCACAAAGATGGAATGCTGTGCTTTACAACGATACCAAACTTGTGCAGGGAGGGAAAAGCAGCACTTTTCATGGTCAAAGCAAAGGCACTCCTCTCAGAAAATGCACAAATAAAGATACTTTTAGATGTTTAATTGCTATTTTGAGCATTGTGATCAACAGATGAGGGATTAATGAACTTATTTTTGACCAGAATTGACATTGCACATTCCAACTAATTTTGCCGGTACGGGTCACATTTGTTGTTGTTTTACTGCCACTAGTGGTACTTGTAGCTGGAGACTTAAAAATATGCAATAAAACAAATAAATAGCTATTTAGGTATTCAATATGATAGTAGCAATGTTAAAGAACACAATCAAATAAACAATTAACCAGACTGCCAGATAAAGAGGGGAGGATTGCCAGGTCACCTGAATTAACCAGATGTGATCCCACTTAATCCACGGATTCCCAAAGTCTGTGAAAAAAGACCAAGATGTGGTCAGAAAGTGCATCTGCCCCCTGACCTCCTTGAACACCAGGCTGTGAGAAAGTAATGGGGGAAATCCAGCGATGTGGCAATGAGTTTGCCTTGTCCAATACATGCGCAAACATGGTGATGGTAGTGTGGTGCACATATGAGGCTTTGCTTTTAAACATATATGTGTATAATGATCCTAGAATGAAATAAGAATATAGATTATTTTCCTGGAAAAAATGCAAATTAATGAGCACATGGACTTGCAAGGACCTACTCAAAAGAATGTGCAAAAACACCATTGATTTGGTGAGATAGAATGCAGTTAAAGCAAATGCTCAAGTTTATACATTATGTACGTCAATTCCAATGTGCAGTTGGCAAGGTCCTGCAAAAAAGTGAGTGTGTTCAAATCATAAAGCAGAGATTAATTTTCATAATCAATAATATACTCATTTTGTTGAACACATTTACTTAAATGAATTCATTGATCAAGGTGTATTCCCATTAAATTTTAATTCCAGAAAAAGGCTTTCATGCTCTATGATTAAGATTGGAATGGAAATATTTGGAATATTTCAAATGATATTCTGAATAACACTAAAATAATCATTCAGCTATTGTGTTCTGCTTGCTCTGCATATTTTGTTATATTTTAGTAATTTAGTCATTCATTTTCATGATGGACTGATGCTACTGTTGCTCACGGATTGTAAACTATTCTCTTTTTCTCCAGTTACAGTGGATGTTTAAAATGCCATTGGTGCATATCAATAAAGTTATGACTATATCATTTATGTTCAAGGTTAATTGAACAGTTCATAATATATATAAATTGAAATGTAACTAACGGCTATTTCAGCTGCTTGACTGTAGTTGAGCTACTTTAATATATGAGTAGCTTCCAACTTGAGCCGTAGTTCCAAAGAAACTTTCCCAACACAGTTCTAAATATACAACATAATGTTTGATGAAATGAAGAAATTTGAGAAGGAATCTGACGTGGGGTGATAAACTTTTTTTTTTTTTTTACTCAAGCACAACCATTTAGGTATATTATTGCTCTTCATTAAAATGTGGAAAAGCAAATAAACAAAGACCAGTATTTTTTTTGCTGATAAGGAAATTGAGGTTTAAATCACTTAAATCTGTTTGTGTTATGACATGATACTTCAAGGTACTATTTCTGGCTGGAAATGAAATTGTGAAGAGGTCATTCTCCACTGCTGATTATTGTTTTTTTTAAAGACCACCATGCATTGCTTGCAGTAAAAAAAAAAAAAAAAAGAGAGGACAGTGGTTAGACAAAGCCAGAGCAGGCATGCTTATCCTACCAGACTATGGGGCTCCTGACATAGGCAGCTGCCAATCACAGCAGATATCTCTGGGCACCCAGTTCAGTTCATCTTAGGATGTGTCGGGGCTTCTTTTCCAGATCTTTTCACTGAGGCTGCATATGTTATGCTGTCCGGTGGACAGGGCTCTGGCTTGGGATAAAAGACATGTTTTGGACGATCAATCCGATGGCCCTCTTTATTTATTTCCTCCTGTGTGTTAGGGCTGGAGGGAGTCCAGCAGCATGAGAGAGTGTCTAACCATAAGCTCAGCGAGGCTGCTTCAAACATTCCTCCGAATTTTTATAAGCTAGTTTGATATGTGTTACGGGTAGGTTACAACATATCGCACATAAAACATTATTTCCAACCTCTATAGATGGGAAGTGGGTATGTCTTAAGGTGACTTTGCTGCAGACCTGAGTCTGTTTAATGTCAGAGTTTGGTTTGTTTGTTTTGCATGTAAAGTACTTAAAGAAATATTCTGGGTTCAGTACAAGTTAAGGTCAGAATGCAATTGTGAATTACAAAAAAAGAAAAAAGAAAAAGAAAAAGATTCTTCTTTAAAGAATGCAAAGATGTGGTTTAAAGAGGAATTTGCTAACCTTCTCTGTGTAAAGTTATATTCAAACGATAACTTAATTAAAAAAAACTGTCCAGCTTAAATATTAGGCCCATACAACTGTTAACGGACTTATTGTAAGTGCTTATAATCATTTTTAAATCATTAATATCAGTCTTGTTATTGTTAACTAAAACGAAAACTATTAATTGTTTATATTAATTGAAATAAAGCCGAAATAAAATATAAATATTAGATGAACAAAGAAATGATGCCCTGGAAACTAACTGCAATAAAATAAGTTGTTAAAATGAAAATATAATATATACTATATATGCTAAAATATATTTTATAAAGTAATATAAAGTATTTATTATAAAAAGAAAATATAAAATAATTACTAATTCAAAAGATGAACTTAACTGAACTTAAATAACAGTGCAGACATCATCATGTCCTAGAGCAAGCTACTGCGTCAATCAACTAGTTCTCAGGTGGTACAAGCCTGATAAGTTACGGTAACTCATACCATTTGAGGAAACTGATTGCCGTTTAAAACCATTTAAATGAACCATTTAAGTTTTAAAACCAATAATTATGAGTACTGTAAAATCATATACATTGAGTTAAATTCACTTTTCACCAATATTTTTGTGTTGGTTTAGTCAATCATCAGAGCAAACTCAACTTAAAGTTTATTTTATTCATTCAATTTGAATTCGGGTAACAAATCTAACTTAAGAAGTCTTAACAAGTCGTCACGTTGATGATGCAAATGTACCATGTTCAATCAAATTAACAATCACCAACTCTTTAGGAAATGACCTCTGCAGAAGCTGGTGGTTCCAGCTGATCTCTTTCCCTTGTGGTCAAGATCAGAGATGTTTACTTCCCGGGGCACAAATGCGTTTTGAGAGTGTGATAAGGATCACCACGCCTGACGTTTTTCACAGCTCCCTGACCCTGCCGCGCTGCCTCCTCCCTGATCTCCCTTTCCCCGCACTCCTCCTGCGGCCTCGCCGTACCCGTTTATTTATCTGAGAAAGTGAGCTCTGTTTCCACAGGATAGCCCTGGCTGAGATACAGTATCTGGTTTCTATAGTGATGGGTGGGAAATAGAGAGATCGCTGAGCCTTAAAAACAAACAGAGTGAGGACTAAAAAGAAAAGTAGAGTTAGACTAAGGAAAATGGTAACAGAAGCCGTGTTTGCAGGTTTTTATGGGCCTGGTGTAGACAGTTGGTCGGAAATTGCACCTCGGTTTTATTTTTCTTGGTCACCCTAACTGGACAACACACATAATAATTTGTCACACATAGAAACTTTTATTATGCTGCAGAGATTCTTATCATACTGGTGCAGCATCCCTATACATTGAGCAATTCCAACGCTTACATCTGTCCTGTTCCTTGGACCGGATTTTTTTTTGACATGTTTTGTGTTTGTTTCTGTTATGTTTGTTTCACTATGATTAGAGTAAGAAATTTAAACTTGATGTGAATAATTCAAGTTCCAAAAAAAAAAAAGTGATGTTTTTTTCTTCTTCTTCCAGTTATCTAACCTGTAATCATTAATCACAATTGGATTTTCTAGTGTGCCCTAGTGTGTGAAGCATTTACAGAACAGGATTAACACTGCAGTTCATCTTCACTTTATAGGATTAAAGTTACAAATTGTCTTTCAAGCATATACCTTCTTTAAAATATGGCAAAAAGATTGTTAACACATAATTATTTATCCCTAACATAATTTAACCTAAAAGTAAAACTTTATTATAAAGTTTTATAAAGCACTTTGCATAATATTGTAACATTATAATAAAATGCAAGTGTGTGAAGAAACATTGTCATGAAAGCTCACTTAAGTGGGCGTTTATTTCATACATTTATTATCAGCAAGTATAGTTTTAAAAAAAACACACTTTGAAACACACTAGAAGTGCACATGCAATACAATCAAGTACACCTTTTTTTACAAGGGGAGTCATTATGCATAAGAATAAGGAATTTTAGTCAGTGTGAGTTCTTTAAGTTTTAATATTTTATCTTGTGTGTTCATGTTGATGATTTTTGCATGATGAACTACACTGAAACGAAACAGAAGCTCTGAAACAAAAGTAATAACATTATGTGTAGAATGTGGACATCACAAATTGTGCGGTACATCTGAAGTGACGTTATCTCATCTCTCTGTTGCTTATCTACCGCACAGGAGACTAACGGAGCTTACCTACAGAGATAGCAGCGCTTACCTTTGACTTCACTCGTGTCTGGGCTAATGAAGTAAAAGACACAGGAAACCACATCAAGGAACACAACTGAAACCATTTCTGTTTTTGCGAAACTTTTTGTATAAAGCAACTCACCAAATTCTGTGTTCCTGAGCTTCATTTCATTTTAGGTAGCTCACATTGCTTAAGGCTAACTTTTTTTTCTTTTCTCCCAGTGGTGTCTGTTCAAGAGACATTAAAATCTCATTAAGCCTTGTGGTGCGGTAATTATTATTTAATGACAGTTACAGTGTCACCGCCTGCACCTTCTGCCGTTATCAGCGAGAGGCCTCTGCATTTACCCAATCCTTTGCCAGACAATAAAACCTGCACCTGCCTCTGCAGCTCACAGTTTGGCTTTGCTAATGGCTCTCAGCAGGTGGATATCTCTGGGACAGAATGTGTCTTGTGTTTCTAAGTTTGACAACAGGTGGAAAGCCTTTTTATAAGTTATTATAAGTATTTCAAGGTAACAGATCAAGTGGTTTTCCTCCATATATTCTGCAATGCCAGTTGGAACTGGGACAGTGTAATGGGCATTTTATTGTGGTAATTATGGTTATGGAACCTTTACAGAAACAATAACTAAATTCAATCATTGTCTGAAGTCATTTAAGTGGAACAAACCAGCTGACGAAATATGTCTCCATTTTTGACTTTCGCGATTGTTATTGTTGGATAAACTAATTTCCCCAAAAGAAAGTAATTACGATCACAGTGGCATTTGCCAGGCTCCCAATTTTCCCCAGTTAAAATAGTCTTGGAAACTTCAGATAATGATGTATAATTGTGGTATGTCATTGTGCTGCAACACTGATAAGGGTTAAAGCAGGTTATGGGGCACATTGTTTATCATTTACTGAAAATTACCCTTGTTAGACTTAGAAAATATGCGATAAAATTATTGAATAGCTTTGTGATTTGGTTTGACCATCTGTCTTGTGGAATATCTCTTGAGGGAACGCGTGGCCGATGGCCACAGAGGTGCTTTCTTCACACGCAATTAGCCCCTCTGAAGGCTCATGCTGAGCGTCTGATGACTTTAACATGGTGAAAAACGCTGATTACGCCACAATGAGCTTTTCAAGAAGGCCGCCAAGTGATTCTGGAGTCCTAGGGAGAGAATGGCGTCATCGAAAAATGGCGGAGGAGTGAGGACAACGGTTAGAAAAAGAACAATAAACATGTCATTGCAGGACGAATCGGCAACCTGGGCTTTAGATTTACAGTTTTAGGGGCTTCCTGTCTGCTCCCCGCTCACACTGGGAGAGACGGTGTGCCGAACATGTGGCAGGGAGGAGAAAAAACACAACCCGCTGTTGATGAAGGTTTGGACAAGCGCCCACTTGCAGGTTTAGTAGCACATCTGAGAACAATGGAAATGGATGGAAGACAAGTTAGTCTCATTATATTTGTATTCTGGCTGTGATATGTTTCTACTGTCCTGGGCATTGTACTGAGACCTCAGCGGGTGTGTGTATGTGTGGTCTATCTGTTCATTCATCATCTTTAAATGGAAATTTTACCCTCATTTTCATGAATCCAATGGAGATGGAGACCATACAAATCAAATATGTCCCAATTAACACTGATGAATGAACACGTCATGAGTGTGTTTAGAAAAAAAGCAGATTTTCATACATATGGCTACACTTCTTAACAAGGCTGGCTACAGTGCAGAGTTTACATAGCAATATTTGTATTTTGCTTGTAGGTTTGGTGTAATATCTCCCATGAGACTCCTCCTAATTAGCAGCCTGTTAAAACACTCACACAGGTCAATGCACTGAGAGGGCTGAGCCTTGAAAAATGTTTGAAGTGCTCCCCCTCTCACTGGCTGATAGTCACCGGGGTCATTTCCAGGCAATCTGTTCCGATCGGCCAACAGACTTCCCATGGTCTTTCGAGCCCCACATACCCTTCCTTTCTCCTGTTCCACTGGAGTCCCTCCTCGCCCGACTGAAGTCATTTTCATGCTCTATAAATTTTATTGAAAAATCTGGTGCAGTGGAGTTGTGTTCCAATAAAACAGCGTGAACGCTTGTTAACGTCGAGCGAGGACGGTAAATCGGAGAGGTGACACGCGCTAATGACATCTGCTCCAGAAGGTCTGATCTCCCTGAGACCTTCCCACCACTCTGGTGTGAATGAACTTTGAGAATGTATGTGTGTGGGTGGCTTAAAGTCCTCACACCTGATGTGATGGCCCAATTGTTGCTGCTAATGAGGATAATAGAGACAGAAAAGGGCAGATAGTCGGTCACATGAAAGCTAATCACACAGAATGGATCCTTAGACATTCCTGGGGTTCTCAGAATCATAGATGGGTAAAAAATATTATTTCATTCCCATTTTTCCCAATAGCAAAATGGCTTCTCAACCCAGAAAAAAAAAAAAAAAAATAGTTATAGAGGATTTTGTCCAATGATGTGCATGGATGAATCATTTATGATAAATACTGCAATATCCCATAAACAATAGGAATTGCCAGTTTTGCCATGATGACTTTAACGTGTAATAGTCAGATGTGCTCGTTATAAATGAAAAACGTCACTTTTTGTGCTAAACACATTCATATATGATTGTGTGGCCGTAAAGACGCTTAAACCTTTAACTAAAAATTGCCAATACCAAACGTGTTATCCCAGAGGTCATTTCCCGAAAGCCATTTACAGAAAACGCCAGAGTTATTTGAGTTTTGGGGAACTAGCGCTGCTATGCAAATACCACAGCAGGTGGTAAACTGGATGTAGACTGTGGAGTAGAGTTGCTGCCCAAGACAACAGCCGTCTTTTTATACATGAGCTTTCATTTCTTGGGCGTCATCTGTCTTAAAAACTTTGAGAATCATCCTTGAATCCGGAGGGTGTGGAAACTTAACCGATCCGATTCCTCCTCCACAGCCTTTGGATTGAGTCACCACTGTTTTTAGGGATGGACTTTCCTTTCTGCAGTGTAAGAGCCTCTGTCTCAAAGTGCCTCTATGGCATAACGGTTTGGAAAAGAGGAAGTTGGCTTCGTGTGTGGATAAAGCTTCCATTATGTGTCAATAGCTCAGTTTCCATCCAAGTTGTGAATTTAATTCATGTGAAACATTAGAATATTTGAAAAAGCAATTTGCAAATAAATCAGCCCTTCTATTCCATGTGTCCAAGAAAACAAAATGGCCACTTCCAGGGAAAATCTAAATGGAAATTGTAGCCACTGGGGAAGACACTTATACCAAATGTAATAAACAAAAACAAACATTCTGATGCCAAATGTGTCTTGAGGATTTTTTTGATGATAAGCTTTGACGCTGGCCTTTCAGAATATCCAGAGCATTATACGTCATTTAGATGTCCAATGATATTTTATTATTTAAGTCACTTGCCTTGTTTATGTGGAAAATAATGAATTTGTTTTCCCTCTCAGTGGAACACTGGTGCTGCGTCCTTGCGTTGACGCTAAGGGAACTCCTTTAGCATGAACCAGTGTCTGAAGCACATGTGAAATCACTCCAATTCTGTGTCTGTTGAGCACGTGTTTGTGTGAAAACAAAGAAAAGTGTATTGTGTCTGTGAAAATACTTCGACCAGGAGTGTAAATGTCAGGTCTAAAGTGCGTGATGCCATGCCCCTTTTTACGCTGAACGGCTCACACGATCTCTGTGCTGTTTGTCTGGGAGCAAAGCATGCTCAGTCAGTTCTTGAGGGGGCTCATCGTGAGCTTGTGTTCATAGTGAGTATTCGCAAAAAGGAAGCTCTGCTCCCGTCTGGCTCTCTTCTTGAGGGATGAAAGTCAGACATCTGCGCCCCGTGGCTGGGGTTCTGCGGGATAGCAGGTTGGGTTGGTTAAGAGGAACGTGAGTTGTGTTTTCCCTTTTCTATTGCTCTTTGTCATAACACTCTGTGAACTCCTCCGATCCAAATAGAGACCTATTAGTAAAACAAATAAATAAATGTAAGATGTCACCATTTCTATATCTTATAGGGATGATGCTCATAATTGATGTGTAACCCTGAAACATTTGCATCATAGTTTATGTGGATGTCTTTTTTTCTTTTTTACCATATATAGTATATTGTAATTGGAAGAGATTACTTGCAGTTGTTACATTAAAGAGCTATAAATTTAACACTGTCATACATATGCACAAATGTATGTGTTGTATATGTTTTATATACATTTTTAAAGCTTTTTTTCTTATTTTTTATGAGGCATCCCCAAACAATTCCAAATGGATGGAAACACTTAGGCCTGTGATTTGACATACAGTATTAATAAGGAACTGTAACAGCAATGCAATACAACTCTGGAGGTCTTTTCCTGGCCTGAGGGGAAGAATTAACATTGCAATTTTCAAATATGGTTATTTTCTCATTAAACTGCCAAACCAACAACTCTGCAACTCTATCAGTGACTTCAATGACTTATCTGACAAGATAATGTCTTCATAAAGAGTTCCCCATTTCTCTTCTCTGAGTGCCATAGAAACAATGTTTGGCTAAATGCTATGGCTCAGATTTCTAACATTCCAAATGAATGTGATATCTGTGACAAGGAGTTGAGCAATCACTTGGTTTCACAGAACTAAGCTCAAAAAGACACTGAGCCTTAACGCCAGGTGCCTTTTGACACCATTCCATTTTGGCTCACAGAGATCGCAGGTTCTCAGTCACAAGTTTTGCTCAATGGACAAGGTTACACAAGAACCGTTTCCGAGAGAAGCATAAATATATTATTGTTGTTGGCAATAGAACAGGACTGCTGCTAAGTTGATTTGTTTAATGCCTCAGATCTTGTGGTGACTGGCCTTTAGTCTTGTTGCTCATGATCATAGCTCAAGAAGAGTTTTACGATGTTTAAAGCAATGAACCAAGACAGACAAGGTAATAAAGTAAATTTCCTTTTAACATCTGCCTTGGACGACGGAACCGTGTTCAGTGTCACACTTCATACATTAGCATCCGAACTGTCTAATGGAATATATAACAAATTTTCCATATTTTGTAAACTGCTTCCATGGAAAATCATGTTTCAGATAATGCAATTCCAGATAGCATATAGATCTTTAGAGGGGCATGTACAGTGAAACGGCAGTACCGTGGTGTTCTGTGCTGTCGTAGCCTGAAAGCTGGATCTTTCCTCATCTTTATGTGTCTGGATTTGCTCAGTCTGGGGAATCTACATAAATCCCAGAAGGCTTTCACCAAGCTGGGATGAATAGAGGTGGCCGCTTTAGTCTGCTTCTGTATAATTCTCACAATGTGAATCACACAAAACAGGCATCCTCAAAAGTTCATTCAAGGCAAAGAGACAAAATGAAATATTCTGTTGTGTTTATCTCTATTGTTTATGCCTTGCTGTTCTTGTCTTCGCAGAATTTTATCTCTCTTTGTCATTGTCTTCTTTCTCTTCCTCTTCCTCTACACATACACGCGTATTCATACAAAGTCATACAAAACGCCTCCGTCGGCCAGGAAATACATGCACCAACACTGACACGCTACCTTTTGACACACTATTTATTCCCACCTCACAGCATGCTGTTGGGGTATCTCTTCTGATGCAAGGGATGGTGCACGATTTTGAACAGCTGATCACCCCTAACGAGGGGACAAGCTGGTCATTAAATGGGTTCTAATACTGGAAAGTGGAGGCCATTAAGTCTTCTTTGTTGTGGTTATAAAACCCTTAGGAGCCTCTCGACCTGAAAGCCTTGTTAGTTTCCAAGCATTCAGAGCCATCTTTCTTATCACACTGGCCCAACTTAACGTCTTCATAACAAAAGACAGACAGAAAGAAAAAGAAAGAGTGAGATAAAGATAGAGAGAATATTATGCATAAAGAACAAAGAGCCACTCTGACATTTACAGTATATAAGAAACAGAAAAGAAGGTTCTGTCCTGCACATGCTGGAGCAGCTAAAATGAAATTACATCGCCAACTTAGACATGAGGACGTCTCTAAAACTGTATGAAATATACAAGGCAATACAGACAAAAAAAGAAAGAAATAAAAAAAAGAAAGAAAGAACAATCATCTTCATTAAATGTAGTGCGATTAAGGCCGCTTGATTCAGTGTGTCACAGATTTTCTTATTCTGTTCAAGGATTCTTATTTTGAATATTTTCATTCTCTGTTTCTCCAGTGTTTTCCTGTTATCCTGAGTATTTTGTTTCTTCTATTATAGTAGTAGTTATACTACTAATACAAATAGATCCTCATCTCCTTGATTTTGTTTACCATGCAGTGACACCTGAGGTTAAAAAATATTTTTGACTTTAATGCCATGAGAACAAGACATGAAGCACAACATTATTCAGCATAAATATGCCTGCTGTGTTTAATAGTCTAAAATAATAGGCAAACAATAAGCTAATTAAAAAATAAGTTACACAAAGTATACTTTAAAATTACGAGACTTTTATCTCAAGAAAATAATATAAATTATAATGCAAACATCATACTATAGATTTCTTGTTGATGAGTATATGATCAAATGGAATGTGATTTTATATACAAACCTTGAGAGGGGACTATTTGCTCATGTCAGCTCACCTCATCTTTTTGGAGTTTGGAAGATTTTGAGAAGGAAATATTTTAGGATGAAATGTGTGTGTTGATATGATATGTTAAGCCAGCGGCTGGAAGTGTATTAAAGCATATGTTTTTGTATGCACTGTGGTTTGAAAGAGGGAGCCCTTCCAAAACCTCCAAAATTCACATATTCTTAAATTCATTGCCAAACTGTGCATGTTTTATTACTAACTAACAGCAGTCGTGCACAGCAGTGCTCTTGGGCTCCCATGTGGATGAATTTATAATTATGAAGAACCGGAGGTTCATAAGTCATAATCCCGGCATTCTGCAGCCAGTGATGAATAATGCAGCAGATATCATCCCAGGAGTTGGAATGAAGTTAAAAGGTTATGCTTTTTGGTTGTCAATAAAAATGTACACATTTGCAGTTCATTCATTTAAATGTCAATGTGTTACTGCTCTGGGAGTTGATGTTGATAAACATGTAGGCTAAACCCAATTAGAACTACTTTTAAAGTTCATGCCATAATTTAACAAGCAGTATGCATATAAATGTTTTTTTTTTTTTTTTTTTGGCGAGGGCGGGGGGGGGGGGGCAGACATGATGAAGGCTACTCTTACAAAGCGAAGACAGGTTGTCATGCGTGTTTGGATGCATGCGCACGTGAGAGTTTTTGTCGTGCGGAGTGATTCTCTGTTTGACAGCACTCGCATTTGTGTTGAATTAGGACTCAAAGGGCTCGAGTCAGGTCCGTTTGACTCTGGGGTTCACATACAGGTGGAAACAAAAGCTTCAGCGCTCTTCAGTTCTCTCAGCATGCTGGGTGGAGAAGAGAGGCACTGCCTGAAATGTGTGTCCTGTTAGAAGTATACCGTTGACGTGTGGGACGTGATCCCCCCCGCTGTTATTCTCCAGTGTGTCCACACCAGTTCGTCTGATCAAAGACTCAGATTGTAACATGTTCTTTTCCTGGCTGCCTCAACTCTTCTAATCTTTTATTTGTTTATTTCATGCCAAGGTGATAGTTTGGAAATCTAACACTCGTTCACACCGGGATTGGAAGAGAGGTGAGGTGGTACCTCACTCTCTAAACATGTGATTTTTAAAGGTTTTCTTTTTTCTTTCTTTCTCAGGACTCATTAAAAGCATTCCAGATTTGAGTCATGATTTGGCTAATAGCTGTTTATATTTTTAAGAGGAATTTTTAATGTTTACATTTTCCTTCACAAAGGTGCAGACAGCTGTCTACATAAAGAATAAATAATCTCAGACAGGTATGTTTCTTGTCGACAAAATGACAGTGTGACTGACAAAATGTCAGGGTCTTGGGAAAAATCCAATATTGCTTTTAATTCAACTTGATCTATTTTGAAACGTATTTTTTGCACATGCAAACTATTGTGTAATAGATTTTATAATCATGACTTGATATTTCTGCCAATACAATTTAATATAGATATTAGATACATGTTAGCTAAATTAGAGTGCAGTTTTTATGTATGAGACTTTCTCATACTTTGTTCTACTATAAAGGCACTGTCTGCATATGCAAACAACAAGAGTAGCCACATATGCGGTTCCAATCTGTGGTATGAAATCTGAAAAAGTAAGAATGTAAATTCGACAGTAGATGCCATGAGCACAGCGTATCTTTCATTGCTTTCCAATAATAAAGAAAACTGTAAAAGTAAAACGTTACTTGTTCTGAGCAAAACAGGAATGTGAGCGAATGATAATGTCCCTATAAACGAGAATTCCAGAGAGTGTGAATCAGATAATTGGCTCCAGTGCGGTCTTTATATTTTCAATACGAGAGCAGTAAGTGAAACCGACACAAACAAAGCTCTTAACCGTCAGCAAGCAGTGTCAACATCACATTCATATGGCAGTCAGCCCGAGAGCCTCCAAAAGACATGAACTACAAATACAGTAGACAGAAAAGGAGAGACATCTGAAACTTTATTGATCCATGTGCTATGTACTTATAGTAATGCTTACAGCAATCGCTTGTTCTGTTTATTGAACAATTATAGGCAATCATATTACAAAATCATCAAAAGTCCATGAGGCAGTTTTATTTTTCACTTGTTTAACTATGAATAAAGCGACTGCAAGTTCACAGGACAATAGTTCTAACAAAAAATCAAATTTAGTCACCATTTACTCACCGTCATGTTGTTCCCAACCAATATGACTTGCAATATTCGATAAAACACAAATTTGGTATAACAACTGTATTCCAAGTCACATCATAAGTTATCAAAATGAAATTAGTTTGTGGTGAGAAACTGAAAAGGACAAGTGAAGAATTAATTACATTTTACTGTGTTTCTCAATCAAACCAATTATTTTATAATTATTATAAATGGAATATAGTTAAGTTAAAAATAAAAATGATGGGGCTCCTTTTTAAATTAATCTTCAAAAAGAAAGTCATATAGGTTGGGAACAACATAAGCGTGAGCAAATAATGGCAGATTTTTGGTAAAGAAAAAAGGTTCAACTGACACTGTCAGAAGAAATATGTGGCATGAACTTTACAAGTTTCTATTTTGTTGAATTTATTACTCTCTGTCTCTGCAACCAAAACCACTGAATATCTTTGGCTGACCACAGAACCACCATGCTAACGTTCATCATTGTCTCAGCGATGAAGAAAATCCATATATACTATGGGGAAATTTTTTTGCCAGGACTGATTTAAGGCCCAGAGCAAAAGCCTTGAACTGATGCAACATCCGAAAAACGTATGTGCAGGCACACACATGCACTCTTACATTCCACTAACACACACACACACACACACCATGTCATACAAGCACCCAAGCACTCCCCATGTTTAACTTCTCTGAAAGACAACTAAACCAAAACAAGGCTGATGTGGTGATATCCAATATTTTCTCATTAAGTCTTATGGGGCTCGGGGGCTAATCGCATTACTTAAAAGGGCACACACAGATTAAAACTAAACTAGCTTTGGATGGGTCCTCTTCCATGTTTGTTTAAAAGTCCAGCAAGGATAGCACCCCTCGGCATAACTCCTTCTCTGATGGGCCGGTGTTAGGTGTTGGTATTGAGTCTAGTTCGGGCTGGTGGTACCGACCCCCGATACAGGAATGATCTCACGCCCTGGAGTTTATGACATATGACTGGTGATTTTTGACACTGAAGGTCAAGCCTCACACCTGAGATGGTGTCGAAGCAGACAGACATCACATGCCTGAGATGTTTCTCTTCTGAAGGATGTATGAGCTCTGAGTGGATTCTTTAGCTCTAAGTCACGGAATGCGGGTTTGTTTTGTTTTTTTACCCCCATTTGATGTAGTGCACCACCATTTTGGCGTGATGTTTCATTGATAAAAAAAAAAAGAAAAAAGTGCACAATACTGTAACCACCTCCTGTTCTTCTGTCTTTTTAGTTTCTTTTTTCATGCCTATGCTTAAATTTATTATAATATGAAGTAAAAATCTGATACTTTCTACACCTCTTACTCAAACAGTTGAAACAATCTGTAATCTCTGAATTATGTGTAAAGGGTGATGTCTTTTAATCTTCCCTCTGTCTGACAGGCTCAGTGAAGAAGAAAAAAAAAGGGGAGCGGTGTTGAGTGCTGGACTAATATCCCTGATAACTGAGGAGAATTACCAATTGCCTCTACTTTGACACTGTTTATACAGCACGCTCTTACAACGAGTGTAAGAGAGCGAGCATTAATCTCTCCTTACTTATTGGTATGTTCTTTTTTGGAAAGGAAGAGAAGATTGGCCAAACTACTTCAGACAAAGTGTGTGAGTTAGTTTAACACAGACGTTTGTTGAAGGTCAGGTTAACAAAAATGTCATCCTAAATACACTCATACCTAATAAACGGGGTGATATGCTGCTCTTTTTTCTCAAACTTAAAAAAATGCATTCGCGTGAAAAAACCCCCATTAATCTATGGCAACTAATTCAAGCACAAAAGAGAGTGTTTGAGGAAATCCTCATGTCTTTTTTTTTTATTTTTGGGGAATTCCTCATGTTTGCAGAGGAAGGAAATGAGTGGTCGCTAGCAGAGAGGAGTCTGCTGGTTCTTTTGATTGTAACATTTACAGTGAGGCTGTCATTGTTGCCAAATAAACCCTGACAAAGTGTCTTACATTCCAAGAAAAGGAGAAAAAAAAATTATATATACATATATATATATATATATATATATATATATATATATATATATATATATATATATATATACGGGCATTAAGTATTGATTGGTGTTATGTGAGAAGAAAACACTCAAAATGCATGGCAGAACTTAAGGCTATAATATTAATAATAATAAAATAAGGGGGGAAAACTAAAAGAGAAAAGCGTTTCTTTTAATGATTTATTTTGAAATCAGTCATCAACATAAAATTTGGCTGTACTGAAATGTTAATAAAAAATAAATTAAATGAATAAATATAATTAATGAACCTAATTTATTGAGTAATGTGTTTGTGTATTCATTAATGTGTTTAATTCTTCATTTTGATATTTGCTAGAAACCTTTTCTACCTATTTGTTTCCCGGCTACAAATAAAAAGTGAAAAAAGACACTAGCAAACAACAAAATCAAGATTCTAATACTCTTTTCCAAGAACATTCTTAACGCAGTAACACCACCAATTAGCTGCGCTCGAAAGCTATCACCTTACACTCTTTCTTCTCGGCTGTACGTGTTTATCGACCTCTCTCTTAGAACTAAGCTAAACTAAAGAGGGAAAGAGACAAAACGCATCTGGTTTGGCTTTCTCCTTAAACCAGCCAATCAGAAGAGTCATCTTATCTCTGCCCGGGGCTTATCGGTTAAGTGGATGTGTAGCTACAAGTGAGAATAGCTTGTTTTGTCGGCTTCACTGATGAGGGTTTTCATCCACTGTGCGTATTCTGCTTCACCATCCTGGTTGGACGTCTAGGTAAGCTTTCATTTATTCTGTGGTTAGGAAGTACCACCATAGGGATGAGCTTTTCCTCCCACCTCCAAAAGCTTCTGTAATCTTCTTCTGTCACACAGCGCAACATTTAAATTATGACCATGCTTTCAAGGCAGATGACACGACTAGATTGGTGAGTCTGAAAGCACTTCAAAGATACAGGGATGCATGCAGGCCAAACAAGGTGTGAGAGTGGGGGTCAGAGGGCAGCATGAATGAAAGAAGGGCAAAATCTGAAGCAGGAGAAGGAAACAAAATGTGATCTGACAGTGAGTTGATTGTGGGGGACGACCTAATGTACAGCCGCTTTGTATTTGCTCCCATTGAGAGGCAGCCACCCTGAATCCTGCGCGCCTGTAAAAGAGCAGGTGCGAGCAGAGCGTAGCTTTGTGTTTTCATATGGACAGGGTCGTATCACAACAATCACAATCTCTAAAATGAGGAAACCAGATGAGGTAGAGTACTGAAACAGCTTTTCCCAGCTGCCCTATGTGAGTTGAGGTTGCTTTTTCATCACTGAGGGCAAGAGGAAACAGCATTAGCCAAATACTACCAATAGCTTCACATGTTGACAGTGCAATTTCCTTTCAGCTCTTTTAGGTGCGTGATGCGGCAATGCTACAACAGTGTTTTCCAGCTGGTATGCTCATGAAAATGAAAATAAATCATTTATATTATAATAAAATAACGTCTAAAGCTATCAGTAAATTATAAATTGAATCAAATTTTTGCTTAATTCAATCCTTTAGCAGGACGCTTCGACTCTTTGACTATAGCAACTGCAACAAATTACGATATAAGACAGCGCATGCTGCCCAATCCATATAAAACATCACTTCTTTTACCACAGATTGTTTTAAATCATGTTATGAAGGAAGAAAGAATACAACTGAACGGTTTTGGGCTGATGTCATCGCAATAACAGATTTTTCTCATTACTTTGGTAAAACATACCGTTGTGATTAGTTTTCTCAGTTTTTATGTCTCTCCAATAGCAAAATAAGGATTTTTTTGTGCCTTCAAAAAGTAATAAAATGTGGTACAATTTTGATTTTCGGAGAAAACAACTTGAATTTTCGGTTTATCAATAAGTTCAGCAAGTCTGTAGAAATTTAAAGGAGCCAGAGGCCACATAGTGGATTGCATTTGCCTTGTTAGCAAAAGTGAATAATCCATAGCTGGAGGGTAGGAAGGATCAGTTTCCACTGGGATCCAAACAAGCAGGCAGAATTAATACCAACAGTATGCCTGTTTGAAAGCAAACAAGCCGTGCATGGAGTAAGTTTGAAGAGGAGACACTTCTAGGACAGGCCAAATTATCATTCTTTATGTCCTGCAGGCGTCTCAAAAAACCTATTCCAAGTATTAATGTTTTTGGCTGCAAGTGGAAAATCTGTGGAGATGAGCCAAGAGTATTTTTTTTTTTTTTTTTTTTTTAGGAGAAAGTTTTTTTTCCAAAAAGTCACTCTTTACTAAATACATTACATTGCACTCAACTGAATAGGAAACGTACTTCGCATCAAAATCAGAATGAAAAACCAAAACTTGTTTTTAAAGGAAATATAATGGCCTACACATACTTTCAAAATCAAGTTATGACCCAGCTCAATATTTTACATTATTACGGTTTTCACTTTGTCTGAAGACAAATATAATACAACTAACTAAATAAAAATATTATTGTGATAATAGCATGATTTTCTTGTAATAAAAACAAATGTGCATATAGTTTGTATGAATATTCTGTATGTTTGTCTATTTGGAACAATACTTATGAATAAACAATACTTACTATACAAATTAATTTAATACATACAATTCAAAATTTTATTGAAAAATGTTCTAGTTGAACTTTATTTTACAGTATGTGCATTTACAGTGTACTGACACAGTAATGAGTAGTCAGCGGATTGAGATCCAAGTGCAGCTTTATTAACAAGCAGGGTAGTCAAACAGGCAAAGTCATACACCAGCAAACAGAAATGTCAGAGGGAAGGCAGAGTCGTTGTCATTATACAGGCAAATAAGATTGAGGCGGGCAGCAAGTATCACAGTCCATTAAACAGAGCAGAATATCCAATGGCAAACAGAGAATAAGCGGTACACGGTAGAAATAGGCAGAATCAAACAAGGAAAACCAAGACACGGGAAAATAACGCTCGGAAATGACCACGAAAAGAAGATCAAGACTTCGCTGTGAAGTGTTTGTGGAGTGTGCTTAAATAGTGAGATGTGATTTGGGTCAGGTCCAAGTGCAATCAGTCCAGGTGTGGAGGCTTCTGGGAAATGTAGTGAAGAGTGACTGCAATGGAAGTGTCTGTGTATGTGTGTGAGTCCAAGGTGAACCCTAACCCTAACCTTAACCGGGGGAAACTAAAAGATAAAAGAGAGAGGTTGGTATTGACCGCTAGAGCCGTAATAGGACCAGCAAGGAGCTCGGGAACGCCCCTTAAGGTTCTGGTTAAGCTCTCCTGACTGGTCATGTGGCTGCGGGCTGACAGTTCAGGGACCACCTTACTGGTTGTGATCGGGCAGGCCGGGAACTCAGGGAAGGCCTTTGTGACTTTATTCAGGCAGACAGGAGATTCAGGGGTAGCCGCTGTGGTTGTCGCAGGACTGACAGACAGTTCAAGGATGATCTCTGTGGTCATTTCTGGACAGAGACCAGTTTCAACCTTGGTGGTCGCATTAGGGCAGTCAGAAAGTTCAGGGAAGGTCTTCGTGCTCCCTTCAGGACAGACGGGAGACTTGAGGATGACCTTAGTGGTTCACACAGGAAGTCGACAGGAAACTCTGGTGTGACTTCATTGGTCATTGCTGAACAGACAGGAAGTTCCTGGCTGACCTCTGTGGTTGTGTCAAGCCAGACAGGGAACTTTGGTACAATCTCTGTGATAGTTGCAGGGCAGACAGAAAGTTCAAGGCTGATGGGAAGTTCAGGGACGACCTCCATGGTCATTTCAAGGTAGTTAAGGATTTCAGAGGTGGTGATGATGGTAGTGGGAAGGATTACGTCTGAGTGGTCTGGCTCAGATATGGAGTCAGAGCCCTCCTTCAAGGCCTCAGGAGGTGGCGCAGGACCTGGGTTTGGACCTGCTGAAACACCCTCTTGATTTGCCGTAGCGGGCTCAGGGACTGACTCAGGAGCACCCTCTTGGGCTGTACTGGCGTGCTCAGGAACTGACTCGGGAGCGCCCTCTTGGGCTACATTGGAGTGCCCAATGACTGGCTCGGTAGTACCCTCTTGGGGCAGGTCTGAAGCTGGAGCAGATGTCTGTGCTGCCCACACATAAAATGGCCATAGCCATCAGGGTCAGAGCTGCATCCTCTGGCCGCTCAGGCATAGCAGGCATGTCCTGAAAAGTCTGGCATGGCAGGCTGTGCAGGCATGACGCGAGTCGTCTGAGGCTGGGCAGATGTGATGCGAGCAATCTGAGGCTGCTGGGCAGGCGCGACGCGAGCCATCTGAGGCGGCTGGGCAGGCGTGACACGAGCCATCTGAGGCGGCTAGGCAGGCGTGACATGGGTCATTGCTGGCTGTTGGGCAGGCATGATGCGGGTCATTGCTGGCTGCTGGGCTGGCGTGGCATGAACCGTTGGCTGTTGGACAGGCATGGCTTAAACCAGCTGTGGCTGGGCAGGTATGGCGTGAACAATCTGTGGCTGATCAGGCATGGTATGGGTCGTTCCTGGCTGGGCAGGCATGGCATAAACTAGCCGTGGATGGGCAGGCATGGCTGAAAGTGTCAGTGGCTGAGCAGGTATGGTCTGGTTTGTTAGTAGCTCAAGAAAATCTGCATAGACGTTATCTGGAACGGATTCAGTGAGCTCCTGAGCGACTCCAGGCGGAGCTGCCGCAGATTCATGGAGCTCTGAAGCGGCCTCAGGGAGTGCTGAAGTGACCTTCTTTTGGTGCGGCTTGCATTTATGTCGTGGCTGGGGATGCTCCGCGGTGACTTGACTGGGTTAATGATGATCTACGGTGACTTGACTTGGTTCTGGACGATCAGCTGCGGCGTGCTGTGACTCCGGACGATCAGCTGCGGCGTGCTGTGACTCCGGACGATCAGCTGCGGCGTGCTGTGACTCCGGACGATCAGCTGCGGCGTGCTGTGACTCCGGACGATCAGCTGCGGCGTGCTGTGACTCCGGACGATCAGCTGCGGCGTGCTGTGCTTTACCTCTTTACAGTAAATGACGACTCCTCTTGACGAAGCATTAGTTGCTGGTTGAAATAATCCATGGTGAGGCCGTGACTGCTGGGAAAAGCCACTGGATCTTTGTAGTGGCAAAGTCTTCTGTAATGAGTAGTCAGCGGATTGAGATCCAAGTGCAGCTTTATTAACAAGCAGGGTAGTCAAACAGGCAAAGTCATACACCCGCAAACAGAAATGTCAGAGGGAAGGCAGAGTCGTTGTCCTTATACAGGCAAGTAAGATCGAGGCGGGCAGCAAGTATCACAGTCCAGTAAACAGAGCAGAATATCCCAGGGCAAACAGAGAATAATCGGTTCACAGTAGAAACCAGCAGAATCAAACCAGGAAAACAAGACACGGGATAATAATGCTCGGAAATTACCACGAAAGTAGATCAAGACATCACAGCAAAGTGTTTGTGGAGTGTGCTTAAATAGTGAGATGTGATTTGGGTCAGGTGCGAGTGCAATCAGTCCAGGTGTGGAGGCTTCTGGGAAATGTAGTGAAGAGTGACTGCAGTGGAAGTGTCTGTGTATGTGTGTGATTCCAAGGTGAAGTGCCCTCTAGTGGTCTTCACAGGCACTTCAGCTGACAGTCATAACAGACACAAAGCAATAAGTAATATAAGGTAATATAATAAAGTAATATAACAACATGAACTTAAAATGGGTTAAGATTAGGTTCAGAGTATGTACCTTATTATAAGTACAAAGTACCAAGACATAGAACAGCAATATAAACTAAAGGGCTGTGTTAAGAATTGTATTAAAATAGTGTTTTTTTTTATTAAAATAGAAAGTTTTCACTATCAATATAAAGTAAATATTTCATAGATATTACTATGATATACTATACTTTTATACATGGAAAATATACAGTATAGCTGCCTTTATTTTAGGAATTCATCTTTGTTATTCATCCTTAAGGCATTCTAGAGGTATATGACAATCTTCTTTCAGATGAACACAATCGGAGATATATTTAAAAATATCCGTAGTCTTCCAAGGTTTATAATGGTTGTGAAATGGGGATCATGTTTTAAAAAAATGCATCCATCCATAATCAAAGCAATCCATACGGCTCCGGTGGGTTAATAAAGGCCTGAAGGGAAGGGATGCATTTTTGTGAGAAAAATTTCCATATTTAAAACTTTATAGATTCAAATAACTAGCTCCCGGTGGACGATGGTATGCACACTGTGTAAGTCCACTTGTGCCAAAGAGTAAAAGGCTTACGCGATGAATGACGTAGGATGTATAGGTCAAAGGTTGCTCTTACCCCCAAATTGACTTGCACAGTATGCGTACGGTCGTCTGCCAGAAGATAGTTATTTGGATTCATTATGAGTTATAAATGTGGATATTTTTCTTACAAAAACACACCCCTTTGCTTCAAAAGGCCTTTATTAACCCTCTGGCAGTGGTGTATAAAGTACTTGAAAGTCATACTTGAGTAAAAGTATAGATATCTTACCAGAAAATGACTTTGGTAGAAGTTAAAGTCACTGTTTAGAATATTACTTGAGTAAAAGTTTCAAAGTATGTGATATTTTTTGTACTTAAATATGAAAAATTTAAAGTTTATTTGATATTGAACTTACATAAGTATTGAAAGTGAGAGTACAAGTAAATGCAAAATACAAAAGTAGCAGAAAATATTATTCAAAATTGTTCTATACACAGTTTGAGCAGCAAGATTGTTTTAACTCTACTTCTTACATTTTGTTTGCTTTGCATTTAAAACAATGGCAAAATGTTTATTATAAGTTTTAAATATAAAAAAATACTAATATATTAATTATACCTTGATCATTCATGTTAATTCATAGTGCATTATAACTAATGTAAGAGGCAACTTTAAAATATTAAAATGTAAATGTTGAAATTAACAATGAACAACACTTTCATTAACCTTTAATGTTACAAATTTACTCTTATTTTCTAAATTACTCTTATATATATACTCTTAGCATTTCATATAAATCCAAACAATCATGCTTAAAATGGCCATATTTATGCACAAAGGCATATTATATGTATACTTTTACTCATTATTTGCTTCCAATTTAGAACACTTGATAATTATCTAATCAAAATATGTGTTAAAGTGCAGATAAAAAAAGAGGTGAAATCGAATTCATTTCTGATTTGTTATGTTTCTGTCTGCTGCATGATTAGAATACAATTTAAATATGCATCTTACGCTGGATAACGAATGCATACAATCGAACAAATGGATATAAAGTAATAAAAATAGAGGCTAACAATAGTGACATTAAATAGTTGGTGTTTTTGTCTACTAACGTTAGCATCCTTTCAGCCTCGACAGCAAACATACTGCTGTTCTCCACTAATGCAGCATCTAGTCAACAAAACTAATTACTTTAGTAATATGGAAACATGTACTGTAGTGTGCTGTGTAACATACCACTTCATTGTCTATGTTTTAAATCCCTTTTTGAAGTGTCCTGTTCTGTGCAGCGCGCAGCCTCACGTCACGTGTCAAAACAAACTCTACCAGGCGTCAGTGATAGTTTTTATTTGACCTCTAGAGGTCACTCTCGTGTCACACTCTTCTCAGCCCCTCCAGCAACGGACGCAACCCGGAAAACGAAATCAACTGCGGTTGTGCAAGCACTTGTTTGCACATCCTTGCTTGCAGTCTGTGTTCTTTTGGAGTAAGTAACGAAAATACTTGGGGGAAATGTAGCGGAGTAAAAGTAAAATCTGACAGAAATATAAATACTCAACTAAGCATAGATTCTCCCAAAAAAATACTCAAGTACTGTAACGAAGTATTATTACTTTGTTACATTACACCTCTGCCCTCAAAAGCCGTATGGATTACTTTGATTATGGATGGATAAATTTTTTCACATTCACAACCAAACCTGGGAAGATTAAGGATATTCTTAAATATATCTTCGATTGTGTTCATTTGAAAGTAGATAGTCATATACACCTAGGATGGCTTGAGGGTGAGTAAATCATGGGATAATTTTCATTTTTGGATGAACTATCCCTTCAAATCACTTTAAAGACATTTTTTTTCCCCATTCTAGTGTTGGTGTAGTTACTGCATATGCTTTTGTCAGTTGTTATGCCCTCTCATCAAAATGCTTATTTTGTCTTGAAGTCTCCTAGCATCAGACCAAATAAACACTCTGTTGAAGTTGCTCAGAGAATGTGCATCAGCTATGCCTTGCCAAAGGTTGTCTGTGCTTGAACAGCCCAAAGCATTTTGGTAGGAGTGTTGGGATTTATTGTTGAATAATACATGAGGAGGAGCCACACCAATGTCTCACCCAGGCTTAATGAAAGAGAACATGTCTGCACACAAATCAGTCATGAATAAACATCAGACAGTAATTAAACTTGGTGGCAGCAACTTTATTCATTAGTAAACAAGCAAGAGCACAGCTTCCGGTGCATGGTGAGGATTGGGAATGGAATGGTAATTGGAGGCCCTGTCTGATATTGCTTGGCATCATTGGGAAAGAGCAGGCCGGCCTGGTCAGAGAAAAAGCTCAGAAACTGACCTCATTAGCAGAAGTTAATTCCCTGGCACTTAAATTTCTGCAGTTGGTCACAACACAGCTGTCAAACAGCCTGTATCTCCACTAAATAATGTTTTGAAAACTTTTGTTCTTTCCTGATTTTGATTTTTTCCTCCATGATTTTTATTTAATGACTTTTAAGCATGTGGTTTTTCAATAAAATACAATATTTCAAATAATATCAATAAATTTTCAATGTTTACGTGTTTTCAAGTTTTATATAGCTTTATGTGTCCAAATCTCTTGAATATTGCTTACATTGAAAATGATGTTAACTTGAAGATGTGTTTCAATAATTAGATTAATAATAGGGTAGTCGTGGCCTAGTGGTGAGGGAGTTGGACTTGTAACCTGAAGGTTGCTGGTTCGATTCCCATACCGGTGGGAATTGTGAATGAACAGCACTCTCTCCACCTTCGATACCATGACTAAAGTGCCCTTGAGCAAGACACCTAACCCCTAATTGCTCCCCTTGTAAGTCGATTTGGATAAAAGCGTCTGCTAAATGATGAAAAATTAAAATAATAATGTACAAGAGATTTTTATTTCAAGTAAATTTCTATTCATCAAAGAATCATGGTTTCCACAAAATTAATAAGAAGAACAACTGTTTTTAACATAATATGAAATGTTACTTTAGAACCAAATCGGCATATTAGAATGTTTTCTGAAGGATCTTGCTATGCTGAAAACTAACTAATAATACATAAAATAAATTTCAGCTTTGCCATCACAGGAATAAAGGACATTTTAAACAGAAAACAGTTATTTAAAATTGTATTAATTCTATATATTTCACAATATTACTGTTTTACTGTATTTGTATACTGTAAAAAAACAACAACGTTTAAACAGCAGTATACACACCTGCGGAATGTATTGTAACCCTTTCAAGGTGTTGTATTATTCTGTTATATTGGCCTTTTAGAAATATTTGCAAAAGAGCCAGTAAAGAGACTGATGATGGTCTTCCAGCACCATATTTGATTTTTTTTTTTTTTTTTACATTCCTTACATTTCCACTCATACCGAATAGACATGACGTAGAGAGCATTTTTGTTTCTATCTATATTTGGATTTTTTTTTTTTTCATTTGATTGTTCTTAGATGTGATTGAGGATATGCTGTTTAAACTTCAAACTTCTTCCTTTTCCGCAGCCTGCAATTGTAACCTCCACGCAAGGCGCTGTCGTTTCAACATGGAGCTGTACAAACTCTCCGGGAGGAAAAGCGGAGGAGTCTGCCTGAACTGCCGGCACAATACGGCAGGTCGCCACTGCCACTACTGCAAAGAGGGCTACTACAGAGACATGTCTAAGCCCATCTCTCACAGAAAGGCCTGCAAAGGTATGAAGGGTACTGAATCTACACACCATGGGCACAAAGGGCGACTGGTTTTGGTCTTAAGGACCCCAAGTCTTATCACTTGACGCTTCCTAAGGAAAGCAGAAAACGCTAAGTGATTAGCTGGCTGTTTTCTACACAAAGAAATTCACATAATACCACAAAGGATCCAATTAGATGAGCCAGTGACTACTCTTAATGTGTTACCCCTCAAATGAGGGAGTCAGCAGGTCCAAAGGAAGAATTCTCGCATTCCTGTGTGCTCCTCCACCCCCATGAGACTCTGTCAGCATGCAGCACGAGGACAGGGATGTGGGTGGGGGAGGGGTGGAGGAGGAAGGTTACATCTTTCTGACATAGAGTTATTGGGATTCATTTGGGGGATGGTTTGACAGGACAAGCCAAACAAACAGAGCAGAGGTGTGAACTGATCCTTGTTACAGGTCAGATGAGTGAGAGGAACTGAGGTTAGGGGGAGGATGGACAAGAAGAGAAGAAACGCAGGAGGGGAGGGAATAAGCGAGCAACTTTCCACAGGTGTGTAACTGACTGGCGACAACACGCTTACCTAGGAGCCGTCCAGAAGAAAAGAGAGCGTATTCTTGCCTAACTTTGCCGCGGGGCAAGATGACAGGAGCAAAAGTTTTGTGCAAACATGCCCCCCGTCACACTTTAGCATCTCCTCATAACAAGGTCCATTCTGCTGCTGTCCGTGACGGCTTAGGATCATTTACTTCCAGCTTTAGCCCTGGGTAAAATGTGCCGAAAGTTAAAGACTCTGTTTTCCCAAACAGATAAATAGGTAAATAAATGAAAGCATCCATCAATCTGACAATCAAGACGGTAGGGAATGTTTTTGCATCATGTGAGAATGTTATACTTGAAAGCTGGACAGAAGGTGTTTGCTTTCCTGCGATACCGTCGGCATGTGGGAGTCTTCATTTACAGCAACCACACAACAAAGCAATTAGCCTTATTCCTGCTGTCACATTTATTTAGCTTTAAACTCATAGAGCTAGAAAAGGAATTTCTAGTTTGTATATTTGAATTCTTAACTTTGAATCAAATTTATTTTTGTGTTTAAATTTTATACATGCCATTTATCTTGTAGTTTTCACAATTTTGTAAATATAACTAAATTGAACTTTTTTGTGGCATATCTCTTATATTTAGGCAGTTGAGGATGTAAAGAAGTTTTATTTATTTTTTATTTTAAACTGAAATTTGTATGGCATATTATAATATTATATTATTTACAAATTATTTTTTGTAAATATAAGCATTTTTATGGCGTATTTTGTATATTTGTATTTTAAAATAGTCCGATAATAATAAAATAACACCTTCAAATTTTCAACGGTTTCAACGGTAAACTAATGTAAAAGTGAATGTGTTTTTAGTTCTCAGACTCACATTACACCTGATGAATATGAAAAAGATTAATGAGCATATAATGACATTCTCTGCATGGAAAGGCATTACAAAAATGCTTAACCTAACCAACATATCCATTCTACCATACTCCAGACTGACATTTACCCCTCTCTGGGCTCTCGTTTGATTCTCCTGTCGACTTGGAATGCAAACAGACATTCATCATCCGACTGTGTGTTTCGCTAACCCCCATGCTATGTGTCTTATTGAGGGAAGAGGGAAAACTTCTTTTTGTTTTCACTTCCTTTCTCCTGTGGACAAGACTTGATTCTTTCAGCATCCCATTACTCTCATTGGCGAGGTTTGCTCTGTTGGGATATGTTGGCTGGTCAAATGATGCATTTAATTGTAGACTTTTGGGCACACTTTCCTAGGAGTGTGCGAATGGAAAAGAGGAGTCTGAAAAAGGCCAAAGGTCCACTGTGAGCATGAATATCTTGTTTTTAAAGTTTTGAGGTAGAAACTCCATCACTAGAAGATTCACTAGAAGTGGTTCAGTCAAGTTGGCCTTAGATCATTTCATTTCTGGCGCTTTCACAAGGATTCTGTAATTAAAATCAAGGGTGAATAATCCTGCAGGTCTCTGATGACCCTGGCCCTTTTTTCTAAAGTTTTATTAAAATCATCTGCTTTGCTTGGAAAGTTAATGAACTCTTCTGTTTCCCTGAGATTTGAGACAGAGGCCATGGAGGATTTCCCAGGCACTTGGAATGAGGGTCAACAAACCAATTGGAATTCACTAATGGTTCAAGGAAAACTCTTAAAAATAACACACTAAAAATAGCTGCAATACTCTTTTGATTGTTACAGAATTATTAATAATAGTTTCAAAATATTCATGCGCTACTATGAAAGATGAGGTACTGGATGAAAAATTGGAAAAAAAATAAATGCATCATTGTGACCCACAGCCATTGAGAACTTTTCCTAATGCCTATACTTCATTGTAAGAGAATTTTGCTGAAGATGGCAATCGATTTAATTGAAAAGAGAAAGTTCCCAGTGCTTTGTTTACCTGTATGTTTGCTGTCTGTTTGCATGCTTTGACCTCTCTCTATTCATTTCTCATTGCTTTCGTTCCTTCTCAACAATCATCACCAGTTGTTCTATTTCTGGTCAGATCATTAATCTTCAGGTTCAGCTTCAGCCTCGTCATACTTTTGTGCTGTTTTGAGCTGGGAATATTTATCAGCACATAGAGTGGTGCAGGGATGACATAAAAAATCTGAAGATTTAGTTGAGGTTTTTCAATTTATGAAGGTCTGCGGTAAACACAACATGAACTACACACATTCACACCCCAAACATTCTTATCTAGTTACTTATGTGGGAACAAACAACAGCTTCAAAATACACGTTTTGGATAAGGTTGTGTGCAGATTACATTATTGAAAAAAACAAACAACCGTTGGAAAATCTTGACAAATTAGTCTTCCGGGTTCTGACGTCATCCCTGCACCACTCTATAGGCGCAGGGATTTTTTTTATTTATTTTTTTTTTACATTGTGTATTTCAATTTTTTACTTGTTTGGATACTTATGTCAGGTTCCTCTGGGTCTCCTACATTACGCATTCTTGAGATTTTGAACTCATGAAAACACTGGCACTTTTCAAATGAGACGGAGACCTGCTGTTAATCTGAGCTGACTACCTCAAATCAAATGTTGCTTCATTTTAAATAGTTCTGAAAACACATTTCATCATGATTTACAAAATCTGTAACTTAAACAAGGCATTTTGTTCATTTTAATCCTGAAATTTGCCAGAGTTAAAGCCCCTAATGTAATTACAATCAAACACTGTCCAAGTTATACAGCTGTATTAAGTTACATCAAAACAGATGTACAAAAAAAAAGCATGTGTGGTAATTACAGAAAGGTGACAAATGATATGAAGCATGATATTTCTTTCCCGCCAAAGAAAACATTTTCACAAGCTAAATAAGCGATGTATTGCAAGTTAATGAAAATAGGTGTAAGTATGGTGTAATATAAAGCGGCTCACTCCCTTCGCACTCATTAATTTAATGTGCTCACTACATATTTTCTCTTTTCTTTTGACAAGTTACTACATTCTTAATCAGGGCAGTGAAATAGTGGCAATGGTATACTATAACAATTTACTTCAGGAAAAACACTTAGTACGTAGTACGTGCTGCTCTTTGTCTTAGCGTCAATTTAATTCAGGCTCCTGGCTTAGTGTTCAGTGCCTCCTACACAACCCATTTCCGTAGACTTGATTCAGTTTGTAATTTTGGAACACCTTGCGGCATCTTCAAATACAGATATGTGAGTCACACAGTTTTTGGGTATTAATACAAGTAAATACAAATTTATTTTGCTGCAGTGTGCCAGTAGGAAATATAAGTTTACATTTCCAAACATCCATTTTGCAATTAATTGTTGTAATCCAGTGAGATCCAGTGAGTCTGACAACAGCAGTTATTTTCCACACAGAGATCTGATCTCCCCATCAGAGTCCATTTGGGATTACATGAAGAAACAGAAAAAACGGAGACACACTAAATGAAGAAGAACTGTGGCAACGTCACCAAGATGCTCGAAGAAACAGCAACATGTGCAAAAAACTATGTGCAAGTGTACCTGCAGGACAAAAGCTGTTTTAAACACAAAGGGTGGTCCCGCCAAATATCGATTTGATTCAGTGAATAGAAGTTAATCGATCAAAGCATCCTCACTTTACAGCATTCAACAGCCTAAAACTTTTCACAGTACAGTAGCATTTGAGGTACGGTTCGTCAAGTGTCGTGGGGATGTTGCCGTAGTTCTTCTACGATATCTTCTCTTTAAGTGTAACCTATAATAATAACAACATCATTGTAACAGTCGCATTGCTAAACCCACAAAAAACTGCGTAGAATCACCTTAGGTTAGGGGTGTCCAAACTGGAGGGCCACTGTCCTGCAAAGTTTAGCTCCGAGCCTAACTAAACACACCTGAAACAGCTAATCAAGGTCTAGCTAGGCATGCTAAAAACTTACAGACAAGTGATTTGGAGCTGGTTGAAACAAAACTCAAGAGGACAGTGGCCCTCAAGGACCCAGTCTGGACACCCCTGCCCTAGGGAAACTGAATGGGAATGTCGAAATACACTTGTTCCACTAACATACCCTTTAAAATTCACGAAGAACGATGTGGAGAGTCTGTGTTAGGTTAACGCTTCTAATGAGACTTCAGCCCTCTGATTTGTGGCTTCATCCTTCATAAACCACACTGTAAACACACAAAGTGAAGGCAGCTTTGCAAGGTGCATCTTGTTCGTCTCTTTGAGTTGTTTGCTCCATAAGTTTCCTTTACTCTGCTTAGGAAACATTTGCTTCATCATTTCTCCCGCCCACTGGAGTGAGCGAATCCTTTGAACTAGATTTGATTGGTTAAATGAGCCATTTTGTTTTAATACAGTAAACCACACTTAGATCATATAAGTGTGTGGGGCTCTGCAAACTGTCATCCACGCTATTGTGACTATTGTCACCCTATTGGGTTGGATGTTAATAGTTCATCCATCTTTGGTTAGCTTGGAATCTTGGTTCAGAATTATATAAAACGTTTGAGTTTATATGGATTGCGAACTCTTAGAGCTAGCAAGCTATAGAGAATGACATCAGCCTCTAATGGGATCCCAGGCATAAAGAATTTTAGTCAATGTGTGGTTTCCATGGGTTTATATACAAATAGGCAAAACAAATGGCTAATTTTCTCCCCATCCTCATTAGGGTTCTGGGAAAAGCTAAGAAAAGTTAGTATTGAGTATGCTAGTTGCAGTGAGAGCTGTGTGGTATTTGCAGTCACACTATTACGCCTTCCATTTAGACATGTGTCTTGCATTGTCGCAAAACATTGCTATTATTAACCACAAATAACCTCTTCTGTTGGGGATTTGAAAATATTGTTTTACATTACCTCACTTTTTGCATTAGATAAAAAAAATAAAAAAATAAAAAAACTTCCTTTGTGGCTGGCTTCAATTAGATGAGAATGTAGTCCATAAAACTGACACGTTTGGCAAAAACGTTGTTGACAAAAAGCAGTTGTTTTCTTGGAGTGACATCCATAATTTCATTAAATTATTATGCTAATGCAAAAAAAAAAAAAAAATACTCTAAACATGAACTTAAGTAACAACAGATACTCAAAAGATATCAGAAAAAAACACTCAATTGTGTTTAGAGTGAAGCTGCTCTCATTTTTCTCTTCTTTTTATTAGCTTCAGACATTCTTTTTTTTTTTTTTTTTTTTTTTTTTTTTTGTGGGGCAGCAGAAATTGTAATCACTACAATACTGAGCCTGGGCTGAGCTGGCCCAACTCCAACAACACACAAATTACCCCACCAACTTTCAACATGATGTTTTTAATGGAGGAGAGGAGCTCAGACTTCAAACAGCAGCTTTATGGTAAACTATTGGCTAGGATCTAAACTTCTCACATTGTGCAATCTGCTCTAGAAATGCTGCCACGTGCGGATCTCTTTCAAATGAATTAAATGCTTTTATCAAGCACTCAGTTTTGTTCAGTGGAATACAGAAAAGTGGATTACATTACATTTACTTATGATATATTTTGTCTTCTGAATGTAATAGGTTTGTAAAAGTGGAAAAGTTCAAGTAGACTGACCAATATATTCTTCAAAAAAATCACCGTTTTCCACAGAAGAAAGCAAGTCATACAGGTTTAGAATTACGTCAGAGTGCATACTTAATTAAAGGAAATAATAATAATAATAATAATAATAATAATAATAATAAAAGACAAAGAAAAAAATCTCATTCAGGTTTCTATAGCAATAAACTCTTCCGGACATGGCAGTACTGAGAGTGAGTGGATGAAGAGAGGAAAATGTAGACCCATATCTACTCCAGGAATCTGGTGTAGCACCACCACTTCACTTTAAGTGGACAACCACTTAAACACTCTCCAGACAGGTTGTTATCAGGCAGCACAAGCCAAAATGTTTGAGAGACATGCACCTGCACCCCATGTGTTTTACGCTGATTTATTGATCGGATCAAACTATCTGATTTATGAAGTTGTTGGGAATTTTCTCCTCTCTGAATCTTTCTTTCCGAAGTATCATTGGTCTAAAATGCCAAAGATGTATATAACTTTACAAGCTTAGACATTTACTCACCTTTACATAAATCCAAATCTGTATGAGGAAGGTCTTTTCCATACAATGACAGCTCATTATTTGTCATTATTCACTGATAATTTCCCCCTTCACTGGGCTGTTAAATGAATATTCTGAGTTCAGCTCACTCTAATACATTTGTTATATAATGTTGATTACGACATGAAATATTTTTTTTTAAAACAAAGCAAAAAATCAAGGTATGGAGAGATACTTACGATGGAAGTGACTAGGACTAATTTTTAAAAGCAGAAATGTGAAGCTTATAATTTTATAAAATTACTTACATTAATACTTTTGTTAATTTGTTTCCTATTATTTGAGCTGTAAAGCTGCTTAAATCATTTTTTTTTACAGTCATTTTAGGGTTTATAGCATTGCATTATCATGGTGTCAAAAAAAGAGATAATAAGCATTTTTATTGATTACAGCTTGTGCTTGTATTACTGAAACAGCATTTTAATGTTTACAGATTGGCCCCATTCCTTGTACTGTAGTGCCTCAATGTAACGTTTTTTTTGTTTTTTTTTAGAAATTGAGGTAGAAGTGGCAAATTTGTTTAAACGCATTTGATTAAATGTAAGTGTGTGTGTGTGTGTGTGTATGGCAACAGAAACCTCACTATTTAGTTTGTTTAAGACTCTACTTTTGAATTGATAGTTAAGAGCTCCCATCTGAACTCATCCATTTCCACAAATAAAGAAAAAACATTCTGAAACTGACTTTTTGGACACATGCGAGGCTGTGAAGCTGTTTCATTTAGTAAGGATTAGTCAACTGAGCTGTTTATTGAGTCTTTAAGGTGTTTTACAGCACATTTGTCACGAGAGACAAAGTGTGGATACTTTCTACAAAATGACAACTCCAAAGGACAAGACATAAACTTGGCTTTGATGACGAGAGAGTGACAAGTGACAAGAGACAGACATGCAGGGAGTGGTTGTCTCTGTGTGCAGTTCCAGCCTTGGGACTGGAACTTTACTTCACTGCTCCTTGCACAGCCTTAAAAGAAATAAATTTTAAGCACAACTCTCTGTGCTTCATTACTCATAAAATATATGAGCCAATTTACTCATTTAATGTGCAAAACATTTGTCAGAGTATCACTTCTACAGTGCTGGTGGGGGAAATATTGAGCAAATGGTGTTGGGATTTTTTTCAAAATAACTTTAATGTAACTATCCATGGTGGGAATTTAAGAAAATGGACTTGAAAGGAGTTTTGACACGAAGGCAATACAATCAGTTCACATGGTTTAAGAGTTGGAGAGAGACGCTGAGCCATATGTTAGAGAGAGACCTCCCAAGAGGAAGGAAATGTGACAGACATTATTGGCATAAGCACGTGTTTCATTTTTCATGTTCTGATGGGAAAAATAAGAGAAAGCACATGTTGTAGAAACATATTTGAATAAAAAGTTTTCATTTTTGCCAATTTGAATATTGACTGTTATACAGTGGTCCCAAAAAAACAAAAAAAAATTATACATATTTTGCACTAAATAACAAAGTGCAAGTCCAGCAAAATCATAAAAAAAAAAAAAAACATAATATAAAAAACGAATTATTTATGTAATGTGTGTGAGTAAACAAGGTGGGTGAAGTTTGCTACTCCTGTCTCGTATGCTTCTTTGCTTAATAACTCCCGCAGACACCAAAAATTGGCAACGAGGATTAGGCTTTTTATTTCCAACTACCCTTGGTCATGAAGATGGCTGTAGCTAATGTGCCTTTCCCAAGTTTTTCCTGCCTTGTCCTGGTGAGCCTGCTATGGCGTTCAGCAAAGGGCTGCGGATCTTTGAAAATTATTTACGAATTATTGACGCTACAGTGGATGCCTGGCCACATGAAAAAAGGAGAGCTGCACTGCTTCACTACTATTCTGCTCAGGTGGGGAAGAGTGCTTCGAACTGCTCAGCTGCAACTGCAACATGCAGGAAGTGTAAAAAGATTGGACATTATGCTAAACTGTGCCAATCAGCGCAATCAAATATGTGCGAGGTCCGTGAAATTGACTTACCAGAAATTACTGTACTGTACACGGAATATTCAAGTTGTACTCCCAGCATTACAAACATAGTGACTGTATCTACTTCTGACTTTTGGTGGTTGACACTGGGTCTTCCGCATCTATGCTGCCCTACAGCACTTATGCATGCCATTTCAGTAACATTGTGCTGCCGCAACCTAAAACCAGGCTTGTGATGTGTTGAAAAGCCCAAATTCCGGCATCAACGCCAATGGTTGTTTCGCAGAAAAAGCTAGCCAAACGAAGCAGTGATCGTGAACGCTTTTCCATTGCAACACATGGATGAATTACTCTCTGCTCTAAAAGGTTCCACTGTTTTCTCTACCATTGACCTGATTGTGCTTACTACCAAGTGTCGCTGCACGAGGACAGCCGTGACCTCACGGCCTTCATTGCTAACAATGGACTGGACCATTTTTGTCGGCTTCAGCACCTGAGGCATTTCAGAAGATGGTCACCATCATCCTGACTGGCTTGTCAGGGGTTGAGAATGACTATGGATGACAAAGCACTTCAAGCGGTCTTGCAATGACTAGGAGCTTCTGGGATGCAGCTCAATAAAGACAAGCGTCGATTCCGACAAACCAGCCTGCTGTTTAATTACATATTTGTAATCGAGTACAATAATATCATTAAGGGTGACTTGAGTGTTCGAAAATGTCCAGATACATTTAGGGGCCACTGTATGCAGAAAGACTTTCCCTTTAAGTGTTATGTTTTTATGTGTTTATAGTTTGAGTTTAATGCACACTGAGAAAACAAGACACTCTCATGCAACTCCTTATGTAAAATTATTGACTATCATACCCAAGTTTTGTGTTGAATTTGCATGCTCTTGTCACGAGAGACTGGTCACCACTTTCACACACACACACACACACACACACACACACACACAGTATCTTTTTCAACTGCTTCACCAATCTTCACCCTCTTTTTCCCCTTAAAGCTACTTTTATTGTTTATCTGTGCTTTTTGTATGTATGTACTGTTTGTATGTGCGTTTCCCCACACGTGTGTTCTTTTATCTCTTCTCTTCTGTTCCTCGCAGCCTGTGATTGCCATCCTGTGGGGGCCGCTGGCAAAACCTGTAACCAAACCACAGGCCAATGCCCTTGTAAAGACGGTGTGACGGGTATCACATGCAACCGTTGTGCTAAAGGCTACCAGCAGAGCCGATCACCCATTGCCCCCTGCATAAGTATGTGGATCACTCAATGTCAAGATTTTTTTTTTTTTTTTTTTTTTTTTTTTAGCACTTCAATCCCCAATGAGCGATAATGCACAAATGTTCTTGTCCATGGAATGTATTGAAAATTTGAGATGAAACTCTTCTTAAGGACTGTAGGCTCCATTTCTTAAGGAGGAACAAGACAATCTGCATATGACAGAGGAAAGAATTTGGAACCATGTCTTGTTAAGGTCATTCCACAGAATTATCACCTGCCGTTCTTCAAATTCCGTTTTCTTTACTTCAGGGCCCATATCAGTGATATTGGCATTTATATTTTTAGATTCTAAAAAATCGTTGCTTAAAGATTACAAAGGTATAATAGAGTCCTCACTGCGGGAAGGAATAAAGAAAATATTATCCATCCCTGGTGTTTGCATTTGAAATCAAACTGTTTAATTGGTGCTTTTGTCGACAAAACAACGCTTGGATATTAAACAAATCAATTTGGGGAAAATAGAAGACATTTTTAGCAGGGAGCTCAGCAGAATGAATTCAACCTACAACTTTTTGGAATCATTTATCTTTGATTTTCTTGGGAAAGTCACAAGCATGAATGTGTGAAAGATAGACACTCTGGTAATTGAATTTAAAATATTTGGTTTCTCTCATAATTGTGAACTAATGTTTTTATTTTAATAGCCCATATAAATTTAAGTAGTATCTCAATCCATGCCAAGCTCAGTTTAACACTAGGAAGTCTTGGCAACACATACCATTATGTCCTTTCATTCTGGAGACCATAAATCAGTAGGATTTAAATATTTGTAGCAGGCTTGTACTATAATTTAATCTGGCATTAAACTTGTTCCCATGTTCCCTGAGACGTTTAGAGCTGATATAAGAAGTAAGGATTATGTAAGGATGCACAGATGCACAGAAAATGTACATCACTGTACAGTGCCCTTATAGTCTTGCCAAAATGCCAACAGCAAAATCTTTAATGAACTTTACTTAGAACCACTCAATATGGTGTGTGTTACCATATACTGTGTTTTGGATGACTTTAAAATGTGCCATGTCATCCTGCATGAGTAACATTACAGATTACAATATAATTATTAAGCACCGTGATGCACAATCGCAACAGAAACATATTTCAGCATGCACATAAAAACATTTTTTGACCCCAGCAGATGACGAAGACCGTTTATGATGATTTCTCTTTTAAATCAGAAGACTTGATTCTTTCTTCCTTAAAAAGCTCTTTTTTGCATGCTTGCGCACCAGCTCCACAGAGCACACGAGCACTCTTTTATCAGCTTCTTCATATTTCTCTTAGTATGCTTGAGCTGTTCAGCCATCCTCTTGTTTTGTCCTCATGGCAGTTACTGCCTTTTCTTTTTGTATATTTATGTTCTGATAAATACTGTTCTTTTTTACTGCTCCTATGAATTCAATCACTTCGATGGAAAGGTCTTTCCTCACGCATGGCTTTACTGAGCGTAAACTTCCCTCCGTTTATGCAAGGGCAATGGAAGGAGGAATGAAAGAATCAAGTCTTGGACAAGCATCTTGCTGTTTTTCATAACAACAAAAGAGGGATACAGATGGAGCAGTTCAGCAAATTGAGTGCCTTTGTGTGAACCAATGTTTTGTAAACCTGTTCAATTCACTCTTTAGATGGATTCATAATGTGAAACCTATAACATCATCTTATTTTGTTTCGAAATAAAGAAGCGAATTGTTATTCTCATATTGCTAGATTATATAACTATAATTATTATTTTTTTTAATTTAATATTCATTATTTTTCATTTATTGATTTATTCATGTTTACAAGAATATGTTTTCAATTTTCTTTGCTAACTGTGCTCTCTTTTGTTTTTTTTCGGAACAGAAATTCCCATTGCTCCACCAACAACCACTGCTAGCAGCACAGAGGAACCTTCAGGTTAGTTCTGCTAACTAATATTGGCCTTATATCCCTCTCTATTAAAAAGTCAGGCCACTGTTTTGGGGGCACATTCTAACTGATTTGCTGGTTGAAGGTTTTCTACACTTTTGTGCATGAGGTGGGATTTGATATATCCCCCGACCCACTATGGAAGAGGAACTGCTGAAATTAGGATCTAGTTTTACAATCGCATCCCTTGACACGTTCACTCTTGCCGCAGATGTTTATTAAATATGTCTAAAAGTAAGCAGAGCGTCAGACTTAACTGCAGTGTCTGCCAAATGATTTCATTCAGCATCAGACAGTAAAATACGGTCTGCAAATATACAAACGCTTCCCTAAAATTTTTTGCAATTATAGACTAAGTGTCTCCTGATCAGATGTTTAATTTCCCAAGTTTTCTTCCCGGAGCCATCAGCTCTTGCTCTCTCCCTCTCTTTTTTTTTTTGTTTTGTTTTCGGTATTTTCAACATAGTGAGTGAACATGCTTTAGTTTGCCCGTATGGAAAAAGTATTTGTCAAAGAAATATTCGTCATTCTCACGGACAGAGGAATTCTAGCGTGCAAAAAATCTTTGCAGCTGTTGGTTGATCATTGCAGACCTCTAATGCTTTACTGACAGATAAGATTGACAGCAGAGCTGCTGGTATTCTCTCTCTCTCTCTCATGGACCTCTTTTCATTCTTCTCTGGGATATTTTCTCTGCCCCCACATTTTTCTTCTGCCGTCTTTTATTCCCCTACATTTCTTCCTCCTTTGTCCGAGAATACCCACTCGCTCTCTCTAGCCCATCTGAAACCAATTCTCTGTTTCATGACTGGTAGTTTGGCCATTGCCAAATGTCAGAACAGCATTGTGAAAACTGTCTTTCCTTAATGGACTATCAATGATTTGAGATAGAGGGTGTTATGACCCATGCAAAATAAACAGATAGGCAAAGCGGAGGGAAAAGGTTAACCCATTTACCACAATGTGTTTCCATTTGTCATGGCCTGACCCTGAAGCATATGGCAGCACATGTGTAAAACTACGAAATGCAGGCTAGCTACATTGTGGTTGTCTTAGCATTTTTTGTAGAAAAGAAAACAGTGCTGAACAAATATAAGTAAATTAATAATAATTTAAATGTTTGTTTGTTTAATGCGTCTCCACTATTTAGCAGTTTCTTTTCACAGAAATAAAGAGCCAGTTTTAGTATTTTTGCAGAAAAAAAAGTTAAAACAATGCTGAACACACACACACAAAAAAACATTTTCTCCGTATATAATTTGTTTATATATTACATTAATGTAAATTCAATTAGATACAGTATGAAATACAACCTTTCTAATCACTTAATGGAATCTGTGTTTGGCAAAATCCGCTCACGTTTAAAATCTTAATTTATTTGCAAAGATTGCGTGACCCTTAATCCAGCCAATGGGGCATGGCTGATTTTGAGCCCTTAAAACGTTTGACCCATCTGGTTTTTAGAGCAGCCCTCCATGGAAACTGCAGCATTCCAAATCAAGCTGATGGAGAGGTGGAGCACAGGATAGACATATTTGAGTGCCCCCATCAAAATGGACACTCCAGACCACCCACACATCCTGCTCTGGGACTGCATACATTATACCTTCATTCTGGGCCCAAAGCTCACCTCGGGATAGCGCAATACGGCAGAAAAATATGACCTCATTCAATAGATGATTAAAAACAGATGTTCTTATCAGGGCACCTCCACCCTTCTCTTTAGCAGTTACCCACTCAGACAGAGAAAGACCGAGATTGAGAGAGAGAACCTGTACGTTCTTGTACAGAAGGGTGGGGGCAGGCAGCTGTGTAGCAGGTGTCTATGAGAATGAAATAGGGGAACGGCAGGAGGACAGAGGGAAAGTCGATGGAGGAGAGGAGAAGAATGAAATTAATATGTCTTTAGCTCTACCACATGGAGGGTAGGAGCGCATTGCGAATACCTCTGTTTTGTCAGCTCAGACAAAACACATATTGTGTGGCGAGGTCATGCATGGTGTGAGTCACCACTCCCAAGAGTCTATGGCTCATCTATGACTGACAGAGATGTCTCTACAAAAACCTGCATTAAGAGATCAGCACCTGTGGTTTATTCAGTCACCAAAACCAACTTTTTTATATATAGTGATATTATTCTTAAATAATAGCAATATTTGACATAATCCAAAGGATAGGTCAGCATTTACTCACCCTCGCGTCACTGTAATAGGTTTGTTTGTAAATAGTTTTGCATGAGAAACAAACTGAATTTTATTCACTGAAATTTAGTCAAGTTTTTCAGCGAATTATTCGACTTTAATTTCCATATGTTCTTCACGCAGCTACTGCATGACTTGAGAAGAAGACATGGAATAAAGTGGTAATATAAGTAATGTATTCTTTAAAAAATTACCTTTTGTATTCCGCAGAACACTAAAATATGCCAAAAAAAAAAATAGCTTTAGGGGTACAACAGCTTGCCACAAGGGCAGTACTGGCAGTAAACCTTCTATATGGTATACTTTAAAATACTTTTAAAATAACTAGTTATTGTACTAAATCTGATGACAAACAGACTCCAACCATACTGACAGGAAAGAAAGTAAGTCATACAGGTTTGGGACAATATGATATGGTCAGTATATGACAGAATTTTCATTTTTGGGTGAATTGTAAATTGTAAGACCAAATGGTCTCATACAATTATGCGAGGCTCCTAGTGATTATAAAAGAAATGAGACAAAAAAGGAAGAGTGAGAGATCGAGGGAGGGAAAGTGAGAATGAGAGAGAGAGTGAGTGAATTGTGTTGAATTAGTGTCTCATCATGAATGCAAAGCTCTCGTCTCATTTAAAGCTGGCCTCTCCTTTCTCCCATTTCACATTGTCAGATTTCGAGGGTTGGCGATGTTCCCCACACATCTCTGGGCTTCATTTACAGTAATGAAGTTGGTTTCAACCCATTCTTTCCCCCATTAGAATGATGCCACTGTGACCAAAACATAGCCTGAATGTTTCTTTAAATTATGTCAGAATTCAGGAGACAGCTATTTTCCTCTCAGACTCTTGAATGGAATGAAAGAACGACAGAAAACGAGAAGGATATTTTGAGTGGTTGAGAGTCGGAGAGAAAAAAAAAGAAAAAAAGCAGTTCCCTTTGGAATAGACCCAGCTTGCCTATTGAGTCCCTGCCCCAGTGGGAGCTTGGGGCTCTGGCTATAATCTAATTACATGCTTTATTTGCAGCAATTTGTTTCTCAATCAGTCTCATTCCACACAGAGAAAGCCTTCCCCCTGCGCACTCATTCACACCTCATTGTTACAGTTCCCAGATCTGCGATGTGTGCATGAATAGGATTGTCCGCTCCATCAGAGATCCAACTGGAAACAGACCTCAGGTCAGCTTCAAGCTCTTTTTGCTAACAACAGAGTACAGTGTCTGCCGTCTTCAAGCGTTAAAAGACCCAGCAGGTTAGATCGTCAGTGTTAGATGTCAAGGCTTTTCAAAAGTGCTGAGTGAGGCTGAATAGCGCAGACTCATTAGCTGTTCTTCACCGAATCTCCAGACCAGCAACATGTCTAGCAACGGAGAGAATTCGTCCACAAATGTTTCCCCACAGGGGTCCCCACAGTCAGCGTGTAACCGGTGCCCTCTGCTCATTCTTCAGTGTCAAACAAGCCTCACATTCAAACTTACACGCAGCTTTCTTTTACTCACTGGCACCACTAGCAGCGCCACTGGACGTGGTGCCAAAATCTCTCGTACACAGCTTTTGCTTGAAAAGGCGGCAGGAAAAACATCCATTAAGGTGACACCGGCCTCTGTGGGAGCATCGTGACGGGACGCGAGCTAACCCTACTTCCCCTAACTCAAGAGGGGGCACAATGAGAACATTTGTCTTTGCTGCGGGGGACTAGATGTTCAAATAGGAATCTCAGGGTGCTCATCACCTCTTTAAAGGAGAGCTAATGAGAAATGATGGCTATCAAAGGGAAGTATCGTGATGGCATTAAATAGGGTTACAGGAAAACAAAGCAGTTGCTCTACGGTCTTCATTTAAATGGAAATGAAGCTGCCACAGTATGGACTCTCAATTTCATCTCGGTTACAGTTTCTCTGCCATTTCCAATCTACAGTGTGCACGGTTTGACTCGCCCAACCCCACCCTGGACTCCCTCGTGCAACCACTTCGGCGCGACTACTTTCACGGGCATTTTTTTCTGATTCCTGGGTTGCCCGGGCAACCTCATTCACACAGAGAGAATAGAGAGTCCAAAAGAAAGTAAAAGGCAGGCATGGAGCGAGGGTCGGCCGAAACAATGAAGTTTGTTCATATGCAGGCGAGCTGAAAGCTTTTTCTCTCCCCCTCCTCCGTCTCCTCATTCCATCCATCCACTAAAAGAAGGCCATGACAATGTAAGGGGAATGGCAAAAGAAAACTTCTCCATTTAAACATCTGCATGCTCGAAAGAGGTGTTTTTAATGGATTAATCGTGTCCTCGAAAAAGCATCTGAGTGGAAGGGGCAACTCTTTTTATGTGGATGTACTAAAAAACCTTGAACTGTGGAAGAGGCCCAATCGAAACCGAATCCCTTGTGCTTTTTTCCCGAAACACCATGTTTCTTCTTTATTTTTACACACAACAAGCTTTTTAAACACTTTATGTGCCGCTAATTTCCCTCCTGACCTCCCTTTGTGCTTGGACAACCCTTGCTCCCCCTTCACCGCAACCTCCCTGAGTGCCGAACCAATAAATGCCAAAGGTTGAAATGGCCTTTAGGGGTTGCGGCGGGGGAGGGGGCATTAGGACAGACGCACAGGGTGAGTTGACAGCACCGGGAGGGAGGAGTCGTGATTCAAAAAGCCCTAATCAGGCCCATCATGGCACTGACAGTGGAGACAAGGGTGAGAAATTAGCATGGAACTGAAAAATCGCTGGGTGGCACAATACACTTGGCCTCTGAGGGCTCCCATCAGAGCAGGGGAGGGTCCAGACATCCAGAGAGCAGAACGAGAGGGACCTTTTGTCTCCTGCTTTTCTAAGGAGCAAAGGACACTTTGCTGAATACCTCACAAGCCCTATTACAGCCTCACAATTAAACTGGGCAGATGGGTGTCACAACAGGCCAGGGCTTTAGGATAGACGTGTAGTTTGCCCAAGTGTTGTCTTTTTTGACAATGTTCTCTTTTACGTTCTTTAATTGTGTTTCTTTTAACCTCCTATCTTAGACTGTGAATCCTACTGCAAGGCATCCAAAGGCAAGCTGAAGATCAATATGAAGAAGTACTGCAAGAAAGACTACGGTGAGTGAGAAAAGTGCACACAACACCGCATTTACGCAGGTGGCTCAAATCCTTGCCCTCTACAACATCTTTATTCTTTATCCAAAGCCGAATTCCCTCGAGCCCCCTCAGTGTTGGTATATTGTAGTGATGGCTTACTTAGGGCTTTCAAGAAGAAAGTCAAAGGATCAAACAGGAGGAAAGGCCATCAGTGAGGGGTTTAGGGGAGGCTGCGTTGACGGACAGCCCAGCAGGTATTTCAGCCCAAAGCGGATCAAACCATGGCAGTGTGACGGGCAGAAGGGACCGGAGTACTCACAGATATCCTCATTAAGGGAAGCGCATGTCCCTGTCCTGCATTCCTGGGGGCAGCAGGCCCTCTCTTGTCCATGAAAAGGAGCAGATGTGCAGCCCTAGAGGTGGGGTTGTTTCATCAGTCAAGCGAGACCCCGTGGAACTTAAAGAGCTTAGCAGATTTAATAACAGCCAGAGAATTTTAACTGCTCTTTTGACTCATTTCAGTCAGCATAAACTGAAAATAAATTGGTGCATGATTTAATTTGAAACTATTTTCATTTGTGAAAATTAGTTTTATAGTGTAGGTCTTTTATTGATTTGAATTATTATTTGGGTAAAAGTATAGGTATAATTGTAATATTTTTGAATATTGCTATACTATATTGTTATATTGGTATATGGGTCAATGACAATTTAGAGTGCTTATAATAAAAAAGGGGGCAATATTTAAAAAAAAAAAAATAAAACACTTTTGAAAGAAATGTTGGTTTCATATGGTTTTGTAAAACATTGAACTAATTTTCAAGAAAAGTATAAATTGAATGACTCATCATGTGGTGTAACCATCAAGAAAAAAGTATTTGCATATTTTCCTCACACACTGTGTACACATATTTGTGTTTATTACATTTTTAAATCTCTTTTTCAATGTAAGAAGTATTTTTTTGTGAATCATTAATTTGTGAATATCATTACGTTCTATAGGGAAATCACACAATTGGCAACAAATGACTACTATTAAATAATCAGATATTTAAAGAAACTTAATCGACCTTGACACAGTGATGAGGGTTTGCAGGGGTTCTCTCTATGACGCTTATTTATTTTTCCCCTGCATGGTTCTGCATGTCGGTTGCATCACACGAATTTATTTTTCCAATATTAACAAACATTGTAGAGGACGTATATATTTATTTTAAATAATAATAAAAATGTATGCCAATTTACTTAAGGTTTTCTCTTTTTCTTCCTTTAAAAAATCTATTCTGTTAATAAATTTCTTCATTATGATATCAGGAAAGTTGTATCACCCTGATCATTTTTCCTTTATGCCCCCCAAAATATCATAATTAATTTTAATTCAGAAAATATATGTTTTACTATGTTCACTGCATGTACGAATTAATATTTAATTAATTTTTGAATACATTAGTAGACAGATAAATGAACAAAAAATAAATAGCGTTTAATGCGTCATACCCATATGTGTCAATTAAAATAATAATAAGAAGAAGAATTGAGCTGGATACCATTACATTTAAGATAGGCAATTTATTTATAATGGCCATGTTGTTTACTTGTAAAGACGGCATGTGATACATATAATAATAATAATTGAAAAAGCTCATGCGTTTCGGGCAAAGACATGATATGATGGATACAACTGTAACCAACAATGCCCAATCGACCTCTGTATAATTCAGGGTCTATTCTGGATTAAAAAAAAAAAGAAGAAGAAGAAGAAAAAAACAGGGAATCCCTGCAGCGTAGAGAGGAGGTCTGGCACACATCGGTAGTTGCATCTAACATGATGAATACTCAATGCCATCACCTCCTGCAGACCGGCTTTGCACGTTCTCCTTTCTACACTGTCATTACTCATTTAAGACTCATTTAAGAATTTATCCAGCTAATATGATCCCCCGCTGACTTCACTTTACAGTTGTCCTCAGTTATGGAGAGCTGGCCAGCTCCCCCTTTACTCAAAAGTGAACAATCTAGGATAAACTCCCACATTCGGAGCATTAAACCTAATCCACTTTCCTTCTGCCTTCTCGAGCATCAGGGGGGCTTTATACAGCAGCGCGAGGAGGGAAATGGCTGGAAATGGTATTGAACTTGAAGATGGAGTCATCTAGAGACATATGAAGGGAATCGAGCCTTTTGTGGCATGATATTTACCTCACTGGCACATTACTCATGAAACACCACAGGAAGCTGGGCTTCCACAAGGCTGTGATATGTTGTTATCATTGGATAAAGGACTTTCCAAATGATGACAGGGACAGCTTTTCATAAAGTTAAAGGTTCTGCATTTCATCTGTGATGATATTCTAGTAAACTTAAAGAATAATGATAAAAAATAATAATAATTTATCCACTCTTATGTTGTACCAAAATTGTATTAATTCGATTTTTCTCTCTGGAATTTAAAACGTACATTTCGTACAGTATTCTGATAAGGACAAAGTCAGAAATTACGGAACAAAGAACTATAAAATAAAATTGTTTAAAGTCTTCTGAAGTCATACATTTTTGAGTTGGAAACAACTAATTTTAGTCATTATTCCTTGATAATCTTCCTCTAAGCGCTAAACTGGGTATCAAGATTTTTAGTGAATAACAACTTAAATTTCAGTGTTACTCACACAAAGCTATCAAATGATATCAGAAGATTTGGAATATTGTTAACGAGTCATATGAACCACTTCAATTCACTCATTCACTTTGATTAGAAAAAGAACAGCCAGGATCTTCTTCAGAAATTCACTTTCTTCCACGGAAGAAACAAAGTCATTAGGGTTTGGAACAACATGAAGGTGAATAAATAATAACAGAATGTTCTTCTTTTTTTTTTTTTTTTTAGCAAAATATTCCTTTAAACATAACTACAATTGATTTCAGTGTGTTCTCAATGTCGTTAAGCAAACACTGATATGTTGCAATTTTACTAATTAAACAAATCTTACGCATTTGGTCTCTGCTCATTTTTTATTTATTTATTTTTTTAAAGAGTTTTTGCTAATAACTCTTTCCTACTGAGACCCGCACCTCCTGGATCCAATCCGGACATAGTCTTTGACAAAAATGCAATTTTCTCAGCTTTTTGAAAGTGTTGATAAAAGCGGTGATAAAAAAGAATACATGAAGCTATTTTTTTTTTTTTTTTTTTTAAAGTAAAGACTAAGACATTCATACAACAATGATCAAAAAAGTCTGCACTAAAAAAAAAAAAAAAAAAAAATGCTGGCAGGGAAAGAGTTAAAGAACTTTTCGCATCCTGGCACCCGGTACAATCGAGAAATCTAAACTCAGTCTAGTTGGATGCAATGTGGCACAAGATATCTATATGATTCTTGTAAATGTGAAAATGAATCATTGTAAGGCTATTAAATAAAACTTGTGAATATGAATTCTTATAAGCAGATGTTTGTAACCTGGGGTTAAACATTCTATATCAGAGGACAAAACAAGTCAATATGGATCCAGTGACATGCATGGCTCTTGCCTGAAAAGCATGCAGACAGCGAGTAAAGTATCTAAATGGACAGATACTAAGATCACCAAACATTAGCCTGCATGATACTGCCTCAATCTGCAAAGCATTACGCAGACGAAATTAAATCTGCCTGTTTTGCTGGTCCTTTTTGTCAAAGTCACCTTACAAAGCACCTTGAAGGCTATTAATAATGAAAGGGGAACAGCATGAGTCTACAGGCAGTTTAAGCAGATTTTGAGGATTCGCACTTGCAAGGATTCTCAAACTGTGGCGAGGTTTGAGTTACACGCTTTATTTGAAAGCACTTTAAACTGAAGGTTGACCTGCATTGCTTCAGCAACTGAGACGATACAAACATCTTAATCAGAATCTGAATCTACGGCAGAACTATCATTTCACTTGTGGTGTTAAATTTAGGCCTAGTAGTATTGTGTTGCAACCACTTTATGGCTTAGTGTGTACATATATTTTTATTTATTCAACAAAGACTTTAGGATCAAACGCACACGTGCAACTGAGTCAGGAAGTCTAAGACCTCACACAATCTAATTCAAACGTGGAAAAGGAATAGGCAAGGAATTTCATTTAGGAATTTGAAACATTTGAAACAAACCAAATCATATTTCACACTATTTCTTGGCCACTAATCAAGGCTAAGTACTTTTTTTTCTCAGTTCAACTTTTCACTCAAAATGTGAAGGTGATTGATAAATAAATAAATAAATAAACAAAAATTTCAAAAACATTTTTACTAGTGGTCTCAGACTTCTTTGTGTGTAAGGGAAGATTACGTTGTGTAAATGGCCAAACCTCAAGTTTAAATATGTTTAACTTTTTTTTTTTCATTCACAGATTAATTTTGTAAATGACACATGAATTTAAAAAGTACACAAATATTCCATATAAGTGTTTGAAATGGTTTTAAACAAAATGTTTCCATTGGAATTAAATAAATGAAGTATTTTAAAACACCACAGGATACTTCTGAAAATGCCTGAAGAATAATGTGTTAATCATGGACAAATAATTCAGTTTTATTTTTTCTGTTATCCTACAGCTGTTCAGGTCCACATCCTAAAGGCAGAAAAAGCCAGTGAGTGGTGGAAATTCACCGTCAACATCATCTCTGTCTACAAACAGGGTGAAAGCCGAATCCGCAGGGGAGACCAGTTTTTGTGGGTCAGAGCAAAGGACTTGGCCTGCAAGTGCCCGAAGATCAAGCCCGGCAAGAAGTATTTACTTCTGGGCAATGATGAGGATTCCCCCGGACAAAGCGGAGTGGTGGCAGACAAGGGCAGTCTGGTCATTCAATGGAGGGACACTTGGGCTCGAAGACTCCGGAAGTTTCAGCAGCGGGAGAAGAAAGGAAAATGCAAGAAAGCATAGTGTGGGGAAAATGAAAGAGGTGGCCATCCAGAGCTGGACAGAGAAACAACAGACGAGTGGCGGATGAAAAAATAATAAGGGAAAGGAAGAGAGGAAAAAAAAAAGAGGAACTGAACATCGCCGCTTTGAATAAAGGCATGAAGACAATATTAACATTTTGTTTTTAAAATAGGAACATGTGTGAAGGAGTTCACGATGCAGTTTTCATTTCTTATTTGTTTCCTTCAAGATTTGTTTGCTGTTTGCCAATTTTGCACCTGTGTCCATTATAAAGAAAGGTATTTGACGTTAAATGGCTTCATATTTCAGATCCATTTGGGACGATTTTGAGAATCAGATCAAGCTGTATTTCTTATTCTGAAACAAATTTTTAAGGCGAAAAAAAAAACAAAAAACTATACTTAAAGCAATAGTCCTTAAGCAAGCCTCTTCAATACAAAAAAAAAAAAAAAAAGGCAAAAAAAAAAAAAAAAAAAAAAAAAAAACATTTTCACAAGTGAGCTTTAGTGTTTCAAAATTGATATGCTCTAACTTCTGAGATGCCAACATTCCAGAAATTTCAAATTCTGTTTTCGGTAGGACTTTTGCAAATTTAAAGGGTTCTTGTTTCAAGGTCTGAGAAGTATTTTTTAAAAGAGTATCACTTTGTAACAACATTGCATGAAAAACAATTTGATGCATATATTGGTGCATATTATGTTTTATAATTAGTACATACAGCATTATTAGTTGTAGCAATTTTCATGAAGTTGCATGGTTTAACATCATCATTGAATTCAGATGCAAAAAAGAGAGAAAAAAGACTACAGGAAAGCTCTTGTACAGTGTAACATGTATATTTCATATAACACTTCTAATTTTTGAAGACCGGTGCTGCTGGGTTTGCCCAGACTGCTACAGACTCTGAAACTGTCCCAGCAAATGCACGACAAAAGCGCAAATCAACAGTTTCGTTCAAAGGTTATGTTTCTGATTGCTTTTTCATTGTTAGGTGTCTTGCAGTTCACTACTTCAAGTTTAAAGAATCGTCTAACAAGCTCTGTACATTTTTCAAGTAGCGTCCAATTCTTCCAACATTCCCCACTAATATAGGCTACATTTGGTAGAACTGACCTTTTTTTTAACAAAGAAAAACAACAAAACAAAGTCTGTTTAAGCCATGTGCGCGAGTCTTAACAACAACAAAAAAAAAATAAATCAAAAAAAATCTGTACTTATAATTGTTGAAAATTCTAGACATGTAATGGCATGCTTGTACAAACCCTAAAATAATTAGCATGCATTTACACTTATTTTTGAACTTGGAATAAAACCACCATGTATATTTTTGTATAAGACATGATGATTGAGGTAGATGACATCATTTCTTGCTCCATTTGATGCTCTGAATCAATAGTTTATAGTTCGGACATGAACGATGACATTCTTTTGTTAAAACAGAACTTCAGAGCGATGAGTCCAGTGTATAAACAGGCCTTTTCGGAAGTCCTAAAAGTATTGGTAGAATGGTGTGTATAGTTAGTATTTTTCCTTGTGTGTAAAACAGTATTTAGAAGTGTACGAATTACCTTTAACTAGTATTTAGTTTTGTAAAGCGACCGCATCTCACCTTTAACATTTCCATGTCCATTTAGGGTCTGTGAATGTAGGAATGCATGTACAGTAATGTTTCACTACAACAGAGAATTCTCTTCACTGTGAGAAACGCTGCTCATACACACACACACACACACACACACACACGCTTGTTCTGTTACTGATGAGACAGAAGTCTTTTTCACTGATCTTTGAGAGGTCACTTAACGTTCGATGGTGTGGTCAGTCCTTCACAGATCATTAAGAAAATAAACTGCAAGAACTGATCAGTATCAAATACCAAAAAAAGAAAGAAAAAAGAAAAGACAATTTGATGAGCGGTTTACGTGTGCAGTAATTATCATCTTAACTCAATGATTACTTCTTGTAAATGTACACAAGGTATGACATACAGTTATTTATACATATGATGTATTTACCGATGACAAACAATATTCCTAATACCACATGTAAATGTATTTGGCACTCAGTATCTTCGTGCACACACTCATTTTTATTTTAAGTATTACAACGATGTAAATTTATGTTCCGTTTTTATTTTTCGCAGCAGTGGAAAGATATGGCTCATGTATTTGACATTACCAGCAGACCTTACATACATTGCTTCTTGTTCATATTATGAATTGTAAATTTAGCTGTGACAAATACAAGACGTCTGCAATATTGTTTTACAATGCATACTAATATATTATGGTTATAAGAAAATATTTAATGATACTACATTGTGTTTTTTTTTCTTTTACATCTTTTTACTTTTTTTCGTCTTTGTTTTTTTTGTGTGCATATATATATATATATATATATATATATATATATATATATATATATACACACACACACACACACACAGTTTGTGGTTGTTTGGATGGTTGTGATTAAAATGCAGAGGGCAAAATAACTACTGAACACCAACCTGGTAGAACTACATTCAGCATTCATTTGGAATAAAATCTCAAAACATTACTAGTGTGCTTTCTCATTCCCCCCCACCCCCCAGCTTATAAATTCAGTTAAAAAAAAAAGAAGTAATAAAGTGCTATTTATTAATGTAATCATTTAGATATTACAGTAAAGATTTAAGGAAATAAGAACTGAACATGTGACACTAATAAATACATATACATTATAAATTTACGTACATTACAAAGTACAATTTGAAGATTTCACCAATGAAAGAGTTGAGACCAGGTTGTGTTAACTGTATTTATTAGAATTTCCAACGCAAGAATGTCTAAGTCTCATTCCCAGGAAAACAAAACAAATCAGAAAAGTGTTAAGAAAATCACATTTATTTGATTTTTTTTTTTTTTTTTTTTTTTTTGCTATTTAAAAAATAGAACCTGAACTGTAATGTACTTGAATAGATAATGAAAGAGAAGGTCAGAGCTTGTATATTTTAACCCAAAAGCTGAGCTCAAAATTCAGTATTGCATTGTGACTCACAGATCCACTTTCTTCACTGCCAAACAAAGAATTTAAATGGGTTTTCCTCCCTTGGAGCATCTCGAGCTCATGGTTATATTCATAATGATATTCAAAATCTTTCAAAGCTCTTTTCTATTTTTCTTTCCATTCCGAATCCTACTTTGATCATTATCTGAGGAGCTAAGAATTTCAGTTCTTCATAGTGGTCCATTCCTTGGCTTTAACCCTGTCATGGGTTCCATTACTTCCATAAATGCAGAAGGGGAAAGGAAGAGGGGTCCGGAGGGAGGTTTTTAAATATACAGCCTTCTCGGAAGCTCGGTGTATCCCTCGTTAACCCCCGAACACTTTTTTTTTTTTTTTAATAGTCTCTGCGGTCCGTATCTGTGCCGTCTTCTCTTCAGAAACATCGTCTTCATTGCCAAGTCGCCACGACAATGATGGCGATGAGGAGAAGAACAATCACCACCCACATCCCTGGTACAAAAACACACAAAACATCTGAATGAAGCAACAATCTTTGAGCAGAAGACACCCTAACAGTGAATCATTGTGCATGTGGACATCTGAATTCATTATTAGCCAAAAACATGACTGATCTTTAGCACAAGTGTATCCCTTCCAGCTGCACTGCACAAAACACAAAAATCTGTTGTATACCCTTTATCTTTCTGAAAATCTTAAATTCAGAATTTGAATTTGAATGCTTTATTCATTTCATTTCATTCATTATTTGCATTTTTCATTTATTACTCACTTAATAAACACAGTAATGACTCCTAGATGTGGCTCTTGGCCCTGTGTATAATTTATAGATCAACACTAACTGAGGGCGAGAATGACAAACAAAATGTGGTAAAACTTTCAGCGATGCATCTGCCTTTCATTAATCCTTCTGATAGTCAAATTTCTCATATACTCTGTGTCACTAGAGGAATTCCAGGAAGGTGTTGGAGAGGATGTCTCATCTCCTGTGAGTCACTTACATCAACCAGAACATTCTTACATGTGTTGTAGATCAGAGATTCTTAATTCTTAATTCCGATTGAATGAACCACCTTTGAAGTTGCGAAATGTCAATAAACCCTCAACTGTAACCACATTCATTCTACACAAGTTAGGCTTGAACTGACTAGTGGATTAAATCAAACTGAAGTTTTACAGTTATTAATATTAATGCATTCATTTATATGGGTGTGTTGTATTAGCGCTTTAATTTAACACAATTATACACTTCAGCTACGTCAATTGTCAAAAGCAGGCTATTTTTAACTGTCATGTTTAATTTCTTAAATGTATCTTTATAAAAAAAAAAAACTTTTTTCCATCTACATTGAAATATTTATTGCATTTTAAAATCTTCAAATCAATCATCACCTTTCAAGTGGATTTTGATACATTGCATGATGTGGACTTGTGCATTGCATAAGGACAAACTAGGTCCTATTAGAATTATATCCAAATAAAGCATGTCAGTTATTTAAGTTTGAATTTAAAAAAAAAAAAAAAATTAAATTATTTCTGAATTAATATGTTCAAATACTGACCGGTTTGCCAATAACTTCTAATATACAGAAGTTACACCTCAGATTGTAATGTAGAAAGAAAGAAAAATAATACCAAATTAACTGAAAATGTGTTGATATGAAAAAAAAGTGTAACAATTGTACTTTTTCTGATTTTATAATAATTAATGAATTTTAAACTTGTTATAAATCGATCCTTTACTGTTTTTAATTGCTTAATTTACAAAGAGACAAAATTATTTAAATCTCGAATGTCAAACTAAAACTTTTTTTTCCTTCTCTTCATCCTAAATCATCCTACAAGTTTCCAAGATCACCCTTTTATGTATTTTCTGACTATGTTTGTCTCGAGCATATCTAACTTCAGTGCTTCCTTTGTTTGAGCAAACTCTATAAGAAGACATGCCATCATCTGTCACGAAATTTCAAAACATGCTTATCTCGGCTAATCAGACGGGATTTTTGATATATGCGCTGTTCGTCATGGACACTGGCTGATTCAGTACTTTAGTTTACATTTCTCTCATAGTTTGGCTCAGTGGCTGTGCATTCCCACTGGAGATCATAGCGCCAGCTGGCCAGCACTGAAGCACAGGGTAAAAAGGAAGCCATGCTAAACTAACTCGCACTGGTACAATTAAATATCGACCCACCAAAGCCTGCAGCGGGCAGGGCATGAGTTAGGAAATAACGCCACACAGCCGGCATTTGTCCAAATCGTTTTTTTTCTACAGTGACTACGAACAATGTCACAATTACAAAAAACAGACCCCCGCATCCAACTGGAAAATGACTGATTTATTTAACAGAAAACTGGAAAAGGAAGAGAAATATCAAACATCAAAAAGAAAAATATGATCCATCAATCTTCATTGAACTAGTAAACCTGTAGAAAACCCTTTACCATGATGGAAAAACATCTCCAAGTGAACATTATAATGTTTTCTGTATAAAATGCCAAAATGTCATTCAGATTTAAATCAGCCTAAAGAGAACTGTTAAAAAAACAACAAAAAAAAACCTCATTCACACTGTGAGACTTCTATGCTTTAAAGTGAGCTTCACACCCAGGCTTGTCTGTTTGCTCCTCTTTTTCACCTCTGAGAAACAGTCACAGTCCTATAGGCAATCAAATAAGCTCTGTAACCCAATCACGCTGCCCCAATGACAACAATAATATTTGCTAGACAAATAGATTAGTGAGCGCAGAGGGCAGAAGACCTGTGAGGCCACCCAGGGGCAAAACAAAAGACACACATTCTTCCCAAGTGTCCATTATTTATTTAAAATCAAAGACGAGGGAAAAAAAAAAAAGAGACTCTAGAACTCTAAACTTCAACTTGTCATAGTCCGGACGCAGAAGATTCCAAACAAAAGATAGGCCTGAAATGTATCATTCTCTGAACAGACGATTTTGATCTGCCCGTCAATTTAGTTCCTTATAGTCCTTTTTTCTTTCTTCATCTTTTCAAAGAGGATGGTTGTAAAGTATTTGGATGTAGAATGTAAACAAATTAAAAACGAATTACATGAATGGAATAATATCAGACTTCATGCATTCCAATATGATGACACATTTGGCTTGTAACTTAGCATTTGATTCCAGCACTAAAGTTCACATTTTTGATGTAAAGATGTTGGTTGTATTCTAAAAATCATTCAAAAGTTTAGAATTTGATTTTATGAAAAAATAAACTAATACTTTTTCAGCAATGATACATTTAATTGATCAAAAGGGACACCAAAGACATTTATAAAGTCACAACAATTTTTCTATTCACCAAGGAATCAGTTTTAACAAAAATATTAAGCATTACTGTTTTAACATTATTATTATTATTATTACTACAATGATTTCTGAGTGACCATGTCACTGGAATAAATAACTATTATTTTAAACTGCATTAATTATTTCATAACATTACTCTTTTTACTGTATTTTTGATTAAATAAATGCAGTCTTGGGGAGAACAAGAGACTTTATTATTATATGCAAAACCCCATGTTATTCTTCCTCTGGCTTTCAGATGAAGTGGCAGTTTCAACTGGATGGTTTGTCATTTTCGAAAAAGGATGATTGTCATTTAAAAAAAAAGGGGGGGAATAGTAATACTATACTATTGTAATATTCTGAGTGTCAAAATGACCGAAAATAATTGTAGACACCTACTGTAGGCAAATAATATATGAATTTTCGACTCACAACTGATAATGTATGAAAAATATCCCTTACTAGAAAGTACAGTATAATGTGAACACCCATAGAGTCCTAAAATAAGAATGACACAGGAGAAACTATATAAACCTTGTGTGTGCACAGGAGTGAGAGAGATTAGACAGCTAGAGAGACCTTAAAAGTGTTGAGGCATGTTATATTTTCAACAATTTCTTTCTACAAGACACAGACAAGTGTCAAACAAAGTTGGGAAACGTGAGGATTGAAGTGAGACAGGGAACAAAAAAAAAAAGACACACACACACACACACACACACACAAAAAAAAAAAAAAAAAAAAGAGAAAAAGTGAGGTATGGGCGACAAGGCAGTGAGGAATTTTTCCATTCATCAACCCCTTCTCTTCATCCCCCTTCACAGAATACATGAATATGGTTAGGTGTTAAAAGCAGACACGGGACAAGAAGGAGAGGGGTAGAAAAATAAAGGAGCGAGACAGAGAATCAATGCAAAACTTGGCGACTCTGGCCTCCAGCTCTGGGATCTGCAAACAAACTTTAGTTTGTAGAGTCCTCTGAACAAACAAATGCAATTATATGTCACGTTAGAGGAGCAGGACAAAGGACAGCAATGCATTAATTTCCCAGGGAAATTCAAGACGGATCTTTATAGGGCAAGCAGAAGTGGTGTAGTCAAACTGGCTCTCACCATAGAAAAATCATCAGTTTTATTATTCACAACATGCTCATGGTTATAATAAAAAATGAATTCACGATCAATTCCACGTCTTCTACGAGGAGCTTATTTAATATATAATGTCTTGATGTAACTAGTGAAAAGCCCTTAAATAAAAACGTTCTACTTACATGTCAGCTCTCTTAAAGCAACAGTGACAATTTTGTCACCTCGACATTTGTCAAGTGTAAAAACAGAGGCAGACAAAAAGGTTTGTAGTGACAGAACGGTTGAACATCTTTCATCACCCAAAGACATCGGCATTAGAATTAGTTCACATTTTTACTCTCTTCCATGGAACAAAACAGGAGAAGAGGTGTGACTTTCTTCTGCAGAAGAATGAGATCTTTAGCGGAATGTTTTTTTCATACTGTAATATTGCAGAATAACAATAATAATATTATATTAAATATAATAATAATAATAATATTGTAGAACAGTAGATTATTGCGAAGAGGGGCTGTCAAGATCCAAAAAGGAACAAAAAAGGAAAAACGAACAAAAAAAGTAGTGTAAACTGCTACAGTATGTCAGAAAGTCATATAATAGTCTTCGGTGAGGACCAGACTAAAATTTGTTTCAAAGAGTTTGCATTCATTCAGATATGCCATGTGCAGATGCATTAAACAGGTTTGATAGCCCCGATCACCATCCACTTTCATTGCATGAAAAAAGAGCGGCCTTTTTAATGGATTTCACTGGTGAGTAAATAATGAAAGGATTTTTGGGTGAAGTATTCCTTTAACGAAGAGCTTAATGAAGACAGATACTTCGGGTCTGCGGCTTGAGCATGCAGATATGCTTCAACATTTACCACATGTGAAATGATTTAAGTGCTCCAGACATGGTTGGCGTGCACAAAACTAGAGAAATCTGAGAGGCTGTAGTCATTGATCACATCGTAGAAAATGCAATTAAAGGAATAGTTCACCCATAAAGGAAATTTCTGCCATCGTTTACTCAGCTCAACGATTGTTCTAAACATCATGTAAATACTGAATGTTCTTAAAAACAAAAAAACACCTTTTGTGTTCCACAGAAGAAAGTCAGTAATACAAATTTGAAACAACATGATGATGGAAATTAATTTTGGCCTGAATTATCTCTAACAAAGACAAAATTAGACCATAAGAACTCTGAAGTATACAGATGTTAAATAATGTCTTGCAGAACTTTCCAAAAATTTGTGTAAATGACCTCTCTAAATGTCTCTGCCTGATCTCACCTTTACTGCCGCTCCAATAACAAACTCACAGATCACATGCAGATGGCCCTGTAAGAGCTCACAGCACTGAGGCCGACCATAATGTGCCGTTCTGACTTCGCCATTTACAGGCAGAGGAGAAAGGGACAGAGGGAGAAAGAGATGGCCATAAATCTGAATGATGGACAGGCTTATTGTTGCCGGGCTCTTGACGCAGAGTACATAAAAGCAGGGCTACAGTGGCAGAAAACTCACCAAATGAAGTAGACTTCTTGTCCAACAGCCTGACTCTGTGCGTCTCGTTTTTGATGCGGCCGTCTGTCTTGTCCACGAGCTGAGTAATGTCATCAATGATCTCTGAAATAAACAACAAGTCAAATCATTACTAAAGATCATCCTTTGCAATTACTTCCACAACTTTCAAATGTAATAAAACATTAAAAACAGTCTTAGTGCATGATCCAAGAAAGAGAGCAGCAGGTGATAAGTGAAAATATTCTCCTCCCGTCGTTTTGTGGTATGTATGTGGGATTTATAGTGGCCAGAAATGTGTGGTTTGTGTGTGTGTGTGACGGTTGCTGCGGCTAAACCGCACACCATCTGAGGCCTTAACGATTGTATTAGTAGATCCATGTTTCCCAACATCTGTATGAACACCACAAAAATACACCCACAAGTAGCAACAACTTTTGTCCACAATTACAAAATAGGAAAATAAAAACAGATTATGTGGATGCAATTGTTGTGGATGAATTTTGAGGATTTTCTTCATTTACAGCACCCCCTAGTTCCATAAAACTGGAGAAATGTGGGATGTATCTTTAGAATATCATTTAGAAGATAGCACTCAGGATATGCTCCACATTTCCCTGATCAAATGCTTGCATCCTCTGATGTCCTCTGACAGGTCCATTGAGTCATTTAATAGTCACACCCCAAAAAATGAGCTTGTTCCTATGAAATTATTTTATAAATCAAAATTCATTTGGTAACTTTTCATGCCATTTCGAAACATTTCTTAACTTTTTGGCATGACCATCTCTAGATGATACATACAAATATCTTCAAATAAAAACAAAAACAAAAACAAAAAACAAGAAGAACAAGTTTGAAAAAATAAAAAACTGCATTTTTATAGGTGGATATATTTTTTTTAAATGGATATAATCATTTATTCAGGGGAAGGGTTTTTCCAAGTGCTATTGGAGTTATTAGAAAAACAAAAATGTGCTTATTATAAACCCCAAACTCAGTAATATGGTCCCACTAATCTATATATAGTGAGTATAATAGATCTGATACCCTGTTGTTGTAGATTATTGCTGCTGCTCGCTACTGCCAATACACTGCTACGAGTAAGACATCGTGCACAAATTGCATATATCAATAATTCATAGCAGATCTATACAGTGTGGAGCTGGGGAAGGTGAAGGGTTTTAGAGGAGCTCTGAAGCATGCTGAAAACTGCTATAGTGAATGTGACCAGCCACACAAATGTGTAAGCAACAAGGTCACTGGCTGTAGATGTGACATGGTCCGATCATCTTGTGCCAAGTAGTTAACGCTGTAACTATTATCAGTTTGCGTTAAGACCCATCAGCCTGTGCCATCTAGAGATTCATGATAGAACTAATATACATATATTACTGCTGCAGCTGCAGAGCAAGTACTCCTGCAGCTGTAATATATGTATATTAGTACATATATTAGTATATTATGTATATTGTAGGGTAATCGTGGCCTAGTGGTGAGGGAGTCGGGCTTGTAATCTGAAGGTTGCCGGTTTGATTCCCACGCCGGCAGGAATTGAAAGTGGGGATTGTGAATAAACAGCACTCGCTCCACTTTCGATACTATGACTAAAGTGCCCTTGAGCAAGACACCTAACCCCTAATTGCTTTGGATAAAAGCGCCAATACATACGCATACATATACAGTGGATACGGAAAGTATTCAGACCCCCTTAAACTTTTCACTCTTTATTATATTGCAGACATTTGCTTAAATCATTTAAGTTCATTTTTTTCTTCAATGTACACACAGCATCCCATATTAACATAAAAAAAACACAGAATTGTTGACAATTTTGCAGATTTATTAAAAAAGAAAAACTGAAATATCACATGGTCCTAAGTATTCAGACCCTTTGCTCAGTATTTAGTAGAAGCACCCTTTTGATCTAATACAGCCGTGAGTCTTTTTGTTATTCACACCTGGATTTGGGGCTCCTCTGCCATTCCTCCTTGCAGATCCTCTCCAGTTCTGTCAGGTTGGATGGTAAACGTTGGTGGACAGCCATTTTTAGGTCTCTGCAGAGATGCTCAATTGGGTTTAAGTCAGGGCTCTGGCTGGCACATTCAAGAACAGTCACGGAAAAACTTCCCCACAGCAGGATGCTGCCACCACCATGCTTCACTGTTTGGACTGTATTGGACAGGTGATGAGCAGTGTCTGGTTTTCTCCACACATACCGCTTAGAATTAAGGCCAAAAAGTTCTATCTTGGTCTCATCAGACCAGAGAATCTTATTTCTCACCATCTTGGAGTCCTTCAGGTGTTTTTTTCTCCACGCGGTCTTTCATGTGTCTTGCACTGAGGAGAGGCTTCCGTCGGGCCACTCTGCCATAAAGCCCCGACTGGTGGAGGGCTGCAGTGATGGTTGACTTTCTACAACTTTCGCCCATCTCCCGACTGCATCTCAGGAGCTCAGCCACAGTGAACTTTGGGTTTTTCTTTACCTCTCTCACCTAGGCTCTTCTCCCCGGATAGCTCAGTTTAGCCGGACAGCCAGCTCTGGGAAGGGTTCTGGTCATCCCAAACGTCTTCCATTTAAGGATTATAGAGGCCACTGTGCTCTTAGGAACCTTAAGTGCTGCAGAAATTTTTTTGTAACCTTGGCCAGATCTGTGCCTTGCCACAATTCTGTCTCGGAGCTCTTCAGGCAGTTCCTTTGACCTCATGATTCTCATTTGCTCTGACATGCACTGTGAGCTGTAAGGTCTTATATAGACAGGTGTGTGGCTTTCCTAATCAAGTCCAATCAGTATAATCAAACACAGCTGGACTCAAATGAAGGTGTAGAACCATCTCAAGGACGATCAGAAGAAATGGACAGCACCTGAGTTAAATATATGATTGCCACAGAAAAGGGTTTGAATACTTAGGACCATGTGATATTTCAGTTTTTCTTTTTTAATAAATTTGCAAAAATTTCAAGAATTCTGTGTTTTTCTGTCAATATGGGGTGCTGTGTGTACATTAATGAGGAAAAAAAAGAAAAAAAAGAAAGAAAAAACTTAAATGATTTAAGCAAATGGCTGCAATATAACAAAGAGTGAACAATTTTAGGGGCTCTGAAAACTTTCCGTACCCACTGTGTACATATATACATATATATATATATATATATATATATATTTGTCATAACTACAGGCCACGTGTTCGATCGAGACTCAGTACCAGCAGGAAATGAGGAAATGTAGGTGAATGAACAGTGCTCTCTTCCACTCTCATTACTCACAACTGAGGTGCCCTTAAGCAAGGCACTTAACCCCCAATTGCTCCCAGGGGCGCCACAGCAAAAATGGCTGCCCACTGTGCGTGATGGGCGAAATGCAGACCACAAATTCCGTACACAATATTTGGCTACATGTCACATCACTATTTTGATTATATATCAGAAGTACCATACTACTAAAGTCTTTGTGATTTATGGACTGACAAACTCTTTCAGAGGAACAAACAGCTTTGATTCTTTTTCTGGAAAGAGTAGGATGAAGTTCTGAAGTTTATAATCTACTTTCTCTATCTGGGAGAACATGTAGAAGATCTAGTCACATTCAAACGAGAGCTCACTCCTGATGAATGCCACAGCTCCATACTCACTGTGCTTTTTAGAATTTTATTGTGGTAGAAAGAGGCAGGAGAGTTGACGGAACGGGATCAAGACACAATGCGTCACAAATGAGACATTTAACAAATCTTTTTTTTTTTTTTTTCACACGAATACTGGACCTGCAATCAAAAGTACCAGCTGAATCAATACATAAAATAAAATGTTCTACATTTCATATACAGTAATACTACCCATCACTAAACCTGTGCTATACAGTAGTTAAATTACTAAACATCTGTATTATGATTTGCTGTTTTTCTGTCTGTTTGATTCTTGGAACTAATCCACCATAAATTCATTTTTATGAGGTCAGATTTATCCTAGAAAATATAAGACAGTAGGGATTGAACACCATTGGGCAGTGTGCCATTGAGAATTTCCCAGGACAGTGTGGTATAGCCATCAGCCTCTCAACATATACAACACAATTTCTATCACTGAACATGGACATTCTCACTTAATATGATATTGTATTAAATATGTGGATAAAATGCTGTTGCCAGACTATTTTTTTTTTTTTTATCATTGCACGAAGCCAAATATGTACAAAAATTAGCTGTGATTTTATTCACAACCAATCAAATGGAATTTAGCTTTAATGTAATTTAATAATGTTATTTTAATACCAATTATTTACATGCAACACAGAATACAAAACTCTTGCTTGCATGTCCCATTCCTCTTCTTGTGATTATGGAAATTATGTATAGGTGCAATATATAAAATTCCCTTAAAAATACATAAGTGTGTGCTGAGTTTAGAGCTTTGACTAAGTTTCTTGAGAATCCTTTGAGACATTCCAGTAACCTTTTTAAGTCTAAATCTATTATGCACATTGGTACATTAACTTTGTATCACACGCTTGAGAAATACTGTGTTGAACCACCGTCTGAACAGCATCTTCTCATTTTCTTTAAGCTGCTGAAACGAGCAGAACATGAACTTCAGAGCAAAAAAAGTGCAGCACCTGACAAAATGTATATTTATCTATGCATTAATAATAACTTAAGCACAAAATGCCACGGATCATTACGGAATATGTCCAATACAATATTATTTATGATTAAATAGAAAGTTAATTGGCCGTTTTGCTTTGGTGTAGATCTAGCTGTGTGGCTTTCCTCCACCCTGCTCTAAAAACACTAACCTTGCTGAAAGGCTCTTTCCAGAGTAGAGAGAGAATGAGTGAAAGAAATAAAACAGAGAAGTGGGAAATAAAAGGAAGTAATGAAACAAAAAGAAATGGGAGAATAATGAGAAAATGGCTAACACAAAAAGAATAAGGAAAAAGGACCAAGAATGAACAGGTTGACCTGTATACGGACTTTGAGGTAGAGCAGAACACACACTCGAACAGAAACCACGACTGTAAAAACGAGCAGCTTACTGACAGAATTTCAATACCTAGAAGCAGCGAGCTGGATGTAATTCAGTAGAAACGGGAAGTTGTACGTTTTTTCTTCTACTTGCTGCCATCAGCTTGCCAACTCAAATAAGCCTTGCTCCACTGTGCAACAAGCTGTTTTGATGAAGCTTGATGAAGAAGAATCTCCAACACGTTTCAGACTCTGATACAGAAGCCAAAACAACCGTCACTCACAGCATCACTGTTATTGGTGGAAAGAGTGGAAGGAGCAAAGGTTATGTATATAATGTGTCGTGTCAGCTGATAGGTACAAAAAGATATAAATCAAGAACCAAAATGAAGCCAAAAAACACCAATGGAAACACAATACCACTAAGAACCGCAGATCAAGGCATATTTTGAAATGAATTACGGTGATTTTACCACAGGTGAATGTGCGGTCAAAGCAGACTTCTATTCATTTCCATTACAACACATGCGAATAAGGACAGTGAAAACAAAAAGCATATGTGTAGAAGTTATGCCTTTTGCGTTGCAACAAATTTTAAGTTTATAAACTCTGACCTGTAAATTTCTAAAACAAAAAGTTGTTTGACAGTATCAAAGCTTTGGATCCACATGAAGAATATGTATATGTTGTGGAAGGAGAATACAACAGAACATATAAATTAGAAATAGAACAAAAAAACTAAATGGATTTTAGATTATATTTATTTTTCATTTGCATTTGAATATATTATTCTTTGTCATTTAAGTGAATTATATCTAGCGCTGGAATATTTCCACAAGGATGGGGAGAACACATGACCGCAGAGGCCTGGCCAGTAGCATGTGGTTGGACGGAGGTGCAGGTTTCCTGGCTGCATTATAGACCAAGAACAGGTTCATGGGTATTAATTTGGCAGCTCTAGGAAGAGATCTGAACACATTTCTGAAGGACGAATGCCAGCTTGGCAGCATAGTTTTGATTACATTCAAAAATGACAGATGCAGTCAGAGGTCAAAAAGTGAAAGTTTTTTTCAATTTTCTTCTCAAGAATACCACCGTACGTCACACATACTTCAGGTTTATTAAAAGAATGTTCCAATTTCAAAGTTAAAGCTGCAGTATATAACTTATTTTGTGGTTAAAGAAAAAAACAAAAAAAAAAAAAACGAAATCAGTAACTGAGTTACATCTGTGTTCAAAACACTCCCTACACCTTACCCTGATTTCCAATGTAAATCTTATGGCTAATGATAATAACTAATAAATTGATCTGTTGGGTCCAATTTCGAGGGACATGTCAGTTTGAGATCACTCATCTTTCTGTAAACAGAAAGAAAGAAGACCTGGCTACTTTGATATGTGCTTGAAAAGACTTTACCTGTTGTTGGTTTTTTTTGTGCAACATTTGTGTTCAGTTTGAATTGGTTAATTTAAAAGTAGATAGTTCAAACTACATAATTCTCATTAATGTGTGGCAAGTATTTTCATTTCTTTTCGCTGTTATCAGGAAAAAGAAATCCCAGTGCGTTCAGCAACCCCAGAGAGTTAACCTTGTCGTCTAGATGGCTGATTTTAATCTAGAAAGGTCTAAACAGCAATCGTCATTGACATCCGTGGAATCAACTGTTGCCAAAAACAAGAAACCTTGAACCGCAAAGAGTATGCAGTCAAAAAGGGAAAGAGACAGAGCTAAAGCTAAAATGAGAGTAAATATCGGCATGGCTTTTGAGAGGTGGCCACAGCTCTACAACTCCAAGATCTGAAGGGACTGATAGCTTTTTTCCTGCTAAACAATGAACAATTAAGACATTTCGGTGGCTCAAATGCTTTCATTTGGCATATGCTAATATGAAACTATAGTGATGGAACCGGTCTCAAAAGTCATTTACATTTATCCAAATATAGTTGACCAAAAAAAAAAAATCCTCATCATTTACATCACATTCGTGCCAAGCCAGATGCATATGACTTTATGGTGAGCATCTGTTGGGATAGTTTTGCAGTGTCTACATGTTGGATCTAGTCAGGCTCACGTCGGTGGCAGTTCACCCGTTTCAGCATGTTGAATCATCGTCGGACCTTTGTTGAGACAAATCACCACGATTGGCTAAAAATCTTTGTGCTCATCAGAAGAAAGAAAGTCATACATTTGGGATGGCATGAGGGTGAGTAAATGATGAGAATTTTCATTTTTGGATGAACTACCCCTTTAAAAAGTGTTCGAGCTATACATTTTATCAGCATATGCATTTCCTGTTCATTGAACCCATGACCTTGGCATTTGCCAGTATGCATCGGACATCTCTACTTCTATGAGAAAGTTCTACTCAGATGAATTCTCAAGCACAAATCAGAGCTATGGTGAAAGTCAGAATTTTCAGAGAATACTGACATTTGCACCAATTCTCCGGCTGCATTAGGATGAAAAAGACATTTGGATGAACTATTCGCAGCTTGTACTGAACCCATAACATTTCTTTAAGGACATTACTTCCTTGAGCTGAGACTCTCAAAGCTGCACGTTGCTCCACAAAACCTCAGAAGCAAAGAACTGTATCACATATGGCTTAACTTGAGGCTGTGCGTGTGGTAAGAGAAAATTAGCGTGTCCACCAGGGGCTCCATAAACCACAAATGTGGACACAGGCATGGAAATCATGTCAATAATGAAAAGCATCATGTGGAAAGGACATACAGCAGATTAATGGAGGAGATGAGACACATAATGAGAGAAAGTATTCAAGAGTGTCAAAGAAAAACAGACATAACAGACAGAAGCAAGTGCCCCAAACATAAGGTAAGATTTAGCTTTAGTCTCTCATAACATCTCAGTAACTCTCTACTGGCAGCAGTGGACTCATGGGAAAACAGGCCTGCTTGCCGGTTCCCCTCACACACAAGCTTGCCATTCCAGTGACATAATTCTCCATTTCCGAACTTTGTTTGCACAGATATGACAGCTGCCTTCTCTGGCTCGGGCTGTAACTATCAGCCACATAACAAAGCGGAGCCTGTTACAAGCAAGAGCTGTTTATTTTAATGCTATTATACTGAATAAACCTCTAAACCCATATTGTGAAGCACAGACACTTGTGAAGTATTCATACACACACTCACAAGGAGTATGAAAGATATGTAAATGTCTATGGGACGATGACAAACAAAGAGTTCGCAATAAAGAAAAAAGAAAATCTTTTTTAAAAGAAAATGTAGTTTAAAATACAGGTGCCAAGTTCTTAGAAATTAAGTTGGGTTTCATAGGGTTCGAAAAATGTTATGCTATTTAAGAAAAGAAAATGTGGTGTAACCATCAAGTTAAATAAGCAACAACATATTTTCTATCACCGCGAATTGACCCTTCGCCGGCAGTTTGATTGACAGGCGATCTGACCAATCATATCCCCAAAGCAGTCAGGGGAGTTAGTAGATTAACGTTGGTGAACTTGAAATTGATCAATTGCGTGTACTCATGTCTTTCCGCACTTGAAACAACATTCCTTCTGATGGACTAGTATGAAGAGATGGTTGGTTAATGAGCCCACTGAAGGAGCTACAGCGATCTGTCACGACACATTAAAGAGCCACAACACGGTATTTTTTCGTTTAAACTTCTTTTAAAAATTACAAGATTTTAAAATATGAAACTGTTTCATATCAAAAGTAACCTGCTCCGTCTTGTCTGTCGACACGCTGTCAGTGTCCTCTTTGCTCCGCGACAACGTGTGACGTGAGAGCGCATGACTTGTCGGACATAGCGACAGTAACTAAAGGGGGTGAGACTTTGCGAAGGATCAATTGACATGAATGTACACATCTTAGTAAAAAAGTCAAATTATCTGATATTTTAAGAGACATATTGACCTTAATCCATTCATGAATATTTGCAGTTTTATTTTTTCTGTATTGCTAATTGCAACACATTAGTTTGTGTGCATCAATTGCATTTGCGTATTTTGTACAAATGAATGGATCTCTACAAAAAGTATGAATTATTGATGTTATTCACCCGTTCGTGTACATGCAATGCACATGCAGACATGCAGATATAAATATTCACTAAAATATCCAGTGGGGAGAACAAGTATTTGATACACTGCCAGTTTTGCAGGTTTTCCTACTTACAAAGCATGTAGAAGTCTGTCATTTTTATCATCGGTACTCTTCAACTGTGAGTGACGGAATCACTCCTCCAAACAGATCCTTCAGGCTTCATGGCTGTCGCTGGGCAATACAGACTTTCAGCTCCCTCCAAAGATTTCCTATTGGGTTCAGGTCTGGAGACTGGCTAGGCCACTCCAGGACCTTGAGATGCTTCTTACGGAGCCACTCCTTAGTGGCTTAGTGTGTTTAGTGGAGTTTAGACCAAAAAGCTCTATTTTCATGTCATAAGACCACACGACCTTCTCCCATTCCTCCTCTGGATCATCTAGATGGTCATCGGCAAACTTCAGACGGGCCCGGACATGAGCTGGCTTGAGCAGGAGGACCTTGTGTGCGCTGCAGGATTTTAATCCATGAGGCGTAGTGTGTTACTAATGGTTTACTTTGAGACTGCTGTATTTTATACAGGTAGCAAGTTCAAACAGGTGCAGTTAATACAGGTAATGAGTGGAGAACAGGAGGGCTTCTTAAAGAAAACAGGCCTGTGAGAGCCGGAATTCTTACTGGTTGGTAAATTCTTATGTCATGCAATAAAATGCAAATTAATTACATTTACATTTACGTTTAGTCATTTAGCAGACGCTTTTATCCAAAGCGACTTACAAGTGAGGAAAACAAACAAGCGATTCTTCATGAATTGGCAAATAACACAGGAAGTGCTCACAATACAAGTTTCAGACATTGCTCAGCACCATAAGCTAGAGTAGGAAGGGAAAAGGGAAGGAAAGGGTTTTTTTATTTTATTTTTTTTTTATGAGGGGATCAAGTGTTCACGGAAGAGGTGAGTTTTCAGCTGTCTCTTGAATATTGCCAGGGATTCTGCGCTCCTGATGAAAGTAGGGAGATCATTCCACCAGCAGGGAGCAGTGAAGGAGAATGTTCTGGAGAGTGATTTTGTGCCTCTCTGTGACGGTACCACAAGCCTACGCTCCTTTAGTGATCGCAAGCTTCTGGTGGGGACGTAGCGTTGTAGCAGTGTGTGGAGGTAGGAAGGTGCAGAGCCTGTGGTGGATCTGTAAGCAAGCGTCAGCGCTTTGAACTTGATGCGAGCAGCGAGGGGTAGCCAGTGCAGAGAGATGAAGAGGGGCGTGACGTGGGCTCTCTTAGGCTCGTTGAAGACAAGACGAGCAGCAGCGTTCTGGATCATTTGAATTATTTAATATTTAATATTAAATATATATATATATAATATTTAATTATTTAAAAATCATACAATGTGATTTTCTGGATTTTTGTTTTAGATTCCATCACTCACAGCTGAAGAGTACCTATGATAAAAATTACAGACTTCTACATGCTTAGTAAGTGGGCAAACCTGCAAAATCAGCAGTGTATCAAATACTAGTTCTCCCCACTGTACGGACATTCATGACTATAAGGCACTCAGCATTCACAAGTGTGAAATTTGGCCCACAAACACCAATAAATATCTGAGGATATCCTAATGTCCACACTGCACGTGATGCTGTAAAAACGTGAGCCCTCAGAGAGAGACACCAATCAGAGACAGATGTTCTTGCATATGACCTCATGTGTGCATTTTCTTTCTCACCGTCCTGCCATCGTCTCGAACACTTTGGGCCACCCCACCTCCAGAACCATTAGAGCAACCATCTTTCTCTAAACAACCGGTCGTGATTAGCTATCATTCACCGCCAGATGCTTTTCACAAGGACAAACCAAAGAAGTTAACAGGTCCATTTCAGTACCTGTTTGAAATGTGGTAGGGGACACTTCCGATTCTGGGAATAATAGAGGGGAGTGATTTGCTCTTGGACCTGAGCCGCCTTTCCAGGCGCTAACTGCCAATCGTTTGAAAAAGTCGCTGCAAATCCTTCCGAGAGGTGGTATGCAAAGGAAGGGTGGATGTTGAATCTGTGTCCTGTCCTGTCCTCGCTGCCAGCTCTCTCCCACTCGGTCTGTCTCTCTCAGCTTACAGCAAGCAATTCCAGTGTTCCCGCTCTATTCCCAAAACAGAGTCTTCCAGCAGTGACTCATTGGAGAGATTCCTCTGCATTCAAATCTGTTTCCTATAAATTAGTCTCTGTTATCAGAACATGTCTCACGCTATGTCTTGCTCTTGTGCCTCACTTACAGGGGGAAAGTATTTGAGCTGTTAATGAGTTTCCTATTATAAAGGCTATTATTGTGGCTGCTATTACCTTACAGATGTTATTTCAAAGATCACAGGAAGGTGAAGTGCATTGTTACAATGACTAATTCCTAAAATTATATGTCTATTACTTACTGCAGACTTGAGAGCATGACACTTGAAACTTTAAAGCTTTAATTTTTGGTCTTGTGTTCTTTCGACAAAAACCAACCAAACAAACAACAACAACAAAAAAAAAAGAAACACATAACATCTTGGTTCATCACTACTATTAATGTGGAACTATAACTTCTTTTAGGCTAATATGCACTTAATTGTGATTTTTTTATTGTCACAATTTCAAAATTATACTGTATGTAATAATTATTGTAATGTTTACGCTTTGTCTGTGTTACCTGCACCCAGATATTTCTGTTTATTTGCCAGCAAAAGTCTGCTAGATGATGCACAATGGATCATTTTGCATCATCTGGTGGACTTTCGACAGCTCCATAGCTGTTAAATCTACACATTATTGTATTCCCGCCCATGGCTGTTAATTTTTTTTTTCTTTTTTGCAAAAGGTAACACCATAGCCATAACTTTTACTGGCTGCATAGACAACCAAATTTTATTAAAAGCCCATCTTTCCAGAGGTGAATTCCTCCATCAATAAAGTCAAGTCAGGTCATCTTTATTTATATAGCGCTTTTTACAATGCAAATTGTGGCAAAGCAGCTTTACATTAATAAGAAAATGGTGTCATTGTCCAGCTTATTCTATTTATTATTGATTCATTCCGTTGCAAATATCAGTAGTTATTAGTCTAGTTAATTTAGGTATAGCAGCACTGCAGAAAACAGTGACGTAATCGTCCGGCTCAGCTCAGTTTGTATACAACGACACCAATGCAGGCATATCAAAAACTGAATAAACACAAAGGACAACATAAAACACCAACCTTGCAGAACAGCAGCACTGTATCATGGGAGAGGCTGTGAGCTAGCATGTTCTCAAATCATCTGTGATTCTTTTAGAATCGTTCATACACTTACTATGATGACTCTGTGTTAAAGAATTGGTTGAATGAATGATTCAACAACCCATTAAGACAATCGCTTGGTGACATCTGTTGACTTAAAAGTAACCTGCAGAAGCAGCCGCTGAATGAATCCTTTTGTGAAAGGATTCAAAAGATTCAAATCACTGAAAGGAATCCCCTACACTACTGTGAGCAGAACAGCATTTGTCTGCTCGGGTATCTGGGAAACAGGACAAAGTGCTGGGATCTATCACAACTCTCTGAGAGAAATGAACCCCTCTCTCCCCATATGCCCCAGAGGAAGTCTGACCTGCAGTCATGCAACTCTGCTAGGAAGCCTGCAACGAAAAATATGTAGCCCTGAGAAACCAGTACCCCCTTTGCTTGCAAAGCCGCTGCAGAGGTAGACGAGTCCGCTGAGTTGCACGGCTGTGGCAGCTCATGCGATGTGTCTGCACCAATGTGGAGGATTGTTTGAAAAAATTAAATTCTTCATCCCAATGGTCACCCCCAGCATAACACTGAATGAAGATGAATGAAGCAATGGAATGAATGCGACTTTTTTTTTTTATCACTCACAAATATCATAACTTAAAGGATTAGTTCAATTCAGAATTAATAATTTACCGATAATTTACTCACCCCCATATCATCCAGGATGCTTATGTCTTTCTTTCTTCAGTGGAAAAGAAACAAGGTTTTGAGGAAAACATTCCAGGATTGTTATCCTCAAAAATCATTTTTTCTTTTTGACTGAAGAAAGAAAGACAAACATCCTGGATGGCATGGGGGTGAGTAAATTATTAGGATATTTATATTCTGAAGTGAATTAATACTTTAAATGCAACGGCAGACTGGCATTATATCTGCTGAATAACAGCTGTTGTTCTATACAAAAAAATAAAATAAAAATGACTTCTTGGTTACAACACGTAGCATTCCCTAAAATTAGCCATAAATTATAAAATGATTATCAGGAGTTGGTCAGTGGAAATTATTACAAATCATTTTATCATTATCGATTTAATTTATGTCAGAACATGGACCAAAATTTTAATCCAAATCAAAGGAAAAGATAAGACATTTTTCATTATTGAATCAGAAATGAAGATATTTTTAATGGAAACAGAGATTTCTGATCCACCACAACCCTTTTGAATTGTGCAGTTTAACCCAATTCTTCTGAACACAATCACTTTTTTGATAGATAATTAATTTTTGATTTTATTCACAAAAAGAAAAAAACTGATCAATACACATACATAGAGTGGATTAAATAAAGGAAAGCTCAAACATGTGCGCCATATCCAGGGAAGTTTCTTCAAGCATCACACAACCACATTTGAGATAAAGCAAGATTCGGCAAGAACCAATGATTTGTTCGATTCATATAGATAAGTGTCACAATGTCTCTAACAACTTTTTGAAAAGTCAAAGTTTTAGTGAAATGCACTTTAAAAGGAGGGATAGATTTTATTAAAATACTTTATGTTTTGTTCAAAATGAACAAAAATCTTAAGGGTTTGGAGGGTGAGAAATAAGCCCTACAGAAGTCTTTTTTTCCCCCCAATAATGTAGTGTTCACTCCTTATTTCTGCATTAACTTCAAACGCAAACAATTGTGATGACAAATATATTTATAGTGTATTTGTAACATTTTCTGATTGGTGCACTATATGTGAGCAAAGTACCAAATCTCTTATTGATTCTTATGCTCACAGTGTGAATAACTTAATTCTGTTTTTGTGTGTGGTGTAAATCCCTAAGAGCAGATGCAGACAGGAGCACTGTGGTTTCTTCCTACCATTGTCATCTGTGTCAACAACCGTGGTAAGATTCTTCAATTCTTCTATAAGAAATGTGTGTGCTCTCATTTTGAGAAATACAACTATATATATATATATATATATACAAGTATGCGGTACTGTGATGAATGCGTGTTTGCATGGATGTGTTTCCTGCATGTGTGTGTTAGAGAAGTAGTCCTTCCCATGGCGCCGTTTCAAGTTCTGCTTGTTTTTCCTTGCTGGTTCAATCACTACTGGGGCAGCGTGTTAATTCTCTGCAACTAACTGGGGTAATTTCTTCTCCTGGGGTGTGACAGTGAGTGTTCGCCACCACAATTCCTCACAACTGTTACCACTTGGCCCTAAAGCAGAACAGAGTTTAGGGGCCGTCTTTGCCAACAACAACATACAATATTGGCATCTCACTCTTCCCACATGGACCACACTCTCCATTTGATGATATAATGCAGGCAATTACAATATTTACAAGAAATTGTGCTTCATCGTGGAATGCCTCACATCCCGTTTCCTCACTGTTTTATCCTTGATGTAAACACTCTTTCAAAGTTAGGATTAGTTGGACTGTACTTCATGTTGAGAGTTTACAAGTTTATAAACGGACAGTAAGCCGAAAAAGGCTTGCTGAGTTTCGGCCAGTAAGAAAATACACACTTGGGTTTAGCTTGAAGGAACTAAGAAAAGATGTTTGTGTGATTTTGACACATGCAAAGAAATGATAACAAACACATTCAGATCTTCTATGAAAGGTCATAAAACAATAAAATAAGCTTTATGTCCGTCTATGTACAATCTATATGATCATTTATAGCCATAATCCAAAACATCATCATCTAACCTCTTTGTATGTGGGTCAGTGACCAATAAAATGAACAAATCTTTTTAAAAATGCACTTTAGAATACACAAGTAAAGTTCTTTGCTCAAGTGGCTCATATTCACGTGGTTTGAAAAACTTTTGCACCATTTTAAAAAAAAAAGTTTAAATGTCACGTGATTAAGTTAAAAGTAAAAATGCTTTTTTGCACCACCTTGAATACATGTGTGTACACATCTTAATCGTTACTTCCAAAAGGTAAAAACTAGGGGTGTGACGAGACCCCTATCCCATGAGACGAGACGAGACACGAGATTGGGTTCACGAGACGAGATTTTTGTAGTATTTTTAAGAAATCCTCAATAATGAAACGTATGAAGGGAAAATGGTCTTTTATTCAACTGAAAATCATAAAATGCAAAAATGTTGGTGCATTTGGAAATCAACCAATTGTTTTCTGCCCTGTATAATTTCACATGAGAAATCTCACTGAACTTCTTTCTACAGATTGAACATAAAATAAACATATCAATAAAACATTCAAATTACACTTTAAGTGTCACTTTAACTGCAGTACAAAGTTGACCATTTCCCAGTCACTGTTGATTGTGTGGCTGTAACTGTGATAAAGCTCTGCGAACACCGAGAAGTCCAGCCGTCAGCAGTGACAGCGATGCTTTCTGCCTCTTTAGGGGCCGTTCACATGTCGCGCCTAAAAAAGCGTGTAAAGCGCGGCTGCGTCGCTTCCTCCTTTTGCAAGCGTTCGGGAGCTCGCGCTTCTGTAGCGTCTGTCGTTGCTATGCAACCATGAACTGTGCTCCCCACGACCATCGCTTGGTTCTTGTCACATGACAAGACTTTCTGAAATGTTGAGATGTTTTCATCTCGCCGCGGCACAGGCGCGCCAGGAAAAAAACGAGTGCGCCGTACCATATGCGCGTCGCGACCGCGTCGCTTCCATTTTGCGCGAATGAAAATGCGCGCGATATGTGAACCAGACTGTAGAGTCTGTACAACCTTGGCCGAGGTGTACGGCATAGTTTTCTTACAATGTTTACACATTGTTTGTGTCTTGTGTGTTATTCTTGCGCCAAAAACCAAAATGTTTCCACACAAACGATTTGAAAGTGGCGGGGGCATCTTGAATAATAATTTCACCCTCACACTGATAGCACGACGAGACAACTTTTCACCTCGACGAGAAATCTCGTCACGTTTTAGTCTCGCGAGATCTCGTCACACCCCTAGTAAAAACGTATTATTTGCCAATATCATGAATTAATCGTTTAGAAATACCATTATGTGTTTGGGTTGCCGCACCACATAACATTTTACAGCCTGAACTAAACTTGCCATGCCATGAAATGTCTTAAATTATCTGACACTTTAAGAAACTTAATGACATTGACACATCAGTCCTCAAGAGCCCTTTTGATATGATTAGCTTTTTTTCTGATTTTTTCTCTTTTTTTTTATTAGCATTCCATAGCAAATTTTTCTTTTACATTGAAACCCTTTTCTCCAGTGCGTATTGAAGTGCCTGACACTGTTGTGTCAAATGTGCTTCACTCTCAGTGATGTTGCAGATGGTATAAATATACCATTTTCATACATTATACGATCCAAGTTGTGAAGGGTGTGTGAATCACAACAAAAACATTAGTCCAGCATTCTATTCAGGGGAAATGTGTGGGAAATGCTGCCTCAAGAGCAGGAATCAAATACAATGAAGCATTCACATTAAAAACGAAATGAAATGAAGAGACGAGATCTGGATAAACAGCCTGGGAGGGGTCCGTCTTTCAACACGGCATCAGGATCAACCTGCTGAGGTCTTTTTGATGAGAACTTTGTGGATTTTCTTTCAGGGAAAAAAAATATCTGAGTGGAAAATATATGGGACCTAAACAACCTTAAAGCTGGTCGAAGCACTGTCTGGGGATTGATAGAGCATTTAGTCAATGAGCTTGACAAAGAGGTAGTGGTCTTCAACAGTTTTGTGTGTGTGTGCTTAAATACTGCGGTGTACTGACACGAAAAAGAGAAAAGAAGGAGAAAAAGTGAGACACAGACACATGTGCACGAATTAGTCTCGCCATTGGATGGGGTTCACTTGAGCCCTCTAAATCTGGTGAGCTTTGCGCTCTTCACCATTCCACCAGAAGATTCATTGTTCTATGGGTACCAGAGCGGACGGTGGGTTGGTGATTTAGTGATTCTCAAAGGAAGAGCTCTCTTTTAAAGGTGGGACTTCAAAGTCAGATCCCAAATGGGAACCGTGTTGTCGTGTGAAGACAGGGCATTTCAGCTGTCAAATGAGCAGAAAACTGAATAGGTTAGTGAAACAAAGGTCAGAACTCAAGGAAACAAATCCATCAGTTCGAGTTGAACAACCAATCAGCAGTCAGCCAAAGAAAACATGGTGCGCTATGATGGTTGATGCTAATTAAAGCTCAACAAAATGTTGTAAAATGCACAAAGGCATTCCTTAAATGTGCTGAAGTTTGATGTCTGAACTTCAAAAGCATGTGTTCCAGATTTTTGTTCAACTCATTTGAAGGGAGGTACTGGCAACGCAGTTGGACATGATCAGTATTTTGTGATGCAATAAACCCATGACTCACAAACTCATAAAACATAGGAAGAAAACAATCTCTCTTTCAAAAATCTCTTCAAAACGTTTCCTGGAAAATGAGAGAGGGATTGCTGAACCCAGAGCCTGAGGTACCAAGGCAGGAGAAGCCAGAGTTTCCTCCACATACACACACATATCATACTATACAGCTCTCGTTTGTACCACAGCAGGATGTTGCGGTTGCCAGTTTCAGCTCAAAGCTTCAACGCCTCAACGCCAGGTAACACCGAACAATGAGAGCATAATTAGAATGAGGGTACCAGCAGTGCAAAAGAGGGCAATGGATGAATATAAGCACACCATGACGGGATCTGGCAACCAATGGAGAGTGTTGACATCCCAACAGGCTAGCTGCAAAAAAGGATCTTGTACTCGGACATGTTTTCATGACAACGATAGCAATTTGCAGGTTAAATGACTGACACCTCGGTGTACCTCAGTGTTATTTAATGCTTCCCCCGCACCTGCGTTCTAAGTGAAACCGATTTACAAAAATGACCACAGGATTTTAATTAGCGTGAGATCAGGTGAACCACAGTCTCGAGAGCTGGCTCGCCAACAGAAATGCTGACTTCAAGACTACATAAATTGAACAGTTCTTTTATATGCTGCTCTTATAGGGAAAACACAGTTTCAATCCGCAAAAGATTCCTTCTTTCCTTTTTGCTTTTCCAGGTGCACATGCATTTTTTTCCTCTTTTTTTGCAGCTGCAGGCCTCTTCATTCAAAGTTAGCAAAAGAAACAAGTACATATATATGCACTTGTATGACTGCATCGAATGCATGCAGTATAATAGCATCAAGGAATCGCTCAAGATTGAGGAAAAGATATCTTCAGAGGTATAAATTGTATAATTATTCATTGGCATTTTCCACATTTGAGCCACACGCACAAATCAAAGCAGCTTCACTCCCAAGCACTAACATTTGAGGTAGTTCTTTAGTGGTCCACTCTACTGCCCACTGGTGGTTGTGGTCTTCACATTTTCTCTGTGTAGACCCTGCATGGCACTCTCTTCAATGCTGTTTATGGAGTTTACAGAGAACCTATGGCGTCCATACAGACTAAATTTTCCAAATGCAATGAATCGTGCAAAAAAGGCAGATGAATCTGGGCCAAGGGTTTCTTTACTGTGCTTGGTTTTTTCATTTGCTATGATGAGAGTCTGCGTTGATCCAAATTCCACTGCAAGGCAGATGAAAAGAGGGACACTTTTTCAGCGGTGGAGCTCAGTCTGAACTCCAATCTCGGTGATAAAGCGTTATTTGTGGTAAGAGTTTGTCTGAAAAAGTGGTCAACTGATGTAGAAGCGCACACACAGTAAAGCTGCAGTCACATTTACAATCCAGTTGACAGATTTTGCGTGAGGACCAAAGTTTTCCCCAAACTGGGTTTCAATGAATTTACCGACAGAAAGCCAACATGACAGACAATGAACCTTTTTTTGGCCTGTAAAATGTTTTTTTCCCCTTTACTTTCTTCTACACCTGTCAATTAGATGTCAATTTTAGTGTAAACAACTTTAAAAAAATGCAATTAAAATATTACCAGTTAGTAGTTTAGCGAGCCTTCAGTCAGAGCAGCCCGAGTTGTAAACTCAGATAACATCTCGCCAAGCCTCTGACATAGTCTAGCTTTTGCTGATGGCAAAAATATCCTGAGCACAACAAAATAGAACTAAATGCAAGGGTTGAGACTTTGACAGCTTTAATTTTTACAAATATTATTAGATGCCAAATAGCCCAGATGAATGGATTAATTATTTGATATCTACCCATCTATATCTATATCTCTCTATATATACTGTATACTTCAGTTCATTAAGCAGTTAATTTTTTTTCCTCATTAATGTACACACAGCACCACATATTGACAGAAAAACACAGAATTCTTGACATTTTTGCTGATTTATTAAAAAAGAAAAACTGAAATATCACATGCTCCTAAGTATTCAAACCCTTTGCTCAGTATTTAGTAGAAGCAGGGTTCTGGTCATCCCTAACGTTATGGAGGCCAATGTGCTCTTAGGAACCTTAATTGCAGCAGAAATGTTTTTGTAACCTTGGCCAGATCTGTGCCTTGCCACAATTCTGACTCTGAGCTCTTCAGGCAGTTCCTTTGACCTCATGATTCTCATCTGCTCTGACATGCACTGTGAGCTGTAAGGCCTTATATAGACAGATGTGTGGCTTTCCTAATCAAGTATAATCAAACACAGCAGGACTCAAATGAAGGTGTAGAACCATCTCAAGGACGATCAGAAGAAATGGACAGCACCTGAGTTAAATATATGAGTGTCACAGAAAAGAGTTTGAATACTTAGGACCATGTGATATTTCCGTTTATCTTTTTTAATAAATCTGCAAAAATGTCAAGAATTCTGTGTTTTTCTGTCAATATGGGGTGCTGTGTGTACATTAATGAGGAAAACAAAATGTACCCACTGTATACACACTCACATTATATATGTGTGTGTATATATATATATATATATATATAGATATATATATATATGTATATAAATATATATATATATATGTATGTATATATGTGTGTGTGTAATATATATATGTATACACACACACACACACACACACACACACATAGAGAGATCCATACAATATGCATACAGTATGTATTTGTATCGCTCTCTCGCTCTCACTGCTCATATATCAGCTCAAACTAACTGTTTCTACTGTACATGGCTATTCAAAGTGTAATATAGCGCATTTAAACGCTGTAAGATTACAAAAATGGTACAAAGGTAACTGGGAAAGAATCACAACACAAGGCTCAAAGGCAATTATGTTAAGCTTCTGTGTGGTTTCTAACACTGATCAAGGGTGGAGCATTTAAATCGGAGGGTTCTCCTTTCTGACTCAGCGTTCCTGTGTTTCAAATACAAACGATTCAGAGGCTCATTAGTAAAGCATAGGTAAAACGAAGCTCTCACTCCTGTTATCGGTGGCATTGAATCTCATTAGCCTGATCTCTTTACCTTGCTGATTTTAGAAACTATGGATCAATAGATAATACATCAAACAGATCACACAGACAAAAGCCCTCCTTTCTGAATCACTTCAAAAGCAGTATGGAAACCACGCAAGATGTGATAGCGAGCAAACCACGCTCTCTCAAAGGAGGGCTGCGGTTATGAGGGACCTCTACGGCTGCCCTTGCTGATGACAGTGTCAGGTGGGTTACAGTGTTGCTGTTGGCAAGAGAGGCCGGTTTGAACAGCTGTGCTAACAGAACGCAATGTTAGCTGAAGATGGAGGTACTATAAAAAGAGGCTGAAAGACAACATCGGCTCCTTTGTGCTGTTCTGACGTCATAAAGTGTAAAATCAATTCTTCTACCTGTATGATCAGTGAGGTGGGACTCTCCCCTAAAGAGCCAATGTAGGATCAGTTGCAAACTGTCCACAAGCAGGATGCTTTGTAGGGATAAGGACTGTGGAACCAAACCAGAAATGGATGTCTGAATTTCTGAGGTGACGTTAGCCATATCATCGGCACCTTGGACATAATCTAAATAGACAGAACTTGTGTGTAATATGGTGGAAATATAAGAGCGTGGTAGTCATAAACTGTGGTTGGTTTTGGAAAAGACACGAGAGTCAGGCATGGAGACAAGATTGATCACACACTGCCCCAGGTACTAGCTCATTTCAAGTATCCCTTAATTCAAATCCACAGAGCGAGCTGCCGAGTTGTTAATTATACTGCTCTCAGACTTTCAGCACAGATCAAAATACCCATGTTTCACCATCCTTCTCCTTGGCACAACAACAGTAAGACTGTTGACAAATGTAAGCATCTGTCAAGATTATATTGCGAACGGTGTCTCAATGACATCAGGATTAGTTCCCCTGGAAATGAAATTGTGTCATTTATCCAATTTAATATCTAACCAAAACAGTATGACAGTGACTTACTTTCCTCTGTGGAACACAAAAGGAGAAGCTTAGAAGAATGGTCATGAAGCTTTTTATCAGTAAGTGAACGTGGGTGCACATTGTCAAACTCCAAAAATGACAACAAAGCATCATAAAAGTATCATATTACTGGTGCACTACATTCCAAGAGTTCTGAAGTCATATTATACATTTGTACCAGGAATAGACTGTCTTTTACTTGCTGATCTTCTTCTCCACATTGTCTTTTAGATTTCATTTTTGTATATTCAAATATGGTGTCAAGTTTGGCCTTAATCACTACGTCTACACTGGTGCACAAAAAAACAAAAAAAAAAACATTCAAATATTTTTACTTGCATCTCAGTCAGATCAGATATTGTTGCACATGTAAACAAACATTTGCACAAGATCTGATTTTTCGCATCAGCTCTGAGCCACTTGTAAATGTGGGTTTAAATCAGATACATATCTGATATCTGGCCTACTGTAAGTCTAAACACTTACATCCAATTCCCATTGGAATTCCAAGCTAACAGGAGGCGAGGAACACACATTTATCCACAAACATAACTTTTCTTAATGTCATATTATGAAGCAGATACACTCACATAAAAACTGACAACTTTTTTTATTTAGGTGGAAACTTTATAAGAGACTGTACACATACTGAAGCATTCAGAAGAACAGAAACTTGTATTCAGCTGCTGCCCCATAAATTTTATAAATAAAATAGCCTCACTTCTGAAAGCTACATTATATTTTTCAGCAATGATGTGACTATATCACTGCTTTATGAAGTAATTCAGATAAAATCTTCTCTAAATAACATATTTCTCAAATTCATTGACATAAATGTAATTTACCAAGCTATTTTATTCCGCTTCAAATTTCAATTATTTTAATCCGTTCAGACAAATTTTGCACTGCCAACATTAATGACAGTTTTAACTTGTTTATGCTGGTAAGTGATCATGGTATAAAAATTACATCTGGTGTGTAAATACTACATCTGCAGTATTTATTATACATTTTTTACATGCATTAAAGTATTTGTTTTTATTCACGTGCCCTTTAATCTTTAATCAAAATAACTTCAGTTTAATGGCAATGTATACAGGTGGGATTAATAAATAAAACTTAAGAAAGTCAAAAGATTACAACTGTAACCATGATTGGCTCTTGTAGCGTAAATGCGGCCAAAGACGCCAATCAACAATGGTTCTCCCATGCGGGTTTGAAATGGCATGAGAGAATTCACAGAATTTTAATTTTTCCTTTTCGTAAAGCAATGACATATAATGGCATGACTCTTCTAGCCTCTCCCTGTCTGTCCTCCTCAAACACTCCACAACCCCCTTGGGACAATCTCACATAAATAACCTGAAGATAAATGCCCTGCCCAAGATTACATTAGTAAGACCTGGGGGGCTCAAAGCAGCAACCTACTGGTTACCAGGTCTGGGTTATTGACTCTAAGGCTGTGTGCGAAATCACCCATACCTTTATACAGTGCACTGTTTGACAGCTATTTGTAGTGGTGTCCGAAACTATAGTGGATATTTTTGGGAGTGCACTCATTCAGTCCCATAATGCATCTCAATAAGGAGTGTACAATCTATGTACACAAGACGCACTTCTAGCATTTGAATTATTATTATTTATTTTTTTTAATTCAGTGGACTATTATTAGAGTAATGCAGGGAATTGTGAATGAGGGTATTGGGAGTCCATTTTGGATACAGCCTACACCTGTGCAAGCTACAAAATCCATACAGATCTTCATCTCTCATGTATAGCCCTCCCATTTTCCCTCTCTCCTACTGGTTTCATACATAATTCTTTCCTTTGGCTTTCTGTACGGAAACAGTGGGAAAAGATCATCTTCAGACAGACCACCAAGACCTCACACAGAATGCATCTAATAATCTGCCATCGAATCACCTACCCAGTAATTACCTAATTAAGTCATTTCTGTTTAAGACTAGACTGCAGAGGATTTAAGTGCTTTGGTGGAACTAGCAATGAGAAACTGGTCTTTGGTCTTTTGACTTTTGAAACTTAATCGGAGTTTTTCTGTTGTCTAATGGTCTATATAAATATATTTAAAATAAATCTATTGGTCTAGTTTACTTAATACTCTATTACTGCAATAGTGCATTTCAGTGAGGAAAGAGATAGATACGTCAAGAACATTATGGTCTTTTATGGTCTGGAATCTGAATCTCTACTTTTTGAAACTACCTATTCCTGTTTGAATTTTCTTTTATTATTATTTTAAACAACGGAAACCAAAAGTCATATGGTACAACAACTAACAAGCAGAAAACTCTTATGAAATAATGTGATAGAGAGATGCTACAGATACTAACTGTGTATCAAGGTCAGGCTTATTGAAAGATCAGATAATTTGATCTTTTCTTATGACATGGTGAGGTTAATTTAAAGTTCAAGGTGTCCTGCGGTACAACCTTCTCAAAAATACCCAAAAAATAAATGGTAGCACTTTACAAGGTTCATTTGTTAACAGTAGTTAAAGTATTAATTAACATGAACTAACCATGGGCAATACATTTGTTGCCATATTTACAAATCGTTGTTAACATTAGTTAATGAAAATAGTTCTTCATTGATTGTTCATGTTAGTTCACAGTGCATTACCAAATGTTAACAAGATTTTAATAATGTATTAGTAAATGCTGAAATGAACAATAACAAAGATGAATAAATGCTGTAGAAGTGCAGTTCATTATTAGTTCATGTTAATTAATGCAGTTAACTAATGTTACCAGTTAAATTTAGGAATTGAAGTTCACACATTTTACCTGACCACACAAGTGACTGATTTTGAACTTTTGCTGAAAATAGTTTTTCAATACTATATGATACCAAAGATTACATTTAGAAGAACCAGACATTCCTTTCAATTTTGCCCTCTTTTTTCATTATTTTGGACATTAGCATTTGTCAACGAACCCTGTATTATTTTTCATCTACAACGCTGAAGAAATTGAACAGTATTTTTGCTCCATCTTGATCTTTATATACATAGCTAAAGTTATCTGACCCCAAATACAGACCCTAGAGTATATCAGCATTTTTAACAAGAAAGGAAGGAAAGCCCTGTTTTGCTTTAACCTGAGGTGCAACATCTCATAAAACCTTTACCAAAAGATTCCCTAGAGCACTACTATATCAAGAGCCTGAAATCAGTGTGTGTGCTTAAAGTGTGGATGGACTAAAGATCTTCTAAATCTCCAAGCTTCCTCTGGCTCTGAATGGGAACCACATGCTGCGGCACAGTACGGTTGATACCTACTCACTCTGTGGACTGCCCTGGGGCATAAGTTAACTTTCCCTCCCTCAGTCCAGCATACACATATTCCAAACCTATGTGGTTAACAAGCTAGCACAGCACTAACAAAAATCCAATTTGCTCTTGCTGTCACCCACAACGACAGTCATGCCAGAATGGTGTGAGCGGAGTTCAAATATGATAGGAGGGAATCCTTTCACACTTAAAAACAGGTTGGGTTGGGGTGAGGGGTTACAAAGGGAACTGCCAGCTGAAATTGCAGCCTCCTCACCACATGGCAAACTCACTTTCCCCATAATGTGGAGAGAGCTCCAGGGAAATATTACTGCCTGCATGAAGACGTTAAAAGAAGTTTACAGGCCGACCATACACATTCCTGCAGGCTTAGGCAACACCGCTTTAAAAGTAATACTAAGGGGTTGAAAATGTGTGTGAAGGAATGATATTTTCACCCTTTTAAGAGCTCTAACATTAAAAGTTATGAAAACATTGCAGGTGGGTCAACACATCCCTGGCCAGAGAGTAAACTCCACCATTCAATAATCACTTTCACTCCAAATTAGTTTCCCTATAGTTAACTGTAAGGAGTTTGAGCACTCCATAGATTCAAGGACAAGCATGTTACTTGCACACTGGTCCACATCTGCACATTGCATATGCTTTGATTTGTTTTGTACACCAATATTACTAATAATAATAATAAAAACTCCTTGATCCTCTATTTCTTTCATCTTACATATTTTATTATTTAATGAAATATCTCATTAGTTTGCATTTTCCCTTGCCAAAATCTACAACTGAGTGTAAGCAACTAAACCTGGCAATGCCAGACAATCTGGATGTCATTGTTTGAGCACAGACTCAGAATGGAATCAGTGTGGACATCTGGATACGATCTGAAGTTACGAGGGGGGGACTCCCATAACCTGATAGCATCTAATCCACAGGAAAGGTAAGGCGGTAAGGCAGATGATTACATTTCACTACTTTCATTTCCACTATTGTTAACTAAGAGCCATTCTAACCCTCGGCAAATGTCACATTTCGTCCCTCGTACGAAATTTTTCACCTGAGAAACATTAAATGGCACCATCCTTTCCATGTTTCAGGACTTCACACTGGACATTTGTAAAGACCTTATTTGCATATAAGAGGTATACAAATTGGACAAATACTTGTTTCAATAACAGCGTTTGCATCTGTGAAAATATTGTTATGCAAGCAAACCACGAATAATGCCGTCTCTTCCTTACTCAAGTTTGCGTTTGCCATCACCGCTTGACGTTTTATTTTTGCACAGATGTTGAAACTAAACATTGCATGTGAAAGTTGCTGTGATTGTATTAAAAAAACATGAATATTTAATGAGGTATGAACTGTTTATTTTACGACTGGTTGTCAGTTGTTAAACAATTTGCTGTAACATTCTCAAAGCACTGCACTTAGTTAGGACTGTAACTACATGTTTTAAGTTACAAATGGGAACTGTTGCTTAACGAAGAGCTAAAGATGGGCTTAAAAGATGATAACCTGGGGTTAAGGACATGTGTGAGTGTTTGCACTCAACAAACACGTTCCATTCATTTAAAAAAAAAAAACAAACAAAAAAAAAAAAACCCGCGAGTCATTTGTTTCTCTGTGCCCATTGTCAGTGTCACTCAGTTCAGTCACAAAACCAAGTGACAGAAATGCATGAGGAAGAGCAATCTGACACTGGATCAGTTGTGGTATTAATCAAATTTATACAGAACGATATGTATGCAGCGGCTGAAATTAAAAGAAAATAAGAGCACAAGAAGGGGCAATAAAATTGTTCCAAGTACAAAGTTACCAAGTTTTACCCTGAAACTCAATTACAGCCTCACTGTTCGTTCTCTTCCAATTAATGAGACCTTACTGATAGATAATGTGCTTTTTGAACGCTCTGGACTACCATTAAAGTTTCATTACATCGCATCTCATTTTTAATGCGCTAAATTCCTGAGTGTTGTGAAAACACCATGTGCTCAATCTGTCATCTCCTTCGATACTCTGAAGAAAATTATCGAGTTCTGCATCTCACCATCATTCATAACACATGAGTGCACTGACATCAATTCACGTCTGTAAATGCAACTTCCTTCCTTTTCAAAACAAAGACATTTGTTCAGACCCAAAGCATACTTTTCTCAAAACAAATTTGTTTTGTGTCTTGACATGCGAACAGTTTCTAGAGCGCAACAAGAGGTGTAAAGTGGTCACAGTTTGGAGAGCTCCAGATCACTTCTTCCAGTCGTCTGGGAATTCCTGCCACCGATGTTTAATGTGGGGCCATGCAGCTAACGACTGTCACAAGCACACATTCATTCCAGATGTATCACGCCATATCAAAGCCAAGATCCACTAAGCAGCACTGCGGCCTGGGCGGTGAGAAAACCGATTAGATGCTTTATGGCATCTATAAAAAAACAAAAGAAAGAAATCAGAAATCAGCACTCTCAGCCTCTTAAATGGGTCTTATAGCTTCCACTGCGATCTTGTGGCTTCATTCTCGGAGGCAATTGTGAGGGTTCCTCTGCTCAAAGAAAATATTTGCTATGCCTGGTCCATGAAAGTGAGATCAGCTCTCTGCATGCTGTCCGAGATGGAGGTTTTATGGAGAGGGGAACACATGCATAATGTGTTGAGTGATAAAGAATGAAGAATATGAAGTTGTGGAGGGGTGAGATGCGCTGCGTTGACTGATCTGGGCTTCCAGGTTCTCTTCCACCCCACCAGCACTGTACCTGAGATGGAATCTCTTAAGTCAGGGGTTTTCTAGCTTTTTGATGTCAAAGACCCTCAAATATTTTATGATCCCCTTGCAAGGGACCCTCTGTAGAAATTTTAAAAGGCAGCTATAGTGTATATTTGTGTGTAAATATGCAAATTCCCGACAATCAACGGATTCCCCGTTCCATTTCTGACATAGCTTTGCAACAGCAGTCAGCTTGTCGTGTTCAGTGTAGATAGCTTTTAGCTGTTGCGATGCGATGCCACGTGATAAAAGTCGTGTCTGGTAAAGACATGGTGTAAGGAGGCAACTGAACAGACATTCAGTGCGAGCACACACATTATTCTCTCCATCTTAAGCGTCCAAAATCTGGCAAATTTTTGGCAGAAATTGCAGCTTGAAAAGCATATTTAAACAGCCTAACACCATGTCCTAATCAGACTTGACCCGAGACGAGACAAAATCAATCAAAAACCACAGCCGAATAAGAAGAGCGTGTGGGTGGGCTCCCTCTGTAAGGTCATTGCATTTGCAACGAAATTGTAAGTATGGATGATGGACATTATTCCTAAATTCCTAAATCTTACACCATTTTAACATGGTTAAAAATACATACAGAGTGACAATCTTATTTTTTTATTAATAATAAAACTCACTTGTCTGTTCACCTTGAGTTGTCCATTTGAACATTGTTGCTCGTTTACATTTATTTTCAAGATCCGAGGCAAATTAGCCTACCCACTTTAGCTTTTAGTAGCTAATATCTATAAAAAACGTAACGAGAAATTATAGTAGACCTCATATTAAATTCTTTTCACATTAAATGAAGCACATAATCGGCACCTGAGATTATCATACTTTTTATGTTTTTGTTTGTTTTTATGTTGCTTCCAGGATGACGGAGTCATCATTATCTTATTCTGTTTTTCTTATATCTCTGTCAGGATGACAAAATGACATGTTCATCTTAACAACATGGGATTACGCTTGTAGGCCATTTCCTCGACAAAAACCTCTTTGCTGTATTGTTTCACGTGGGATAGCAGTAGGGGAAAAAAAAGATCTTGATGAATGAATCAAACTATGGAGAATAAAAAGAGCTGTGATTGATGATGCTACCTTTAAAAAGTTGTCAGAGGTCCCAAACATGCTCTATTCATGCGTCTCTGCTGGGAGGCCTAATTTTATTGTAAGTCACTCTGTACAGGCTGACACTGAGGCCAAACAGAGGAGTGAGAAATTGTCAGGATGAAGAGAGAATGAGATGAGACATGATGGATAGAGATGCAGATGGAGAAACCTTCCCAATGTCTTGTCTCGGTTTCTTTTTCACTCCAAGTCAGAATGGTAACAGAAGCCAGGACAACATCTTACAAGTTTTTACAGTTGCTCAGCTCTGTAACTCACAGTCTGATACGCTGCCCTTTGTGCAGATGTCGGATCTGCCGGAGCTGGAAAAAGTGATATGTCTTTCAAAGGGATAAGGAAAAATTGGGGGTGGGGGTAGTAAAACAGAACATGGAGATGATATGAAGCATTTAAATATTGAAACCTAAAATCATGAATTCAAAAGCCATGCAGAAATAAATAAAATACAGCTGCAAAATCCTACAGTTAGACTGGTTAGTTACTGCTTTCTGCCTATTAATATGTCAATTTCACAGTCTTCTGTGTGAGATGTTGCATCTATTCAAATGAAACACGCATGGATATATGGATATCCTCCAATTTTGGGTGAACTACTCGTTTAAAATCAACAGCAAGTGCAGTTGAGCAAAGCAGTAATTTATTGCTTTCCAAATGCTGAAACAATGATAACCATTTCATATTTATATATACAACAATGACATATTGCACTTACCAATGGGATGTTCCAGACTCACTCTGCTCTTGGACCTCCAGCTCAGTTTTTATCTATTTGACCATTTTATGACTTTTGGCGTCATCTCTATCCGCAGTAGATCTGCCATGTACAGAGCCTGTCTGCTTTCTCTGTGGACTTCACCAGAGTCTACTCTAGGGTAGAAATGTGACATATCTATCAGCACAAAGACGGGTCGTCATGTGAGAAATACACAGGAAACGCCCTTCACAACCTCAGCTTGTAAATAAAGTAGCACTCAGTTCCGTAACACAAATAATATTCATGCTGGTCCCATCCTGAAGGACTCATCGTAGTCTTTAGAGTGCATCACCGCAACATGTCGGTTTTGGAGAATTTCCAAACTTGCCTCAACAGAAGTGCCGTTTCTTTTTCATAGATGCACTTTAATACAAATACTGGCAAAATGGTGTCCGTTCGGACGTAACATTGAGATGAGGGTTATTAGCTAAATGAGAAAAAGGCAAGGAGTGAGAGGACTCCTGAGAAATATTCAGCACATGACTGCATTTTCTTCATAACGGTTTTTATTTATAAAATATTATGAGAGATTAATTAATATTGATTAAACAACACTAAAAGGAGTGTAGAATGTAAATTAACTTGGCCGTTTCACTGTCCAGGTTGAAAAAAAAAAAAAAAAAAAAAAACTCCAACGCAAAATGCATAAGTATGCTTTCCCAAAGGCCAATGAATGTTTAAACAGCAAATAACAGAAACTTTTGGCGTGCCACCATGACCCTTCTATTGCCAGTAACATGAGGCACCTTGTACTGACCCAGCAAACTTCAACTTCATTTGCCCTCTAAGAAAAAAAAAAGGTTCTTTTGCAGTGCACAGTCATCACAAATAACCACACTAATTCACCCGCCAATGACACACGCTGATGTCATAGTTCCAGGCCAAATATCTGAGAAACATCCACACCAATAAACTCAAACGATGTTGACTTTCAACACAAAAAAGTAACACGCTGTTGATATAGGACTTTTTTTGTAATACACAGAGGAATAATTGCTGCCATGTTATATTTGGAAGCCAAATTAAGTCTGTTTTCGTTTTTTTTGTTGAGTTTTTTTGCAGATACAGTATAGCACATACATAGAGTTCATTCCATGAAGCATTTCCAGTGATTTCATATGAACTGAAGGGCTGACTGGCTCATCTGCAACCAAGCAGATTGGGTCCGAAAGTCTAAGACTTTTCCTTATAAAATAATGTATTAAAAATTATATTATATTAATATAAATATATATTAATTCTTCTCTTTACTCATCAAAAATAATCGGAAAACATCAGATATTTTGGTAAAATTTACAATAAGGTTTATTTGTTAACGTTAGTTAATGTATTAAACAACATGAACTAACCATGAGCGATACATTTGTAACTGAACCTGAAGATTCATGTTTTCCAACATGATGTTATAATCTTCCAAAAAGTAAAGAAATTTTTGCACATCTTACAAATTTGCATAATGATGTAAAAGTGGTGAAGAATTTCAAATAGCTTTTATTTATTTTATAATTTAAGTTGTATCATAAATTATTTCAAAATCCTAAAACTGTTTTATTATTATTATTATTATTATCGTCATCTTTATTATTTATTTTTTTCCAGGTTTAAATTTGATTTTGAATTCCAGATTCTCTATAAACAAGTCTCTATTCACAACATATCTTCACCTCCTCATAGCTTTACAATGTTTGTTAAAGAATGTGTTGGAAGCACTGCATAGTGAAAAAAAAAGAAAGAAACAATAATCACAATTTTAACTGTAAAAGACTAAAAATGTGAAAGTAAAAATCTTTTAATTGTTTCACAGTAAGTTCTTACCAATAACTGTAATAGGTCTAAACTTACATTTAATTTAATTTTACTGTAAAATACTGTTATATGTACAGTTTTAAAATTGTGTAATTTACAAGGGGGAAAAAATAATCGTAAATTGATATTCCCACAGTTTCCTTTCGTGACTGTGACAAGCAGGGCGAGGAGGGAGTCGTGAGAGAATGGTGTGAGGCCAGTGGCGTGATTGCTGAGGAGCAACACCTGTGCCCTGCACCGGTTTTGTCTCGTCTGTACTTACTGCCAGTTGCTGCTGGAGTAACCCCCGGCCTGCGGGGAGCAATGGGGGTATGTGACGAGCAGGGTGAGAGTTGTGAGAGAATGGTGCAAGGCCGGTGGCGTGATTGCTGAGGAGCATCGCCTGGAGGAGCAACGACAGTGAAGGATGAGAGGACCAGGCGTGAATTTTATGTTATGTTTTATTACGTTCATGTGGCCATTTTACTTTCGTTTTGTTATTTTTTTATTTTATACATTAAAGTTGTTAAATGTTCGTCGGTTCACGCCTCCTTCGTATCTACTAACCTCGTTACAGGGACACTTCACATTTGATGTATTTTCTTTTTCTAATCAGTTATTTACATAAGGCTTTTAGGCTAAAGTTGTTAAATGAATGCTTATTGTACTTTATTGCACTTTTTACAATAATGGTTTTTAGTATTCGAGTGAATGACAATTGCTTGTGAAAGCTGTTTGTGATGCTATTTGGCCCCATTTACACCTGGCATTAAGATGCGCTTTGGTCGATCGGATCACAAGTGGATGACGGTAAATACAGATGCAAACGGGGTCTAAAACATTTCGAGCTTGTCCACTTTCGACCACTTCCAGAGGTTAGTCAAACACAATTAGAACGTATAACTTTCGTGGTGTCGAAGCTCATGTAGTCGAATGTGTTGGAAAAGCTGCAAAAGACCGCCTACTGACTTATTGCATACACATTATGGGAAGACTGATAGCCAGAGGCAATTGAAACATACCAAGCACAATGTTTTTGCACAATTTTTGATTTCTAACATACTCTCACAATGTTCAGTGTGATCTTGCGGCTATCAGAATAGAAACGGAAGCTGCCGCTCTCCATACGTTTCTCCGTTGTCTCCAGGTGCATTCATGTGTACATTGTTTGAGCTTATTTTGTTCAGTAGGTCGAAAGATCTGAAAAGAAACATACATTACAGAGGACTATGCAGAACTTAATATATTTATAAAATTGGAGTCATATTTATTACTATTACGCTGCATTTATGACCTTTTGGGAGTTTGAACGTTTTGATGGACAGACTTTCAAAAAAGAAATCGCTTTCATTTGTTTTATTTTAAAAATATCTTCATTTGTGTTCTGAAGATAAAAACAAGTTGCCTGGAACTGCTTGGAACTACATGAGGGTGGGTAAATAATGACATTTTTTTTGTTTGTCTGTGTGAACTAACCCTTTTAAGTAATCGTTTAAATGAAGAGGGCATGCAAACTCCCTTTTTACTTTCCGTCTCTGGTTAGACGGTCAGCACGAGGGTATCAGATGTCTGAGCCAGGCCAGTTTTGCCAGTATGTTGACAGTACTCAAGAGTCAGCAGGAAGTCATGTTAACTACTGACCACTCTTCATAGCCCTGACCTTAAAAGGAGATCAGTGCTGCCTCTCACTTCCTACATTTACAGTTTAATCTATTTACAGTAAAACACTATTACAGAACTGGAGTGTTTTTGGGAGGGAAAAAAATGTGTCATTCAAAGAAAAAAGAACATGCGAGAGGACAAGAAGGTCATACGGCAACAGGAAGAAGGTTTTTTTCTTGTCCTTTTTTGTAAAAGCGATCCATTTTCTGCCGTCTCTTTTAGGGCATTAAACTATCTTATTACTTTTTACATTGTCGATTATGTCATATAATACAAGAATGTAATGGGAGCGGCTAAAACACTGTCGGAACAGTGATGCCTTATTCTGGATGTTTAGTAATGATCAGCCGATCACTCTCAATGCACACCAAAAAACCATAGTAAAACATTATTTTTATTATGTTGGTTTTATATAGGTGCTAACTCATATAGGTCAAAAACTGCAGTGAATAAGTTTCATGATTCATGATCTGAGGAAACTGGAGAAATAAGCACAAGCCAACCCAATGCTATTCAACTCTCTGATTAAGACCTTGGGTTGTACCTCTACTGCTAGACAGAACCATTAGTGATCAGGTGACCTTTTGAACTCATCTGGAGCTTCCAAGTGGAAGACACTGGCCTCTTCACTATCGTCACCTGACTTGTCACGGTGGTATCTGAGGTCTTGGCTGCAATTCACATGCAGACAGCATATTTAAGTGTGTGTAAAAGTGAGAGCCAAACTACAAGAAAATCAGCTGTGAATATTTAAAGAGGAGGACAAAAAGAGGTATAAAGCCACACATGCAGTGGCTGCAGGATTGACGTCATTATACAGTGAAGTCGAGAGGGCATTTTTGGCGGTTGTTGGCATACAAGACTGTTTCTTTACAATAAATATTTTTATTAGAGCATTTATTCAATATATCCGATGAGAAGAAAAAATATATATGCGTTCAAGTGCTTTCAAGTAATATTTTCAAAATATTTAAAGGTTAGTTCACCCAAAAATGACAATTCTGCATTAATTACTCACCCTCATGTTGTTCCAAAGCCGTAAGATTTTCGTTCATCTTCGGAACATAAATGAAGATGTTTTGGCAACACTTTGCAATAAGGTTTGTTAGTTAAACATTAGTAACCCTGAGAAATACATTTGTTACTGTATTTCCTAATCTTCATTAACGTTAGTTAATGAAAATACAATTGTTCATTGTTTGTTCATGTCAGTTCACAGTGAATTACCTAATGTTAACAAGACTTTAATAATGTATCAGCAAATGTTGAAATTAATATTAAAAAAGATTAATAAATGCTGCAGAAGTGCAGTTCATTATTAGTTCATGTTAACTAATGAACCTTACTGTTAAGTGTTACCAATATTTTTTTATGAAATTTGAGAGCTTTCTGTCCCTCCACTGACAGTCTACGGAACTACCACTTTGATGCTTCAAAAAGTTCATAAAGAGATCTCTTTATGAACTTTTTGAAGCACCAAAATTGTGTAGCAGTCAATGGTCAGATTTCATTAAAAATAACTTCATTTGTGTTTCAAAGATGAACAAAAGTCTTAAGGGTTTTGAGCAACATGAGGGTGAGTAAATGACAGAATTCTCATTTCTGAGTGAACTAACCCTTTAGTAGTTCATTTTACAGGCTGTTCAATTAACACCCCCTCAACCGCTGATTTTTTCTGTACCACATCATTTTTCTCAAAAGTGGTCAGAGTCTTTTTTTTTTTATAAAGACAAAATTTGTATAACAGGAGCTGAGAGGAGATTGGTCATGTCTTCTACAGTCTTCTATTGCATTGGTTGTTGCTCCCGAAAGTTGCTCTATTAAAAAAAGTTTGACTTTTTTCAACTCTCAAATAGTTTGGCAAGCCCCCATCTGGTCGTTTCAGCAGACTAGGGTTTTCAAACTAGTTTTAATACACCGCCAATCCCTGTGAAGACTTCAGATGATGCCAACTCTAAATCAACATACACAACTGCCAAATTTTACGTATATATTGTAATTATTATGATCATAACTTGTGACAATTGTTTTAGTTAGCTCATTGTTTCTGCCCAAAATGAATCCATGTTAGCTAACAACAGTAGCTAACAAAAACATGTAAGCTAACAAAAGTTCTATATTATTTGTATCTTATCTTAGATATTATATTATCTTAGAACTGTACATTTCTGACGTATGGACATTATTTTGAAGCAGTCATCTCTGATAACACTAAATTGTAATGTAGAAATATGCATTTTCTGTAAATCTGCTTTAAAAAGATATGCATTGTGAAAAATGCAATACAAATAAATGTAAATTGAACTGAATATACAAATATGATGATATGTTTGCAAGGGCCACCATCCTAGCAAGCGCAATGGTAAAACATGTCTGTCTAGCACATGTTTACATAGAAAAATGGAAAAGTAGCACATGGAATGGAATGTAAAAATGTGTTCCGTGTGAATGGCCCCTAAGACACTCTTCCTCAGTCCTCAAATACATTAACCAGTACCTTAAACAAATAACTTTAGCCTTCACATTCATCGTGTTTTGAGTAAAGTAAATTCTGTACTTATTCAAAAAATTATTGTTTTTTCTCTCAGCATAAAGTTCAATTCAAGCTCTGGCCTAAAGTACAGGCAAAAAAAATTGTTATTAACCGGTTATTAAACCAATTTCAGAAAGTTAAGAAGGAACGCATTAACACAAGCGTTAAAATACTGATTTTGGTTTTTGAAATGTATGTATTGTCACAAGAAAGGAAACAAATATTAGTTAATATATTTATACATTATATCTAATATTTTATATATTTTATAACATTGCATATAATACATACCCCCACCCCCCCAAGCCACAGAGTTTATTTGCATTTTTACTGTTAAAAAATATGGTTGTCAAACTTGGTAATACATCATTGTAAAACAGCCAGTTGGTTGAAAAATCTAGTTTTATTCTGGCATTTTGCAAACTAAAAACAGATCAAATCAGTCCAGCGGTCTGATGTAGACCATGGAACCACCTGTGAAACTGCCTGGATGAAACGTCCTCACAAGGTTGTAAAAATACAAGAACGGTCACATGTTTGCCAAGGAACACTGGGATATTCGCTGTAACCAAATGGAAAAGAATGGCAGAATCCAAACATTACTAAGATTAGGCCATCTACCAGATCGAATAATCAAGGCCAGAAGGTCAATTGCCAGAGAAATTATCAATAACCAGCTACAATGCTGACAGAGCTGCAGAGCTCTTTGGAATGAAATGGGGGAAATTACGTACACATCAACATTCCTTCAACACTTCAATGATTCTGCCTCTGTTCATAAGAATGGCTATAAGAACGGCAATTTCGAAAAAGACCGACATTACATCATGGCAAAAGTTTGCTAGAAGCCATGTGACAAAACTTTTAAGCCACTCCAAACCTTCTGGAAGAATTTTGTGGTCTGATTAGTCCAAGGTCGATTCACCTAAAGCAAAGAAAAATGTTTGGCACAAACCAACCCAGCATCAAAAATGGTAGTGGCAGCATCATGCCCTTGGGTTGCTTTTGGAAAAACCTTGCTGGTATGAAGACCAACATGGATAGAGCCAAATACAGGTAAATACTTGGAGAGAAGCTGTTTGGCTTAGTCAGAGATCTCCATTTAGGTAGAAGATTAATTTTCCAGTGCAACGATAATCGACAGCACACAGCTAAACCATAAACGGATGGCTTGGAAAAAAGAAGGTAGCAGTTCTGGAATGACCTAGCCCATACTACGGCATGACCAGGAAAGTACATTGTTCAAATGCAATTTGGTATAGTTTAAAATTCCAATACACAACGCTCATAGAAATACTAAAAAGTGGCCGTGTTCTTGAACACAGAACAACCATTAAGTCTTGACTTTAATCACTGCCCAGACTATAATAATCTTTACTATTTTTACGAGAATTATTTTGAAACCGAACTACTTAAAATGCAGTTTTCTGTGATTAATCATCCCCAAATGTACAATCAGCAAATGCTGAATGCCAAAAAGCATGTTTTAAATACAAATATTTAAATATTTGTTTAACAGAATATTTTAAGGATTTACAATAATCGCAAATACCAACACTAATCAATATAAATACAATGGATTATGTAATTTTTTTTTATTATTATTTTTATTATTTTGAAGGTAAAATGACCACATTATGATTTACTTTTATTTAGTTTGAAATAACTCCACATAAAACAGTTCTAAACAGTCTTGGTTCCAATTGACTTGATTGTATGGTTTAAAAAACATAACAGAAGTCAATGGGAATCGAACCTGTTTGGTTACCTACATTGTTCAAAATATCTTTATGTGTTCCAAGTCATACAGGTTTGGATCGAAATGAGGGTGAATAATTAATGACAGAAATTAGTAGACTATGCTTTAATTGTGTTAATCGGATGAATTACTCACAGAAATTAATAATGCATTGCATTTATAGTGTTACTGAAGGGCAAAAAATATGCTTTAAAAAAAGTAACAGCATGAAAGCTTTCTGAAGACACTGTACATGTGCTGTATAAATTATTTTTATATAAAGTACATCAGGAATACAAAGTTACAGCATTTTGGAAGGAGCCCCTTCTGCAGAGTCTCTTCCTGTGCCTTGGGAGAGAGGACTCTGCTCAAGACCTCCTATGACAGCTCTTCATGGCTGGTTTCCAGAGGAAAGCAGGACTTTAATATGCACATGGGAGATGCGTTGTATCTGCAAGAAAAAGACTCTTGCAGATGAAATCTGCAGGAGAGGTTTGTTTGACTGCACAGTAGAACAGCAACCTAATTCTATCAGCTCTCAAATGTGAGCCCATGAAACAGAGACCATGCAATCTCAGTTACTGCTCTCAAAACTCTTGTTCTAGAAAACATTGGCACTGCACACTTTAGCAAAAGAGGGTGGGAAAAAAATTGAAGTCCCGTTCAAATAATTCATTCTCACTCCTAAGTTTAGTTGGGGAAGGCGAGAAGCAGACTAAATCAATCAAACTGAGCCCTGCATAGACTGAGACGGGGCAGAGACGATGAGAAGCAGCCAAGTGCTTCCAATTCCCAGCATTAGTTTCCACCAGAAGGTCACAATAATGATGAACCTTTGATTTGTTTAGGCTGTGTAAAACCGTATTATATAACTACTCTCTGGACGCACATTATCTTTTGGAATCACTCAATTAACTCATGTGCTCATCTCTATTAAATAAAAATATCAATTGTGACCTTCGAAAACATAAGACAAAGTCCAAAAGAGTACAGTCGTGGCCAAAAGTTTTGAGAATTCCATAAATATTAGTTTTCACAAAGTTTGCTGCTAAACTGCTTTTAGATCTTTGTTTCAGTTGTTTCTGTGATGTATGAAATATAATTACAAGCACTTCAGTACGTTTCAAAGGCTTTTATCGACAATTCCATGACATTTATGCAAAGAGTCAGTATTTGCAGTGTTGGCCGTTCTTTTTCAGGACCTCTGCAATTCGACTGGGCATGCTCTCAATCAACTTCTGGGCCAAATCCTGACTGATAGCAACCCATTCTTTCATAATCACTTCTTGGAGTTTGTCAGAATTAGTGGGTTTTTGTTTGTCCACCCGCCTCTTGAGGATTGACCACAAGTTCTCACTTTTGCCTTATGGCACGGTGCTCCATCGTGCTGGAAAATGCATTGTTCTTCACCAAACTGTTGTTGGATTGTTGGAAGAAGTTGCTGTTAGAGGGTGTTTTGGTACCATTCTTTATTCATGTCTGTGTTTTTGGGAAGAATTGTGAGTGAGCCCACTCCCTTGGATGAGAAGCAACCCCACACATGAATGGTCTCAGGATGCTTTATTGTTGGCATGACACAGAACTGATGGTAGCGCTCACCTTTTCTTCTCCTGACAAGCCTTTTCCCAGATGCCCCAAACCATCGGAAAGGGGCTTCATCGGAGAATATGACTTTGCCCCAGTCCTCAGCAGTCCATTCACGATACTTTCTGCAGAAGGTCAATCTGTCCCTGATGGTTTTTTTTTTGGAGAGAAGTGGCTTCTTTGCTGCCCTTCTTGACACCAGGCTATCTTCCAAAAGTCTTTGCCTCACTGTGCGTGCAGATGCTCTCACACCTGCCTGCTGCCATTCCTGAGCAAGTTCTGCACTGGTGGCACTCCGATCCCGCAGCTGAATCCTCTTTAGGAGACGATCCTGGCACTTGCTGGGCTTTCTTGGACACCCTGAAGCCTTCTTTAAAAGAATTGAACCTCTCTCCTTGAAGTTGCTGATGATCCTATAAATTGTTGATTTAGGTGCAATCTTAGTAGCAACAATATCCTTGCCTGTGAAGCCATTTTTATGCAACGCAATGATGGCTGCACGCGTTTCTTTGCAGGTCACCATGGTTAACAATGGAAGAACAATGATTTCAAGCATCACCCTCCTTTTAACATGTCAAGTCTGCCATTCTAACCCAATCAGCCTGACATAATGATCTCCAGCCTTGTGCTCGTCAACATTCTCACCTGAGTTAACAAGACGATTACTGAAATGATCTCAGCAGGTCCTTTAATGACAGCAATGAAATGCAGTGGAAAGGTTTTTTTGGGGGATTAAATTAATTTTCATGGCAAAGAAGGACTATGCAATTCATCTGATCACTCTTCATAACATTCTGGAGTATATGCAAATTGCTATTATAAAAACTTAAGCAGCAACTTTTCCAATTTCCAATATTTATGTAATTCTCAAATCTTTTGGCCACGACTGTAGTAACACTGAAAGTGGTCCATAGTAATTACGCTGCCCCCTGAAAAGGAATTGTGAGCAACCTTCACTGTGCCAACAAAAGCAACAGGGAGGAGGTGAACTTGCATCAGGATTTCTTTTTTTAGACACAAGCTGCACGGACATTGAATTGACTTCAATTGAGATATTTATCCATTAGATTAACGTGGATTTTTGCGTGCAAGATTGTGGATCAGCTGCTCCTATAACATTAATCGCAAGTTGGTTCACATTCCTGACACTAAAGTTTGTGATGGCTGCTCTTCTCAACTGTTAAAGCAATAACATAACATGGAATATTAGTCTGTATCAGAGTAAGACCTAAAGCATCACACATGATGCTTGATCTCTCACTACAAAGCTAGACAGGATGCAATAATAGCTATGTTTCCATTAAAAGTTGCAAATTTAACTTGTGTACAAATTTGGAATATACCATAAAACAAATAAAGTAAATAAAGTAGCGTTTCCATCCAAAATTGTCACTTCCTGATAAACTGGTGGTAAATATCACCAAGAAAAATGAAAGTTACAGCAGTAGAAGCAGAAGAAAAGAGAAGGCAGAAGCTCAATAAAACAAACTATAAATCAGAGTGCTCAAAGAATTTACTCGGTAAAAGTGTTTCCATTATAGTTTATGCTTATGTTTTCGTATTGCATTAAATTTTTTTATCAGACTCAGTTGAGTTGACTTATGCACATTTTTAGAATTTATGTGCATATTTGCATTTCTATCCCATAATCTGCATAAAAATAGATGGAAACAAAGCTATTTTAGGAACATCCATACATCGCTAACATGTTAAAATCTGCGCTATGGCCTAAGAAGTATATCTAATGCATATTTACTAATAATAACAAGTGTGATCAAATTATTGTTCGATCAAAATTACATTTATAAATCAATTGTTTTAAATTATAATATTTTACAAAATATTACCTTGGTGAGCATAAAACTTTTCAAAAACAAAAATTGACAGTCCCCAACTTTCATATCTGTCTGTTGGCTTAGTATCACTGTGTTGAATGACTTTATTTCTAACAAAGAGGAACATCTTTAGAACTTACACTGTATAAGTGACTGTAAAGAACAACTCCAGCTCAGGTTTATTTGGCTTTATAAATTGCTGTAACCCTGACCGTTCATACTAAAGTAGCACTCTTTAGTGAATGCCAGTGTGGTTGATCATTTTGAAAAAATATTGTATTTCAGCAAAATGATCTTGGCGGATAAAATATCTCACTTCAAAAATTCATAATTACGTATCTGTTTTCCCCACTTTAGCCTGTCTCACTTTACCAGCTAGGCCAGACAGATTGGAGAACAGTGTGGGAAAAGTTAAAAGCAGCTGCGACCTTCAGATGAGGTCACAGACTACTGATCTGAGCTCAGTCTCCTCCATGCGACTTTGAGTACATCATGCACTATGTCTCAATGCCTCCATGTTCTCATATTCGAACTTAAATGGATTCACACTGTTATCTGATGTCTCCGTGCAAAAGACACAGGTCTTAAATTTAAGAACTATGTTTGACACAGTGCAGCAGTTAAAAACAAACAAAAAAAGTGATAGAGCAGGTGAGAGTGGGTTTCCAAGTACCCTGTTCCACATTTTCCACTTTAACCCCGTCTCATTTTAGAGTCAATGACATCATATGTAGTGTAGCAACAGAGCGGCATGACAAAGTAAAACCAACCTAACCGCAAATTAAATGTTATTCACAGAAAAACATCTGAACGTTCAGCCAGAGCTGTCACACATAGGCTACTGCGCTTTTCACTTACCATTCTGTTCATCTAGCTCATTGCCGATGTCCTGACCCATCTGTTTTTGTCTACTTATGACTGCAGCCAGAGCATCCAGGCCAGCATCCTGTGCTAAAGACACATGAGAGAACAGGGACATATTCAGAGGGAACTGTACAAAAGAAAGACGAAAATACAGATTTATTAAAAAAAGATGGTTTACCATCCTCATATTTTATGTTTCTGTGGTTTAAATCATCATGTAAATTATCAAACGCTGAAGGAAAAGCTAAAGCCTCGTCTCATTTGGGTTGCAAAAATAGAAAAGAACATAAATTCCACCTAAATGAGCCTCATAGAGAGTGAAAAAAACCATTAGCAGGGTGTTGGCATCTGTGACATTTAAATGACATACAGTGTGATCTGATGTCATTTTTGACGGAGGCTGCAGCCACGGTGAGCCACGAGGTACTTTAGCTGCAACTTTGAAGCTAAAAGTATAACTTGGGTAGACAAAACGGCTCCTGCTTTTTCTCAATTCCTACCAGTTGATATTCTCAAATGAGTAGCAGATCTCATAATGGGTGTAAATTAAAAAAAAGGCTTCTCAAAATGTCTCATTTCATCAGAAGAAAGATGATTATCTGGACAGCAGAGAGAGGAGGCCAGATCATTGTCAGCTAGAAGAAATGTCAAGTACCACATCAGTTGTAAGACTGAAAGACTTGCAAAGTGATCTCATATGCAACGTACCTTCGATAATCTGCTGCTGTTGGTGTCTGATTTCTCCAAAGCCGAGTCCTCTGGTCTCCTCAGGCTCATTAACAAGCCACGGGTTCACTGCGGCTCCCAACCCATTACCGCCAGTCATCAGACGTGACCTGCAGAAGATAACAAAAAAATTTAATAAAATATCATAATGTCAGTTTATTAAACGAGTGCTTCTAAATTATGCAGTTTCTGAGACGAATGTGCCAGACAATGAACTGCATCCCAATGAATTAATTATATTATGAAAAATATTACTATTATATACACGGTATAATATAAAACTATTATAAAAGTAAATAAAAATTATAGCCTCTGGTTAAAAGCAAAAAAACGTCTAGCTAAATATACACTTCCATGCAAAAGTTTGGGCTCTGTAAAATTTTGAAAAACATTTTTAAAAAACTGTTCAACAATGATGATATTTATTTAAAAAAAAAAAAAAAAGGTGTTTGGGATTTTTACAGAAACCAGCAGAAACATAGTGCACTATATCACTTTGCAAAAAATAATATTGCCTAACGACAGCTCTTATATGTGGTCAAAACTAATGTAACACACAGCCCCTTATAGCTTATCATTTTAATAAAACAAAAATGTATGCACGCATTTATGCACACAGCAGTCATCACTGTAATACACAAAGTCAACTTTCTCATTACATACACACACAGTGACTAGATTACATACACGGTGTAATATCATAGTTATTCCACATGCACTGTCACTCAACAGCTATGTGCACATATCAAATGGACACACATCATCTACTTTACAAACGTAAATAAACTTCGAAGCATGTCCGTGAGTTGTTCAAAAGCCACAGGCTCTTTCTACCAAACTCACATCTGTAGCACTCATGTGCCTTCAGAATAAATAACCTTTCTATTTTTTACCTCTAAAATAGCAAACAACATCCCCTACTTTGGACCTTGTGTGATCAGAGAACCTCTGTTTATTTGTTCATATGGGTTCCACTTTGTTGGGCCCGGAGAGTGAGTTTTCATGCCCTACGTTACAAGGACACAAAGCATATGAACCGCCTCTGGCTTTTATACAAGCTTTCAAAGCGCAGTGCCAAACCGAGAAGTGGCCTGTTATCCTGTGGAGACACTGCGTTGTGCTTTTGCACTTTTCTTTGATTAATGTATGAAACCTGTTCCCCCCGAGGCTCCTGGACAGCTCGCAGAGAGAGAAGTGAAGTTTAAAGGCTCTTCTGGAAAAGCTATCAGCGCTCAGCATCGCGCAGAGTTATGAGCCGGTCACTAGTTTGCACGGGTGTTCTGCTTCCTGTGGGTTCAGAGACTATATCGAAAAGTAGGATTAAGTAAAAATGTCGGTCGCAAATCCCTCCATGTCAGTGATTACAAATCAATGTGACGTCTGGATAGCACAACTGTCCTGAAATCATTATAAAGAAAGAATTTTGAATAAATAAAAGAATAAATTCTCAAACAGAAAGTAATTCGGGATCATATTTTACTATTGGTTTTAAGAAAACCACTTCACTGCTCGCTTAATATTTAAAAATGACTGCGTGCGTCAAGGTCAAGAAGTCTTTTAAAATATCAAATAATTTTCATTTTTTGACATAACAAGGCAAGGTTAGTTTAAGGTAACACATTGTCGTATGGTGCAACTCCAGGAATTAATATTTATATATATTTTTTTAAATTAACTTACAAATTGTAAATACTTTTTACTCGATGGTTGCATCACATTCTCTTTTTATTAAAGTCATTAAATTGAAACTGTAGTTGAAAATGGCATGAACGTTTGCCAAAACTACATGAATCCAACATGAATACAAAGAATACATTTCTAAGAACTTGGCATGTGTGTTTTAAATTAAATTTAAAAGATTTTTCCTCTTCTTTATCGTGGACACTCTTATATGTTATTGACCCACATATAAAAGATTTATAACCATTTTTATACTGAGATTTTTTTTTTTAATGTTTCCTTTGTGGAATATGCAGTTGTTCAAGCAGGCTAAGGTGAAAGTGCATGTCAAAAAAGTATTTGAGAAAAACCCAAATGACTTCTTCACACTAGAAGCGCTAGTTTTTGACAATGGCCCTTCTCTTTCGGTTAGTTCAGCATCAGTGGAGCTTCATTTGAGTTCCGAGGGGTCGCTAACCTCTGAAGGGTCTTCAGCTGGATCTGTTCCTCTCATTCTCATCACGACGAGGAAGTTTACATCTCACACGCTTGGTGAGCTAGATCCCTTTCTTGCCCATTCCTCCACCTTGCTTATCTACAAACGTACCAAGCCAGTCCAGCAGCGCCTTTGAATGGGCCTCTCTGTCCAAGTCCAAGCCTATATTAATCCTCTGGCCAGCGAGACAAGTGGTCAGCGGTGGATACTAATCTTTCTGACATGTTTGGCAACTCGTAGCTTGCGCCAGCCCCTCTCCACTTCCTCCGCTCCATCTCAGCAGTGTGAGGATTAACGCTTATCCAATTAACCTCCCGCAGAGCCCGCAGACTTAATCAGACGAGGCATCACACTGGAGTGAGACCTGGAGACAGACCTCGTCTCTTAGAGGCCCTATTTAACTAATTACAACTTTGTGCATTACGATCAAATATAAAAGAAAGGAAATTGGGGGAGGAGGGTTGGGGCACCGGGTCGGGAACTCTGAATCTTCAAATGAGCGGCATGTCATTTTGTGCTTGATTAGAGGTTAATCTGCAACAAAGGTATTGTTTCGCGAATGCCATAAGCCTGGTCTTATCCCTATGGAAAAAAGTTAAATGGTATTTCAGCTTATTGAAGCAAAACTAACACCCCACTAGCAGACAAAGACCACACAGTAAGATGAATGCAGGCCCTAAAAATCCCGCCAGCCAAACACACACGTAAAAAAAAAATTCTTTAGTATTAAAAACTTGATCAAATGACGGTAATTTATTAGTGCTCTTTAGCTAAATGTGTGCACAGCATAGCATGTGCGACGTGAACGGGACACATAAAGATAAAAGTTCAGCCCCACCCCCCCACCCCACCCCACGTTAAGGAATTAGAGGATTAAGTCCACAAAGATGGTTGGAAAAAAGGACCAGGCCTATAAATGATTTCTCAAATTCCCTAATTTTATTAATCATCGAAAGTAACTAAATGCCTCTTTTAAGGCTGTACCACCCACTGAATCAAAAGGGCCACTCTATTAGAACCGATCAGTTTTCCTGTAAAAGACAAGGCCTTTATATTAGCCTGTATCAGTGTTATTTTAGTATTATTTAATTACAGTATCGATTAATATTTTGATTTAAATTTTAGGTTAAAAGGGATATTTCACCCAAAAATTAAAACAGTCATAATCTTATCCCTCTCATGTCATTCCAAACCTGTATGACTTTGTTGCTTCTGTGGAACATAAAATATTTTGAAGAAAATTGATAACCAAACAGTTTCAGTCACAATTGGCTTCCACTATCAGAACAAAAAGGCATTACTCAAAGTATCTTTATGTTCCACATAGGAAGAAAATAATACAGGTTCAAAATGCACGAGGTTGAGTAAATGACAGATATTTCATTTTTGGGTAAACTATCCCTTTAAAAGTTTTAGCCATTTTGTTGTTCGTATAAAAAGACAAAAGTGGACAACAAAATTGCTAAAACTTTTAAATGGATAGTTCACCCTAAAAATGATATTTCTGGCACAATTTGTATATGCTTATTTTAATGTTTTAGAATGTTTGTAACCAAGCAGATCTCGTCCCCCATTGACTATCATAATAAAATACTATGTCAATGGGGGGTGGGATGGGGGTTGAGATCTGCTTGGTTACAAACAATTTTCTAAATATCTTCCTTTGTGTACAGCAGAACCTTTGTGTTCCAAACCTGTATAGAAATGTATACAGGTTTGGAACTACTTGAGGGTGAGTAAATGATGACAGAATAGTTCAATTTTGCGTGAACAATCTCTTTAGCTTTAAATTGACTTTTTTTTCAGTTTTGGTCATTTAATGACTTCAATTTCAACTTATTTTATTGCAGTTAGTTGCCAAAGGCTAATATTTATCATTTTCTATATATTTCAGTTAACAGATTTTAAAAGTTATAGCTGTATAACTTTTCACTGAATGAAAAGAAAGGAGAGTAATCCAGACAGATGGAGCATTAAGCTCCTAATGATTAAAAAAAAAAAAAAAAAAAAAAAGGAATTCTAAATTTTATATTAGCAGGTTGTTTTTTCTTCCTATCCTAGTCCGTGTAACCTGAATCAAGAAGGTCAAATCTGAATAATGACCATCTCATTTCTCTAAAAGCGTCCAGCTCCTGAGCCGTCATTTCAATTATGAGTCATAAGCGCACAGGAGATTGGTGGTGACACGTTAAGTCTCTGATTGGTGTATTTTGGAGAGAGGATGTGAGCGCAGTGGAGAGTAGGGAAGTGTAAACAGTCCTGAAGGAGGAGGTTCAAGGCTCAACTCTAATCAGCAGAGCAGTAAAGCTGAACTGCAGCCCTCAGAGAGTGTGCACAGACTTCCGTTTCAGCACAGGTCACACCATTTCTGGCCTAAAATTACTCAACATTGGTACACTACTGCAAGGGCAAGCAGGAAATATGGCAAGCAAAGGCCACGGTTTCTCTACTGACATGCTGCATAAACTTCAAATTAAAGTGAATATCAACCTATGTAGTCCTCAACAAGAATGATGGTCCGCTGGACTGGGGCCAGTGTGAGAGTTTAGGCCAAGGCCAGTTGATGCAGTCATTTGGATCAGTCACTTCCTCTTTAAAGCCACTGCTGCTTTGCAAAAGATTAATGACCGTACAATTTTCAGTGACATCCATCATGCCTTTAAAAAATAATAATAATAATAATAATACTTTGATGCAGCATTACATTGATCAAAAGTGATTGTACATGCATTTCAAATAAATACTGTACTTTTGAACTTTGTTCAAACAATCCTTAGAAAAAAGAAAAAAAAAATATTAAGCAGCACAACTGTTTTCAGCATTTGACATGCTTCTTGAGCACCAAATTGGCGTATTAGAATGATGTCTGAGGGATCATATGACACTGAAGACTGATTTAATGATGCTGAAAATTCACGTTTGAATGAACAAACCAATCAGTAATGTTTTGCATCATAGTGAGTTTATGAATGTATGGAATTTATGGAAGAGAGAAAAAAATACAAGAAAGCTGAGTGTGGAAATAAAAATCTCAATATCTCAAATATTGAGAAAAACAAATGGTTGACTCCTGGTATAATAACAGTCATTTTTTAGAATGTTAAAAAAAAAAAAAAGTCAGATATTTTCAAAAGGTTGATGCAGATAACATCGATATAATGCCCATATATCATTTAACAAAAGATACTGTATGCAATTATCACCGACATTAAATGAACACAACACAATATTTACTGAATTTTTGTTTCATTTTAGTAAATAAGACTTGTCAATATATCAACCTATCTCTACTTTTTATTCATTAACATTAATTGGTCAAAATTCACAAATATGTTTGTACCTTGAAGGCTCTGCTTCTGTGAGGTCTCCTTTGAAAGAGGCATTCAGTCTTGTTTCTCTGGTAGCTAGATCATCAACAAGGGTTTGTCTTCTGTCTGCTTCAGCTTGCATTCTAGCATTATTCATTAAGGATTTAAAATGACACATTTTTGACCGTGCGCCACAAAACCAGTCATAAGTCACACGGGTATATTTGAGGCAATAGCCAACAATACATTGTACGAGTCAAAATGATCCATTTTTCTTTTACGCCAAAACTCATTAGGATAAAGTAAAGATTATGTTCCATGAAGATATATTTACAGTGGGAAATTGACAACAAATTTTGTTAGTGGATATGCATTGCAAAGGATTTCATTCTGACAACTTTAAACGTGATTTTCCTCAATATTTTGATTTTTTTTTGCAATATTGTCCAATCCTAACAAACCAATGGAAAAGCTTATTTATTCAGCTTTCAGATCATTTAGAAATCTCAATTGACCCTTATGACTATTTTTGTGGTCCAGGGTCACATTTATGACTGCATGATTACACTCATCTCAAGGACACACTGAATCATCATAAACATCTACAACTTATGAACATAGCATTCACATTTATTTCTTGTAGCTGTTAAGGGCCAGTACTTTGTAAATCCAACAATAAAGCAGCACTGCTGACCTCACTGCAATTGGTTTATTACAAAACACTGCCACCTACAGGTGCTCATAAGAAATCACAGGTTTTTTTTCCCCAAATACTAAGATTGTGTTCGTTTGCTCATCCTAATGTAATATTAATCTAACCGTGGAACACAAAAAGGAAACTTTAAGGTTTTTTGTTTTTTTTTTTTAAACTATGAGCTCCTCAAATAACAACAACAAAAGAGATCGACAAACGATGTGAGTGGACCATTAAGCGTCAAACTCCATTTCAGAACTTGATTAATGAGCCATATCAACTAGTTGATTGAACAGGCTCAAAAGAACAACTTATTGAATAACTTGACTGATTCTTGAGCTACCAGCTCACTGGAGTACAGGATAATCAGCTAATCAAAAAATTCAGTTTGACCTTTTCCGCTATAATGTGACTTCAGAACCCTTGGTATATATTACAGGGTTTGCTTGTTGGTTTATTTTTTCTTTTCTGTCTTTTCTAGAGCTTGACGTTGCACTGCCGTTTGGAAAGGAAGAGTATGAAAATTTCATTTTGTGTTCCACAAAGAAAATGGGTTTGAAATTGTTTTTGGATGAACAGTCATTTAATGAACCTTCAAAGCAGATTGCAAATAAGTATAATGCTGACATCTCGCATTCTTCCTCTGGCGTGAAATAACAGCATACTTGTCTCTCAATCTTTGAATTACACTCTCAGGACTTGTGCATGAAATTAGTATTCCTTTGTCTGGAAAGGATACATCTGCCTTTGAGCAGCAGCTCGATTCAACGACTCCCTGAGCTGTGCAACATTCTGTTTGAGCTTCTGTAATGATGCTCTCAGGGTCATATTCAGCTACAGGGACAGACACATGAGAAGAGAACCATTACAGCCATATTACAAGACCACCGTCACAGAGGGCTCAACTTTATCATATGAATAATGAAATCATGTCTTTACCTTGGCTGGATTTCCTCCAGTTCTCTGCTGTCTGTTTCTCTCATGGATGTTTTCCGCGATTTCTTGAGCTAGCCGACAAGCCGCATCATAATTCTGTAACCTAAATAATGGGAAACAAAACAAAAATGACAGTTTTGTTAAACAACTTTACATCTATGACATTATGCTAATGCAAACAGATCATAAAATGCGTGTTGCCGTTAACTTAAATCACAAGATTGTCATCAACACAATCATGTGACACAAATCTCAGCTAACAAGCCTGGCAACATTTCGACGCGTTTTTTCGCCGAGTAAAAACCACATTGATGTACACAAAAACGTAGTATTTTACTACAGTATAAGGTATAATGACCCATGAAGTAAATTAAAACAGCTATTTTAAGTCTCAGTTGATGCGGCAGCTACACATATACCGAACTAAACAGCGAATTGAATTTTCTGAACTCTACTGTAATGTTACTGAACTGAAGACCTAAGATGTCAATAAACGATAACAGTATAAAATGCTTACCAGAAATCCTGTGGCATATTGCGGCACTTTTGTTTCAGTTATAACAAGCGTTTCTGTAGAAACTCACTGCAAAACCACATCAACAAACTGTGCTGCGTTAATTCCTGTTTGGGCATGACGTCAGACGGAAGCCTCATAGAGACATAATTCCTTCGGAAACGAGACACTAAAATCTCACGTTCACTTTGTTCCACTGGGTGGCGCTTGTAATATTCATGACATGCCCCCATTGTGGGCGTGTCCTTGAGATACGCAAATGGATGAAACTGAAAATATTAGTGCATGCTCCTCAAATTGCTACTGTTTATTGGATTATTTTGAAAAGGTTTCAGTGTAAGGCATGAACTGCAACAGTTGTAATTAAATAAAACAATGCATACATGTAATGTGATAAATCGTCTGAGCTGTATTGTCTGATTGATTACATGCATTCAGGTAAGGTAAGGATAGGCATACAGCAGTGCAAACATGAGCGAATAACCAATGCTAGTCTGTGCTAATTACAAGTTTTACTCTGATGTGTTTAGCTTTTTTTATTTGTGAGGCATTGACATTTATTTGAATAGTTTTATTAGAATACTTTTTGTCATTCGTTTTACAGTGTTGACAACAATGTTTGAAATAAACCTTTACAAATGAATCTGTGGCCTAATAAAAAAGTATATAAGCTTGCCTGGTGTGAATATTTTGTCATCCTTAATTTCTTGAGTAATTCTGAGTCGTAAACTGTATAAACTCCCAAGTGTCAGCTTTCTAAATACATGTTGATCATGTGTCTATCCAGAAGCCTTTTAATTTTGGGTATGTCATGTATGCTTCACTTTCCAAAATGCATGGTAAAGGGTTAAGCCCAGCTCCAAGTTATAGCTGGTTATGCCCAGTAGAGGTCTTCTCTGGTCCTAAAATCTGTATCCGACCGAACCCAGCTCCAAGTCATCACTGGTTAAACCCAGTTGAAGAGTAATGAAGGAAATGGCTTTTCCTGATGGATCTCATAGCTTTTTTACGTGCATTGCTGAAAAATGCATTTGACATGAATGCGCAAGTATGTGCTGAAGTGCTGTCAATCACTCATGACTGTAACCTCATTATGTCCTATAACTTTTGCCGTTATGTTATTTACCTGACCATAAAATGATTATAGTTTTTTTAATCTGTGCTGACAGTAGTCGTTGAAACAGTAGGGAAAAAATGGAGCAACTGTGTCTAAATGCGGAAGCAACCGTGCGTATCATATAGTCCATTGCACGCAGAACCGCGGATTCAAAGAGAACTTAGAAACAGAGAGATAACGTTGTCATATGATTGTTTTAAATAATGAAACATTGTTGAATGCCTGAAATAATCAAAAAAAAATTGGGCTCTTCTCGGGTCCATTCAAAAAATGCATATTTATTTTAAATTATCCAAGACCAGAGGCTATGAATACCGAACCCGAACAGTGTTTTGGACCTGATCCTGCTCGGATCTCAGGTCAGATCTCAGGTTTTCGGATTCAAGAGGACCTGTGAGGAACTCTAAAGCCCAGTACCAAGTCTCCTTCATCAAGGATTGGTCCCGCTCTTCCTCCCTCTCCCACCTCGACTGTCAAAGCCATTCATTTCATTAGACTCATCTCCACTGTCTCCCGTCAGCTTCTCCTCCAGTGGTTCAGCTATGCTGCACGGATCTGCCAGGGGGTTTCCCAGTCATCAGACCCGCCTTGGTTTATGGATCCCTGAGCGCTAACTTAAGCCTTCACAACCTGGGCTCCACCTCAGCCCTCCGACCCATCGGCTCCACCTTGGCTCAATGCTCCCTAAGCTCTACCATGGGCTGTCATCCCTCAGACTCCTGCAAGAACTTCAGGGTCAGCTGCTGTACCTCGACCCTTCACCCCCCTGGCTCCACCTTGGCTCTCTGGCTCTGTCTTGTTCTCCACCTCTGTCAGTCACCTCCCTGGTTCTGCCTGGCCCCCCAACCAAGGCTCCACCACGGCTCTTCCCTCCACCGTCTCAACCTTCATGTTATGGCTCTGGGTCATCCTCCTGCTCCTCCCGTTAAACAAGACTAATTAATCACACACAGCTGATAACAAGGAACTAATAGTGATGGATGACGGATATAACCATAGTAACTAAAGAGTGGTGGGAAAACTGAACAAAGAAGGGGGGGGGGCACCCTGGAGGTCGAGGGCAGATGCTGGCAGGTTAGAAGGCCTCCAGGGTGGTACTGGCCGTGCAGGTGACAAGGGAAAAGCTGGCAGTTCAGGGCACTATAGTGGATCAGGCAGTTTAGGGCACCATGGAGACACAGAGGGCGCTAGGGCATGGCAGCCATCTTGTTCGCTGGACATAGGACTGGGGTGGCTTGAGTATGGACTCAGGGAAGCACAGGAGGACAGGAATGGGTTGGAAAAAAACACATCCAAAACTAATAGAGACAGAGAAGAGACAGAAACTGAAGGTGTATAAACACAGCAAACAAGGGAGCAAACGAGACTAATTAATCACACACAGCTGATAACTAGGAACTAATAATAACATAACCATGGTAACTAAAGAGTGGAGAGAAAAACTGAACAAGGTGACAAATGAAAAAGTCCAAAACACAAAGACATGTAACATCTAAAGTGTCCGTTATTGTAAATTATAAATTTCTTTTAAAATCATGAGGTGGCACAGTTACCTGTAGCTTACTATTCTGTATTTTGTCTTATTTTAAAACTGCTCCAATTTTATCAAGGACATAACAGCAAAACATTGTATGTGAAGTTTACTTTGATCATTAAATTCATTTGATTTGATTTATGTGGAGTTCTCTGACTGAAATCACACTTAATATGAAGCAGCACAGTGTTTTTAAGATAAACCTCAACCCAAGTGTGTTAACGTAACATTCTAACAAAAAGAACAGGTTTAGCATCTTATTTAATGATATTAGCCCCCATTTTAAGCCTCACCAAATTGTTTCACATCCAAACATATATGTTTGAATAAATAACAGTGTGTTGAAAACAAGAAGCACAGACATTTAAAATTTCCTGGAAAAACACTCATTAACATGTGTCTGGTATAAACAATCAGTGACATTTCAAGAAGACAAGAAGATTTGATATTTTTCCAAACACAGAAGGTACCTTTCATATAGAGGTGTTATAAATGATTTCAGATGATTATGCCAATGCTGTTCCAACTGTTTATATATATATATATATATATATATATATATATATATCATATATCATACATCCATATACATTTGATCCTGTGACAATGCTGTTATGGCTTCTGCTACACAAAAATACATTAAAAAAATTAAATAATATTAAATAATAATATAATTAAATAATATATATATATATATATATATATATATTGTAATTAATAATGAATTGTTGTTTGTAAGTCATTACCTAGTGTGTATGTCTTTATTTATATGTTGTATTATAGCTTTAATAACAGAAGTGTTAATGCTGAAGTATTCACAGCTGATTGCTAAGACAGAAAATAAAAAAGGCAGTCTGAAATTTTCCACTGTGTATACAGTAGTATTTCAACCACCTGAGCAGATCACCTGACTGTCACGTCATCTGAACAGAGCACAGGTGTCTCAGGGCATCACAAAGAGAACAACAAACCTACTGTGAACATCACTTTTTGTATTTGTTATGTGAACTGGTGAGGCAATGCTTCAGGTTACTTCAAATGTTGCATGTGCCCATTTTGGGTCCACAAATGTGAATGTCCGGAATGTGGAGGGTGGCAGCAATGCTCAGTTTGCAGACCGGACAAATTGTGGCAGACTACGCTCTCGGTCTCTTAACAGTTCTGGAGAGGCAAAACACTTAACGGGAGAGACAGACAAGGACAGAAGCCATACTAGACCTCGTTCAAGATCCTTTTATGCTTGTGACACAGATGATGAGGGACCAGGTAATTTTAGCAGATGCAATGCTCTGAGACCAAGATCAAGATCACTACACCGTGAGGATGGGAAAAGAAACACTGGTGGGACATGTATCTCTGCAAAGCCTCCAATCAAAAGACCTAAAGGAAATTCAAGCAAATGGGCCAGCAAGGATCTTACAGGTGCGTAAATGAGATCTTTTTATTTATTTATTTATTTATTTATTTAAAAGTCACATTTAAAGCCCTTGGCCAGCATTGTTCAAATCATAAATAATCACAAATATATCACATCTAAATACAATTTAATTGAATTTCCCATTAATTTATCCCTGAAATGCACACAGCTTTTTACCCCCAAATAATGAATATATGATTAAATCATCAGGGTATAAAGTAGGAGCTTTTTAAAGATAAGTTAATTGTAATGATAATTGTATTAAATACAATATTTTCCAAACCAGAATAAATTTTCAGAAAGTGAATTTAGACATCACAACTTACTACACTGTAAAAATAAATAAATAAATAAATAAAAATCTGAATAAAAATTACGGTAATAACCCTACATTCTTTTAGAGTAAATTGTGGTTGCCAGAACTTTACCATAAAAAATACGGTTTCAGGTTTTATGGGACAGCAGTATTTTACAGTTCAAAGCGTTATAATTTAAAGGTTTATATTGTAATAATTATGGGTCATAACTTTATTTTACACACTGTAAAAAAAAAAATCTGTTATTAAACAAGAAAACAGTAAGTGAAACTTTTTGCATTAGCTGATATAATGTTAATTTAATATACCACTGAAGTACTAATATCTGTTTTGTAACATTGTACAAAATCTTTGTACCTATGCAATTTCAACCACTACGGACAAGTAAAGGCTTAACTTACTTACTTATTTGTAATACACTGCCAGCCACCAAACACAGTTTTGATGAGAGTCACATAACCAATCAAAGCTCATCACAAGTTGCTTTTCCATAAGCTGACAAAGACAACACTGCTATATAGAAGGTGCACACAGTCTCATTCGCACAAACACTAAACACCATCATGGTAACACACATAAAATTTTAAAAATGCAATAAACATTAATTTAACAAAATTAGATGTAAAATAAAACCCCAATTTACATAATTGATTAGAAAAAACTAAGAAGAAACAGAGTTATTTCAGCAAAAATCTTTGTTATATTGCAGCCATTTGCTAACATCATTTAAGTACATTTTTTTCCTCATTAATGTACACACAGCACCCCATATTGACAGAAAAACACAGAATTCTTGACATTTTTGCAGATTTATTAAAAAAGAAAAACTGAAATATCACATGGTCCTAAGTATTCAGACTCTTTGTTCAGTATTTAGTAGAAGCAGTAGAAGAAGTGGACAGCCATTTTTAGGTCTCTGCAGAGATGCTCAATTGGGTTTAAGTCAGGGCTCTGGCTGGGCCATTCAAGAATTTCATTATTTTGGCTGTATGCTTAGGGTCATTGTCTTGTTGGAAGGTAAACCTTCGGCCCAATCTGAGGTCCTGAGCACTCAGGAGAAGGTTTTCGTCCAGGATATCCCTGTACTTGGCCGTATTCATTTTTCCCTCCATTGCAACCAGTCATCCTGTTCCTGCAGCTGAAAAACACCCCCAGAGCATGATGCTACCACCACCATGCTTCACTGTTGGGACTGTATTGGACAGGTGCTGAGCAGTGCCTGGTTTTCTCCACACATACCGCTTACAATTAAGGCCAAAAAGTTCTATCTTGGTCTAATCAGACCAGAGAATCTTATTTCTCACCATCTTGGAGTCCTTCAAGGGTGTTTTTTTTTTAGCAAACTCCATGCGGGCTTTCATGTGTCTTGCATTGAGGAGAAGCTTCCATCGGGCCACTCTGCCATAAAGCCCCGTCTGGTGGAGGGCTGCAATGATGGTTGACTTTATGCAACTTTCTCCCATCTGCCAACTGCATCTCTGGAAGGGTTCTCCTTTACCTCTCTCACAAAGGCTCTTCTCCCCCGATAGCTCAGTTTGGCCTGACGGCCAGCTCTGGGAAGGCTTCTGGTCATCCCAAACGTCTTCCATTTAAGGATTATAGAGGCCACTGTGCTCTTAGGAACCTTAAGTACAGCAGAAATTTTTTTGTAACCTTGGCCAGATCTGTTCCTTGCCACAATTCTGTCTCGGAGCTCTTCAGGCAGTTCCTTTGACCTCATGATTCTCATTTACTCTGACATGCACTGTGAACTGTAAGGTCTTATATAGACAGGTGTGTGGCTTTCCTAACCAAGTCCAATCAGTATAATCAAACACAGCTGGACTCAAATGAAGGTGTAGAACCATCTGAAGGATGATCAGAAGAAATGGACAGCACCTGAGTTAAATATATGAGTGTCACAGCAAAAGGTCTGAATACTTAGGAGCATGTGATATTTCAGTTTTTCTTTTTTAATAAATCTGCAAAAATATCAAAAATTCTGTGTGTACATTAATGAGGAAAAAAATGAACTTAAATGATTTTATCAAATGGCTGCAATAAAACAAAGAGTGAAAAATTTAAGGGGGTCTGAATACACTATATATATATATATATACTATATATATACTATACACTATACTTTGCATATATTGCATCCCTAATGCAAAGTCCCAACTTAAAGCAATATCCAACTAAATGATAAAATAATTAGTACACATGCTCAAAGACATTCCTATCATTTCAGATGACAAGACATCATGTAAAAATTACATTTTCACATTTGTGTTGAATTTTCTTTAGAATGTCAATTATAACATTACTATTGTTAAATTAAATTGAGTGCAATTGCAAAGATACTACTGTCACAGCTGATTCTGAAAGATGCTTCATCATTTAAACAGGAAATAAAGGAAGTTTAAAGGGCATTCCCATGATGACCATTTCTGAGGTGGATAACTGGGAAATAAGCTCTTCTTCTAGGATGAAATACGGTCAGTATGTAGACTGGGAAAAGATTTACCCAGAGGCGGCCATCCGTTATCGGAAAATCCTCTCAAGTGACCATTATGAGCTCAAATCAATGGGCCGTACAGGATTCTGGTCCTTGCCTCATACTCTCAGAGCCAAAGCTTACCAGCACATCATCCACAACATCGAGAGCACATCCACCAACGCTGATGTGGACACTTACCATGGGCTAGTTGGGAAGCTCTTTGCGGAATTTCAAACAAGCACACACCCTTTCCCAAAGTTTATGGAGGATGGGGAAATTCCCCGATACTGCCTAAATAAAGCAGGTCTGAATTCAGTGAAAAAAATTCTCATTTGTATAAATCACCATTTACCTGATGTCACCTTCTGTCCCATTTTGCCCGCTCTGGTGTCCCTTCTCTTGCACTTCAGTGAGGATGAAGCCCAGTGCTTCCACAGTATTTGTTCCCTGGTGACCTACACAGAGTCTAAAAAGCGTTACATCGACCAGACTTTCCTCACCTCACGTGCTTCATGCATGACTTTTGGTGACCTTGCCAATAAATACTGCAGGGGCATCCGGAAGCTAATAGCTAGCTCTCACCAGAACCTGTTTGAGTTCTACTCTGACTGGATCATGTGGATCTTTGCCGATCTACCTTTTACATACGCTATCAGAGTCCTGGATGTCTATCTAATGGAGGGCTACAAAGTTTTATACCGTGTAGCTCTTGCTCTTCTCAGCCTTTACAAAGTCTCTGTGTCCTCACGGGTGGCCCGCGTCGATGACTTCAGACAAGACATTAAGAGTTTTGTGAAGAATGTGGCACGGCACAGTACTGTCGACGAACTGCTTCAGAGGGCTTTTAAAATACAGCTCCCCACACGCAAAGAACTAACTTATCTTTTCAATGCCAACAAGCATGCACTAATTCATAAGGACATCCACAATAAGAGGTGAGGGTTTACATGTGAAAATCTTTTTTTTTTTTTTTTAAACAATTAAAACTGAAACAAATGTTTTATCTCCTAGTTCATACCAAGCAATGGATTTTCAGAACTTCAGCTCCTCTGTAGTGACTGAAACAGAGATGAGGGTGGTCTGGGCTTGGATTCCTGAGCGATTTGCTCTATTCAGTCCTCTGCAACTATTTAGCACAAATGTTCATGGCAGAAGTCTCTCCTCGTATGTTATTTCTACACAGGCACACTCAAATGAATCATGACATGAATATAAGCTTATAATTTGAGAATATGATTTAATTGTATAAGATCATATTTTTATAAATGCTTAAAATACATTTAAACTTTACTGAACTGCAATCATCATCATCATCATCATTATTGATAATATAACTAATAGTAATAATAATATTAATTATAAGTTAATACATTCCATTTCATAATGTAGGCCTAATACTTATCGTTTTTTTATTTGTTTTTAGCAAGTGCTTGAAACATTTAACAACCCATGACTAATGAATGAATATTTTATATATATATATATCAATGCAAATAATGTTAATTATATTAAATATTATTTTTCGTATGCATAAATCTCAAAATATGTTTCTTTTTTCAAGGTTTTATTCCAAAGTTGAGGGGCATGATCCAACTGTTTTACTCTTGAAAACTACAGATGAGGAGGTATGTCTGTATTAATCTGTAATTCAACAATAAAACACTCTTAAGAAAATTGGTTCTAAACACTGCCAGATTAGGGTTCTTCAGCTTGTTAGCAATAGCAGAACCCTTTTTGGTGCTGAATAGAACTTTTAAAAAAAAAAATAATAATAATAATTTATATAAAGACCCATGCTTTAAAAAGTGCTATAAAACCTTAACTGTGTTATAAAGAATCTTCTTGATGATAGCTTATTTTCATTAATACTGTTATTTATTATATATTATTTATTAGTATTATAATTGTTCCCCTTCTGTCAGGATCTATCAGGGTTTAACATACATAAAAAAAAAATTGGTGGCAATTTGTCAATTATATCATTTTTATTGACCTGGGAAATTGTAGCAAAAATGAACAAATAATACATTAATGGTTTAACAGTGACATGAAGAAGAAACACAAAACAAATGTAACGAAGTTCCAGTGAAATATCTTAACAATGGGGTTTTTATGTCTATCTATTTATGTATGCATTTTGATGTAACTGAGTGGCAGTTTCTCTCTGCAGATGATGAGGTTGTGGGGTGTTACAACATCTGTCTGGGTAGAAATACACAAATGTGTTCAGAGTTGCAGTGTATCTCATCCATTTGTTTAAGTAAAAGCAATTAAGTTTATTAAGGCCAAAAGCTATTGTATATGGACAGTATGCAAACACTTTACAATGTTAAAATGGATAAGCGATTAAAAAAAATCATGCGTCATCTTTGTCACTTACTTGCTCAGTGAAGAAGAGGAGAAAAGTAGAAGCATCCTCAACTGAACAGAGCTGTTCTCATACAAGTTCTTAAAAAAAAGAAAGAAAGGAAGGAAAAGAGAAAAACACAATTGGTAGCTACAGTTTGAGAATTAAAATTAATAGACATTTTAGAAAGGACATCAAGTACCTGTCAAGAGTGGCATTATAATCTGGGTCAGATGGTTAGGCTCCAGAAAATCAATAATGAGGCTTTGAAACTTTTTTTAAAAAATTTTTTTATAAAAAGGTGGAAATAGACAGCCGAAAACTCTAACACGAATCCATTTTAGCATAAACCGGTCCTTCAGGACAATATGGTTCTAAATAATGTTACTATGTGTATAACGAACCTTTAAAGAACCATCTTGTTTTAATGTGTAGCTGTACAAAATCTTACAGAAAAGCTGAAATCTCAATATTTTGTTACATTCAAGTTATTTTGTTCATGTCGCCGCAGATTTGTGGAGCTTTCTTGTCTTCTGATTGGGCTCACAAGAATTGCGATGAAAAGGGAGTGAAGTTCTTTGGCACAGGAGAGTGCTTTGTTTTCACTGTGAGTAAGTCTCCATTTGCCATTTGATTCAAGTGATTTGTATGCACCAGAATATGATTTGAGGTAGATTGCTTAATTCATAATCACAAACCAACTTTTCAGCTACGTCCAGGAATGGAACGGTACCAGCGAACAGTGCTGCAGATCTCTGGAATGTCTGACAATAGTGAGTCCTCTCAAGATCAAATGCTCTCCACCAGCTCTCAAATAAACACTTGTGTTGACAGACTAAGTGTGACCTCTCAGGACCAGAGATACGAGTGTGCTTCATTCTGCACATTGTCAACTGCCAAATTCATGGCAGGAGATGATGAGACACTTTTTATTGGTGAGTTTTTTTTTTTTTTTTCACAAAAGACTTGTTTATTAAACTTGTATGGAGTGTGAAGGAATATAGGGGGGAATTCAGGGTGATTGGGACACTTTTTGACATTGAGATGACTTGGGAAAAATATCTCAATCAACCTGAATTCACCCCTATATATTTCAGGCTCAGTTATCCCCCACTGTTATCATAAACAACGTGGCTCCCTCTCAGGCTTCCTATTGGCATACCCTGTGCTCACATTTCACCTGCAAACATGCTGGAACGTTCCCTGTGTCAACATTACTAGGAAAAATAAGCTCTTCCTTAATATAGATGAAATGTTGTGTATACACTCCTTTACTTGCGGCCTATCTTGTAGGTGGCGACGGTGGCCATGCGCTCTACCTGCAGGCTGATCTGACGGCTGGCTGTTCTGAACACTGTGATACATTTGAAAGTCCACCTCTCTGCAGGGGATGCTTCAAGATCCAGTCTCTAGAGGTATGGGGTATCCAGCATTCTTTGTCTGTTCCACTGCTGCTTTCACACTGAAGACACTCGGGAGGACTGTGGAGGAATGTGTCCATAGGTCAAACTGGCAAAATCACATCATGCCATTAGATGAAACTGAGGATATTAATTTAGTGAAATGCAGTGTTGGACTACTGTACATGTACACTGTTGTGCAACTGCAGAATGAACAGAAACTGTAAATATCATTTAGCATTCCACAATGCTATATATTTATAAAGACTTTTATATGTGCCTTGTTAGATTATTTTTTAATATTTGTAGTATATTTCTGTAATAACTACACTTTTTAAAGACAGTATTCAAACAGACGTCTGCTGAATTTGAATAGAAATTAAAATGTTTTAAATAAAAATAACTTTTTCACCAAAGAGATGCAACTGAGATTGAATCGTGGCTGTGGTGAATAAAATGGATATAAAGAGAGGTGTAAATGTGAGCGGAGTAAAATTCTGTAGCAGAAAGCTAGTTGCAATGGCTAAATTTGGAAGTTCAAGATGGTGGATTGGTTTTGTGTTCATCGCAATGGTAACTTACTTTGCTGTGGAGCAGGTTTTATTCTGGGTAAGAGATCGCATATCAAAACGATAGCAATGAGCTGTGGGCAAAGTTCTGATAAGCTTAGCTGCAAACAAAAACCTACACACCCAAAAAACCTAAACAATTTTGTTGACTTCCGCTGCGGCTGGATTTATCATTTTTTGTGAACCTAAATAAAGTAAAAGGAACATGCAGACATTGTTAAAGAAACCCATATAAAATCGAGCAGTTTAATCTTCTAAAGAGATATGATTGCATTATATGATGAACAGATTTAATTTAGCCTTTTGCCATAAACAAAGGATCACTGCACATACAAAGAGCTCATCAAATAGGTAAAATAGAAACTCAAATGTATGCATTTAACACGTGAATATTAACCTCAATGATGAGTCAGCGGGTAGAAATCCCAATGCCGCTTTATTTACAAACGTAGTCAAACAGGCGATGGTCAAGGAAACAGCAGTACAAGATCAAAGGCAAACCAAAGACATTAACGGGGACAGACAGGGAATCGAGACAGGCAGCAAAGGTACAAGATCCAGGAAACAGGCAGAGAGCAGAGGTTCAAACATGGGAAACCAGTAAACAGAATAATGCAAGAGCATGGATATAATAGGTTAGTTCAATACTTAGCAGTGAAATGCAAGTGAGAGTAGTGCTTATAAAGTGATGGGATGTGAGAGTAATCAGATCTAGGTAATGTGCTACAGCTGGCTGGGGTGATCAGTGACTGGGGTGAGGGGCTTGTGGGAAATGTAGTTCGTGTGACAGAGTCCATAGAATGAGAGGGCGACATCTGGTGGCAAGTGGACAGAAGACAACAGACCGAATTCATTACAACATGAGCTTCCATTTTCCATGTTAGATGACTACTTTTACAATGTCTTCACGTACAGTTTGAAGCCTGAAACTATTGATTACCTAGACTTTTATGGATGGAAAAAATAAAGAAAGAAAATTAAAAATATCTTCAATTTGGTTCCAGAGGAACAAAAGTCGACTGTTTTAGAACAACTTGAAGGTGGGTAAATGATGACAGAACTATCAGTTTCAATAGAACTAAGGCCTAAGTTTATTAGTCACATTCTTCCACTTGAGTAAACTTCGAATGAACTATCGCTACTTACCTTAGCCTACTGCATGCAAAATTGCAACAATGGTGTGACTATACATGTTAATTTAAACATTCAAATTGTATTGGTTTATTAAATATGATACTCAAAGTAATTTGCAGGTGGAAGCAAGTCACAAATTTGAGAGGAACGTTTATCATTGACGTCTCTGTTTATCACTTGGGAACCTACAAAGAGATTCAGATTATTTTATTTAATGCCATGTCAGCAATCAAAGCTATTTCCATGTCAAAAATTCAATCACAAAAAAACAAATATCATATAAATACAATAAAAACAAAACAAGTATAAACAGCAAGTCATATTATAGAATTTTTTTTTAATTAACATATGATAAAAAAAAATCCAAAACCTTTTCGGGCATAATCTTTTAAATATGTTAAACACTGCTTGTGTTAAATCCAGGACAATTCAATAAAATATGTTTGACAGATAAGTGAATCTTACAAAACATACATAAAGTTGGGTCTTCACCTTTAAGCAAAAAATCATGGGTCAATTTTTAATGTCCTTATTAAGAGCTTCAGAATCTACAAAAACAAATCCATAAGTCCATAGAATTTAGTGTACTTCAAGGGACAAGCCAATGAGAGCAGAATAAAGACTGGCTGAAAGGGTTTGTTCCCAGGTTTTTGTTGTTTTAAACAGTTTCTGTTTTTCCCGTCACGTCGCAGCTCATCAGATACAATCGGGGTAAACAGCCAGAACTAGTATGTTTGGGTAAACTTGTTAATTTGTTTTAACTTAAGACTCATCTCCGTTAGCCAAGAATGCTGACTGGAAATAGATGGAGACTGAACTCGGACACAAAGCGCCAGTCGGAGAAACTATTGAATAGAGACCAAATCAACTGTCCACATTTCCAACATCTTACAATCACATTACATTGATATAAATACATTCTGTTCATCGTCGGTTTTCCTAACTGTCAAAAACTAATGGGTAACTAGTATGGATTAGCTGCGGTCGTTAACCAAAGACTGAAACAAACCAACGTAATCAGAATTTCGTAACATTCAATATCATAAAACACATTCTCACTTGTGAAATGTAATCCCTTGCTGTCTGGTTTTAAGATTTCTTTTGTTTGAACACCCATACGCAGCACAAAAGTCCGGCATCGTCCATGAATTCAAAAGTACAGGCGAAGACAGCAGCGTTACCGAGCTACTTCCTATGACAAGACCCCTGTTCCAAGACGGCGGCGGTTTTGATGCATGCTGAGAACCCCCAGGCGACGTCTAGTGTATGTGTCTATGGTTAAATAACAACCTACTCATTGAGTAGGTGATTTCGGATGCAGCCTCAGTTTTGCTTTTGGTTATACAGTCGTGGCCAAAAGTTTGAGAATTACATAAATATTAGAAATTGGAAAAGTTGCTGCTTAAGTTTTTATAATAGCAATTTGCATATACTCCAGAATGTTATGAAGAGTGATCAGATGAATTGCATAGTCCTTCTTTGCCATGAAAATTAACTTAATCCCAAAAAAACCTTTCCACTGCATTTCATTGCTGTCATTAAAGGACCTGCTGAGATCATTTCAGTAATCGTCTTGTTAACTCAGGTGAGAATGTTGACGAGCACAAGGCTGGAGATCATTATGTCAGGCTGATTGGGTTAGAATGGCAGACTTGACATGTTAAAAGGAGGGTGATGCTTGAAATCATTGTTCTTCCATTGTTAACCATGGTGACCTGCAAAGAAACACGTGCAGCCATCATTTGTTGCATAAAATTGGCTTCACAGGCAAGGATATTGTGGCTACTAAGATTGCACCTAAATCAACAATTTATAGGATCATCAGCAACTTCAAGGAGAGAGGTTCAATTCTTGTAAAGAAGGCTTCAGGGCGTCCAAGAAAGTCCAGCAAGTCCCAGGATCGTCTCCTAAAGAGGATTCAGCTGCGGGATCGGAGTGCCACCAGTGCAGAGCTTGCTCAGGAATGGCAGCAGGCAGGTGTGAGCGCATCTGCACGCACAGCGAGGCCAAGACTTTTGGAAGATGGCCTGGTGTCAAGAAGGGCAGCAAAGAAGCCACTTCTCTCCAAAAAAAACAACATCAGGAACAGATTGATCTTCTCAGAAAGTATCGTGAATGGACTGCTGAGGACTGGGGCAAAATCATATTCTCCGATGAAGCCCCTTTCCGATTGTTTGGGGCATCTGGAAAAAGGACTGTCAGGAGAAGAAAAGGTGAGCGCTACCATCAGTCCTGTGTCATTCCAACAGTAAAGCATCCTGAGACCATTCATGTGTGGGGTTGCTTCTCATCCAAGGGAGTGGGCTCACTCACAGTTCTGCCCAAAAACACAGACATGAATAAAGAATGGTACCAAAACACCCTCCAACAGCAACTCCTTCCAACAATCCAACAACAGTTTGGTGAAGAACAATGCATTTTCCAGCACGATGGAGCACCGTGCCATAAGGCAAAAGTGATAACTAAGTGGCTCTGGGACCAGAACGTTGAAATTTTGGGTCCATGGCCTGGAAACTCCCCAGATCTTAATCCCATTGATTCACGCGGGTGAACAAACAAAACCCCACTAATTCTGACAAACTCCAAGAAGTGATTATGAAAGAATGGGTTGCTATCAGTCAGGATTTGGCCCAGAAGTTGATTGAGAGCATGCCCAGTCGAATTGCAGAGGTCCTGAAAAAGAACGGCCAACACTGCAAATACTGACTCTTTGCATAAATGTCATGTAATTGTCGATAAAAGCCTTTGAAACTTTATGACGTGCTTGTAACTATATTTCAGTACATCACAGAAACAACTGAAACAAAGATCTAAAAGCAGTTTAGCAGCAAACTTAGTGAAAACTAATATTTATGGAATTCTCAAAACTTTTGGCCACGACTGTAGAGCTCCGGATGTCACATGACCCATTCTGTTTAATCCACCATGTTGGCAGGCAGAGTGGTTTTAAATTATTGTTCGGACCACAATCATACCAATGCTATTGCCGCTCTAGCGCTCTCTCGATGGCCTGCCAAAAGAGTTTAGATTGCGTGACATCAACCTCTGGGGCTCTATTAAACATAATCACTAGGTTTACAAATACATTTTGTCAAGGTGAAATAAAGCACAAAATCTCATGTAAAACAACTTTTCTTGTGAATGAATTACACAGAAAACGAGTACAGCACTCCCTTTGTAATCACTGCTGTCAGTAAGTTCGCCACAAGCTCAACGATTAGGTACACTTCAATTATTCAATGAATCTAACTAAAGTGCACAAGGAATCTTTAATTGTTGACGCTTTTTTAACACGAAAGTGTGAAAATGAAATGGTAGCTGAATTTAGCCGAGGAGGAACACTGAAGTGCGTATTTATTTATTTTTATGACTGACTATTTAAGTGACTATATTCTGATTATAAACCAAGTACTACTCTAGTGATGAATTATTTATATGACGAATTGTTACACACCAAGAAGTGACATTTCACCGGAAGTTTTCCAGCTGGCTTATTTCAGTTGCAAAGAGTTCTAAAGAACGCTCCGTGAGAGGCACGTACACCAATGTTCTGCCATGAACGCCATCTTGTGTCGAGACGCGGGAATTCTAGGGATGGCTGACGCGAAACTAACGTTTCGACACGGTGTAGAGATCCCGAAGCGTAGATGTTTTGAAACACTGCTCCGAACTGTGATTCAAAACACCCGTGTCACGTGACTATGTCTAAAGTACGAAGCTTCTGCGCGTTCCACAAGAGTCTGCGTTTGATTGACAGGGACGGGAACAAACCACACAATCGCACATCTGTCTCAACTCCCACAAAGTTTAAGAGAGGAGTTAATGCACCTTCACCTCGTGGGTTTTTGTGAGAGGATTTTTTCAAAGGCTGGAGACATTATCTGTATAAAAAAAAAGAAAGAAGAAAAAGTAGGCTAGGCCCTTCCACAGCAGAGCAATTAATATTTTTGAATAAAAATCTGTAAAAAAAAAAAAAAAATTTATTCATTTTAATTTTTCATGACCAAAATAACATAGTAATTATTATTATATATTATAGTTATATAGTGAGGATGTTAAAAACTCACCACATTAACAAAAACACAACATTTTTATTTTTTTAAAGGGCTTGTTGTCAAAGTTGTTTCAGACACCATGTGCAATTGACCACTAGGTGTCACCGTGGAGACGGTGTCGGTATAGTTTGCTTCAACTGTTCAGCGTTTCATGAAGCCTCGCTCTGCCCACCACCAGGGAATTCATTCCTGACATAAGAGTCGGTTCGGCTAAGATTTTCAAGTCGAATAGCTCTCGTGGTACTTTGTTGTCATACGCTTTCGCTCTGGACAGCGCCGTTTCCAGTCGAACACACACCTAAAAGTTGTGCAAGGGTTCCCGGGAAGACTTTTTTTTAAAGTACATTTAAATGACTCATACGAGAAAACCAAATCGCTTAAATGAGACATCCCAATAAACTTACAAATCGGCAACATTCTACGTCAGACATTTCTGAATTATTTTTGTCCTCTTAAAAAAGAAAACAGTTCAAATGAATCGACTCAGTGAAATGAACTCTCCTTACGCTGCTAAGCAACGGGTCCAAACACAGCGTGGCACTGTTGCCTAGATACATGTGTTTGCCTCCAGAAGCCAGAAGTCTTTTCATACTCATATCCGAAGCTGAAAGGTGTATCGCGATGGCAGAAGACACGCAGGAAGTCCCTCAACTTGCATTGGTGGCAGTTATTGGGTTTAATGGTAAGGTGAACTGCGAACCCTCTCGCATTTGATTGTTTAGTCTTTCAAATTTAAACAGTAGGCTACACTCAGTATTTGCTGAGATGAACATTTTTCAGCGACATCAAAGCATCTGCGTTGTTTATACAGGGCATGTGTTTTCTGGACTCAAAGTGCATCCAGACAGAGAACATATTATTTATCCTCTTGGCTGCACTGTTATTATTAAGAGTCTGAACAGTGGAAAACAAGATTTCCTTCATGGCCACACGAACAACGTGTCTTGCATTTCTGTGTCTAAAAGTGGACGCTATATCGCATCTGGACAGGTCACTTTCATGGGCTTTAAGGTGAGCTGGTGTAATAAAAGTGGGAAAACACAATTTACACATAGCTCAATAACATCATGCTTTGTTTTACTGGAAGACAGTGCTCCCTTAACAGTCTATTCTTATAACCTTGGAATGAGGTGACCATTTCTCATTACAGGCTGATGTTATTATTTGGGACTATGAGAAGAAGGAGATTTATGCTCGGCTTGTGCTCCACAAAGCTAAAGTTGAAGATCTTAGCTTCTCTCCAAATGACAAGTATCTGGTGTCTCTGGGTGGACAGGATGATGCCAGGTAAAATACTTCTTATTGCAGTGACCTTTAAATTGATTTCCAAATTGCATATTTTAGTGTTTCTCGCCTCGTGTCTCTTTGTGTGGTTTGATTAAGCAATATCTTTATTTCCTCTATATCAATAGATGTCCTTTCTTAGCATGTTTAACTTTATGGTTTTAGTATTGTTGTGTGGAACATAGAGAGTAAGGAGGCTATATGTGGCAGTCCTGCTTCAGCACAGAGTGCTGGTCACTGTCTCACCATAGAGTACACCAACCTGAACGATGAAATCTTTGTCTCTGCTGGAAAGTAGGTCCAATTTCATGATACTCCTTTGTGTAGGAATCATTTCCATTTTAATCTAAAACAAAACTTTTATAGTCAATGGTGCACACTTAATCTCACATTATTTTATATTATTAAATGATTTTTGAACAATCATGTGACAATGAAGACTGGAGTTATTGGCAACAAAAAGCAAACAAAAAAATCGTAATAATTCCAAACTTTTGACCAGTAGGTATATACACATATTTAATGTCACATTAAGTCATGAGATTGTTGTGCGTAGAAAAACGAATCCTCATTTGAAAATTAAAATGAAAGCCAAAATGAACATTTTAAAATGTAAACGGATATTTCCTATACTGGCACTCCAAAGTAAAAGATATGCCTTATTTGGTGAATAATCTAACATGTCTTTTGTCTTTTTCAGAGTGAAAAGCCAAAAATTATTAAATGCCCACGAGATTGATGCAATACTAATGCAATACTAGAAATTGCAGAGCTAAGGCATGACCATTGTACAGCGAAATGCTCATTGGGTCAGCAGGGTCAGAAAGAAACATGTTAACTGCAGTAGAGTTAAGAATTAAGGTGAAGAATTAAATGTGAAACCATCAGGGACCCTTTAGTGTCCAGCACGACCCTTTTCCAGAACTGCAACCTACCTGGAGTCTCCAGAAATGCAAGGTGTCAGTATCTCAGAGACTTAAATCGACCCCCACTTAATAAGAATCACATACTGAAGTGTATTAAAATACATGAAGACTGATTTTTTAGGCTTTATAGAGAGATAGTCTTGATGGACCAGCACCACATCCTCTTGTATGATCACTGTTTGAAGAATTTATCCTGAAAAGTCTGTCTTGCAGAGATAGACTAAAGATGAGCGTCCAAAACTGACTGCTAGATTCTGGGAGATGAATTCTCCAAACAGTGGTACAAGAGGATGTGGTGCTGGTCCTTCAAGAGTCACTCTCAATCTGTCTGTCTATAAAGCCTAAAAAAGCAGTATTTTATTACACTTCAGTATGTGAATCTTATTCTTATTCTAAAGGGTTCCTGATGGTTTCACACTTAATTCTTCTCCTTAATTCTTAATTATTTTGTGTTTTGTTTCTCCTTCACCTGTTTTTGTCTGACCCTGCTGACTCAATGAGCATTTCACTGTCCATTGGTCATGCCTAAGTTTTCAATTTCTTGTATTGCATTAGTATTACATCCTTCCAATGGGCATTTACATTTTTGACTTTTCAGTCTCTTTTTTGGCTCATTTTATCTATACAAGAAAACCTGCTTAATAATTATGCACACCTGAATAGAAAGCGTTTTCTTCACTTCCAGCCTTCATGAACAATTAAAAATCACTCATAAATTATTAAATACAACATTTATAGTAGTTATTAAGATTGCTGTGGTTTGAAATTGGCGCTTGGAAAAAACTATGATCAGAATATCAATTTGCATAATAATTATGCAAGCACTGTGCATATATTCTGATGTCAGAAATAAGTTGAGCTATATATATATATATATATATATATATATATATACCACAAGCAGATGTGTGTACGTGAAATAATGTGCTTATCGCTTTCTGCTAATGTTAATATAGTTTGTGTTCACGTTTGTTTGTCATTGTTATTGCTGTTACTCTTAAGTGGAACTCTACGTGTGTGGGAGCTTGATTTGCCCAACAGAAAGATCAGACCCACTGAATGTCAGACTGGACAGCTCAAGAGAATTGTCAAATGCCTTGAGGTGAGTGAGAATCGCTGCTACTGCTGGTTCTGGTTCTCTCATTTTTTACCTGCTCATTCCATGTGGTTTTGTATGGCTAAAACTGGTTAATGTAAAACATCACTAAATGTACGTGTTTTTCTGCCTTGCAGATCCCAAATGATGATAGTTATTTCTATTGTGGAACTACAAGTGGGGATATTCTGAAAGTCAACCTGAAGACTAGGTTGCTCAACAGCTGTGGACCTGTTAAACAAAAATTCAGCAAGGTGAATCTTCTCATTTTGATTTAACACAGCGAGGAGCTAAGAATGTTTTTTTTTTTTTAATTGCTTGTATATACATACTATGTGTGACTTATGAGAAAAATGCACTGGTACATTTTACCTGAATAATATTTAAATGAATGCACTGAGATTATATCAGTTTTATTTAACTGTTTTATCATCTCATTGTCTACTGTTATTATTTATTAAACATTACACAGTCCAGAATACACAAATCAGTAGAGACGCTGAAAACAAGTTGGAACTAAAAATTTGAACAGACTTCTAGGGTAAATTGATATTTGAAAGTGCTTTGTCTTGCTGTCACAGGGAGTGAACACTCTAAAAGTCTTGAAGACCGGTGATATTTTAGTTGGATCAGGAGATGGGATGCTGACTTTGTGCTCAGGAGGGAATTTCAAAACCATTACGTGTGTAACAACCTTTGTTTCCTCATCTTTCTTCTTCTCAGTTAATTTTTTCTTTTATATGCTCTTTGTTTTGCTCTTTCCTTATTATTTATTTATGCTTTCCATCTGCCTTCCTCTCGTTCAAGCACTAATTCTGGTTAACTATATTATTGTGACAGGAGTGTTCAGTTGGAGGGAGGGGTGACGTCAATGGCCCTGCGTGGAGACGGGCATCAGTTCTTTGTCGGGACAGAAGCAGCACAGATCTATAGTTTAGGCTATGCCGACTTCAAACCAGAACTCATTGCTACAAATCACAACAGTGCTGTAAAGGATGTGGCCTTTCCTTTGTGAGTACGTTCCTCCCTTCTGCCACTAGAGGGAGACGTAAGCTTTGAATTGGAGGCCCATGTGAAATACATTGGGTGTCCATTTGTGTGTTTAAATCCTCTCTATCACTCTCAACAGTGGGACATCAGAGCTCTTTGCCACCTGTTCACAGAATGATATACGAGTGTGGCATCCTGAATCCTCCAAGGAACTTCTGCGTATCAAAGTGCCCAACATAACATGTAACGCTCTGGGCTTTATGCAAGATGGCAGGAGCATCTTCAGTGGTCAGTCTCATACAGCATGATCTGTTGAAATGGTTTTAGGAGCATGGGTTTCCTGTGTTGACGTATGTTCCATTTGAAACGCTGTATGTACACTCAAATGGCCAAGCCAAAAGTGGCAAAATAATTAGTGGTCTTTTAAAAGTCTTAGCCATTTTAATCACACATCACTGGTCAGGAAATGAGCAAGACTTGCACAAACACTGTAGATGAATTCACTTTGCACTGCAGACAGATATTTACTGGAGGAAGAGTCAGAGTTGTTCCACGCAATGTTGATGGCTTCAAACAGTTCTTGAGTAGTTGTAAAATGTCTCCCATTTTATTTGAGTTTAATGTGAGACCAAATCTTCACTATAGGGTTCAAATCTGGATTCTAACCAGACCAAAACTTGATCCTGACAGACTTGTTCTCCAGCCACTTCTTGGTTGTCTTTGCCTTTTGGGCAGAAGCATTGTCTTGAAAAACAGCAGTCTGATCATTCCACTTTAGATAACTTTACAAATGTGGGAAGCAAGACATTCTGCAATATTCTACTGTTCTCCAAAGCATTCAATGACTTTTCACAGTGAAGAAGCTCACCAATACCAGCAGCTAAAAAGGCTCCCCCCATAATCTTCCTCTATGCTTCACCGTGGTAAAGACGGATTTATTATTATATTTCTTGACCAGATTCTCGAAAACACCCTTTTGAGCATCGCCACGCAACTCGTTTCATGCTTACTCTGATTACTCTGCCGAACCACTCTCAATCAACTTCCCATATTCTAGCAAAACCTCTTTCAGTCTTTGATGTTTTTCTGAGACAGCAGTGGTTGTGAATTTACTGCAATTTTGCTAATTTCCTGACCAATAATTTGTGCTTAAGACTAGCTTAGTGTTTAGCCATATTGGGTTTGGCCCATTTCTTTTGCCCTGGAGTGTACAAGCTGTATCTGAACTGAAGACACAGATAAAACATGATACTACTTGGTATTTCTAGTTTGATGCTTGTTAGATTCATGATTTTATTATAAATAATAGATAATAAATGGACTTTTAATACAGTAATACTCTAAATATATATTTTATTGTTTTAGCTTTATTTAAATATGATTTTTTTATGATTTATTGGATTATTTATTCTTGATCAGTTTTTGCAGTGCACTACAATATAGATTACCTCAAAACTAAAACTAATAGAGTCACTAAACCCATATTTATTTTACTGGGTCTTTTTTTTTTTTATCAAAAATGTTTGAATTCATGCACAAATGTGATAGTTAATTCACTAATTTAGCCTGTTTGGAGTTCAGTACAAATCAGTCACAACTTTCTTTATTTGATAACTTTTTTTTTTTTTTGTCAGCTTGGAACGATGGGAAGATTCGGGTGTTCACTCCAGAGAGTGGGAAGCTGAGGCTGATAATTCATAATGCTCACAGTATGGGAGTAACTGCCATAGCAGCAACCAATGACTGCAAGAGGATTGTCAGCGGAGGGGGAGAAGGACAGGTACAGTATATCAGATACACATCATAAACTCGCTCTTGAAAGCTGTGCTCACGTTTTAGATGAATCACATGACGTTAACTCACTTAGTTCATGGCTAACTACCAACGTAATAACAAATAAATATTTTTGAAATATTAATTTTAGATTAGATCGATTCATTTTTTTTGGGGGGGGGGGGGGGGGGGCTGCGAAGTGAAACAAAAGTTTGGGGTCTGTAAGAACTTAATACTTTTAAACAGTTAAGGTGCATTAAACTGAGAGTAAAGACATTTATAATGTTACAAATGATTTCCATTTCAAATAAATGCATTTCTTTTGAATATTCTATTCATTAAAAAAAATCTAAAAAAAGAAGCACTGTTTTCCACAAAAAAAAAAATCTAAAGCAGCACAGCTGTTTTCAACATTGATAATAATAAGAAATGTTCCTTGAGCAACAAATTGGCATATTAGAATGATTTCTAAAGGATCATGGAACACTGAAGACTGCAGCTTTGCCATCACAGAAAAAAAATAGCATTTTAAAATATATTAAAATGGTGAACATTAAACATGAAAAAACCTTTAAGACTCCAAAGTTTTGAATGGTAGTCTATGTAGGAAACTAGTTTTCTTTGGGAAATGATCAGATACAAAGTTTAGCTTTCATTATACAACAACTACGTTCATGTAATGACGGCTGGCAAATAAGAATCTATTATACAAAGCCATGTAATAATAAGCAGAGATATTGTGGTTGTTTGTAATCTAAAACATCCTTACAATAAATGCAAAATAAATGTATACCTTGACATTTAACATTTGCAAAACAAATGTGTGCCTTTCTGTAATAAAGGTGAGAGTCTGGGAGATATTCCAGAAATCATATCAACTTGTTGAGACCATGAAGGAGCACAAAGCCACAGTTAACTGTATTAAAATCAAGAGTAATGACAAGGAGTGTGTGTGACGGCCAGCTCTGATGGAGCCTGCATCATCTGGGACCTGGTGTAAGTTTGAAAAGCATCAGATCATAGATATTTAATCTAGATATACTGGGTGACAGGTCTAGCCTTCAGGTTATGAAGAATCAAGAAATTAAACAAAAAAATGAAAAGTCATCAGGAAATGAAAATTCTGTCATCAGTTACTCACATCATGTGACCCAAAAGACTTTGGTTCATCTTGGGAACACAATAGACCTTAGTCAAGGTAGTGCCATATTCAATTTTTGACAAAAGCAGCCTGTGAGGGAAAAAAGATACAGTGCGCTCGTACTGCTGTTTAACAACATACTGATTGTTCAGCTAACGGAACGTCTTTATGGGAACATCTATCCCTCATTTCTAATTTCTAATGAAATCGGAGAGATATCTGTCCCTCTATCGAAAGTCTATTCACCCAAAAACTCAAGCAAATGCAGTTGTGTTTCTGTTTACCGTATTTGAGTGCTCTATGTATGTTCTCTGATCAGTGTTTATGTCAATAAAAGCCTAAATTAAACCAGTTCATCATATAAAGCGAGTGTGTTTGTTCAGAAGACTTGGATTAAACCACTCAATTCATATGGATTTTTTTGACTGATTATGGTTCGTCATTATTAAGTAACTATGCAGGAAGTAATGGAGGAGGACTAATGAGCACTACTATTATCGATTTTAGGACCAAGATGTTCCTTATTAGGTAATCAATAATTACTGAATGAGATTGGCATCATTAAGAACTAATAGGTAACTATGACAGATTATAAAGAGTTACTAATTAATTCCTAATCACAACATTGAATGTGTCTGAGATGTGAGCAATTTGCTTTTTTACTCTCAACGTGGTCATAAAATACATCAGTAATTACTGAAGTGTTACCTAGTCACTATGCAGGAACTACTAGTGATTTACACCATTATTTTAAAGTGAAACCATTTTTTTTTTTTTTTTTAAATGGTCCAGCTCATTAGTAGTTCCTGCTGAGTCACTAGGTAACATTTGAGTAATTAGTGATACATTTTATGACTATATTCAGAGTAATAAAGATCACTGATTACTTCTCAGAAACATGATAATGTTCTTTATAATTTGGCAGTTAGTTAATAGTCATTAAAGTATCAGTTCACTTCTGAATTAAAATTTCATGATAATTTACTCACCCCCATGTCATCAAAGATTGAAAAGGAATTAAGGTTTTTGAGGAAAACATTCCAGGGTTTTTCTCTGAATAGTGGACTTCAATGGGGTTCAATGGGTTTCCACCATTTGGAAACCAGCTTCAAAGCTTTCTACATGATCCCAGGTGAGTAATAAGGGTCTTACCTAGCGAAAAGATTAGCCATTTTCCAAAAAATAAAAAATAAATAAATAAATGATATACTTTTTAACCACAAATGCTAGTCTTGCTCTCTTCTTCTTCTTCTTGTAGAATTCCGGAAGTGTAGATGCTGCTAAGTGTTTTACTGTCCTCTACAGGTCAAAGTTTGAACTAAATTGTCATATACAATATGATAGTGCAAGTATATAAGATAAGGTTTATAAGTTTCGCGAGGTAAGACCCTCATTACTCATCTGGGATCATGTAGAAAGCTTTGAAGCTGCAAAGAAACTGCAATTTAGACCTTCCACCCATTGAACCCCATTGAAGTCCACTCTCCAGAGAAAAACCCTATAGATAAAGGCATGAACATCTTTGATGACGATAAGTAAATAATCAGGAAATTTTAATTCTGAAGTCAACTAATCCTTTCATGAGGCTAAACTCATTCAGTATTATTGATTACCTAATAAGAACTATCTCCTAAAATTTGATTTTACTGATTAGTTAAGCTTGTTTTATATTAATTAATAGTTGTAGCTGAAGTGTTAATGTAGTAGAGCTCATTAGTTCTGAATTACTTCCTGTATAGTTACTTATTAATGACAGACCATTATTCAAAAGTGTTACCCTGATTATGAATTATGAAGCATCTCGGTTTTGGGTGAATTGATATGAAAGTTAGTAACTGATTACAGAATATTTCATTTTTTTCTGTGAACTATCGCTTTAAATCGTACACCTTCACGTTAACCAAATTTTCAGGCTACCGATTTGCTTTATGAAAAAACATTACATTTTATGTAATCTTTAACTGTGTTTGTCTGGGTTCTTCTCATTCCTCATTCAGGAGGTTCGTCAGGAATCAAATGGTCTTGGCCAATACCCTGTTCAGTGTTGTATGTTACCACCCTGAGGAATTCCAGATCATCACCAGTGGCACTGACAGAAAGGTACAAGACTAGACTGATCTTGACTGATGTACTGGCATGTGTTTGAGAGAAACTTGGCCACAAAGAGAGAGAGAGAGAGAGAGAGAGAGACGGATAGGTAAGAGAGAGTAGAAAAAAAAATCAGAGACAGATACTGTGTGCACAACAACAAGCTGACAGAAAGCTCCGCCAGTCTCCTGTGGATGTACTGTATGATCCGCTCATTCTACTGTTTGCCAAATAGTCCATCTGCTAGTCTTAGGGCACAGCATCAATGTCCATTTAAAGAGCTTATTTGAATACGTATGGTCGACTGTGTACATACGTCCATCACACAGAAGCAGAGGAAAGATATTCTCTGTGCTTTCATTCATATTTCATCAGAGGAGAAAAAAAAAGAGTAAAATGTTATATCATGATGTTATGTTTTATTTAAAGACCTTATACTCTTTGCAAGTAGCTTAATTTGTTATCATCGACGGTAGTGAAGGAGAGTTTTGATTCATTTTGCTTTGATTATTTGCTTCATTTGGACAAAGAACAATCATGTTCAATTTAATATCAACCACCTAATAGCAGTAATTAATAATACCCCAGACTGTTGCAAAACAAACACAAATGTGACTCCATTGTTGTCCAGGAAAAGCAGCCAAAACCAGCACAGTAGGTACAGTACTTGAAAGGACACAATGCTGGGGTCATGCCGGATACCCAGGGCTGGCGCAAAGCCTGCTGGGACAGAGCCATCTCAATGAGACCCACCAGACCTGCTCTGTCTGCTGTGCTCGTGCCTTAAAACTTGATAGAAATGTTCTGTCATAAATCATAATTCTGTTTTATTATTATTTGATTTGAACACAGCATCATAAGTATGACGTTTGATACGTTTTGAATCAGAATTTCTTTCATTTCTTTGTTCTTTTTTTGAATAAATAAATCAACAAAAAAACAAAAAACAAAGCCATAATCACGAAAGTGAATATTCCCTTTACTGCTGAAACGCAATCAGTGGCCTACGGAAATTAGATTTATGTAATATCTGTTGTACACAGGCTCAGATGCAACAGCCCAAGACAAAGAACAGCTGAAGACTTAGAGCCATTTGTTTTTTCTTAAATTGCACTATAACAAATTACATCTTGATGTCTTTATCTTCCGATAACATCGCATATATTTCTTTGCCTTTGATCTGAATAAATTGCATTGTTTTGTTTTTTTTTGGTTTTTTACATTCTTTTAATTGTTGCTCTTACTCTTCTCATCAGATTTGTCTTTTTTTTTTTTTATTAATTTTTTTTTTTTGTTGTTATTGCATCATAAAAACTGACATTTAGACCAGGATAAGACATTTTACATGCAACCTTTAACCGTTGAACAGATTGGCTACTGGGAGGTGTATGATGGTTCTGCAATCAGAGAACTTGAGGGCTCCTTGTCCGGAGCTATTAATGGAATGCACATTTCTGAGGACGGAAAATATTTTGTGACTGGTAGGTACCTTCACATGCAGAGTTATTTTCACTGAGTCATTCTTCTGTCATATGGCGGATGTAACAGTAACAACAGGTGGCACAATAAACAATATAAATGGAAGTGATTTATATCAGTGCAGAAAAGCATCATTCGCAAAACAGTTGGATAAATGTCTGCTCACCAGGTCTAAATAAACACTTGCAGAATTCAAACTGATTCCAGCAGTTATTTTTAAATGAGCTTCACAGTTTGAGTTGATAAGGTGCAAATCGAACATTTCTGTTTTTAGTGTGTTTTCATACTGTTTTCTGCAGTTTAATGCTAAAAAAATCAAACGTCTCTTTCAGGTGGAGATGACAAACTCCTGAAGCTTTGGCACTATTCAGATGGCGAAGTGACCCATGTTGGCATCGGGCACAGTGGAGGCATCACAAATGTGAGGATTTGTCCCAACAGCAGATATATTGTCAGCACCAGCGCTGATGGAGCTATCCTAAGGTGGAGATACCCACAGGCCCTCATAGAACCCTAAACAGAGAATAGGATCATCTAATGTAGTTCACATATGATGACTGATATTTGCCTTGCACATATTGTTTTCAAGAAATTATTTTTTGGTACAGCTTTTCTAAACATTTAAAACTCAACAGAATTGATATTAAATTTGCTGTGACATTTTTTAAGAGCAAATGCAGGCCCTTTGGATTTCAGTTACTATATTTAAACAAATTAATTTGTCACCATAATCTGCAAGAAAACATTATTGTATAATAAAGTGTTTTAATGGCATAGAACCAAAAAAAACAAATGTTACCTTCCATTCCTTTTCCTCGTAAATAATTGTGTAACGAATTCGTTTATGAATTCTAATGAGATTTAAAGGTACCATTAAACAGTGCTACTCTAGTCATTTCATTGAAATAAAGCAGCCAACAGCCCCAGTTTCTGAGGACTTTTTGTGAACTGCACTGTCAGCTAATATATCACCTTAGAATCTCCAGAGAGCTGGCGTGGGAGATTTGAAGAAGTACAGCAAGGCGTGAACCCAGCATCTGGATGTGCCTGCCCCAAATTTACTCTCACCTCCGAGGAGCAGTCTCAATAATGAATATCTTAACCCCTAACAGTAAGGATATCCAACCATATTCAGTAAGAAAGGATTTTTTGGAGGTGGATGGGGCTGGCTCTGCTAAATTGCACATTTTGGCAAAACAAGTTTCAAAAGCAATGTGGTTGAGATCTAATTAGTAACTGAAAATTGTGTCAGTATCTTTAGTATCTACAAGTCAAAATTATGCCATGCTTTACTCTGTGGCAGTTCATTTGTATAGACGGTGCAGTTCAGACTATCCAATGACCTTGTTGTTGTTAATATAAAGAAATAAAGTAGCAAAGTCAGTGGGCGATCCAATCACAATTGTTCTCAGTAATCATATAAACAGTCATCTTAATTATCAGACCCCTTACCCACAAGACAGATGAATACAATCAAAGGATAAACCTGTACAGGGTGTCTGATAAGACTGGAATCATAAATATTGGTGTTTTACAGATTAGATGAAGTCTGTAAAATCCTGTGCTGAGTTTAGTCTATTCTTTTTCTCTTCTCAGTCTTCCTCGCTTATAAGCATAATGGGACTACAGTTATGAAAATACAGTAATATGATTCTAAACATGAATATGAATAATGGACACACTTTTAAAAAAAAATAATCACGGCAAAAGTAGGGAGCTCCTAACGCATTACGACAGGACAAACGACAACTGTGGTATAATTGTTTATAAACCTCAGAATATTTGTCATATTCTAAGTTTACGCCTGTGGTTCACAAACTTTTTTTACTCCATGGCCCCCCATTGTCCAGAACATTATTGGGAGGCCCCATGACATTTCCTTTTTTATATATATATATATATATATATAATTTACCGGATAAGGATTTTTTGCCAAAAAAAAAAAAAAAATGTACTCATAATTTGTATCTGATACAACATTTTAGAGCTTGATATAACTAGGGGGTAAAAAACATTAATTATACAAATGCCCATAGAGTTTTATGATTTTATTAATTTACATGAATTTTCCAGATCTAGAAAAAACACTTTTAAAATTTGTTTATTTGAAGACAGTAAGAACCCTGGTTCTTCAGAGAAAAGAAAAAATAGTTCAGGGGATGAAAAAAAGAAACATATATTTAGTTGTTTTGATATATTTTAATGCTGGAATGTTTTATTTTATATCATTTAAGTAATTTTTGACCCCTGATTGAGAGTCACTAGTTTACATACACATTTTTTTTTTATGAATGAAATGAATGAAACTCAGAATAGCCTATGTATTGTCGTCTACATTTACAGGACCAAAATTATTATGATATAAATGAGGTTAATCATATTCAAATAATTTAAATACACCACTTTCAGGAAATCTGAATATATATATATATATATATATATATATATATATGTGTGTGTGTGTGTATGTCCAAAATAAAGTCAATATGGATGATATTGACAGTTACGAAAAGCCAAGCTAATGAGAACACATTTTTGGAACAAGGATACGTTATTTGTATAAATCAAGTGACCTACATACTTATAGCGAATGAGAATTTTGGGGTTAGTTCAAATAGCATGCTTTCGAAAACTTCAGCGACAGAGAGTTTACTCAGATCAGTGTGGTTACGTGATACAATAATATCCCAATAGTTGTGGACCATGTCAAATCTTATAGGCTAAACCAGAATGTGGACATTATGACCACGCCTCGGCAAATAGATACGGAGTGTACAGCAATGTTTGTTTGTGTTTGGAGAGCATGTAGGTGAGCAGCGATGAAGCAGGTAAATACAGGTGTAGATGGACTTCCGTCTTTGGGCTATTCATTTCCACGTTCACTTCTCCAAATACACGTTCAAAGTAAACCAGGCTAATAGGATTCATAGTGGGAGGGTAGAAGCCGTGTAGCCAAGGCTGTCTACCATTCAGACGCATACTCCAACCAGAAGCCAGAGAAAGAGAGCGGAGAAAACAGCCAGTAATGGGCATCCACACACAGGCACGCATGTAGGTGTGGTGTAAAGAACAAGAGTTGTGTCTGAATGGAGTTAAGCCCAGTGAGATTTCAGGTGCGTATAAGAGCGTCATGGATAAAGTGAAACTAGCGCAGCTGAGATCAGTGACAGGGAATGTCGGGGACGCGTTAGTCATCATGAGCCTCGGCGCCGACACCGGTGCTTTTAGAGTCGGTTTCTCGTCGTCGTGATGGTTTAGTGATGAAGAATTTCGAGACCCACTGGACGCCGTGTCTTCACACCGTAGTGCACTTGTTTCTCTTACTGACTGGGTGAGACGGTCTTAAACATGGATACGCCGAGGGAAACCAGGAAACAAATAATCAAAGCCAAATCAACCAAGCGCAAGAATAAGACGCACAAGTCCCAGAAGCTGTTCAGACGGAAATCGTTGAAATCGCTGGGAAATTTTATGAGTAGGATTGTCAAAACTTTGGGCACTTTAGCACACTTGGGGGACGCGGACCAGCCGGACGCGGCGGAGGAGGAGGATGATGGTGGCTTTGGGGACACTGTGGGCGCCCACAACTCTGGGAATCACAGGGAGAACTCGACGAGGAAGACCGCTGCGCCCTCCTCAGCTCATGGATCTGTGAAAGAAAGACTGTCATGGTGCTACGGCGAGAAAACTCCGGGAGTTCAGGGTCTGAAGAATCACGGAAACACCTGTTTCATGAACGCGGTGGTGCAGTGCCTGAGCAACACGGAACTTCTGGCAGAGTATCTGGGTCTGGAGCAGTACAAATGTGAATTATACGAGCGCAGGATCAATGGGATGATGAAGAGTGAGGAGGTCAGGGGGGAGGTGACGGAGAAGCTGGCATCGCTTGTGAGGGCGCTCTGGACGCTCGATTACACGCCTCAGCTCTCGGTGGAATTTAAGGTGAGTTTCGACCAACTTACACAATGGTGTCTAGTCGCGATTTAGCGCGCCCCCATTGATCAACCTGTGTAATCAGTGCAGTCGACTTCTTTGAGAGATCCTTTGCTTCCTTTCAATACAGAGTGGAATGTGGATTTGCATTATACTGAAGCTGAGATCAAATCAACAGGTGGCTTTGTTTGTTAGCGACTGATTTTGAGAACCGGATCAAAGATTCGGCGAAAGGATCCGAGTCTTGTAGCCTACGCTATTTTGACTGAACGATTCATTCATGAATTGAACGGCATCGGTTCCCGAGTCAACCAAAGCAAATAATCAAACATTTTAGCAAAGTTTTAACAATAATACGATATTTTTAAATATTAGTCTTTATTTATTTATATAGGCATATATTCATGTCTTAATTTATCACAATATTTATATTTGTTTACAGTCTGTTTAATCTAATTGAATTTTATGAACTGAATCATGCATAGCCTACAACTTTATAAACAACACCTTTGTTGAAAACGTTTTGGAGTGTGTAATATATGTCAAGAACCACTACGAGATGAGACTAAGCAACTGAAGTTTTCTAAATTGATTCTATGAAACAAACAGTTCAGAAGAACCGACTCACAGAAATGAGTAGACTTACTCGTCACAAATTCAAAAGTCTGCAGTCCAGTGTCTGCGGTGGAAGTGGGAGGAGCTTAGTGTTGGAGGACACAGGTGAATCACCTGTGAACAATTCGACCAACTTGATTTGCAAGAATTTTGCAAGGCAATGACGCTGTTTACTAACTGGCAATAACACTGTTTTAACAGTGGATAAGAATCCTGTCATCCACTAACAACAATCATAGATTGCTCATGGCTTTTTTGTTATGTACAAATGCCTTGAAGGCACAGTATCTAGAATCTTGTTACTCAATGATTGTTCTGTGTGTGTGTGTGTGTGTGTGTGTGTGTGAGAGAGAGAGAGAGAGAGAGAGAGAGTTGCACATTAGTCAACATTCTTAACAGACTTTGCCCCTGGTGTTCCTATTCATTCAGATCTGCCGTTCATCCTTTAAACTGTGGACAGTTCTGCTGTCTATAGACTTCATTAGATTACAGTATCAAGTGTATTAAAATGAACTTTAAAAAAAATTAGACTCTCTATGGATTTCACTGTAAAATTTTTTTTTTTTTAATGTAGTTATCTAACATTATTTCAGGTGTATGTTGAATGCTCACTCACATTTAAGTTATAGTGCACAAAAATCATTAAGTCAGTAAGAAAAATGCTTTTTATTTTTATAGTGATTTTAAGAGTTTAAATGTATGGTTCATACATTTTTATATTATAGTGACCATAAGAATTTCTTCAGTGTATTTTTCTGTGATGGGTAGTGTAGGGGGACAGAATATACAGTTTGTACAGTATAAAAACCATTACGCCTATGAAATGTCCCCATAAAAATGAAAATACAACGTGTGTGTGTGTGTGTGTGTGTGTGTGTGTGTGTGTGTTTCTGTGTCATCTTGGTTACCCAGCAATGTGCAATACTACTACACACCACCTCAAGCACAGCTTGTGCTCTGCTCCACATGTTTCTGATATCTGTCCCATTTCCATCCGCTCCCCTTAACTTCTCACCATCACCTTTTTTTGTATGAATGGATATTATAAAAAAAATAGAATGTATTTAGTTCCTTTGTCATAGCAAATGGCACTTCCATAAGAACAAAATGCTATACGATCAATAGTTTTATTAGTAATACTCAATCATTCAGTTTTGTGATAGCCTTGTTTACAGGGTTTGGTACTGAATACAGAAAAGGCATGAAACTCTATGGTAGAGGCCACAGTGTATATTCAATCTCTGGTGGGTAGATAAATGATGAGGATGAGAAGGAAGGGTATTGCTGATGGTCAGGGGAAAGTGAACGATTCAGAGCCTGGAGATCAGCAGAAATGAATGACTTTCCTCTATATGGGGAAACAAGACAGACTAGACATAATGACTTTTATGTGTCTCTCTAAGTTTTTCTTTTTTTTTTTTTTCGTCCTGCCTGCTTTATATGTTCAGCCTAAATCAGGGTTGTTCAAACTTGGTCCTGGAGGGCCACTGTCTTGCAGAGTTTAGCTCCAGCTTCCCTCAACACACCTCCTTGGAAGTTTCTAGCTCACGAGTTCGCCTGCTCAATTAGTCTTAATGGTTAATGGTAAACAAACTCGGCTTTTGGTGAAAGAGACCCCCCCCCCCCCCCCATAACAGAACTGTGCTGGGGGAGATTTAGAGAGGAGGGATGGGGAGGAGGAGGGATGAAGCAGTGACTGCTGCTAATTTACACTCGTAATGATGGACAGGACTGAATGTTTAGGCTCTTCCCGAACCTACGTTTGGAACTACATTATGACCTTGATTAGCTGTTCAGGTGTGTTTAATTGGAGTTGGAGCTGAACTCTGCAGGATAATGGCCCTCCAGGAGCAGGATTGGACACTCCTTGTCTATTTCAATCATGTAAATGAAGAAAAAAAAGAGTAAATAAAAATGCCCTGGTACAGTATACCTGTGCACAGAATCATCTTTATACTGATTTATTAATCAGTATGGGGTAAAACAAATGTAAGCTAGTTTACTAAATTGACCCATCCGACAAGCCACACATCATGTTCTCATGGAGTGAAAAATACATCGCGGAGCAAAGAGGACACTGACAACACATCGACAGACACAACAGAGAAATGAAACCGTTTCATATTTAAAATATTGTAATTTTTTAAAGAAGTTTAAACAATAAATACCATATAGTGGCTCTTTAATGTCGCGACAGATCGCCGTAGCTCCTTCAAGCGGCTCATGAATCGACCATCTCTTCATACTAGTCCATTTGAGGCAACAAATAAACGAGAAGGAATGTTGTTTCAAGAGCAGAAATACGTGAGTACACACAATTTTTCAAGTTCAAGTTCACCAACGTTAATCTACTAACTCCCCTGACCGCTTTGCCGGACAAAATGGCGAATTCAGGGTTATGATTGGTCAGCTCGCCTGTCAATCAAACTCCCGGCGATAGGTCAATTTCTTTCACCCGAGGCTTTTGGATCACATACAGGGCCTATATACCAAACTGGTGGTAATCAGGTAATATTAATCATTAATATTAATTAAATTTTAATAAACAGAGACACATTTGTATATAATCTGTCTGCCTTATTGTTTTGTCACATTTTAAAGTGGAAAAATTGAAATGGGTGCCTCTGGGACAGTTTCCACAATGAGATATATCCATAGGCCATATAGGCCATGTCTTTGACACAAAAAACCAAACGTAATGTCTGCACACTGGTGTAAATGCTCCATAAAAAAACTTTATTGTAACAACATGTCTTTGACACCCTAAATCTAAATGGGAAAACTAGTTCATTCTAAATTGAAAAGATGAATGTTGTAAAGGCACATTCCAGTGCGTCTGCCTGGAGAGCTTAAGAATAGGAGGGAAACTCTGCTAGCAGCGCTGAAGCTGAGGTTATGTAATGCCGTCATTCATCATGTTGCTTAGTGAATTGGCAATGGAACCAAGACAGGTCGTGTTAACCTGCTAGACTTGTTTGTCCTTCTTGTGTAAGAGAAGGGAAAGGTTTGTCCTCGGAAGTGAACAGTGCTCTGTAATTTATGCCTAAACTAATTCACACATAAATGTTATTGTTTGCCCATTGGAGCTTTATATAATAAGAAGAGGTTGAAATAACAGCAATGAAATGTTTTACAATTTACAGGCTTTTAATGTGACTGTTACGTTTAGTGACTTATATGAAGTTCAAACATTCTGCTGCAGTATGAGAGGATGGTGATCCGTGGCTTGCTTGCGACAGTTCAGTTTACATCTGTTTGGAGATTGGTTAGGATTGAACTCAAATTGATTTTAATTTCTAAATATCCTTATCCAACATGGCATGTCTCATACTAGAATACTTGTTAACCTGCAGTGGCTGTTGGACTATATACATATGAAATACAGCCTGAAGTCCTGTTGTTCACATTTCTGTGCCATTCAGAAATATCAGTTTACAGCCTGCAGTCCTGATTAGACAAACATTTATAGGTGTAAATGTCGTAAAGCTGCAGTACAAGGACATCTTGGAACTTTGGACCCGATTTACTCATGCAGACATGATTTGAATTGATAATTCGAGCCGTGGCTTCACACCGTTGGGTATTTGTGAAGCAGGTGAGCTGTTGTGACAAATAACACCCATAGTGGAACAGTCAAAGTGAATTAAAGGAACAGATATCCAAAAATGAAACGAAATGTCATCGCAAACTTGTATGACTTTGTTGGGGACCATAAAAGAAGATATTTTGAGAAATGTTTGTTCTTTGGGTTATGTTGCCTATGCAATGGAAGTCAATGGCAAATCAAAACTATTTTGCTACCAGGATTTCAAAGTATCTTCTTTTGTGTTCCGTAGCAGAAGGAAATGCAAACGGGTTCGAAATAACATGGGGGAGTAAATAATGATCATTTGCATTTTTTGGGTGAACTGTCTCTTTAAGTCATTGATTTGAACTTGAGAACTGAAAACAGTCCAATTTGTGAATGAATCATTCCGACCAGTTATAACTTGATTGAAATGATTCATGAAAATGACTCGTTCACTAACCAGACAGCACCACTTCTTTCTTGATCTCGTCAAGGACAGCTAGGATTTTACTTAAATTTCACTCAGTTTCTTACACAAAAGTTTGTATGGCTTTAAAAGACCACCATTTTTTTTCGCATCAGTTTTCATTCATTGTAAGTCCATGGAAATGAGCAACCATTCAGCTTGAGCAACCAACAAGCTGACACGAGGGTGAATAAATGAAGACTGAATTTTCATTTCGGGCGCACTATTTGTTTGAAACAGTTGAGCAAACACCATAACAGTGATAAATGTTTTTCATCTTAGAAATAAACATTTTATGCTGGTTAATATAATACCAAGACCATCTGACATGACAAATAAAAAATTACATTTTCTGTGAGGAGTAGAGAGTGCAATATTTGAGAATTTTGGTTCTTCTTAAAAGAAATTAGCAAAATGAGGTGCCATTATAGAAGTACAGAAATCCATGTATTTCTGGTCTTACTGAAGCTTTGTGATTCCCAAAATCTGTCTCTATCCTCAATCAATCCATGTATATGTAGATAAGAAGATTATTATGATCGGATTATGTGATCAGATTTCTTTACGTACTGTATGTTGCACAGCCCTCTGTTAAATGACAGCGTGGGAGTTTGATATGTTCCTGATGCCCATCTTTGTTCAAAGGTCACACCTGGCGTTTTGTGGTTGTTAGATTTTAGGCCTCCAATAAATTAACTTTCAAAGCTTTCATTTATTTGAATTGCGAGAAGAGGAAAACCTATCTTCAGTAAAGTCAATGTATGGACTCATTACTAAGTGAAACGTTTTTTTTTGCACTTCTTAGTGCACTAACAACACCTGTAAATTAAACTGGGAATTAAATAACATCTCACCTTGTATATTTTCACAATATTTGTGACAGCATTTATACAGAAGTTAAGGGCCATTCATGTCAAGAATGATGATTATAAGATAACGATAACAATAAGTATATTGGCGTCAAAGCCAATGCATGGTAGCATTTTGCTGCAGTCATGTCCTCTGCCACTAGAAAGGGTCAAGCTCTTTAAAGTTGGGTAGTACGTTGCTGTTTTTTTCTTATTCTCATAGATTTAGAGCAATCCTTAAAACCCCATGGGTATAGTTATTGTTATAGTTATGGTTCTTGCTGTGAATAGGACTTCAGCTCTGGTCCACGAATTTGATTGGTTGAGGAGTGTTCCAAGGGCTGTTTATCACCAGAGCTGTGAACTTGTGAGTTTGATATTTTGTATGATTGAAGTTAAAACTGTATCCAAATCAATATTTATCTGACACAATCACCCGCTCATCCCTAGAGTGCTGTGTCCAAGTACGGCTCTCAGTTCAAGGGGAATGCTCAACACGATGCTTTGGAGTTTCTGCTCTGGCTCCTGGACCGTGTGCATGAGGATGCCAACCTCTCCACCAACAACAACCACAGCAGCAGAACCAAATCGTCCAGCAAGGTAACACACGACCATCAGTCCTTCTAAATGCTCTTTAAAATAAAATCTTTAAACTCAGCTAATTGGTGAGACAGTCACCAAAGACATCTACAGCCATACAAAGTGGGTTTCACCATTCAAAATGTCTAACAGGAATTGGAATTGTAAACACTGTAAAACCAAACAGTGAAATGAATTCAATGAAAGGAGTGTTTGACTCAAATAATAATAATGAAAGTTCATTGTACTTCATAGAAAAATGTTGTGAACTCAAAATTTCATCGTAGTAAGCTGAACTTAAAATGATTGAGTTGCAGCAGATTTCTGATTCCCGGCATGCAAGTGTTCTTTTGTGTTTTTGCACAATATTAATATAGGGAGACATGCGTTAGTATATAATGCTGTTATGGCTTGCTTAAGTTGGGGACACTTGCTTGATATTCAGCAGTGTTTTTGATACGCCTGCATTGGCGCCGTTGTATACAAACTGAGCTGAGCCGGACGATTACGTCACTGTTTTCTGCAGTGCTGATATACATAAATTAACTAGACTAATAACTATTGATATTTGCAACGGAATGAATCAATAATATATAGAATAAGCTGCACAATGACACCATTTTCTTATTAATGTAAAGCTGCTTTGCCACAATTTGCATTGTAAAAAGCGCTATATAAATAAAGATGACTTGACTTGACTTGACTTATGTTGAGTTTTACTTAAGGGGGTTCTGTTATGTTAGTTTTGCAAGGTTTCCACTGTGGTGAAGATTAGAAGCTGTGGTTAGAATATATGATCTCAAAAGTTTTGTAGTCCATCCTCAACCTATGTTGTTTGATTATAAACATGCAAGTATATAATGACAGTCTCTTTGATATTTATAATAGCATGTGTTATTTGCTATCTAACATTTAACCAAGATGTGAATGTGATGGTATGTAAAAGAACTGTGTGTAATTAACATTATGAGGAGTTGGGCAAGGCTGAGAATTGTGGGAGCAAAGGGATGCTTGTGACGTGATTGTTAATGAGAGACTCCTGTGCATCACACTGGCCTTGCTCCACTGCCACGGCTCTAAGCCCATGCCACTTGTGACAAATATTTGAAGTTCTACTAACATTAAAACACAAACAAACCAAAAAAACGTAACATGTAATACGTTTCCTCAAATGTTTTGAGTATTCTGAACTTTTTACATTGTAGTAGAAGGCTCTACACAACTTTTCTGTGTCCAAAATCGCCCCCATACCCTTAAATAGTGCATATTATAACGTCCACAGTTCAATCCAATAATGTGCCACAAAAACAGAGTGTACAACTGATGTACACTCATCTGCTATATAATACCCATAATGCACTGTGAGGGTCGCAACGGATGCATTTTCTGCGTCTTGTCAGAAGATGGCGCACGTAGATGAATCATCCTTCCATCCATTTTACAAACCACTGGTCCAGCGTGATTTCATACAGCTATAAATTCCATTTTAATTTATTAAATTGTTTAATTATTGTTTATACTTAGTTTCCATGACCGAGTTCAGGATAAATATTTTTGTCTTTCTACTGGAGCTGCCAGTTTAAGTTTCAAATCATTTTTAAACAGGAAGCATAAATTATGCAAAAGTGGCAACTCTGTCCGAATTTGCTCACTCGTTTTCATTTACTCCCTCAAAAAAACTATATTAGTGGACTAATAGGAAATGCCACAGAAATGCCACGCCGATATTGATCATGTCCCAAAGTTTGCTTGCCATGGTCCATAAGGTTTGAACGCTGTTGCCATGGTTACTGTGCAGCACAAGCAGAAACCAGGGATAACGCAGATATTACATCATCGACAGGCACGACAGGGATGGGTCGATTATTTAAAATTGTGATTTTCTCTGAATTTACAAATTCTTGAAAACATTTAGGATAATGCAAGTGCACAGCTGAATGAAATATATAACACTGTGTAAGCGTTTTTTGGATGTTTTAATATACAAATTTCACATATTTTGTTACCATTTTTTTAGTGTACAGACCTCTAGGTGGGACACAAATCTGCGTAATATCACGTTACAAAATTGTCATCCATTGTCATTCTCTTAACTTAAAATGTACTGGCATAGATAAACAAACAAACAAACAAACAAACAACCAAAGATTTGTTTGCCCCTTCATGTTACAGCACAGTGCGTTAACATGTAACTGCATGACTAGTTTTAACTTTCTTCTATTGATGAGGCACTGCATCCAAACTACCAGTCATCTCTTGTGTGTCTCTTTACATGGTGTTTCTATAGTCTGAGGTCTGAAACTCCATTAAGCTAATGAGAGGGAAGATGCAGCACAAGATTCGACTCCCCCCTGTGTGTGATACATTGGCTGACTAGTTGTCTTGTTCCATTTGTTAACTTTTGCACTAGAGAGGGTGTAGGAGGAAAACATGAGTGGGTGGATTGGTGTGGGGGTGTTGTGAATGCGTTGTAATGTTCAGTATATTTCAGTGAGACCTCATTGTAAGTGTTTGTTCTCTTTAGAAATCAATGAGGAATTCGAGAGCATGCAATGTGCTTACTAAAAATTCACTGGGGTGTTTAAAAGAAGGCACACGTTTGATAATCGCACATAATCACCCTCTCAGAGTTTGAAGGCTGTTAGAATGCAGTGGATTGTACAGTGTGTCAGACAGCAGCAGGTCAGCTCAAGTCTGTTTTGGCAGTGAACACACTTCAGCCTTTGTCTGCTGTAGTGGCAGCAAACGAAGACGCCAAGCCTGCATGGTAATGTGGCAGCTCCATCTAGAGCCATTTTTAGACTCATCACAGAATGGGTCCATCATATCACACTCTGATCCAAACAGAGACACAATCATTTACAGCTGAATGACAGCTAGACACTTTCAGACCCCCTTATTTATAACCCCCTTATGCATTTTGACATTTGAGTTCCGAACTCTCGCAAACCGTTTAAATCAGTTAAGCTTTTTGTTGATTATAACTGTATTTTAATAGTTTTGGTGTGCAGTTTGCTCATTTCTCTTTTGCAAGTGATAATTCCAAATTGTGTTTTTCTCGTTACACCTCATCTACACCAGACATGAGCAGCGCGATCCGAGACGAAAAAAGACCAGATAACCCATTATAATCGGCGATGTTGTCTACACTGGATGCGACAAATCTCTGACAGTAAACTGATGCCGTGTTCTATTCATGACGTTAATGACACGAAGGACAAATGCTTCGCAATGGGCACTTTGTCGCATCCAGTGTAAACAGCTTTTAACTGTTGTGACGTGAACGAGAGCATTCATGTGCGGTGGAGACACATTTTAAAGCTTCCTTTTAATGCGTCGGGTGATATTTTTGTTCATTTTTTTTAAATAAAACAAAAACATTGGATCAGACTGCTAAACCATATTAGCACCAGTTTGTTATTACGGACGGGCCAATTTTACTTGCCTCTGATTCACAATTGAGTTTAGGCGATGGATATTTTCGTGTGTTTGGTTTCACTTTAGATAAGTTATAGCAAGGGCGATATGAGCTGTGTGTCATCTGAAGGCTTTATCCAAAATCATCATTTCAGTCATTATTCTCCCATCAGTTTTGTGGATAACACTATAGAATATAATGAAGAAATACACTGGAACAAATGAGCAATGCATTATTAACACTCTAGTAACTACTATTAACTAACAAGAAACTGATTAATGAATTAGTAAGTAATAGCCCTCAGCTGAATGAGGTTGTTCACTCTTAGCTGATCAGTAACTACTGTGTTTTTTTTTTCAGTAACTCCCAGAGAACTCCTAAGAACTACTATATACAGGTTCATAATTAACATGAATGATGCATAATGGTGTATAATCAATTCTGAAGTAAAGGTCATGGTAACCCACTAGTAATGAATGAATAAAGTCGTTATTTGTGTTTTGTTTTTTGCACACAAAAAGTCACTTCATAACATTAAAGTTGAACCACTGTAGTCACATGGGCTATTTTACCTTGAAATTGGTTATGACAGTGCTGTGTGTAGGGAGGTCAGGAGGTCAGAAGCTCTCATCAAAAATATCATACAGGAAGGTCATACAGGTTTGGAACTACATGAGGGCCCCACAACACTGATAATCACAATGTAAAAAGTGTCAAATATTTTAAACATAGTAAAAATGTAGAGAGTGAGAAAGTGTGAGAGTGTGTCATAAACGGCAGGTCAAGTGTTTTTTTCCAGGCCTGAATGTCAGAATGATTTGCCATGAAAGTGCTCACTTCAGTGGTTAACCTCAAAGGATTGAGTTTACTCAGAGATTACAACTCGCTCAGTCTGTTTTTGCTATTCCCTTCTGTACTGGGCCTGCATGATCACAAGATTCTATATCAGTTTGAATGAAATATCTATATTTGTGACATTCAGAATCATTTTAGTGCTTACACTAGCAAAACGGAACCTCTGAAGGAAATATTACTCCATATATGTCCACTGCCTCAAGCCCAGCTGTCCATCTGTAATTTACCGTCATCCATTGAAGATCCAGTTCCATTGATGTATTGAAAAATAAAAGTAATCAAACTTTCACTCTTTTCCACATAGCTCTTAGAGACTTTCTGAAGTGGGTCGTTTTACACTTGATGAGCAAAGCTGCACTTTCTTTGGCTGTTGTCACAAGTGTCTCACAGGTACACTTACTCTGAATCCAGACGCATTCATTACTCACTGTGAGATCACTTTGTCTTGATGGAAGTGGTGCTTATGGGAATATAATGGATCCAAGGATGGTCTGTTCACACAGATTGGCTCACTGGCCTGTCTTTCACTAATAAGTGCGTAGAATATTTCATATTTGTAAGCACAGAAGAATTTATCATGATAAATTTCTGTCTAATTCACAACACATGCGTACATGCATGGATTTGTTCTTAATCTTGTTCAATGAATTTGTGAATGAGTAATCGAAAAGAGCAACCATACAAAGTGAGTCATTTGCATAAAACATCTCCATACATGGGCTCTCCACACAACCTTGCCTTTACAGCCTTTTGTCACTCTCAGCAAACATCCCATGTTCTCTAAAGATGCACTCTTGCCTGAGAGCACGCACAGCAAGATCCTTGAGCAGTGCCAGGTGTGTGCACTTCAAAGCTAGTTCATTCAAAATAAACACCTTTTATACAGACCTCTCGTTAGCCAGCTGTACTTGCACGTTTCAGCGTTGTTATACGGAGAAACTTCACAGGTTAAGTTGTAATGTAGCTTTTCTTATTCTTTCACTGTAAATAATGAAATATCTAAGATTAAAGAATATTAAATACGAGATACAAAAAAACTACAAAATACATTTCTTATGCAACTACTCTTTTTTTTTTTCTGCATCTAATAATACTTGGAGAGGTGCAGACTATTATTTGGACTGAATGCATCATGCATCCTTCCTGAGCAGAGAATGTTACACAGAAGCATCTTTTCAAACATTCAAATGTTGACAACAATGTGTTGTCATTTTAATTTAATGTTCATCTTTGTGCTTGTTGGATGAATTTGATTTAGTTCATTATTTTTGTTATTGTTGGTGTCTTTCCAGATATGTCTCTTTCATTCAGCATTATTTGATGGAGCTGCCATTTTTGACACATGCATTATTTTTGTTTTTGTATATTATGCTGTCATTGGTTGTTTGACTAGGCTAACTCCAAGTGCCTCGAAGAAATATGTGGTTGGTCACTTTCCATGTCGATCAGATGGCTTTTCCCAACAGTGGCATGTCTAATCTGCAAGGCTCTGAATGTAAAGCCAGGCCTGTTCACTTGAAGTGGAGAGTCTCTGGAGAGACTGCTGTCCTAAACTGATCCCAGCTGTCCTTACAGCTTCAGATTGGTAGGAAAATTGGCAATGTTGATTTCGCAACGTTGTATCCTCTTACTTTTCGTACAGACCTTTCAATGTTGAAGTATTTTGACTTTTTAGAAAATTTAGCATTAAACATTGTTGCCTCATTTTTAAAATTGAATAATAATTTCAACACTGAAACACCAACTTATTTTAGCCATATTTCAATGTTGACGTTTGGTCACATGGCTGCTGGGTTTGATCAACGTCTAGCGGACCCTCCTTGAGACAGACTAGTTAGCTAGTCCTTGACACAACACTATGATTAGCTGTTTTTGCAACTTGCAACAGCGACTTGAATTCTTACTTGGGTAACGACGGACAATACAACAACCAGGTGACCTCCATTGATAAAATCACTGGTAATGGAGCTTTAGTATGTATTCTGGTATTGCCTCCAGGGAGCTGTCTACTGTTTCTGTTCTGCCATGAACTCCCAAGAACATCACTGTAAAACAATAGTACAGTGATGACCTCCAAGTTATTTCAGTGGGGGCCCTCTGGGTCAAACACACAATGAAGAGAGATCTTTAGAAGCAGTGAACTCTTATCACACTGGATCACTTTTGGACAAGCCTTTATAAACACAGCTCTGAGATTGAGGCATCATGCATATTTAACAAGTTCAACCTAAGAGGGACAGAGAGAGTGTGTGTGAAAGAGTGAGGGGTTGAAGTCATAGAGAGAGGGAGGCATATGCCACAAAAGAGAGGAACATTAGACTAGGAATTGATCGGCTGAGAGGGCAGAATGCACATCCGGCTCACCATCACCCGCTCCTGAAACCTCAGGGGGCTTTAAAACTGCACCATACACTGCATAATGGCACCCTGCCCTCTTTATGAACCCTTTAGAGGTGAATGGGTGTATTTTAAGCACTTTTAAACATAATAGACTTTTAATGACTCCCTTGTGGGGTGTTTTGCTTTTTTCCCCCTTGGTGTATCCATCATATTATGCTGCTTTCTCTAGACACAGATACATTCTTTGTGACAAGGATATTTAAAAAAAGTGCGCTTCTCTAAATTGCAGATGAAAATCATCAAACATTTAAACTGAGTTAACAATATATTAGTGTTTTATACTTCTTGCATGGTACAAAAAGTATGGAAAAAATATTCCATTATATTTATACTGTGATAATGCACAGTGAACAGAGCTGTATAAATTTGTAATAAAATAAAGTGTGTGAGTCTGTGATCTGAGCCGTTCATAATGTCTCTCTCCTGTGATTAAGTGCCATTGGCGTCCATTCAGACTCTCAGCTAGCAGGTACCCACCGGACACACGCACATGTTCCCTAGACACTATTAAAGGGCTTGTAGTGGATTTCACTGCTGCTTGAAATATTTACCCCCCCCCCCACACACACACACACACACACACTTTTTTTTTTGTTTAAGGAAATTTTGATTAAACCAATGAATATTTCATATAGACTCCCTAAATAGTGCAGAGAACAACTACAATATTCAGAGGCATCTAAACCTTTGTCTATTCTTTGAAGTGAGATGTGAACCGTAGAGTTTGTGCCGCTGATGGAGGTGTGGACTGATTTTGTGTGTGTGCGAGCAGGTTCAAAGCACCACTGTTGCATAATTGTATCTTATTGCAATGTAAAAATCTACACATTGCTCCCTGTTAAAGTAAAACAAAAAAACAAAGGTATCAGAATTTTTGTATGTTTAATGTGAAGGTTGCAACCTATGCAATGACACTGAAAACCAAAGTGACACATTTTAGAGATAAAAAGACATAACTTGGATTACTAACTGCATGAGCGTGGGCACACCCTTTTATAACTGTGTGGCTATGCTCAGAATTACCTAATAATCAAGCTCATTGAAATTGTACACTCCTCTCTTCACCTGAAGTGACTCTGACTAACGGCATATAAATATATGGGATCACTAAGGGAAAAAATAGAAGAAAAAGAAAACACTTCTCAGGTCTTGGAATAACGAATGTGAATTTTTACACAGTTTTTGCTTTAGTTGTAGTTTTTGTCTTTTGATGAAAACATTTCAGTATTTTTTCATTCATTAGTTTTAGTCAGTTTTACTCTTAAAGTCTAAAATGACATCTAATGTTTGTTCACCGTTCAGTGTCAGCTCATATTGAATATGATTGGATTATTTATCACCAACTACATGCCTGACAGGCATAATACAGCATCTTTAGTCTGTGTGAACGGGGATCGTTTTGACAGTGCTATATATACGTACAAACGCGAAGGGAAAAACCTTTCAGGTTTTAGTACATCGCTGTCATGTAAAAGAACATGTAAGCACGTGGACCCAATTTATTAACTTGTGTCTTTGCAACGCTTTGACTAATTAAAATTCTTTTTCTTTCAGTATTGTTTTATAGTTTTTACAAGAACAGTAAACAAACAACAGAACAAAGACGACATTACAAATCACTTAAGTCCCTAAATAAAGTACAAAGGAGGAAGAGAAATCACATCACGATGGGGATGGAAATAATAAGGAAAGGTGAAAAATGTCAGAATGGCCAAAAACGGCCAGTTCCAGGACAGGGAACCTGATCATCAAAATAAATAAATAAGTAAATAAATTTAAAAAAATCTTGCCAATAACTCTGGAGTTTCAGGCAGAACCAAAAAAGAAGGAGATGGAGTTTCCTCTGCACCCTGACATCAATCACAAATTGAAGATCTAGTTGAGTTTTTCTTTAGAATAGTGTAATCTGTGTACAATTTCAGACTGAATTAACTGAAGTCTTGCACTTATGGAAGAGCCATGTATGTAGAGCCATGCAAGATTTCAGACCAGAGGCCCATTTCAGAAAGGTGGTTAAGTAAAAACTCTTGAGTAGGTTTTCCATTTCACGATGGGAGGTATGTCAAGTCAGGACCGTTTCTGAAAGAGAGGTAACTTATACTCGGAGTACACTGGTGGTAACCTAAACTGGTCGGGAGCAGGTTTTCTTCGGTAAACAGAGTTGTTTGGGGTTTTTTTTTTTGGTCTCCTCCCCCTTTTTAAAACCCAAGTGATGTTTTCATTTATTCAGTTGCACGTAAGGTGAGCAGAACTAGCTTGTGATGTGGCTGACCCTGGTTCGAGCCCATTTTTTTGCAGAGCTCACTCTTCTTCCTTTTCCATCATATCAGAAATGCATTTATTTTCAAGAAAAATGAAGAAAAATTTCTTAAAGTGGAAGTGCCTAATGAGTGTTTAATAATAATGAAAGAGTAATTTTAATAAATATAGTCATTTACACTGTGTATTATTATTGAATACTGTTTATGTACAACAACTGCGGTGCAAATAGTATGTATCTGCCAATATAAAGTATAAATAGCATCTAATTACCATTTACACTAATTGCAAAGAACTGCTACTTTTACATGGAAAGTAGAATAGATTGCAATTTCCATTGATCATGGCTTTTCATAGTCATGGTGCATGCACTTAACTCAGAGTTGATTGAACTAACTCAATTCAGCTGTTCTGAAACAGAAAACTCAGTTTCCCATCTCAGGGTAAGTCAACTCAGAGTTCAAATTTCAAGTGGAAATGAAACTGCCATTCTGTTAAATTAAAATAGAAAATACAAAGGACCTTATAATAGCACCACCTTGTGTCTGACAGATGTTTGTTTGCATATCTGAGATTATGAAGCTTCCCACCAATGTTGAGGTCTCTGTGATGTTTGATGTCTGATGCCCAGACATTTTTAGGGCAGAAAAATAATATTGAAAATCCTAAAAATACAATTCATTTCCAGCACTTCATGCTTGGACCTGTAATTATCGTTGTGTGCAGTCCTCGTTATCATAGTTTTCAGTGAGATGGTTTTGAATAACATGAGGGTGATTAAACAATGACAGAGTTTTAATGTTTGAACTATCCCTTTAAGGGGGCCATAGAGGCATTTCAGGTGAGCGTGAGGAGGAGATGAAACTGTCACCTCAGTTATCGCTTCCTGAAGCTAAAGATTGGCTCTGTAAACCACATAGCTCATGTTGTGAGTGGGTGTGTATTTTGTGTGTGTGTGTGTTGTGAATCGTATCCTAATCTCAGTTGGATTACATTCGCTGTGGGGGTGTATAGGATGGTTGGATGGCATGCTGTACCATGGAGAGGTCTACAGATTACTCGCATAGCAGGAGTTTGAATTCTTGCTGTGTGTGCATGTAAGTGTTTTCACACCCAGGTTTTTGGGATTTTTGTGCATTTTTTTTCCAGTCAACTCAGCTGTATGCTCTATTTATCATCTGAATGACTGACTGATCATCACCCAGCTGCACTTCTTCTGTTATCAAACACGGGGTTGGGAGTATCGTCTATGTAATGACTGAGACAAATCAGACACGATTATTTGTCATACTTAACAAATAATCTCTAAAAACTCACTCTGAGGTCTGGAACCCTCCCCCATGGACACCATCTGATAGGGTTTTACGACCGTAAAGAATGTGCAGAGGATGTGACTCTGACTTCATTCTTGTTGAGAAGGACAAATAAACCATTTTAATCCTATATATTCTATGTATAACCACTCCTTTTATAGGGTTCGACCTATGTAATTAATTCTCTCTTTTGAATTTCTTGTATTAATGTTTCAGAGTTGCATATTATGACTAACTGTAAATCACATGGGCAGCACGTTTGGTCTCCAATCTTCGCTCCCAACCTGTTAATTTACATTCCATTTTGTTAACTCTGACACATCAAGTATAATAAGAATCTAGAAGGTTCTTCTCTCATCCATCCAAAATGATGTCTTATGCAAATATCTTGCTAGAGAACAAAGGGTCGTAAAAGTTCCCTCCAAAGGAACAAATCCTTATTGGCTCAGTCACCGCCAGAGGGTGTGACATCTTCACACTTTAAAAATCACAGATCACAAGATCACCTCTTCTTCTTCTTCTGGTCCTGAGGAAACGCTGTTGAGAAGATGACGCTGAGCTAGAAGTTCTGAAGACCCCCAAGTTTGTGCCAGGCTGCGGCCTTGTCTTTCCATTCACCAAAGATCCTCTGAATCCAACTGGTTCTCTCTCATCAAGACAACATCAACGAGATCAACGGAGCCTCCACAAATTGCATCGGGACAGTTTAATTCAAATGGGCGAGACGTGCAAGTATCACACTTAGTCTCATTATTTGATACATCAAGTATCCTTACCCCTTTTAAAGAATGGCGTGTTGGAACTAAACTGATGGTTTGCTCAAGGCTGTTGATCTGTTGACTTTCAACAATGCTATAACTGCTTTCCTGTATTCTGCATCAGCTCTCTTTTTCTCTTGGTACACTGTATGCATGTATGTATGTGTGTGAATGTTAGAGTAGTTTAAGTGTTCAGTCCAGTTAATAAAGTCTTGTGCATGTCACATACGAAGTTGTCTGTGTTTCATGCTCATATACTGGAGTCCCTAATCATGCAGATTTTGACTACATGTAGAGTAAGAATGTCATTTCCCATAACCAGGAAATGAACATTTCTTAGAATTAATAAACAATTAACCAAGTGTCCACTGTCCAAACAGGTTAATTGACTTTCAAATTGATTTTACTACGTTAAGTTAATTCTATTAACTGATCCATAATAAGTTATAATTAATTATTCATTTTTTTAGCTAAATTTGCTACATCTATATATTGCATGATATTCATGGTTATCTAAAAACACCCCATTATTGAAGATATTGTGTTAACAATATTTCAATGCTTTTTTGTAATGTATTTCTTTACAGATCTCCAAAACTGTTCTTCAGAAGTAAAGGGTGGAATGTTATCTGATCTGATCCCACACGTTTTATTTTACCACAGATCAGTCTGCAATGCTCCTTTCTTTGTGCAGAATTGGGTTCACTGCTTTTTGAAAGCTTTTTGACTAGTACAGCTTAGTCACTATACTGCAGGACTTTCCTTCTACTTTATTTCAAGAGCCAGATCTGTCTGTCTGGAAATGTCCGTGCTGCTTATTTGAACTTTCTCAATGCATTTTCAATGCTCTTTTGGTAATTATCAACTAGTTTCGATAATGTTGCACGGTTGAATGTTTCCTATTGCATTATGGTCCATTCTAGCAGTGCTCTCCCACATATATTAACTGTGTTTATTTCAGTCATTGGGATAAGTGGCAGACTAACAGGAAATGTACAGTTGTATACCATTAATTTATTTAGGCGCCTCACGTGAAGTTTTTTTAGCACAACAGCACTACAACTTTGGATTTAACAATCAAAGTTGGGGGAGTTTATTTATTTATTTACAAATTGGTGTGGTGTTATCATATCAACTGCTGAGGCTCTTGACATCAGCATGTCATCTTATCACATATCTACAGGTTTAATTGTAGCATGAATACACAATATCTGTTTGGAAAAAACATTTTCAAATAGACAATGTGAGACCCTAAGATGTGCTAGTTAATGTTTGGGAATCTACTGCAGCTGAATTATGGCCATAAAAGCTCTGAATATGGACCACAGTCTACTAAATGATGACCACTGAGTGTTTTTTGAACTCACTGAAGTGCTTCGCTGTATCAGACACTGCAGCTATGCCGTCTAAATCATTCTGAGGGCCATACAATTATTTTGTTGAGCGAGCCTGTCTTCCTTAGATGGCAGAGCTGTGAGAAACTGAAAAATTTTATATTTATTGGGTAGCCCTGCAAAGAGTGTGCATTTAGATTTGCCTCCACGTTAGCTCAGTTTTATCTGTAGAAACACCGGTGAATTCAGTTGAGCAGTGATTGGTATTGATACAGATTTTCCAATTTGATTCAGATTCAATTTTGCTTATATATGAAAGAAATTCCGTCTCTGTTGTAAGTTATAAAGGGTGGTGTTTCAGATCGATTCAAACCAAACTTTTTTAAACTATCCATTAAAAGAACCTGCTCTTAGTCATTCGTTTCAGGAGTCAGGCTACATTGGTCACACTGTGTGTTTGTGATTTTTAAAAAAGACCTGACTCATTCAAATCATTTTGAGAATCAAAAGTGTGAGAATCGGACTAAAGTGGTTGCTTTGTACGTTTGTTTGTGCATGCAGCCTACAAGGACAACTCGATGTTGTTTCTTATCATTTTTTTTCAGTCGATACAAGTACTCAGACCACAATATAAGTCATTTTTAAAAGCAGCAAAGACAGCATGATAACATTCACAGTACTTTTCTATACCAAGACATTACTATTGGAAATTAAAGTGTAAATGAAGCACCATCAAATTAACTTTATTTAGTAAATGGATTTCCACAAAAATGATAACAAACACGATAAATGTAACCATTAAAAAATACTTCACTGACAGCTTTGTTTCCAGTTTAAACATTATCATTTAAATTATATAAAATCTGAACATTTTTAATCAATGTTATTAACCATTGTTAATGTTGGTTAATTATTAGTTTTAATGTTGTTAAATGTCAGTGTGGTGTTTTTAATATGCGCCAATTTCATATGTGAACACCATCGCAGAGTGTTTTCCTCTTAAAACTGCAGCGAAAAACCAATCATGTCAACATGGTTTAGCATGTCATTAACAGCAAACTAGCAAGGGGAGTCTTGACAGAAGCCAGCTTCTATTTTTCTGTTGAAGTGAAAAATTGTGTAGATTTAGCGATTTATTTAGCGAGCTGGTGTTTGATGTTATGATGAATACCTTTCTCCATTGATGTTCCGAGTTGTTCAGAGCGTTTGTAAGGATACTGATTGTTTGAAAGCAGCTGTCTGACTAACATTATTAGCTGTTTGATAACCTAGTCAAGCAAAAGGCTAATCATATTAATTATGTGTTATGTGTCCGATGTTGTAAAGAGCGATACCATTGTGCAGCGGTTTCCTCAGTAAGTTGACCGAGTGGATCTCTGAGCTGGCATGAGCGAGTGGAGGTGGGGCTAATTTTTCATATTCATTGATCTGCATATGCTAAATGAGGTATACTTCCTCACTAGATGAGTTACATTCAAGCTATTTTAAAGGTGGGGTAAGTCATTTTTCAGAAACACTTTTTAGAGGTTAGTCGAGCCGACACCACAACAAACTTTTAGCCAATCAGCATTAGTGTGTGTATGACTGTCGAGCAAGAGGGAGATTTGAAAAACTAACAGAAAAGAGAGATGAGACGCAATACAAAAGAGCTCAAAAGAATATCAGTGGAATGAAGGTTCATGACTTGGCAAGTGCAGATGGGCATATTATCAAAGTTGAAAACTGATGTGGAGGCTGCTTGGATTCCGCTTCACATGTGAGTAACACTGGGTTTGAGTGTCATTGAATGTCTGGAGCTGCTGTGCTGTTGGCTTCTAACAACGAACACTTGTTTGTATTTAATCTTGTTTACTGCATGTTCATTGTTTGTGGTTCCTTGTTGTTTATTCATCATCTGCACTTGATTTTTCGCGAAGCATTATTTTGTTGCGCATCAGCTGTGATAAACAGACATCCACTCTCGCATTGCGTGTGTATCAGTGGCCAGATAAACCACTGCACACTGACAACCGATAGAGAATGCCAGCAGTGATCGGGGATTGAGACCAACTCGGAACAGAGCGTGATTAAGATGGAGGATGAGTTTTGGAGGCGGAGCAATGAAGAGAGGGGTGGGTTTGTTTGGGTTGTTTTCAAATATCAACAATGTCCAACAGACAGAATTTTTGAAAAATGTCTTACCCCAGCTTTAAGGCATGAGGAACTTTTTTTTTTTTCTTTTTTTTTTCCCCACAGGATTTTTTTTTTAAAAATCAATTTGGTGATCAAAGATGAGTTTTAAGGGATAAAATCATTGACTTTTGGGGAACATTAAAATAATCCTGTACATGTTAGTTTACAGTGAATTAATTAAAAAAATTAGTAAATGTTGAGATTAACATTAACTAGGGTAAAAATGCTGTAGAAGTAATGTTCATTGTTAGTTCATGTTAATTAGTTAACAAATAAAAACTTAGAGTAAAGTGTAACCATTTATATCTCTTAAAGTTGGCATGAAATGAAAATTTATCATCTACTGTGTGAATGCAAGTTATAGAGCTTATTATAAATTTTTCATCCTGGCCAAAAAGAAATAAATTCATCCAGGTCACCAAAATTTTTTTAAAAAAAAATTTGTATTGTTTAATCATAACTTGATTTTCCTGTGAAAATGACAAATCGGTTTCATTACAACTTTAATTACATTTGCACGCTCAGGCGTGTGCCCGAGACACTGGCACTGATAAATTTGCTATGTGAAAGCATTCGGTAAAGCTGCTTTTGAAACAGTTTGTATTTTGAAAAGTGCTTTTCAAATGAGTTTGACTTGACAAAACAGCCCACAAACTCACATTGGCCACTATGTGAGTGGCCCTGAAGTGTCAGTTGTGGCGGTAATGATCTCTCTCTGCTGAAAAGTGATGCTGGAGACACTCATACAGGGAACCTTCTAACCTTCTAACTTGGTATCCCATTAAAATAGGAATAGGGAAAAAGATCGATCCATTCGTAGTGTTAGGCAGACTGAGTAAAGGTAGGAAGATCCTGCTCTACTCTGCTTCTTGCGTAAGCCAGGTTATATAATAAAAGTCCTGGAATGTTTTTCAGCAGCTGTGTTTGGGGATAAAATAGGTGCGTGACCTCTCTAAATGAATAACAAATCACTAAAAACCCAGAAAGTCAGAGAGAGCGAGAGTTACAGGGATTGTAAATGACTAATTGAAATGGAAAAATGGAGAGATAGATAAAGTGACATATGGATAAACAAATACAGAGATAGAGGGTTGTTAGCGCAAAGTGCCAGTCAGGGTTTTTCCTATCCTGTGAGTCCCAGTGTTTGCTGTGATACCGTAAGCCCCGGCTGAATAGCCTGAATTAGCAGCTGCTATGTGTGTCTGAAAGAATAGCTGTGAGTCAGCCCCTTTCCTGCAAGACTAGCATTTCGTCCCCTTTTACATGCCTCTCTGTCTGTTCCTCCATTCTCGCTGACCTCCCACCTTTCTTTCACATGACTGTTGGTGCCGCCCAACTGATGGAAGAAATTAAGGTTCTTTGAGGGATTTCTGCTGAAGAAAGTGCCCTATGCATCACTTCAGAGTTGAGCTGAAATCTCTACAGTCCTTAAATGCCTCTGATCACAGAAAAAACTCTGAAGGATACCAATTAACTGCTCTTACTGGATTGTTGAAGTGGACTAACGACAGAGAATTTCAGTCCATCTGAGCATGAGCAGAGATAGCTCAGAAGAACAGTTCTTATGGAGGTTTCAGTCTTACTCAAAATGACAGCATTTTTAAAATAAATTAAATTAAATCTGTCAGTTGTACACCGGTCCCAAAATGAACAATATTGAATATTGCAGGCCATATTGAAAAATATATGAATTTTATTTTATGTTGTCTGCAAACAAATTATGCTATTTATATATATATATATATATATATATATTTTTTTTTTTTTTTTTCAATAGCCACTACTTTTAACCAGCTGGGTTGCATCCTTTGCTTTGTAACTACTAGTTAGTTTGTAATTAATTTTTTTGGGGGTTGATGTTTCAAATCAAATATTCAAATATAATAGCTAATCATTAGAAATATTAATAGTACACATGCAATATGATAAATAATTTGGAACAACATCTAAAATAAATACTAATACAATCATCATAATTTAATATTTTTTGCTGCAAAACCTGGCATGTCAATTTTTAATTCTTCTCAAACACTTTGCTTAAAGTGCGTGCTATATTTCTTATTGTGAATTATTTTATTGTGTAATTCATACTCTTTTGTGTGTTATTTAAGTGTACATCTTCTACATTTTATACCAGTAATGGTGGCGTATTTCCAATATATTTTGTGATTTCACTGTAACGACAAGAGTCTGGATGAAAGATGTGCTGTGTTTGGGAAAAGGTTCCATGCCAAACATCTCTACCTGATTTCTTGTCAACTTTGTTCTTATTGTGAGAGACAGAAAAAAGTTTTAACGGTTTTACAGATTTCAAAGCCATATGCTGTACAGAAAGCTCTGAACTGTTGACCAGTAAGGAATATTATCATAATATCAACTCTTGTATATTTATAATGACTCATTCAGAAACTTCTTGGAGTGATGCTTCCGTGGCAGAATGTAAATGCATGACATGTTTCTGATTCATTTGTTGCAAGAATGTTCTCAGCTGTTTTTAGACTGCAGGGAGTATATAGAGGAAGAGAGAAATAAGGCAGGAAGCAGAGATCTGTGAACCTCAGTGGATTTCCTTACAAACATCCAGCTCTACAGGCAGGAGGGTGCTCACACTGTCCTCCTTGGGCAGACAGATGGATGTAGAGGATAAAAAGAATTTGTGGATTCAGCATGATTCATGCACTTTATTTCAGCCCTTTATTTCATCTTAGTCATTCCTTAACTTCTTTATAACCCCTCCCCTTCCTCACAGCTCCTCCCTCATGTTCTTCCAGCTCTTACCTCTTCTCTTCAAAGCTCTTTTCTCTCTTCATCAAAGACTTTCTCCCACAACTCTCACCCACTTCAGCTCTGCCTTCACTTCGTTATAAATGCTTCATCACTTCCTCAAGTCTTTGCTATCATTTGTTCAAATCTCTTACCTCATAGCTCTACCCTCACTTCCTCAAAGCACATCCTTTTCATTTTGCACAACTCTTTCCCTCTTTTGTCACAGTTCTGCTCACGCTTTCTGTTAGAATTCCTCATGGGCAATTCCTCAATTCATCATGGCGCTTCCTTCTGTTCGTCACACTTCTGCCCTTACTTCCTCATAACTATTCCCTCACTCCATCACAACCCTTCCTTTTATCACTTCCCACAGTTCCCTGTTGCCTTGCACCACTTCCTCAGAACTTTCCCCCCTACTTCCTCACAGTAAGGGTACTTCCACACAACTAACTTATAGCGCTTCCCTCTCCAAAAATCTGTCCCAATTCTCCCACTACCCTTCATTCCCTGCTTTGTACCACAAACTTCAAACCTCAACTTTTTTTCTCTCACCTTCAAAATTCATCTGTTAACTCCTCACACCTTTTCTCCCACAATTCTCCCCCACTTTCTCCCAGGTCTGCCTTCACTTCCTCGCAACTCGTTTCTCACTTTTCCTTATCTCTCTGGCTTCACATGTTTGTAACTCATCCCTTGTTCCCTTGCAGATTTTCTCTCATTTCCTCACTCTTACCCAGCTTTTTCATGACTTCTCCGTCACTTACTATTAACCTTGTTTTTCTTCCTCATGGTTCTTCCGTAACTTCTAGCTCTTCCCTCTCTTCTTCAGAAATATCCCCCCACTTCCCCAACTTTTCCTTGTGCTTCCGCACAAATCTTCCTCAATTTGTAACAACCCTTTCTTTTCTTGCCCTCAGTTTCTATTAGCTCTTCCCTTAATTCCCTTACCATGGACATTCTCTCAGTTCATCATGGCTCTTCCTTCTGTTTCACACCTTTTGTCTTTACTTTGTCACAGCTCTTCCCTCCCTTTTCATAACACTTCTCAGCAAGGGCTCTTCCAAAGAACTTTCTCACTGTTATTACTTCCTCACACTACTCTTCCCCATTTCCTCACAGTCCTTTCCCCACTTCTTCACCTCTCTTTCCCCATTTCCCAGTTGTTTCACCACTTCCTAAGGCCTTTTTCCCCGCGTCACAGCTCACAGCTCTTCACTCGGTTATTTTTTTAACAAACAACATTAACTTATTGCATACCATACCCGACTCCTTGAAATTTCAACATTAAAGCAAGTGATAACAGCTCTCTTCATGTGAAAGAGATGTTTTTTAACTAAACTTAAATGCATCCAAAAAGATTCATAGAAGATAAGGATGTTCACTAGACATTCATGTGCATCTTCAGTGACTCTTCAGTGAATAATTCAAGGCACATTCATTGTTAACAGCAGCAGTTCCTCTGCAAGGGTGAGTCCTTGGGCTGGAGTTTGTCTGCTGAATGAAACAATCTGATGATATCTAATACCCATGAGTGTCTGTGTGGTCTAGCAGTTTCTATTGTTTTGCTGATGCTGGTGATGGGTATCTGTTTGACCTCCTATCTCTTTAAAGGTAATAACTCATTCAAACCTCATCCCAAGTTCCGCGATGAGACAAACAGATAGGTACATATACATGAGCTGCACCTTTATATTAGTATTATGAAAACATGGTCTTGAATTATTTTCTAGCATATGGTCATCTGAGGTTTCTTTAACAACGAATTCTGCAGATGTCTATTTTGTCTATCCTTTTGAAATATTTTCAATCATATAGTTTTGAGTGAGCAACAGTGTTAAACAGTGTTGGTTTTACATTTCTTACATTTACTGCTCCCAGAGAATGGAAATTAGATAATGTTATGGGAATGTTGTAGCAATGTTCTCCACACATCATCAATTGATTCCCGTTATATTTCTGATGGTGCTTTGCACTCCTTGGCGGTTTTTGTTCACATGATGTGTAGTTTTGTGCTAAACACCATGTGTGTTTTGCTACTAGCTGGTCAGTGCTATTTTAGACCATCGCTATCAGCACCTAAAGCAACATTATCAAGTTATATCTAGCATATTTCTGCATTTGCTAAAAACATTTTAAGAGAGAGAGAGAGAGAGAGAAATGCTGCCCAGTCATCTCAGTGAGGCATCTACTCTTTGTTCCAAAAGTCCAGCTAAGTGGCTTTTGACCCAGATTTGAGAATGTGCTTCTTCAAATGTGCACCGAAAGGTTGACAATCCATCTGATATGAATAAGGAAAGAGACCTCAGCCAGCTTAAGAGTTATGCTCAATCTCTCTCTGTCTCTCATTCTAACTAGCTGCACAACTGTTCTTCTAACATTGTTTCCTGTTTCACTCCTGATTTATAACAGCCCTGGAAAGGGTTGTTGCCTCAGTCTCAGTGTATGGCGTTGTTAGCACCAATGTCTGACAGCACTCTTTCTGCCTTTTAGTTCCCCAAAGGTGCTTTTGGTTTCTTTCTTTTTTGTGTGTCAAGGTATAAATTCACCTCCCTCTCTTCCAATATGGAAAGATTTTATGTAAGGACATGTTTAATTCTGCAGCTAGGATTTGCATTGAAGAATCAGAAATGACTTATCATAATCATCATCCCGTTTCATTTTTCTCCTCCCTCTGTATGGACTAAAATTTTCTAAATTTTCTCTGACTGCTCCCCATAATTCCCAGGATGTCTTAATCCCTGTTTGGAGGACTAGTTGTCCCTGAAGAGGTTAAGCACATTCGAGATGTCCTTGACATGATTTTAATCCTTGCATAATCTCAGTAAAAAATTATTAAAACAGAATTAGCTGCTGTTTTTGGATATTTCAAAGGCCCTCAGGGAATTCTAATCCCATCAGGAAAAGAATGTCTGTGAATGCAGTATATTATTTTTGTTACAAAGCTTCTTTGCATTTATTTTGATCGTCTTTAAATGCCATAAAACGAAATTTCTTCTCACACTTGCTGGTGTGTCTTCATTGTGGGTTTAGAACTGTGAAGTTCTTAGAAACTTTTTTTTTTTTTAAACAAAGAACAGTTTCTTAGTAAAAAAGTATTGCTGGCATCTCATCCAATATAAAAATGAAAGTGAAATAAATATGATCATGGACTGCTCAGAATGGCCCCTGTTGTAGCGTCTAATTAATTAATTTCCTCCCTTAATTATATTCATAACATTTATAATTTTTTCATATATGTGAACTTCCAGTATGCCCACATTCTGACACTTCTAATTTAGTAAAAACTAACCAATCCTCAACTTTATGAACTACAAATTCAAATGAACTGTATCAATGTTCATGTGTTTTATGTCATGTGGTTTGTGTTTGTGTAAATGGAAAACAAGTAACACTGGCTATAAATCTGTTTCAGTTAGAGTAATTCATGGCTTGTATTTCTCTAAATTGAAATATTTTGAAACATTTTATTGCAATATCTAAATGCTTCTTGAAGCCATCACTGTCTAATCTATACTTCCCCTGTGTAATCTGTAGTTAGTTATACATCCCAAAACCTCTGTGAAAAACAGCTAAATATATTTTTTCCATTGATTCCTTCTGTTTCCATGTCTCAGGATCCTGTGGAATTGGAAGAGAGTTCATGCCCCGGCCCAGCAAACTCACAGCAGCCTGGAACTCGACACAGTTTTGTTCAGGAGCACTTCCAAGCTCAGTACAGGTCAGACACACCTTTTGGTCTTTAATTTAAGATCAAGTCCACCCTTCATCTGTCTGCCTGATCTTTGAATTCTACTTGGACTCTTGTGTAGTATTAGGCATTTTTGACTGTGTACTAGAAATAGCATGTTATGTTATCATTATACTGTAGTAGCATGTACCAACCTGCATGCAAATACACATACAGAAAGACCATTGTTTGCTGATAAGTAGATAGAAGGGTTGCACAATTTGGTCAAAAATCACACTGTGAATATTTTCTCAAATATTGTTAACTGTAACGTGATAAACATTTACTGAAACATCTCATATTGCCGCTGTTTTGAAAAATGTTAAAAGAACAAAAAAAAAACTAAAATCAAATCTCGTGTTAAATAGGATGTTTGAAAACTACATTTCACAATGGGTGCATCCCTAGTTCAGTAGTCAGTCTCTGATCAGGGAGTCGGCCATTTTAAGGGCAAAATCCCTCTAGTGCAGTAATTCTCAAAGTGTGGTCCGCCATTGCCCCCTAAACTAAACTAGGCAAGCTCTTAACCCACACCGGATCGCGGGCTGGGGGTTGACGTCAGTGTGTTTTAATCACGAAAAAATGGATCACATCATTGCATTTGTGTTTGAATCATTAGTTTTTGACTTGAAACAGTTGCATATTAAGCTTAAATTTAGTTTATCCTTCCTATTTTGTTGTTTTTGGGGGGCGTGTTAGAGTGGGATTCTGTTAGGTGGTCCTCAGAAAAAAATTGGAAGATAAAGTGGTCCTTGGGCCGAAAAAGTTCTAAAAAAACTGCTCTAGTGCACTGAAACTTTTGCTCACCAAAAAGTCTCCCAATGCACCATGAAAACCAGGGAGCATTGATGCGTTCACTTCCTTAAAGGAAGGGACATAAATCACATGAGCCAACTCATTATATAATGTCACACGATAGATTTGATGTATATAAAGAGTAGACATTTTTGTACTAATATAAAAACTTTTGTAAACTGACTTCAAATCAGATCTGCAAAATCCACATACACATACAGTCAGAACTCCACACAGCTCTCGTGACTTCTGCTGTTTTTTATTGGAGATAGTGAAAATGTGTTGAAGCGATGTAGACACAATGTTAGAATGTTGCAGACCAGATTCATTTGCTTGCAGTTACAAGTTTAAGCTCTGTCCCATCGCACCGTAATGTTCTCAGAACCTCCCTATTAAGGACCACTGATGTAGACATAAACTCAAAAAACACAGTCAAACACATCAAGTCAATCAAAGTATCACAGAAAACAATCACAGTATGTTTATCTAAAAAGGGGGCATGTGAGTAGGGATGGATATCGTTTTAATGGTATTAATACTTCAAATTATTTAAGGTTTTAATTGCTTTACTACTACATCGATTACTACTTATCGATTTTCAGAAAAACAAAACAAAAGAAAAACTATGAGCAGAATTAACATTATTGTCTGAAATGTAAAATAATTACAAATAAATAAATAGTTATCTAACAGTAATGTTTGAACAAATCACTATTATACGAACAAAACATATGTATATAAAATGTGTGATGTTTCACCCAAACGAAATTAACATCAACTTGAAGCAAACTAATTAAGAACATTTTACATTTGTTTTGAATCTTGTGCCGCATGTACTACACTGTTACAATTAGCCGGGAAGAGGAGGGGTGAGAATCTCTTTGCAAGCAGTTTATTAACAAAACGAAAAAACAAAGACATATGAACCAGAAATCATAATTCCAAAAAGGAAGATGAGAATCGTCCAATAGGAAATGCAACGGCTTTGAAACCGTAAAGACTACGATCGACAAACAAAGACTGAAACACGGGTATATACACAGGCTAACAAAAGGTTAAAGGGTTTGTTCACCCAAAAATGAAAATTCTGTCATTAATTGCTCACCCTCATGTTGTTTCACACCTGTAGGAAGATCTTTTTTGATGAAATCTGAGAACTTTCGGTCTCTCCGTAGCTACGCAAAAAGAAAGTTCATAAGCAGATCGTGAAACTAAGAGACTCGACAGTTTTATATGATGAACAGAATTCATTTAGGCTTTTATTCACTTGTGAGAATGTTTATATGTGAAATATAACTCTAAATTGAATCTGTTCATCATATAAACTATAGTGATCGTGTCTCCTCAGAAAATTTGGAATAAACTGCTTAATTCATTTTACCATCTCTTAATGAACTTTTCGAAGGGTCAAAGTGTCAGTTGCGTAGCTCTCGACGGAGGGATAGAAAGCTCTCGATTTTTTATCAAAAAGATCTTCATTGGTTTTCCGAAGATAAGCCAAAGTCAGGTTTGGATCGACATGAGGGTGAGTAATTACAGAATTTTCATTTTTGGGGGTGAACTAACCCTTTAATATGGCACAGATGGGGCTGATTAATTATTATGGAGACTAACAAGGGTAACTGAGGGGGAAAAAAACTAATAGGTCCATATATTCAATGAGGAACATAAAATCAGTAAAACATGAACATAAAATTTCAGTGATTTCGATAAGCAAAAGCTGCACACTCGTATTTTGCTGCACTTTTGTCAATGAGTATTGTCTGCATCGACTCCAGTGAAGTGTAACCACCCTTTTGAATGTTTAGTTCTCTCCAACATCATCGCTAATTAAGCAGGCGTTTTCATGTTGTTTGTGCGCTGTAACGTGAGACGCACGTGAAAGAGATCTCTCTTCTGGATTGCGAATAGTGAAAGCATCATAGATATTGTTGCAAATTAGAAATGGTTGGTGAGATAAAATTTTCATGATGTTTATGTAGCAATAGTAAATAGGAAATGTATTTTCTTAATTTCTCCAGTAGCGAAAGCAGAACCATTAACGGCCTGTTTTTGGTACCCATCCCTACACGTGAGCACCTGGTCTTTTTCTCTTATTTAGTGCAAAATTTGGTGTTTTGCCTTGTGAAAATGCAGAATTCACCCCGAGTATTTGTTGCTGGTTACGGACAGATCAGAGTGACGTCCCTTCTATTTGATCGACACAGCTCATGCAAAATATTTCATTAATTTGCAGTCAATTTTAAGTTCAGTGGATTACTTGCTGACTAATTAATAATATTTTTAGCCTCTAATTCCGGCAGATTCTTTAAATATTCTTGTTCGCGGTTTATTCAGATATCCATCAATGAAGAAAATGACTGGTTATCATCTGCATCGCAGTTTGGCTGAGAGTTTGTCTCCCCTCATACAAATGGGCTCATCCGGCACACGTTGTGGGAGCTCTCTAGAAAACAGCAGGCTTCATGCTATTCACTGTCTCTCAGGCTGCAGGGCTGTTGAAACATCTGCGCCGGAACTTTCTGCAGAGTGAAAATGATCAAGTAATCCTCAATGAAATCACACACTCTGCTCTAGAGAACATTACGAAAGCATTATTTTCACCTATTTTTGGCGATACAAAGACCTTCTCGCCAATGGTATTTCTGCTTCTGCAGATGTGAGCAATATGCAAATGCTAAATATTACATTTTCAACTGAGCAAAAGTTATTGGAGTAGGTTTCATTTGGGTTTTTTTCTTCAGTGCGACACATTCTAAAGCATCAAAGCTCTTCATAAATATCCCAATTTTCCCAGCTTCATGCCCACTCACATTTAGACTCCCAGATCTCCTCGCCAACTAGAAAGGCAGGTAAAGATAGACTCAGCAGTTTTCCTCAATCGAGAGAAAAGCTTCCGCTTCTCAGTGAGTTCTTGATTTCATGGATTCATTTTGTAATTCCATTAGCTGTGTTGCTTGATCTAACTTTGACTAACATTTCCGATTGCACCCTGCTTGTTTATTCATATCTTTGCCACACAAACACTGCTGTGATATCTGCTTTCAGCATTTGTTTATAATTAAGGTCAATCTGTCTGTCAATCTGACATCGCCTGTTGTGGTTTGTCTCCGATAAGATATGAAATGTAGGTAGACAAAACACTGATGGGGTCATTAAAGTCTGGATTCATAGTTTATCTGCCGCTGTGAGCATTTCATGTGCTCCATTGGTGGGTAAAAAAAAGGGAGCGATTCAAAGCACTGAAGTATCAAGGACTTTGAGAATGAAGATGGCTTTATAGGGCAGACGTTTCGGACTAATGTAGTTGAGCTTTCCTGTGTCTAGTTAATGATGGTTTGTGCTGCAGTAGCAATATTCTCTTGCCATGTTACTCTAGCTGTTGTAGTGTTGGGCAGTGTATTGAATATTCAAACAATATTCATAATTATTTTGCTGCTGATGTACAGTTAATCAGGAACATCATCTTGAACATGTTATGATTTTTAACGTTTCACTAAGGTGCCGTTTACACAACACAGTTTTCAACTAAATATTGAAAACTTTTTGTGTTCTGCTTTGCGTTTTGGCCTCCTGAAATGCAAGTTTTTGAAATTAGATTTCAATGTGCAAGGTTTTGAAAACAATACTATTATCATCTCCACAAAAATGCTAATTTGTGAAAACGGTGACGCCATGCACATTACATGTTCAGTCTATAGGTGCATAGTGTTTGTTTACAAAGTGACAGCGCCAAATACTGGCCTGGCTTGCATATCACAGCATTTTTAGTCACCTGAAGTGTAAAACTTGTGCACGTTTCATGTTTCAATAATATCGTTTAATTGACGCTATTCATATAATTTTATTGACGCTATGAAACATGCCGAATTATGTGGGCATCTCTTTTGACCAAGTGCTCATGCCATTCATTATAGACTCATTATTTCCAGTCTATAATTCAATAATAATCCATTATGTGGCAAGTATTAGCTATTATTATTATTAAATTTTATTTTGTGGGTTTTGGTGAAATTGGCCAGATGGAAGGAGCTGTCCTCTGTAACCAAGCAGGATATTATTGTTAAGGCTAAATATGGTCAATCAGTTTTAGATATTTCTCATTTGCTGAATATGAATGGTCACAATGTCCACAGAATTATTTCAAAATCTTGAACTCTAAGCCAACTGCTACAAGAGCTTGGATTTAGAGGTTTTGTACCAGTAAAGAAAACATTATTAGTTTTATCAACCGCAAAAAAAAAAAAAAAAACTCTTTGCATTTGCCAAAGAACATGAGGATTGGAGTATGGAAGATTGGAGCCACATTCTGTGGTCTGATCTGTCAAAATTTAACAATCAAGCGTTGGATTGGATAATTCATAGGAGATGTCTGGAGTGTTTTAACTGTTTCCCTGGCAGCATTTTTTTTTAAAGAGCATTTTTGAGCTTTTTCTCAAGACTCATGACATGGTCCTCAGTATATTTTGTTGTATGAATATCTAAATATGCAAAATATCAAAAGAAGGAACACACCCATTTTATTCTAGCTTCATTAGAATTAGCTTCATGCAGTCTTTTATTATTTATTAGTTATTAATGATTAATTATTTATTAGTATTTTAAGTTTAATTAAAAAAACAAAAACATTTAAAAAAAAAAAAAATAAAATCACATTTTTTTCAAAGACTACATCTGGATCAGATTCAGAGCGATGAACAAAACATATATGGAGTTGATCACTTCCATCAACACCCTCAAAGCTTGCACGCTCTTCATTCTATATCATTAGACAATTGTCTCATAAATGATGTAAAATTCATCCATCAATGGTGGGGAAAGAGTTAATACCAAATGCATGCATGGCAACATTAAGCACGGCAGAGGAAATATAATGGTATTGGGGATGCATGTCTACAGAAGGTGTTGGAAGGAAATACAAAGTTGCAGGCACTTTGAAAATGGACCAACACTTGAAGGTCCTGCTGAACAAATTTAGCCAAGTATGTATATCGGTTTAGAGAGAAAATGTGTATTTTCCAACACACAAATGCTACAAAGTTGCTCGCAATAAAGTGTTCATGCACAGTATTTTGAAGTCTTTAAGTGTCATCCAATGAAGCTCAATTTTGGGAAGAACTTAAGGAGGATCGGAAAGAAGTTAAGCATGAAACATGAAAAGTTTAGTGAATTAATATACAGCAGAATGGCTGCTGTAATCAAAAAGAAAGGAAGAACCAATACAATATTAATAACTGATTAGTCACTGTATGCTTTATTTCTGTTTCTATTTCTATGCATTTTTTTTTCATATTACTCTTAAACCCATATCCCATGATATGCTGGAGATTGCCTTTCTTGCCAAATTTTTGTCATTTTAATTCCTTAACCAAGTTTAGTGTATTATTCTTCCCAATATATCATGTATTCATATTTTGATTTTTTTTTTTTTTTTTACCTGAAGAGCCGTTAAAAGCAAATATCCCCCCCGACATCATTTTTGGCCACTTCTGTATTAGGTTCTGCTTCAGCTGCAGTAGATGATGGAAAGACAGGCACAAATGCTTGCCTTCCATCTCACTGGCAATAGGATTGTAGTGTTGATAACTCATCTAGGTTTGGTTGTCATATTAAAAATGGATTTTTGCTACATATCAGCTAGAGGACTTGTGAAAACACCCTGAATCCAGCCATATACATTTAATGTGTAGGATATATGATGTGTATTACGGAGCAAAAATATTGCAAAAAGATCCCCCCTGATGTTGCTAAAGTATTGACTAGGAGTTTGGAGGATCCTGTGTTGATTTATTTAGAAGCTGCCGTTGTTTTTAAATAAAATCTCAGACTCAGAAACAGACTTCTGTATTTCCATAGGCTGGTCTCAGTTTGTTCTCTTTGGATTGTTTTGACTGCATTTTTTTTTCTTCCTTAGAATGTATTTTTGTCTCCCTAGTGATAAAACTGAATAAACTGGGTAAGAATCTTTTTAGAAAAGAACTACATGGTCCTTGACTGAGGTTCAGCCTCTCTTGTTTGGGGAAAAAACAGTTCCACCTGCTCTCCTATTGACAGACTGATCTGATCCTAAGTTGCTGGCTGCCAATGCCCCTCATTGCAGATTGAGTGAAGGCAGCTCCACTCAGATTTTGATGAATGTTCTTGTCGCTCTTTCGGATGCAATTAGCATGGATAACGATAAAATTCCATTACATTTAAGTCTTCTGAAGAGATATCATAACTTTGTGTGAGAGGCAGAATTATTTTCTTCTCTTTGTAAGCTTTTTTTTTTTTTTTTTTTTCATTCTTTTGAGTTGGATCTTTTTATTGCCTCATTCAGTTCACAAAACTGATCTTAATAATCCATTCATGACTTGGACTCCTCTCATTGGACTTATCCAGTCCTCAAATTCATTGGTTCATTGATCCAGTTGCAGTTCTAATTTAGTTGTCAGCTTACTGGAGGGAAAGATAATTTTGTGTTACACAAAAGAAAGGAAGTCATGTAGGATTTGAAACAAAATAAGTAAATAAACCCAATCTTGGGTTTTAGGTACCATGAAAGTGCCTTTGGCTTATAGCGGTGTTCATCAACATAGTAATTTACGCTCCACTGCTAACCTGCTCCAGGGCAGGTTTTGATCTGGCCATGAATTGAACCTGAATTGGACCAATTAGATGTGAGCATTGAAGTGTCTGACTCAATAAAGTCACTCCCACATTTTCTCTTGCTCCAAATTAATCACTATATAGCAAAAAAAAAAAAAAAAAAAAATATATATATATATATATATATATATATATACTATATATACTTAATATTATTATTTTAAATGATTTATTTTTGATTTCTTGAATTATTATACCCTTAATCAATTACACACAAGCAATTTTAGTTTAAAAATTAAGCATTTAGTTTAAATGAATATTAACAAATACAGATAATATGAAATAAGCTGTAGAATAGATAAAAGTGATTGAATGTGACCTTAAATGTTATTAAACATTAGATTTAAAAAGAGTTTTAAATCTCACTTGCTCTCTCGCAAAAAGTGAATCACAATTATCTATGTTGCAAGGTATGCGATTTGGCTGTTCGCTTTTAATGTCACGCATTCATGTGCGCATGCTCCAACTCGGGATTGAAGCCCGAGCTGACAGAGAAAGTTGATCAGCATCATCGTACCAACAAAGCTGGATTGGAGTGGAATGTTGTTAAAACTCCAAACTAATCCTGTAAATCATAGTTTGTTCAGATACCGTCATGGTACAAGCCCCAGGATTACTAGAAACTTCTAGGCAGGTGTATCGGACCCCTCCAGGAGCGAAGTTTGACACATGTGATATAATAACGTAAAAAGAAAGAATGCACCATAAAGATATAGCGCATTTGACTTTTATGCAATATTGCAAGTCAAGCTGTTGATCTCCAGTTCACTACTGCTGCTCTCAAATCAAATACAGTATTCTGCCAAGGCTTGGATTAACAACAAAAATAATATGACTTCAAGCTTGCACAGAAAAGTTGTATGTTGTTTCTAGTCAAAAAACACCATTGGTTCTTATATCAAAATACATTGTTAAAATTCTAAGATTAACAGTAAAAATAACTTCCATTTGTGCCTGTTTCTCACACAAAGCTATTGTGTGGCTTCAGAAGATATACTGTAGTGCATGTGTCACAGTCACCAGTCCCCAGACCTGCACCAGATCTTCACCTGAACACTGATTCCCTGCACCTGCACTTCCTCGTCAACTTACCCTTCATCTGCCACCGATCCCTTCACTTCAGGGTCTGCTCTCATCCATAGCAAGCTGTACAGACTCTACCCGTTTGCCTCACCTGAGTTACCTACCCGTCTTCTCTCTTCTGTCTGCCATCGTCTGTTCCCCTTCATCGTCTGTTCACCAGTCTTCAGCACCGGTCCTTCACCTGTACAGAAAACACTGTATCAGCAGCTAGATAAGTCTTCATTAAACTATTCACTGTGCTCTGCTCGCTCGTCAACACCTGCAATAAAGACTAACTTATCTCGTCTGTTCCCTTCTGTGGGTGTGTGTGAGTTGTATGGAATAGATTTACTGTACTGTGCTTTTACTTTGTATACTATGATTATGCGTTTAGCTGCCAATAAGACAAAATGTAATTCTATAGATCACATTTAGGCTTGATCGTTAGCAAGGAAGAATTATCTGTAATTCTAAAAAGTAGGGATGCACGATATGGAATTATCGATATCATCGATACCGATAATTAAGTCCTTCTCATTGCAGATTTAGAAAAATCTAAGATGCACTGATGAAACTGATATTTTAGTAGTCCTGGCCTAACTGTAGTAGCAAACTTCAGGCCTGATACTTCATGTGTTTTTATTTTTTGTGTAAGGCACCACGATACTTAGTAACAGAAAGGGTTTAACAGAACTATGACAGAACTTGGTTTATCTGCACTTAACAACAAATTTATATTTAACCATTTATTATAACCTTGATTTTACCAGGAAAAGCACATTGAGATTAAAATTCTCTTTTCCAAGAGCGTCCTGGGCGTCCATTTCATGCATAACAAAGAAATGCATCCATTCGACCTTTAGTGCATGAGGATGAGGAAGGTATATAGACTTAAGTCACATGTTTTTCAGATACATAAATAAAATGCATGAACATTTGTCAACCTCGGGAAAAAACCCCAAAAAACAACAAAACAAAATAACATTGGGCATAGTTAGATTTCAAAAAAGGAGAAAACAGTGCGTCCGTGTTTTAGATGCGAAATGTGAGCGGCCCCAAATACAGCTTCGCCGCGATGACGACCTTTCACGTGAAGTATAAGATTTGTTGTGTTAAAGCTTGATGCCTTTTTTCCCTCCTCTCTAAATCCTTGTTAAACATGCTTTGCAAATGGTATTGTCCTCTGCTGCCCCCGAGAAAAACTTCCAGACCGAAGTGTTCACAGATGATGACGTGATGAGCGTGACACAGTTTTAAAGCTGCAATCGGAAAGTGGATGAATCTCGGATAAATGAGACTGATTGATTTACCAGCCACCGTGCTTGATCGGATCTAGTTGTCGGATTTCATGCGTTTATCGGAGCGATAAAAATTATGTCATTTTCACCCATATCGGCCGATAATTTATCGGTCCAATAAATATCATGCATCCCTACTAAAAAGCTATTATTGTCATTTTTACTGTACATAGTAATTTAAAGTTAATTTAAAATCTTGATTTATTTTAGTCCTCTAAACGAAAACGCCAACTGAATAAATAAATTTAAATAATGATGGATTGTAGCAATGTGTCATTTATACATTATCTAAGTGAAGTTGACAGTCTGGGTTTACAATGTACTAAGGTTTAGAATGAGAAACAAAAGAACCTCATTGTATTTAGATCAAAGCACTGCAATAGTCCAGAGCGGTTTGACTTTCTTTTGTAAAAGTATTGTAATTGTGTCTTATGAGAAATGGCATTCACTGAAGTGACATTACAGAACAATTTGACTCTAGACTTTGAGGAAAGGGTAAAACAGAGATGCGGACTATTCACTCCACTTTAGCCCAACAAAGCAATGCTCTTCTGACATACCCACCAGACTGGTTAAAAGACTCAAAAGGTTTCTCATGGATGTGCTTTTAAGTGGCACTGTGACTTACTGCAGCTTAACGACATAAGTATGGCATGGCAAAAGAGGCACCTTGACCTATGGTGTGATTCTGTACAAAAATAGGGCCGGTAAAAATATGTTTAAAAACCCTGATTTGTGGAATTTTCTGGAAACAAATACTGTATCAACATCGATTTACATTTTATTTAAACATATTTGTATATGCAATAACTTTCGTTTATAGTTGATGACTATGTCATAAAATAGAGAAAAAAATATTTTGTAATTTAATGTTTGGCTAATGGCTAAGCTTTACAAATGCAGTCAATACAACTTTTGTGAGGTTAAGAAAATGCAATGATGTTATTTGCTTGTATTCACAACATGCTATAGAAAATGTCCTAATTAATTTGCTTTTAGAGTGGCAGAATGTTGAGAAAGGTTGTTTTTTTTTTTAACAATAATCTAATCCTCGTAAACAGGGATGTTTTGGTAATTAAACTTAATGTTGTTATACCATTTTATGGTTCCTGTCCCACTACAAACTAGTACAAAGGTCATTCTGCCATGGCTCTAAATGACATAGTATAAACCACAAGCAAAAATACTTTAGTCAGCTGGATGCATGAGCACAGTTACTAAGCAGCCAATCATTATCACTGCCGATATGATGTTCACATGCTGTTATTTTCACAGCTCTTCATTATTTATCTACACTCATCACTAACTCCCCATAGCACTCTAACAAGTGCGTAATTTGTTTATATGTGGTGCAAAATACATCTGTTGAGCAGTGGTAGGTGTGCGTTTCTATTTTAAGGGGTGATATGACAGCTCTGCCGAGTTTACAAGCGACAGTTGGACCCCAGCATGATGCAATCTCAGCCACATTCTACATCATCTATTCCCTCACTTTCTTTTTCATTCATTCCACTTACAGATGTGTCTTCTATCTTTATTTCTCACTCTCATCATCCTCTTTGCTTCTGCTTTCATTTTTCATCATTCTCTCTGTACCTTTTTTTTTTTTTTTCATGCGCTGAGACATTGAAATCAATGCATTCCGGAGCTTCCTATCTCAGTCAATATGAGAATATGTGCTCATCTCTGCTGGTTTTCGAGCTGTCGTCCGTGCTGCAGGTGAACATGTTGCACCTGCAGAATCCAAATGGATTTCCAGTGTTCAGCTGTTGAGTCATGAAGGGAAGCTCTATATCGGGCTCAGAGACGGACGTGCTCACGCAGGCCCACTGTGGACAAGATGCCAAACAACTGTGCTTTCCAAAACTCTGTATTTTTGTATTGTTGTCCAGTAACACAAGATGCATTTATTTGAGATGGAAAATTATGTAATAGTAACTAGAGGTGTGAAGAGATCTCGCGATATTAAAACATGACGATATTTCTCATCAAGGTGAAAAGCTGTTTCGCGGTGTTGAGTTTGTGGCTTGCTTTATATTTTGTCTCTTAATGCATGTGATAATTCATACTCAAAGTAGAATTAAACTGACATTCATTATAAGATGATTAGTAAACCATTTCAAAATGCACTTGCGTTGTTTAGCATTTTGTGATTTTTCAGTTGAATAAAAGAGTCATAGATTTTGTCACTGGAGATTTCTTAAAAACGGTGTTAAAATATTGCCTGGTCTCATTCTCGTGAACCTAGTATCATGTATCATCTCGTAATAGTAAGAAAATATTCAACACGTTCAGCGAAATTAAGCATTTTCTTCAACGCTCACAATGTTTTCTTCAAAACATAAATTAAATACAGTATAACACATATAATAATACATACAAAATGGATACAATCTACTCCACTTTCTTTCAGTGCAAAGAAATGAAAGACAATAATATTAAGAAAATTAGTTTTTGGAATGCAAAAGGGCAAAAAACAGCAAAGTATGTCAGAGTATTTGATCATAATATCAATTTAGTTTTTTTGAGATTAAAGTAATGGAGCACATCAAATACAGGACGATAAACCACAGGGAATCCTTTTATTCGTGTATTATATACGTATACACCCTGCAGCTGCATTAAAACATCTAAAAAAAAAAAAATACATGGTCAAGCCAGTTAAGGAATGCATATTGAGTGCTTTTTCATTGAGTTGGCCTAAGTATTATTGGTTGTGAGTGTTTTAAAAGAAAAAATAATTAAATGTCTCATGGTCATTTTTGTTTCAGGTCATCACTGACCTGCCCTCATTGCCTTAAACAGAGCAACACCTTTGACCCTTTCCTGTGTATTTCTCTTCCAATCCCACTGCGACAGACCAGGTATGTCTTTATTTCTTTTCAATCTAGTAGGACTCATTGTCTGTATGCTATATGTATTTTTATGTCTGCGTACGTGTTTGTATGTATATGCGTCTGTGTTTATCTTTGCTATTGTTTGTTTCCTTGGCCACCCTGAAATGCTTCATGTGATGAGTGACCAAGTGAACAGCTTTTAACCGAACATTGTCTCAAATTTCTTAAATCTCAAAACCGCCAGTCAGCAAAATGTCTCCTGTGAGACTGCCAACCTGTCAGGGGACCGATAATAGAATCTGAGAAATATATGGAGAGAACTATGGCTCATCATGAAGACTTGTACAGTACCTTCTGTCCTTAACACTGATTTCCCAGCATGCTCCTCTCTGAGTTACTAACCTCCAGATTTAATCATTTGGAGTGAAAAAGACATATCTAGCTGCACTGAGAGCTAAGAGGCCCAAATTTGAAGGTCTTTAGTAAATATCAATGGGAGTTGTAGTGCTAAAACCTACCATTATTGTTACTACTTATACCACTTATTGTTATGAATTATTTTGAAGATTACAATTAGATTAGAGACGTGCCATGGGGAGACAGAAACACTTCAGGTTTTCCAACATCTCATGTCAACATCTCGCGAGTCAGAGAGACCAAATACAATGAATGATTAGATGAGTCTCTTTCATTGAAAATTACAGTCTGACTATGGCAGCTCAAAGTAATTATGCACAGAAATGGGTACAAATACACTCATAATCCTAAAGGATTATTAGGAACACCTGTTCAATTTCTCATTAATGCAATTATCTAATCAACCAATCACATGGCAGTTGCTTCTATACATTTGGGGGTGTGGTCCTGGTCAAGACAATCTCCTGAACTCCAAACTGAATGTCAGAACGGGAAGGAAAGGTGATTTAAGCAATTTTGAGCGTGGCATGGTTGTTGGTGCCAGACGGGCCGGTCTGAGTATTTCACAATCTGCTCAGTTACTGGGATTTTCACGCACAACCATTTCTAGGGTTTACAAAGAATGGTGTGAAAAAGGAAAAACATCCCGTATGTGGCAGTCCTGTGGGAGAAAATGCCTTGTTGATGCTAGAGGTCAGAGGAGAATGGGCCGACTGATTCAAGCTGATAGAAGAGCAACTTTGACTGAAATAACCACTCGTTACAACCGAGGTCTGCAGCAAAGCATTTGTGAAGCCACAACACGCACAACCTTGAGGCGGATGGGCTACAACAGCAGAAGACTCCACCGGGTACCACTCATCTCCACTACAAACAGGAAAAAGAGGCTACAATTTGCACAAGCTCGCCAAAATTGGACAGTTGAAGACTGGAAAAATGTTGCCTGGTCTGATGAGTCTGGATGTGCATCCCAAAAATCTCCATCAACTGCAAGATTCTATCCTATCAATATGGGCCAACAATTGTAAAGAATGCTTTCAACACCTTGTTGATTCAATGCCACTTAGAGTTAAGGCAGTTCTGAAGGTGAAAGGGGGTCAAACACAGTTTTAGTATGGTGTTCCTAATAATCCTTTAGGTGAGTGTATATCTAAGGTTTTGTCAGAAATCGCTAATACATGCTCATCAAATGTATCCAGATACTGGTGTGTGAAATGTATTTTTATGTAATTAAAGGCAGTCATATCACCCAGTCCTACTAAAGAGGATGGCTCAAACGGTTTCGATGACAACGAAGATTAACTACTAAAAAAACTCCCTGATATATAGCTGCTAAAAAAAATATTTTGTCTATAGAAACAAAAGTAGCTAACATGAACTAGCAAGCTAATATCACAAGTTCTAGAGCAGCTATTAACTATTTGCTAATTGCTCTATTCTTCTGACCTATAATGACATTCAGTGAGGAATATCTGATATTTTACTCCATTCTTTACCTTAAGGAAGTTTGCAATGAGCACCAAGGTATCCTTGTTTGTTTCAAATTGGATCCAACCATGGGCGAATTATGGGATAGTTTACCCAAAGAAATGAAATTTATATCAAGAAAGAAATTCATACAGATTTGTAACAACTTGAAGAGTTTTCATTTTTTAAGTCTCTCTTTAAGACTCGTATGGTTAATTTAGCTATGGAGCCAACAGGATGTGTCATGTTTTTACTTGCATCTAGCCAAAAACTGTGATGGGCTATATTTGGTGGCTATATTCGTTAGTCCTATTAACACCAGTGAAGAAAATTCTAGTATTATTTGAGAATAAAGTGGCAGAAGGGGTAGTCAGACAGGCAATGATCAGAGAACAGCAAACAGGTATGTCAGAGAGAAGGCAGAGTCATAAACGTTATCCAGGCAAACAAGATGGAGGCAGGCAGAAAGAGAGCGTTAGTCCAATAATCCAAAGCAGTGGGTCAAGCAAGGTAGGCAGCAAATCATAAACCGAGGCAGGCAGGCAGGCAGGAAACAAAACCAGGAAAACAAGACATGGGAAATAATGCTCAGTAATGACAGGGATCCTAATCAAGACTTAGCAATTGTGTGTATGTGCGTAGAGCTTAAATAGAGTGAGATGATATGCTACAGCTGGCAGGGATGATCAGTGACAGGTACGGGGATTCTGGGAAATGTAGTCCGTATCTGTGAGTGAGTGGGTAAAAGGGTGTAGTGCATAGTCCATGCTGAAGTGCCCTCTAGAGCAGTGTTTCTCAAACTTTTTCAGCCCAAGGACCACTTTATCTTCCAATTTTTTTCTGAGGACCACCTAACAGAATCCCACTCTAACACCCCCCCCCCAAAAAAAAAACAACAAAATAGGAAGGATAAACTAAATTTAAGTTTAATATGCAACTGTTTCAAGTGAAAAAGTAATTATTCACACCCAAATGCAATGATATGATCCATTTTTCCGTTCTTAAAACACACTGATCGGGGCTCCAGACTAACTTTTCCACTGGTTGCACTGGTGCTACCAATTTTCTCAGTTGGTCGCACCAGCACAAGATTTGGTCGCACCTTTTTTGCTCCAACAATTTTAATCAATGCATGCTTGATGAATAATCGTCTTAATCTTAAATATATTAAATCACAGTGGCTGATGGCCAATATAAATCTGATATCAATATTATTTTAATTCATATTTAATAAATTAGAAATATGAAAAGTATGAATTTTATATATATATATATATATATATATATATATATATATATATATATATATATATATATATATATATATATATATAATTTTGATCGCGTTTCCAGTGAAGCTGAACTGAAGTCTGAATTCACTTCACACGGATCGACTGTCACGCACACAATACTTCAGTAGGCCTACTAATACACTTCAGAAAATCTCTTTTGTATTTGAATAAATCTGCAAGGTCTGTGAAATTCAGAGATTTGTTTTAACGATATAGATGTGTATTTGCTGAATGCTGAAGGTAAATGAGAAAATATTAGCTTTTAGTTTGCCTTTCTGTAACTAATAATATAAAAAACAAACACTGTACTTTCTCCCATTCAGTTTGCTTGCTTTCTTTGTTGTGGTTGGTCAGACAAAATAAACCAAAAATGTTCAGTCCATTCAAATTTTAGTCTATTTTCCCTAGTCAGTTTTTGAGTCGCTGACAGACTAACTGCGCGTGACCACCGGTGCGGAGCGCGAGCATTTTCAACGCACCAGCGGTTACGCAACGTGAGCAATGATGCTGCGTTTGAATTTTCGAGACAGAGACCTGCTTTTATACATTACCTTGACAACACTTTTTGACATTAGCGTGGGCCAAACGTTCTCTCGCGGCCTATTGAGGAGCTCTGGTCTAATCCATTGCTGTTGAAGTAACTTAATGCCTTTCTACCTGTGCGCTCATCATCAGAAACTTTGTTTTTTATGATTATTATTCAGCTTTTAACCTTTTCATTTTTATAAGGCTTAATTCTTAAATTTCCTGAATTCCTAATTGGCGCTTTTCATTATCATTGAGCAATGCGCGTGTACGTTCGCTCTCTAGGGTTAATAAATAGAACTGCATGTGTCTTGTGGAAGAACATTGTAGCCGGAACTACTTCTCTCTGTTTGTCTATGACGAGTCACGCAGGTACTGTGATACTCCGCAGCGCAGCCGAGCCTGGTCTGAAATAGTCCGAATTTAAACACTTATTATAGGCGCGCCGTAGTGATTCAGGATAAGACAAAAACACGGTTTGGAAAATGGATTCATGATGTACTCGTTCATTAAATAAATTGTTCATTTTGGAAACAAAACAGTTACGGACGGCAGCAGCTGCAGATACCTCGTTCTGTTACACACGCGTGAATAACATGATCATGTACTCGCACAAATGCAACCACATAAAATTTCAAATCGCACATCCTCAAAAAAAGGTCGCAGTCATAGCACCCTGCTGATGTCAACCCCCCCGCCCGCGATCCGGTGCGGGTTAAGAGCTTGCCTACTTTAGGTCATCTTTACGAGGACCACTAGGGGGCGATGGCGGAATTTTGGCGGCACTTTGAGAATTACTGCTCTAGAGGATCTAACGGGCACTTCAGCTGATGCTCGTTGCACATAAATACATTTAATTGAAATACTTCCCAACCCACACTTTAACACACCCACATACTCTCTGTAAACACAGAATAAGCTGAGTTTGATTGACGGTCCACATCTATAAAACTCTATGATTCAGATTCTGAGATAAAATCTAAAAAGCTTCAGTTGTCTTCTCACTGGTTCACTCAAGTGAAAGTGACGTGATGTGTGGCCAAGTGTGGTGTCCCATACTTGGAATTTGTATTCTACATTTCACCCATCCAAGTGCACATACACAACAGTGAGTATTGAACACACACACACACACACACACACACACACACTCTGCAGGGAGCGATTGGGGGTTAGTTTTGTATAACTGAGAGCTTTTGTTGGGTCCAGCATTTCACGTACAGCTTTCAATAATGCAGCAGAGTGAGGCATTTAAAAGTCCATCCAAGTCTCCAGAGCCATAATGTCTGCAACTGCTGCTGCGTTAAAAAAAATGCTGCTGCACTGAGACCATCAGCTGCTGTGCGACTGGCTTTTGTGCCCATTTCCAGCCAAACAAATACAGCAGGAAACAGATAAGCTCTCAACTCTAATGTACACTGACTGCACCCACAAGCTGTGTATGTGTGTGTGTGTGGCAGTGTTAGAGACATATGCTGGCTTAACTTTCACAACATGTACACACACAACCAAACATATCTACACTCAGACTGTAGCCCTGCACGTAGCAAATTGATTTTGATTGGTTACTCCCTCTCTCACACGCTAAGCAATCAGCCATCAAGCACTGGGTTTCCTGTTTTTAATATCTGTGACAACCTTTATACTCCCATTTAGCCACTTATTAGCAAACCGTCTTCAAACCATTTCAAGACAAGTAAAAGCTTTAAAAAATTGCCTTTTTAATGTTGCAAAAATGTAGGAGTCTGTGGTTACCATTACTACCATTACTAATCTTTCCCCATATGATCTCATAAATCAAAAACTGCTTTCGTCAAGGTACTGTATGAGGTGGTAAAAACAGCTAGGAACCCATGGTGAATTAGCTGAATTGGCCTACGAATTGACATCATGACTGATCAGTTGTATTAGATGATGTGCTAAATATGTATGTTATTGTGTTTTTAGGGCCCTGAACGTGACACTGGTGTTCAACAACGAAGGTCAGCGGTTTCGGAGAGTAGGTTTGGCTGTGCCTCTCTTTGGGTCTGTCTCAACGCTCAGGGCCATGGTAGCAGAGGAGGGCAAGCTCTCTCCAGACCAGGTGAGACCTGCTGTCTGTCGTATTTGCTGGTATTTTGTCTCTTTGTCATCTTTTCCTATTCCTGAACTACACTGTGTGCAATACACACTCACCCCATTAGTTCATCATAAAATATTATATTGTACTGGGCGCACGCACTCCTCACAAAGTCTTGCCGAAGAAGAATTATTCTTGCATACATCTCCCAGGCTCACGAAGAGTAATAGCGAACAAGCACATGTATCTCTATCCATACTCCATTAAACTGCCGCCGCTGAACACACTCCATCTGTTCGTTAATGGAAACTACCCACACTTGCTCAGCCAGGGCTCAAGGTGTTATTGTGCTGCAAGAAACAAATGTTTAATGACACTGTTATAATCATTTTTATAACGCTAGTATACATTCATTCACATACTCACTCATTAAAACACTGTTTGATTTTGGCTTTTGTTGGGTCCAACATTCTACATGTCATGGCTTTTAGTAATGATGAATATTGTGATGTTACACAAACACAGGTTTGTGCTTGTTTGAAACACAAACCTCATTGATTCTTGCACGTCGTACATGCATGATTCCATTTACCATGTTTGATGGTCATGTGGATTTGGAATTACAAGAGGATGAATAATGGTAAAAGACTTTTGATTTTTTGGGCAAACTAACCGTTTAATGTGCTTGTGATTTTAGATTATTCGTATAATAATAGCGGCATATATATTGTCATAATTAACTTTATTATTGCAATATTAAAATATTAGGTTGCTCTGGAGACTGAGCAGTCTGCAAATTCCCTCTTTTGCCCAAAAATGGCAGACTTTAGACAATCCAGATTATTTATATTGGCAATATTAGCACAAGGGTTTGCTTGGGTTTGTTCGGTGCAATTTTAATTTTACTTGTCAATGAGAATGTCAGAACATGATTCGAATGATCAATACCAGGGCCTGACGTTAACACCCGCCAACCCGCAGTGGGGTTTGACGCAGTCACTCGTACTAGCCACTTTCGCGGCTTGAAATTTATATATAATATTATACATTTTTCAATTGTAGTCTAAAAAGATATCTGAAATAATAAACTAAGTGTAATGTAGTGTTGTCAAATATATAGATTTTTCAATACATATCAATACAGAAATATCTGAAATGCTCCCAATACTCGTAGTGATAGGAGCCTAATATACCTGCTGCCAAATTATGAGATAATATTAATGTATTTTACTATCAATCATGATCAAAGTTTATGCTGTACAGTCCATAACGGTCTGATCATCTCTCTCTCTCTCTCTCTCTCTCTCTCTCTATATATATATATATATATATAATAAACTCACAATTGTGAGAGAAAAAAAGTCAGAATTGCAAGTTTAATCTTGCAGTTGTGAGGAAAAAGAATTGTGAGATGAAAGTCGCAGTTATCTTTTAAATTGTTTTATTCTGTGCCGGAAACAAGCTTTCATAAAATCCATTTTAATAGCCATATTCAAATATAGAAAACCACAATTATACAGATAATAATTTTGAAAAAATCAATCCCTCAATCAATCTTATCTGCCTAACTAATTTAGTAGATTCAAATTATGCACATTTTGTAAGGTAACAGATTTGTTTCCTGAGGATGGAATGAAGACATTATGTATCTGGTAAGCAATAGATGGCCAGATGCTATTAGTGCAGAGTAAATCTGTACTTCCTTTTCCTGTACTTTTTAAGATCTCTCTTATCCAGCACTTCTGTTATGCTATGCTATGCTATGCTATATGTTGTTTCTTTTAATTTTGTATATTAACAAACAAATACAATAATGATCATACAGTATCGCCCATGAAGGTACTAATCAACTAAATTCTGAAATTCATGCAATGTTTTTTTTTTTTCTTTAACTCTTTGCTATAATTTGAGATCAAATATTTTGTATTTAGTGTATTTAGATTTCATTTAGACCATTTCTAATCTTTTATACGGTAGTGTGTTTCAGATGTCAACACTGAATATTATATGACGGGTTCAGGCAACAGATTTTTTATTTGACCTGTTCCACAAAGGCAAAGATTACATTAGGTTGTATATGTGTCGTTTTGTAAAAATCAGCCTTGTATTAACTGGGCATCTCACTCTGATATACTTCTGTAGATGGTGTATTCCCCTTGTATACACTAATACACTCTATCCCATGCTATACCGCAGAATAAAACAGTGGTGTGAAATATTGTAATGGAGTGAGTGAGCGAGCAAAACCGGGGGGGGAAAGCAATAGAAACTGACCTACCACTGAGCCTAATAGTTTGTCATGCTGAGCGTTTGAACTGAAATCTCCTTATCTGTTGGGTTGTGATGTGACAACAGCTTCTGGAAACAGCTGGAGAAGAACCTGAAATCATCTTTGTTTACTAAAACCCCAGTTTCTTGTTCATCAGAATAATTAGTTTCATGGTGTGCAAGGCCATTCAGATGAACATTTCTCTTTCTCTCATAGGTGATTTTGACAGAGATTAACTCAAATGGGTTCCAACGCTCTTTCTCTGATGAGGATGATATGACGAGTATCTCAGAGAGTGATGTCATCTATGCCTTCCAGGCTCCACCCCTGTTCACCAGAGGAGGCTCCATGCGATTCTCAGGTAACCATAGTGAAACATATGGAAATCAGGGCAATGCTTCAGCTAATTGAATATTGACTATTAAAGGTGGTGTAAATGATTTGTTCAAATCCCAGTGGGGATTTGTTTTGTTTTATGTGTATTTAGGGGTGGGGCTGACAGGCCAATCAGTTTTTTTTTTTTTTTTTTTGTATTTTGTGCAAAATGCCAGTGAATGATTTATTGAATGGTTCGAGACTAAATACAAAGTTTTAATATGAAACTCTAGATGGCGCTGCCTAATTGGTCCTTTAACTCGACTTGCTTGTGATCGCATCATTCTCTATTGCGCATAGCTGATTGGTTCCTGCTGTATCAGTATCAATATCAATGAGCTTGCATGGTTAAACGTCATATACTTGGCTAGCATTTGCCTCGGCAATGCAGTGTGCTTTCGGAAGCCCTCCACCTTCCCCAACTCCACCTGTATAGATCTGTCACGCGTAAATCATGTACGCTATATTGTACAGCAGCAGCACAGCAGCATGCTGTGTATGTATTAATATAATATTCTAAATTAATATTAGCTATGAACATTATAAACATGCATTTCATCAGTTCCCCACACTGAACAGTAAAAAACAATGAATGTTCCAAACAGAACAAGAATGAATGTTAGAAGTATAAAAAGAAATTATAGTTGTATTCATGATAAAAAATGATGTCCCCCTGCAGAGCCATCCAATTTGTCATCACCCTCAGTGATTCCAGCTTTTCAAAATACTTCATATACCATTTTGGTTTTTCTTCGATACTGTACAAATGTCAATTTAAACTGTCTGCATACTTTGTTTTATGTGCTTGACATTAATTGCCCTTTCTAAGTCACGACATGTTCTTTATATTCTAACTTTAATTTTAGAAAATACAGTATTTCTAATGAAAAAAGAGTGCATACCTCTCCTTTGACAGTGTTTATTTATTTATTTATTTGCCATTTACAGTGCCTAGTGCTCTCACAGACAGATTTGAGTTCTGAGACACCTGTTTCAGTGATATCTGTCAGGTAGTAGGGACATGTTATATTTGGTATTACAAAAAAATATTAGCTTACAGCACTTTTAAGAAAAATGTAGGCATAAAAGGCAATGTGCTGGAAAATATAGCATCACAGAGATACATTTACACAGGAATATCTACACAGTGACTAATCAGTCCAGTGATGCATTTATGTGATATAAGTGCAGAGTGACTTTTTCCTTATAAATAAGCTTACTTTTTTTTTCTCTCCCAGCTATGTTATAGCACTATTTATCTTAAGTTCACTGAAATGTCTAAAGAAAACTTTCTCTTGTTGAATTACAGATAAAACCCTGTTTATAAGTCTTTATAGCATGTTTTTGTAATATAGCTGTTAGGTGGATGATTGAATATTGATAACAAAGCAAACTGTGCCTATAAGGTGGTCAAAAGTGGATGGAAAAAAATTAACCCCATGAGGGTTTCTAGCTAGAGGTGTGACATCCCTTGTGAAAAACAAGTACACTTTAGTATACTTTTAAACAATAGTATAGTTATAACATATCTAATTTAAAGAAAATATGGTAACACTTTGCAATAAGGTTCATTATTTAATGTATGAACTAACCATGAGCCATCCATTTGTAACTGTATTTACTAATCGTCGTTAACGTTAGTTATGAAAATACAATTGTTCATTGTTTGTTCATGTTAGTTCACAGTGCATTAACTAATGTTGACAAGATTTTAATAATGTATAAGTAAATGTTGAAATCAATATTAACAAAGATTGATAAATGCTGTAGAAGTGCAGTTCATTATTAGTTCATGTTAACTAATGTAAACCGTGAACCTTATTGTAAAGTGTTACCGAAAAATACTTCTATGCATTTTCAGACACTAAACTGTATGATATTTACAATTGAATAAAAGTGTAATATAGTTTAAATTTATATTTCACCCACGAAAAGGACTTAAGTACATTATATGTAATTTCATAATTTACATTGGTTGTCTTTGAAATATGATTGAAACTTGCTGCCAAATGTAGTGACAAGCATTTAAGTAAACTAAAGTATACTTGAATGTAATTATATTGAAACTTGTGTCATGTATTTAAATATATTCATATTACACATTTGCAATGTAATATCGAATATCTCACAACAGTTAGATTTACTAGTAGCCTTATTTGCATGTGCTTCATTATGCTAGTCAACACATCAAAATAAATGTACTTTCAAGTATGACAAAACATTATTAAAACTTAATGATTTAAGTGTACTTTAAAGTAAAACTTTTGTCATTATTACAAAGTGCTATTACAAACAGGCAAGAAAGGTTGAACTACAAGTGGGTATTTAATACAATTAAGTGCACTTCTTTTTCCACAAGGGATGATCTTCTCATGTGATTTTACATCATTAAAATAGATGTGAAATGTTTTTTCCGAAAAAATTGCATATAGGGTGAAACACCATCAGAAATGAATTGCTAACATTATCAATACTGTATGTATACCGAATATACATATTAATATGAGAGGTTGTGGAACAACTCATAATATCAGTACACGATACAAGGTTCACATGGTTCTCTCAAAACATTTTACTTACTGCTCATCTGGCTGTCAGCGGTTAGCTAATGAGTATATTTTAGCACTTTGCATATTATCAGTCTTAATTTCAGTACTGATCACAGCAGCCACGTATCATCAGGTAGGGAGCATCAGTGTAACTTTGTAAATTACTCGTGACATGATGAAATATCATTTAGCCTAAAAGTTTTATATAGGGCTAATATTGAAAATACTGAATTAGAAGTTTAATTAAGTATAAAGCAAATCAGGCTCCTTTACTGTAGATTTAAGATGTTGCCTTTCTTCTCTGTGATTTGGCCTTTTCTGCCGTTATGAAATATTTTGTCTTAGTCAATTTTCAATTCGATGAGGCTGTGCTGGGTGTCTGCCAAGGCTTTCTTATTGAGAAATGAACTTGCTTGTGCTTGTTACATTTTGGAAATTGATATTCCATCTGATCTGCAAAGAAAGATGAATGGATTGGGAATTAGAGTGTCCGTCCTTGATCTAATTTATGCAGCATTCTTTTTTCCAAATAAACTTTAATAGTGGTATAACATTCTACAACAAACAGGATAATGAAGGGATCCATCTGCAAGTTCAACGGAAGAAAATTCTTTTAAAATGTTCTTGTATAACACTTTCTACAATTGTAATTGCCTGAAAAGAGTTTTAAGGGGTATTCGAGCTAGACCTTCAATGGCCAAGCCCATGGTTACAAGAAAAAGTACCGTAAAATAGAGCTAGTAAGTAACCTTGGGCAGAACCAAGGATCAAAGGATAAATCTTCCTATACTTGGCCTGACTGAAGGCCAGTTTGAAATAAGCAGTAATGTATGTTGATGTATTAAGGCATGTAGACAGTTTTAACATTTTCACTTGACCAATTTTCTTTCGAGTACATTTGGTTTGGTCCAGTTGCAAAAGTGTATTATCATTATGAAGAATTTCACTTGTGCTTATTTCAACATTCTGAAAATTTTAAGACTATGGATTTTCCCTTCTTCCAATTGTCAGTTGCTCCTGTGCTTTTCACTTGGTCCTAAAGCAAGTTATCTTGCCGGTAGATAATAATTATAGCACATCTATATCAGAAAACAAGTGCTGCCCAGCTTTGTCACGGGCCTCATTTATTTTAGAATGTGCAGTATGTTAGTGTTCATCAAGCTGTGAGAAACTTTAAATTACGTTATAAATAACTTTTTGCTGACTTAGCTTGAAGACATGTTTTATACACATACAGCTACTACTGCAGCGAAAGCTTCAGAGACAGTTTGTCATGACTTGCTGCCTCGTTACAGGTGACACTTACGATCGGCACTAAAATGTGGGTCGCTGTCTTCTGTCACGCTGCAATTATATCACTGCTTTTTGTTCACTTATAAAGCCCTTTATTATAATTGCTGAACTTTTTTTGTAAAGAATACAAAGTAGTATACAAATAAGGATATTGCATGCATGATTAGAAATACTATACGATGTAATACCTCTACATAGTAGTATAAGTAGTAATAGTGGTAGTAGTCGTAGACTAAGTAGGTAGTCATTTAGCATATCGTTGCTGTCAGGATTTTATTTTTATTGCTGTTGGTCACCCTTTATGTCTGGGCATTTTGCAAATTTCTAAGCAATGAGAATTATTTATTACTGCTTGTGGCTAAACCTTGCAACTTCATTAGTCACTCAAACTGTCAATCAAACCTTATAACTTATAAGCGAATCCGCCAAAAGAACTTCTCTTTCTCTCGTCACACTCCGTAGAGACCATGAATGGTTCGGCTCCGAAGCCAAAAGCTAAAGATGCAACGCACCTGCTGCTCATTATATACCCGCGCTGCGAGGTGAGCAGCTGTTGCATATGATTGCATGCCAATGTGCATTGGCTCGTTTTAGTTACACTCGAAGTAGATTGGCCTATTCGTCGGTCATCAGACGTACGTCGAAGTGACCGACTGAATGGGAACTGGTCATTTGAATAAGTACAGCATATTCTTTACTCAAGAAACACATATAAAAACATATATATGCATATATACATATACACCATGATAAAACATCATGACACCATGATGAAATGTATACCATGAATGAACATTACTGTAATGAAGGGCGAGTCAGCGGATGAGATCCAAATGCAGGCTTTATATATAACAGGAATGGTCAGACAGGCAATGGTAATCAACAGTAGACAGGTATGGCAGAGGATAATCAGAGTCGTGGTCGAAAGGCAGGCAGATATCGTTCACAGCTCAGTAACAGGCAATAAATCCAAGGGCAGTTGGCAAAACAATCAGAACATGGGATAAACTGGCAGAGTGGCAACCGGAAAACAAGACAGGAAATAACGCTCGGAAATGTTGACAAAAAGATCAAAGCTGTGTCCGAAACCGCCCACTCGTTCACTATCCCCTATATAGTGCATGGCAGTTGAGCGCACTATATCAGCAAAGAGTGAACAAAATTCGGACGCTGACGTTAATAGCAATTTCGTCATTAACTTTTCCTATACCCGTCTGTAATATGTCCTGTTTAGCTTAATGAATTGTATATTACTGTTTATTTGTCATGTTTATTGAGAATAAAGAGAGAATAAAAATACCTGTGTCATGCTATTTAGTAAATTTATATTTAAAAATAGCAGAACAAAAACACTACACTGTCATATTTGTTTATAAAAATATAATAGTAAATAAATACAATATAAACAACAGTATACAATGTAGAACAGTTCACTAACATATGAGAAAAATCGACCAAATTATCATATGATAATTAGTATATATATTATGATATAAACCTGTATCATTTCGCTTCAAAATATGTACAAACAAAGATGTTCTAATTCATAAAAAATTACACTTACATTTGTTGAAGTTGCCGCTTCCCATATTGCCATATTTATTTTTCTTTCGTACGTTTTCTTTCAACGTAATCGTCTTATTACGTTGGATTTTGGGTAACGGCGCTTTAACGAGTGTACATCGAATGTACACTCAAAATCAGAGAGGATTGTGGGTAAAAGTAGTGAACGAATGTAGGGAATGAAGTCGTTCACTCAGAATTCGGACAGCACTACAAAATGGCCGACACCCGATATAGTACACTATATAGTGGGTAGGGAGCGGTGTGTGTGCAGTGTGCTTAAATAATGACAGATAATGTGCTTCAGCAAGCTGGGGTAATCAGTGACAGGGTACAAGGCTTCTGGGAAATGGAGTGCGCAGGTGTGAGTGATGGGGTGTGCAGTACATTATGGGAAGTGAAGTCCGGAAGTGAATGTGCCTGTGTGAGTGAAAGTCCAGGGTGAAGTGCCCTCTTGTGGTGGTCATGGGCACTTCATCAGATGATCATTACAATTACATGTAGTGAGATGTTATAAGAAATGCTTTTTCTTTTAGTCAATATGCATATTTTTTACTTTTTCAATATACAATCTATGAAAACATGTTTTAATATCTTATGCAGTATTGTTTAAGTAGATTGATCTTGTTTTCAGAGTAAGAGAATATTTTTTTACTGGAAATTTATTTTTTGTCATGCAGCCATTTCCATTTTGCCATTGTTGATTCTAATATTTCGGTTTAATTATTATCTCTTATTAATTATTATCTCTTTTTATCTCTTTCCAGTGTTGTGGAAATGTCGACCTCCTGTTCTAGTAATAGAAACTGCAGCAGTGTTCAGTACAATCTGCGCTGAAATAAATAAATAAATAAATAAATACTGTTAAATTCACACAAAAAAACATCAAAGTTTAATCCCTAAAAATTAAGGCAAAATTTTTTTTTTCATGTTTTCTGGATGTCATGCACACAAAGACAAAACACATGGGTAAAACACTACAATAATGCAATAAACAATAATAATACAAAATGTAGCAAAACACCTTATGTACATTAACACATTATGTACTAAAGTAGGAAGAAACAAAACTAAATTTCAATAAAATATAATCATATGTGATGTCACAGGAACCACTCTACTGTTTTTCACTGTAAATTATTCAGAAATCCACAGTTTTACCTGCAATACATGAATACATTTGTGTTAAGGTAACTTACACTTAACCAAATAACTTTTTTTTTTTTTTTTTTTTTTACTGTAGCATTTTACATTTTTGTTCTGTAAAGTTACAAAAAAAAATTTACAGTCTATAGTAGCTCACATTTGGTAGCAGGTACAATATCTTTGTCCTCTTTTCCAGTGCAGATACCAAATTCCCTACCTTGAGGAGATGTGATCGACAGATCAGGTTAGGTCATCTGTCTGAACTGTTCTTAGATCAGCTTACATCTGGGTGTCTCTGAAGCTTAAGTTGATAGAGGTTTGTTGAGGTCATGTGTAACTAAAGCAAATACACACTCCACTTGTGTTCACTGCTCTTGCAGATTTGCCTGGTATTGTCTGGACTTTCTAGCCCATACCAGGGAAGAATTAATTCTGCATGGGCTGCTCTTTTACTGCCACTTTAATAAATGACTAATATCTACTATTAGAGTCATCATCTTCCTCAGAGCTCTTCTGTCATCATATATCAAGTGTGGTGGAATTAATGTAATAGTACAGGTTAAATACAATCTTATAAGAATAATTCAGAATTAAGGGGGTCCTGTAATGCCCCTTTTTACACAATGTAAAATAAGTCTCTGATCTCCTTTGCTTTTAACTTTAGCTAAAATACCCCACAAGTCATTTTTTTTATAGCATGTTAAAATTGTCATGTTTTTTGGTGAGCAAAAATGTGAACGTTTTGTGTGTGTCCCTTTAAATGCAAATGAGCTGCTACTCCCGGCCCCATTTCAAGAAATGAGCGGAGCTTCAACAGCTCATGTTCACGTACTTTAAATGTCAGAAACTGTTCAGCCTTTTATGTTCAAACCGACTCAAAAAAAGTGTCAAATTTTTGGGTGAACTATCCCTTTAACTCGTCTTTTAAAGGCACAGTGGAACACATTACTCCTATAGCAAAGTAATGTCAAATCTGTTCTCACCTTCAAAGTATTGCACCATAGTTAGACATGGTACTCAGTGAGGTAACAAGGGAAAACTGCTGTGGTTGAAGGCAATTACCTTATTAATAGCCTGTAATTGATAGATTACTTACATATTTTAGTATGTTATTTCATATTACATGACAGAAATGAAGAACAATGTAGTCTATTACATTACACATTTTAGGTAATATAATCGGACTACTTTTGATTACTTTTAGATTACATTTGATCAAACCTATTTATCACATTGATTTGAATTGGATAATCATGTATCATATTGATATAAAAGTGCAAATATAAAGAAAATATGTTGCTGTTTTAATCACTAACAACTTGAACATTATTAAACATTACGGCTAACATCTAGCAACCTACAACTAACCAACGCCAATGTATTAGATTTCTCTAATAAAATGAATAAGCTTGACCAGAGTTCTTGTGGGGAGAAGAGTTTATTGAAGGCAGTAGTGTAGCACAGATCTTCAGCAGCGATGTCAGCCTTCAAAATAACTTAACCCAAAGTTCTGTCTGAGAGACAGAACTTTATACATGAAGACAAAAGGGCCACAAACAATAGAAAACTGTTAGGACCTCCTACAGGAGGTTGCTCTACCCTGCTATCTAGTCTGACCAAACAGTTTCTTTATTATTCCGTTTCTGTGGGCCATTTGGTTGACACCTTTACAGACAGACTGTTGATTGCATCAAGGACAGAGTTGATTGTGTCTGAGGCACAGTCACAATTTAAATGCATCTAACTGAAGATGATGAAAATTCAGATAATCTTTCAATTGGCTCCATTGGCCTTAGAATTCTTCAATTCAGTCATGGTTTTATTTTGTCAAAATCCAAAAGAACTGCATTGTTCTGGAAAGGCATTCAAGCTGTGGGTTGGTCTTACTGTGTTTGTGTCTGTGAAAGTGTGAAATGTGTGTGTATGTGTGCATCAGCGAGGGCCAAGTTTAATTATGGCTCTCACAGTTCCCCTCTTCAATCTGCTTTAGCTGGCCCTCAAATGAGACTCTGACGAGTAAGGCCTGCTGTGAGTATGTGATAGAAAGTGAATCGGAGAGCGAGAGAGAAACACTTCCATCCTGCCGTGAAAGGAATATACTGTACATAAGCACTTGCAACATGTTATCTCATTGGATTGCTAAAAAGAGTCAATATTTATCCAGAACTTATTTTGGTGTCTGTCAGGTATTCGTCTATGTAACTGTTCATATTATATGTCTACAAACATAGAGTTCTGTCAGACATATTACATGAAATGAAAGGCTAAGCACAAAAATATGTTATTATTGCTATTTTAGTGTTTTGCGAGTTAAAATATATAGTTTACTTCCATTCAAACCTTTAGAGATGCATTAATGTATTCAAATGATCAAAAGTCACAGGAGTTTTGTACCAATCTAAAAGTCTTTGCTATATCTGTATTTCGGTAAAAGTCTTTACTAAAGTTGTGTACTATTTCAAATAAACTTTCCATGTCTCTCTGTCCTTGCAAAAGTGTTAAGTAACTGTTTTCAACATTGATGATAATAATAAGAAATGTTACTTGAGCACCAAAACAGCATATTAGAATGATTTCTGAAGAATCATGTGAAAATTCTTGCTTTGCCATCACAGGAATAAATTGCATATTATTATTATTATTATTATTAAATAGTAAAATAGATTATATTATAATAACATTTTACAATATTACTGTTTTACTGTATTTTAATCAAATCAATGGAGTCTTAGTGTGCATAAAATATATTTCTTAAATAAATGAAGTAACGCCAAAAGTTTGCCTTGATAAAATATACATTGGTTTTCCCATTCAAAATGAATCAGTCACTTTTATGGAAAGACATTATCATTAAACTGTCTTTTTAGATGACACAATGAGAAAAGTAACATAAGAGAAGATTACATTAATAGAAGATTTTTAAAGCAAAAAAAAAAAAAGCTCACTAAAGTTGGCTGTTTCTACTGTTTGTAGAAAGAGAGCAGCAAACCACTGATCTTCACATCATATTTGGATTCTGCCCCAAAGAAATGCACGTCTTGTAGTGTCTAAAATGGCCTATTTGACTCTAAGCATAAAAGAGAGGATGGGAATTATAATTAAAAACTAAATTAAGGGGAATTTAGGGAGGCATTTAAGTGACAAAATATTGTACAGCATGAATGAGCCCTTTATGTTTTGATGTTTTGAACATCTGTCACTGATGAGAACCTGACAAAACACATATTTCATTGTGTATGTCTGTGTTTGTGTGTACAGGTTTGGCTACATTTGTGAGGGTTCCTTTAAACATTATGACAACCAACTAGTAGGCACATTTTACTGGTCCTCACTAGTTAAAAAGGCCAAAACATATTTTTATTTAAATCGAGTGTTTCTGTGATGGGTAGGTTTAGGGCTTAGGTTAGGCAATAGAAAATATTAAACATGAACAGAAACAGAAAACACTATGACTAGACTATGCAATGTCCTCACTTATATAGTGAAACGTGTATGTGTATGTGTGTGTGTGTGTGTGTGTGTGTATGCGATGTTCCGCATTGTTGGCTTTTAATCGCAATGCAGGATCAAACATCCACTTATGATTGAAGTGAAAGATCAGAGCATGCCAGCAGTCACCAAGGAAACCAAAGGGAAGTTTATAAGATTGATGCAGGAATAAAATGATACATGTATCCATGTTTCAATTGCGACTTAGTGTCTACACATCCTGATACACAAGATACAACATATAGAAAACACAAGTAAGAACTATATAACGGTCACAACGGTCATGCCCTCCGCTTTCCATTCAAACCACTTAGAGCTGCAAAAATGTGCATATTGACCACCTACTGTACGTTTACGTATTCAGTGTCAGTACATATTAAAGCAATAAACTGCGCTTTACAATGATTTTATAATGACTAAGGGGCATTGTTAGAGAGAAGTGAATATGAAAATGTAAAAATTAAAATGCTATGGAATTGTTGGATAAAGACCCTTTAACTTTAACTCCTTGTAAATGGATGAAACATAACTGACCTTCTTTTTTTATCTTTATCAAGTTTTGAAGGCACAATGTATAAAGTTCTTGTTTTATCACCGAACACTTAATTTATCATTATACACCATTATATTGCAAGACTTGCAATGCTCTATAACATGCTTGTTTCTTTTTATCTTTCGTAGGGTTTCATCACTCCCTCCCTTCCTCCCCATACACTGCAGAGCCTGAAGGTCACAGGTTACCTCCCTCAGGGACGTTATCGTCAGAATTCTTGAGTCAGGGTGGTTCTTCAAAGATCCTCCTGTTACTCTGCAATGTTGCTGGATCTGGCCAACAAGCTACAAGGTGACAAAAGCGCTACATCTTAAACCTAATGTTTACAGAAGGAACCCTCTATAGGCTGATTTATTCTTCTGCATTGAGTGTACGCTGCAACTACGGCGTAGGCTGTGTGTAGCACATGTGGCCTATGGCGTGGCCTATGGCGTAGCACCTCTTAAAAAATGTAACAACACGTCAATTCTATGTGGACCGCAAGCACTGTGATTGCTCTGCTAGAACCCTTCAATCAGGTCAGAAAAACTGGCGCGGAGCGAGCGGCCAGCTTCCATTGGAATGAAAAAACGCTCGGATAACTCACTCTGTTTCAGGGGACATACGTCATCAAACTGCAAACAAAGCCGTCGCCTGTTTGCCACCTTCACCGCTGAAGCTTCTCTGACAACATGCATGACAAGCTGCTTCTTCATCGGCTTTTGCCTTTATACTCAACTTGACCACAGACGCTGCCGATTAGCGGTCTACATGTTGCACGTCAACATGGACGATGGGGAAGTATAAATGAAAACCGACGCATAGACTACGACACAGAGGCTCCAGCGTAGGTCCGATGCAGAAGTATAAATCAGCCTTAAGGGGTTTCCCAACTTTTGCCAATTGAACACCAAATTGGGGTTTTATCATAGAGGAGAGCTAAATTGGTCAATTTTGAGCATAATCAGTCTTCAGCATTCAGTCCTTTGCTATAGTTGTTTGTTCCTGTAGAAACATTAACATGTGTTTTAAAAGACCATTTAAAATCCATGTATATTCATCATTTTAAAGATCCAAACGTGCTATTCTATGAGTCAAGTGATTCATTGGAAACCTATTTCAGACCTACTTGTTGGTACAAGAGACATTTCTAGATGCACAAAGACATTAATTTATACAAGTCAGATCAGTAAGCATTGTCAGAATCAATAATCCAAGTAAGCAAAGTGCAGCACAGGATTCATCTTTACATGCACTGATAGGCTGGACTCTGGGGAGTGCTGCATCTGGCACAGTCTTCGCCACTAACCTCCAGCTATCATTCAAAGCCAGACACAGTCTCGCTCACTCACCCGTGGACACAGGGCTATGGGTGGAAACAGATGACGGGTATTCCCCTGGAACACCTACAAATGTCAAGATGACATTTTAGGGCCTAAGGAAGAGGGGAGAGAGGCCTCCACATTAGATAGTGAAGTTTTCCTCTCCGATTCAACGATTGCAACAAAATATGAGATATATCAAAAAGTAGGTCAATATTTTCAGTTTGAGAGGGTGTTTTAAAGGTGGATTATATAACTTTTGCAATGTTAATTTGATCCTGTCCTAACTTAATGTGCAGCGACAGCTCCAAAAAAAAAAAAAAAGAAAAAAATGCGTTCGTAGGTTGATTTCCCCAAAGAGGGTGAGTGCTTTTGCTCTGTAGCACTTTCAAAACATTGTTCTGTTTGCTTGAGAAGTGTCTGCTTCTGACTCAATAAATGTCACCAGTTAGGTGCAGGACTACCTGTAATATCTGATTACTGTGGAAGTGACTATTTTGTCAGAGTTCTTGGGAAATGTTTATTTGTGGTACAGCAGTTTTGCTGGCCAGACTAAACGACAAACCACACTGCTGCTTGTTCTGACATATAACTGTCCATTCAGACAGGAAGTGATGGTCTTAAAGGGTTAGTTCAACCAAAAATGAAAGTTCTCCCATTAATTAATCACCCTTGTGTTCTTCCAAACCCATAAGACCTTTGTTCATCGTTGGAACACTAAGATATTTTTGAAATCTGAGAGGTATCTGAACCATACATAGGCAGCACCTTTCAAGACAGAGAAAGGTAGAAAAGAAATAGAAGAAAAGAAAAGAAATCGCCGTTAGAAATCGTTAAAATGTTATGAAGCAGCGTGAATCCTTTTTTGTGAGCAAAAACTAAACAAAAATAACATTATTCAACCATTACGTCTCCTCTCTGTCATTCTCCTACGCTGCTTACGTTCAGCGCTTCCAGATTGTACGTCAGAGTGCCGACTCATATAAAGCAAGAAACCACAGTTCATTTTATTTTTTAAGGTTTTATTTTTGAGTTTGTACCACAATATTAGACTGCCTCGGAAAGACAAAAAAGCTGCCACAGCAATCTCTACCAATGTTTACACAGAAAACACTAGAAAATAATTACCCCCCCCACACACACACACACACCCGAAAGATGCCGATTTCTTAACTGTTTAACTGACAAACTTGAGAACTGCAGGGAAATATAGTTATATACAGGGATAAAAGAGGAACTAAAGATGAAGCGAAAACAAGCAATGAAACATGAATATCTTTCATAATAAGAGTCCTAATGTATAACATGACACCTTTACTCTTGCCAAATTAAGAAATATATACATATGGTCAGATCATCTTAGACTAAGACGATGCAGGGAAAAATAAATACATCTCAAAATTGTTTTATCACTCATTTTGACTTTCCTTTTCTCTCTCCAGGTTTGGGCCTCCACTCCTGATGAGAGTAGAAAGGACTCTTTCTTGGGATCATTTGCAACAGAGTGTCTGCAATAAGCTTTACTTATTCCAAAAAAATACAATCGTAAAGGTGAGTGTGAGCTGATGTTAGAGGCATGTGCTGCGGTTAAAGTTAGGGTAATTAAGGGATATCAGATTTCTTTTTTGAGATAGAAGCCTCTTGATAATTATGACACTGCTCCCCCTTCAAGCGTAAATATGTACATGGGGGAAGGATACTCATACTGACCAATTAGTTGAATACAGGAGACAGAGAGATAGTGAGAAAGAGAAATGATCATGTATACATGCGTACAGATTCTCTTTCACTCTTATGAAATACACATCTGTTGGAGTTACTGACTGAATATGAATGAATGTGTTCATAATTGTTCATCAGTCAATTCCTATTAGATACATGCTGAAGAACTTTTTTATTTCCTTATAAGCTTAATACACAGGAATGTCACCATAAATGGTCATGTGCCAACACTGCCCTCTGAAGATCACTGTTGTATCCGTTTTCCTAAATAAGAGTATTTTCTTGTTTAACACTTATAAAATTTTGTCAAAGTCAGTGAATCATCTTGAATTAAAGTTTAAAATACATTTTAATTACCTTAGAATGTATCTAAATAAAAGCTTTAGTCATCTATATTAAAGGCCATTTATTCATCTGAAGAGCCTGAAGTCTTTAAAACTTGATGTCACTATTTTTTCAATTCTAATTCTTACTGTTATTTGACCTTACAGTATTAGACTCATTAGATTGCATAGGAGACTTGAACCCCACAACTAACTAAATATGTCAGAACATTTTTCAGAAACTTAATAATATAAAAAGGCACAGGAGATCTTACATTGTCTTCCAATTCCTTCCTACAACAGAATGGCCGGTACTGCTGAGAGCGGAGTTGAATTGTTGTAAGGTCTTCTCAAGATAATAAATTAAAGGGCCAATATAAATTCACCTTCTCAAACAAAAGACTGCTTCGGTTGTCATCTGTTCATTGGTTGCCATTAAACCTTTAATTTATCACCCTGTACGCTTGAGTACAGCTCCATTTTGTTCTATTTCTACTGTAAATTGCATCTTTAAAGCTTGATGTTCCTCTCTTCCTCAGTTCCACTGTGCTGCTGCCATTTTCAGAAAAAGAAATAAACATATGCCTTTCTCAAACCTCTTTTAATGCATTAGTTCCCCCCAAAAAAATTCAATATTATCAAGAGAATTTCATCATTTTCAGTGGCGCTAGAAAGTTAAGAATTAACTTTTAAGAATTAAAATTGTTGACAGGATTGTGTCATATAATGAGCAGATTTAATTTAGGCTTTTATTTACAAATAAACATTCAACGCACATATAGGAAACCTCAAATAGGGTCAATGGCATCTCAACTTGCTTGAGCAAACCTCATTGATTTGTTCATTTTAATGTGAACTCTCACTTCCAAAAAAATCATTATTGACGCTTCCCAGGTTGGAATAGGTTGCAAAACTGTTTTCCACCAATCAGATTAGAGTACTTATTTTTTACAATATAAAGTGAAAAAAGTGAAAGTCGTGACATGTTGTCAAGTATGGTGACCCATACTCGAAATTGGTGCTCTGCATTTAACCCATCCCAAGTGCAGTAGTGAACACACACACAGTGAACACACACCCGGAGCAGTGGGCAGCTATTGCGACAGCACCCGGGGAGCAATTGGGGGTTAGGTGCCTTGCTCAAGGGCACTTTAGTCGTGGTATCGAAGGTGGAGAGAGTGTTGTTTATTCACAATTCCCACCTTCAATTCCTGCCGGTGTGGGAATCGAACCCACAACCTTCTGATTACAAGCCCAACTCCCTCACCATTAGGCCACGACTACCCACAGAATATACAAGTGGAAGAAGCTCTGCTACAATATTACTTTACCTAGGAGTGGTCATCTAAGAAATATCACTCCAGGAGAAAGACATGTTATTTGTAGAAAGAATCCCTGGTAACATCTAAGGACCCATCGCCTCTCTTACATTATCTAAGATTTATGTTTATGAATCCACCATTGAGTAAACACTCTCCAAGAAGAATATTGGTACCCGTCTAAACTTTGAGAACATGAGCCAGAAGATTATTGAAAGAATGTCTTGTGGACGTCCTAAATATAAATTTTGGATTAAATGAAAACATTACATTTGGGGAAAACCAAAATACTGCATTCAATAATATGGACCTCATTCCAACTTTAAAACGTGGGGTTGGCATTATTATTGTTTGGGGCTGATTTACTGCCTCTGGACCAGGCATGTTGTCATTGATGGAACAATGCATTTTCTACAGGGTGTCAGTCCTTGATATAAAGCTCAACAGAAAGTCGATAAGACAACAGCCCTTAACATGCATAGGTCTGATCCCCATTACTGAAAACGTTTGATTACTGTTAGATTGCACTTTAAAATAATGTTCATTAGTTAACATGAACTAACAATGAACTACACTTCTACAGCATCTATTAATCTCTGTTAATGTTAATTTCAACATTTATTAATACGTTATTAAAATCTTGTCAACATTAGTTAATGCACTGTGAACTAACATGAACAAACAATGAACAACTGTATTTTCATTAACTAATGTTAACAAAGATTAGTAAGTGCAGAAACAAATGTATTGCTCATGGTTAGTTCATGTTAATTAATACTTTAACTAATGTTTAACTAATGAACATTATTTTAAAGTGTTACCAAATTATTTTATCAAAAATGCAGTAAAACATTGATATTATGTAATATTTCAATTTAAAACTGTTTTCTATTTTAAAGTATTTTAAAATGTCGTTTAATCCTGTGACGGCAAAGCTGAATTTTCAGCAGCCATTACTCCAGTGTCACATGACCCTTCAGAAATCATTATAATATGTTGATTTGGTGCTCAAGTGTTATTTCGAATTTATTATTGTTGGGGGTTGGTGTGAAGCACACATAACGTTCGACGTACGATGTACATCGGACAGACCAACGAATAGGAATCTCGCCAGAGAGACCAATCTACTTTGAGTGTAACTAAAACGAGCTAATGCACATTGGCATGCAATCAAATGCAGCAGCTGCTCACCTCGCAGCGCGGGTATTTAATGAGCAGCAGGTACGTTGCATCTTCAGCTTTTTGGCTCTTCAGCTCTTCTGAGCCAAACGGTGTGCTTCAAGGTTTTCTACGAAGTCATCAACTGCCTCGAGCTGTATTGGGCTTCTCTGAGAGTGCAGGTGGACGGCACAGCAGCGGAGTCGAAAATATTCTCTTTGTGTTTGTTTGTCTGTTTGCATGTGTGTTGCCTGGTGAACTGAGCAACAGCTGGTTTGACAGCACGAAGGGCTGTTCTCACGCCCGGTAGACGGTGCGCTTTTGAGCGCGGAAGAGTCGTTCTTACAGCTGGTAAGAAGTGAGAGCCTACAAAGGGAGGAAACCACATGACAGCGTATCATTGTCTGTGTTGCAGCGCCCATTCCCCTGTGTGCTTCAGCACTGATAAGAGAGCATAAGTCCTTAAAAGAGCTTACACAAGTTTGCGTTTTTTTAAAGATGACATTCTACTTGTGTGTTTCTGGATGTGGTCGTTACCCGGGACCAAGGTATGGTCACGATCGCTGCCTCACGTGTCTGGGCTTAAAGCACGCTGAGGCAGCGTTCGGGGATGAGCCATGTACCCATTATGGGAAGATGACCATCTCGGAGTTGCGATCAAGACTCCAGTTCCTGCAAAAGGGCGTCCCAGTCCCAGTGCCGCTGCCTCGTTCCAATCCTCCTCAGAGGGTTGCTTCGGAGAGCGGTGCTTGAGATCTGAGGATTACGGTGAGGGCGCTTCCTTCGGGGGAACCGAGCAGCCAGTAGAGCGGCCATTGGAGCGCGCTGGGCCGTTTCAGAGGTGTGCACCAGCTGTATGCTTCGGCGCTCCCTCCGATGACCAGATGTCGATAGCTGCATGAGAGGGTGAGACAGATATCTCGGGAGATGACGAGTCTGTGATGTTGCCTCCTTCGGGAGTGACAGCTGTGCCTGATTCAGACCCGGAGATAATGGCTATGCTTTCCCGGGCCACCAACAGGTTCGGGCTCGTATGGAACCCTCCACCGTGTTCCGAGCCCTCGCGGTTGGACGATTGGTATCACCCACCCTGGTTCCTTTCTTCCCGGAGGTGCATGAGGAGCTCACGGAGATGTGGACGGCACCTTTTAGATCTCTCCGGTGGAGCGGGCGATTGCTATGTAGCTGTGCCCAAACTCCACCTGGCGGAGAGAGCCGTGTTTTCCTTCCCGGGCCTGTAAGTACGCATCAGACCTAACCGGCAAGGCTTACCAGGGTTACGGGGTAGCCGTTTCCGCCTTACACGCTATGGCGTTGTTGCAGGTCCATCAGGCTAAGGCACTGATGGATCTGCACAAGGGTAGTCATGATCCACAAGTGACCACCGCGTGGACCTCGCGCTTTGTGCGACGAAGGTTACGGAGCGGTCAGTGGGTCGTGCCATGTTGGTGGTCCAGGAACGGCATCTCTGGATGTGTCTGGCTAACATGAGGGATACCGACAATGTCAGGTTTCTTGTGTCCCAGACCAGCCTCTTCGGCGACGCAGTCGAGAACTTCGCCCAACAGTTCTCGGCTGTACAGAAGTAGTCTGAGGCGATATCCCACATCCTGCCGCAGTGGTCACCTGGTGCATCCACCCATCTGCTGCCCGCAGCACCTCAGCCTGCTTGTCGCCGAGCAGCAACAGCAGCCTCCACCTAAGCGGTGCCAAGGAACCAGGTGCAAGTCCAGGCCCCCGCCAAAAGGGGCGGCAAATCTAAGGGCAAAAGGCCCTCGGACGAGCGACCCGGAGATGGATGGGACTGCTCTTCAGGAGATGGAGACCGCTCCACTCCTTCCTCCGGAGGAGGGCCGGGCCGGTAAATCCTTTGTTGATTTTTCTTTCTGTTCCGCTGCTGGCCCAACAGCATCCTCCTGGGTTGTGGCACCTCGCTGTCAGATATTTGTAGAGCTGCGGGCTGGGCGACACCTGACAACTAACACCTAACGAATCATCTGTTCGCTAGATTCTATAGCCTTCGTGTCAAGCCAGTCTCCTCCTGTGTTCTCACCTCATCCAGTCATAGACATGGAGAAGCCCTGGCTTAGTGTCGACTTGCTGCGTTATGTGCTTATTGCTCCAGTGAGTCCCTACAAGGCAGACCCCGTTGAGTCCTTGACCACCCTTCGGCAGCCGGACATGGTGGAGCTTCTGGCGCCAGGCCTATACTTCGTTGCATCCTTGAGAACCGGACTAGGCTGGGTGTCATATGTGTGACCCTTCAGGGATCCCATATATGTGACTCCACGGCTCCTAAACGAAGCAGTGTCTTTCCCCTTGGCGAACCCACCTCTTACCAGTTTGAAGTCACCCCAGTACTTCCATATGTTTACTGCTCTACAGGGCTAGTCCATATATGGTTTCCACATAATTCCTTCGGGGAAGGATGTGGCTTCCGCAGCATTCCCTTCAGTAGAGGGGTATGCTTTCCCAGTGTTATCTAATAGTCTCACTGAATGGGTTGTTGGGAATGGCAGTGATCGACATCCTGTGTTGGCCCTGCCCCACCATCATGTAGCCAGGGGGTGCAGGGAGCTTGCACAGAACACTAGAAGGGGGCCTGTGGCGCTTTGGTAGGTATTCCTATTCATTGGTGTGTCCGATGTACGTCGAACGTGACCGACTGAATGGGAACGTCTCGGTGACATGGGTAACCCTCGTTCCCTGAAGGGGAAGTTGCTGCTGTATAACCTGCAATGCACCTGCTGCTCATAATAGTTTCATAAAACTAAACTAAACTTAAAAACTTTTGAATGGTAGTCTAGGTCAAGTTTATCAAGAAAATACCATTTTTAAGGGATCATAAACTTTCTAGCATCACTCAACCCCATGTCATTACAAACCTGAATGGAATGATGCTATGTTTCCATGGAACAAAAAATTACATTTTTTTTTTTTTTTTTGAAGAATCTTTATTCAACTCTTTTCTCATATAGACTTTTTGGTTAAATGAAGCTACACATGGAGTGAATGATTTGTGATAAAAGCTGTATTTTGCCTTCCACAGACTAATGAACTGTTTAAGATGCGTGTGGTTGGTGGGTCGGCTTCCTGCAGTTACCTGTCTCCCTACGACAGTAGACCTCTGTGCCACCCAACTGTGGACAGGTGAGCCCACATACCCCACCTGAAGAACAAAATAGTGTTCATAAGTTTGGGGTCTGGATTTTTTATTTTATTTTATTTTTTATTGAATTCGATTCAGTCAAATACAGTAAAAACATGAATATTGTGAATTATTATCACAATTTTGATGTTTTGTATTTCGATATATTTTAAAATGTAATTTATTCATGTGAAGGCAAAGCTGAATTTTCAGCAGCCATTACTCCAGTCTTCAGTGTCAAATAGTTCTGATGCGATTTGGCTCTCAATTAACATTTCTTATTATTATCACAGTTGATACATGTGATACTTTTTTCAGGATTGTTTGAAGTTTCAAAAGAAAATTAATTTTGGATCATTGTCTCTTTGGATTTTCATTGTTTTGTTACACCTTCTTGCCGTGATACACATCCTTGCAGAATATAAGTATTATTTTTTAATCTTACTGACCCCAAACTTCTGAACTGTAGTCTAGAATGTCTAGAAATTCCTTGACACCGTATGTATTCTATATACCATGAGTGTTCATCAGTACTGCCAAAAGTTAATATCTACAGCTGCTTTAAACTTTTGAATTGGTCTCCAAACACCCACATCACAGTATTTTAACCTAGTTTTGACTAATTGTATCCTCTTCTCTGCATCATGTTTGTGAGGCTCTAGAGAGACAAACCCAGCAAGCCAAACCATGAAGAGCTCATCCTCTCAGTGCTGTAGGTGTAACGCACACAGTCTCAAAAGCCAATGTTCCATTTCTCAATTTAAACAGCTTAAAACTCAGTTCCACGGTCGTGACTGCAGCCTCATTCACTCATGTGCCTGCTATTCTGGCTGTTTTCCTTCCTCTTATTTTTCTTTTTGTTATAAGTGAATATAACAAAATTATGATGTTATTATTTATAAATATGTTTTACTTTAAAGTTTTTACATTAGTGATTAGTAGAATAGAATTTGAATCTTTAGAGCAGATTGTGTATGAAACCACAAACCAGATTAAATAAAGGGTTTGACGATAGTGTGTGCATTTGTGTGTGCGTAAAGAAATGACAGGGAAAGATGGGAGAGATGACGTGACGCATGTATAATAAGATTTTATTTCTGAATGATTAGAATTCATTTAAATATTTTTGGGGGGCATAAAGTCACAAATGTCAGGGTGATACAACTGCCCTGATATCATAATGAAGAAAGAAAAATTTAAGTAATCTGACAAACTTTTATCATTTCCTAAGAGGAAAAAATATTTCAAGAAAAAAGATCTATGCTTATTAATAGGACTTTTTCCCTTTCTTACATATGGTGTGACCATGAAAGTCATATGGTGCAAACAACAGGCATAATCAAACGATACCCCTGCAGATTAATAATATCTGATATTTTGCCATTTATGACAAGGCAAGGTACAGGTTTTAGTTCATATTTAGTCCCAAAAGATGTAATAACATTCACTGACAAAATGTACCATGGCATTACCATGTTTTTTGAACTTTGAACATACCATAGTTTTTTATTTATTTACCATGGATATACCATTTATATACCATGGAAATATCAATATATATGAATATGGTCATCATTCAGTACCATGGTATATATCAAAGTAGCATAGCATCATTATACCAGGCTAGAACTATGCTTTTGTAAGGTGGGGGTTTAGAGATGTGAATGTTTTTAAAATGTTGCAGAGGTGTCCAATCACCTTTTCTTACCAAAGCATTGTCATTTACTGTCGTTTATGTCTGTCACTGTCACAATTTTCAGCTGAGGTGCCTGAGAAAAACACTAGAGGGCACTTCACCATGGTCTTTCACACACTCACACTCTCATTCATTCACACGGACTACAAAACATTTCCCATAAGCCCTTCACCCAGTCACTGATTACTGCACCAGCTGCACCTCATCACACAGTCACCAATTACTATCACCAGCTGTAATGCATCACCCACACCATATAAGCGCCGCTCACCGCGAAGTACTGATTTGTTCACACTGTCAATTCCGAGTGTTATTTTCCCGTGTTTGATTTCCTGATTTGATTATGCCTGTTTTTTCCAGTTGCCTGATTCTTGCTGCCTGTCCCAACATATCCGCCTGTGTTTTGACCATGATCCTGTTTATCCCCTATGTACCTGTTTGCTGATCGTTGACCATTGCCTGTTTGACCACGTCTGCTTAATAAACTGCATTTGGATCTCAACCCGCTGCCTCCTCGTTACAGTCAATGTATAAATATGTTGTTTATTTATAATTATGATGTTCAGATGATAGCAAAGACGTTCCATTTCTCATGTAGTTACCTGCTGTTCTCTGACGCAAGCTGCTGCTCTTGTGTGTTGAAAGCCAGCAGTGTTTAACTGTGCAAGTAATTAAGTTTGTCAGCCATTGCTGAAGATGTATTCATTCATCTATCTAGAGATTTCACAAGGGAGATTGAGTTAAGAAGGCCACATTTTACAAGTAATGTCAGGAAGCATATGGTTGCCACAAACATTTATCATAAAATAGATGGTTTGTATGAACAGAAGTTCAGAGAACAGAGAAAAAACATGCAAAGTTTCAGTGGAACTACAGAGATGAAGGGGGGGGGGGGGGGGTGTGTGTGTGTTTTAGGTCCCCAAAGTTTATTTTCAGATAAGGTAAATTGTCATTGTAAGACAAGTTGTTTGTTAGATAAGAAAACTTCTTTGTGTGTGCGAAGCTTTCTTCTCAATAGGCCAGAGATAATGAATCCAAGTGAATTACCCTCACGTCTCTGAATTATTGTTCCCTGCTTTTAAATCCTCTCAGAAACAATCGCAATTAATGCACATGGACTGTGCGTCAGAATTAATCTAGCTTTAGCCCAGCTCTCAGAAAAACCCAGCCATGCTCCAGTCACATCTTCAAATTACCCCGCACTCCTTTTGCCGCAGTTTTTCCCTCTGTCATATTTGATCGATTGTTTGCAGAATTGAACAGTGAGGGCCGAGCCTGTGAATGCTGTGTGATTTTTTTTTTTCTCTCTCTCTCTTGGCTGTTAAGCCAGGTGATTATTGCCATGTGTTTGCAGAGGCTATTTTTTTCACAGTCTGAAGACCTGTAATGATAGTGAGACCTACAGATGAATCCCTACTAGTAACTAGTTTTAGACATAAATGAAGGATAAATGAACTGGTCATTGTTCTGTGACTTACTTTAATTTCTGGACATTTTATTCTATATCTTTCTCTCTCTCCCTCTATATTTTATTTTGTGTTGTTTTGTAATGATGAAACAAGTTAAAACACATGTTCTTATTAGAAAACAAAATGACATTAGAGCCGTATCACAGCAGTAAGACATAATCATCAAGTCTAGTCATGACCCAGTTGCATGTGGTCAAGTTCAGTCCTACCTCCTGTCTTAGTAGTTTCTTCACCCTCTTTCCTTTACTGTAAAATCAAAGGCAAAAAGCCATAAGTTAATTTATAAATAATAATAATAAATTATTGCATAGATAAAATATGCTTTACAGTCAAAGGTTTGGGTTTTGTTTTTTCATGTTTATTAAGGCAGCATTTGTTTAATAAAATAAAATACATAAAATAATACAATAATAGCTGTTTTCTATATTTAATATATTAAATGTTTTTATTTTATTCCTGTGATATCAAAGCTGAAATTTCAGTAGCTGTCACTCCAGTCTTCAGTGTCACATGATCCTTCAGAAACCATTCTAATATGATGATTTGCTGCTCAAGAAACATTTCTTATTATTTCCAATGTTGAATGTTCTCAGGATTATTAAATGAATAGAAAGTACAAAAGAACAGCATTTATTTGAAATAGAAGTCTTTTATTGAAAAACAAAATAAAATTTAAATAAAAATTTAAATAAATTAAAAAAATAACTTTGCCTAAACCTTTGAATGGTAATCTAAATTTAATGCAATTAAAAATAAAAAAGGTAAAATAAAACAGAATTAAAAAATTGGCTGCAACTGTCTTGCTGTCTAATGTTATTTCATTTTATGAATTTCACAACACTGGTTATAGTCTGCCTCCTAGTGTCTGAATAACGAACTTAATTTGAATCATGTCTTTTCTCACAGGGCCCTGAAGTTCTGCGGTCCTGGTGGTCCTCTGCATGTGAAGCTCGTAATTGAATGGGAGAACAGAATCAAAGAATGGTGAGATACATGCTGCTATATTAAATGTATTTTCTTTAAAAGCATACACATTCATTAATTTTAAGACCGTCGTGTACATTTTTTTTTATTAGTAAGTAAAGTATTAGTAAGACCCTTCTCAGTAATATCATGTGAATTTTAGAATTCTTGTGTGATTCATATCGTTTCAGTCTCTTTGGCAACATTCAAGAGGAAGTTATTGAGGATGCAGAGAGTGTGAGAATCCAGCTGCAGAATCATGTACAGCAGCACAGCTGCACTCTGGATGAGTGTTTTCAGCTTTACACCAAAGAGGAGCAGGTACTCTTTCTTCTAATCACACTCTGTTTTTATATATATATATATATATATATATATATATATATATATATATATATAATGTATATATATGTATGTATATGTATATATATGTGTATATATATATATATGTGTGTATATACACACAGTGGGTACAGAAAGTATTAAGACCCCATTAAATTTTTCACTCTTTGTTATTTTGCAACCATTTACTAAAATTATTTAAGTACATTTTCTTTCCTCATTAATGTACACACAGCACCCAATATTGACATAAAAACACAGAATTCTTGACATTTTTGCAGATTTATTGAAAAAAAAAAAACGAAATATCACATGGTCATTATACAGAGCATTTGTGTTGCTAGGCTGTGTAGGATCTGAATATTGCTAGTATGTTAGGAGCTTGTGATTTAATTTAATATAACACTCATAACTGTCTGAGAATTTATTTCAATGAATTGATTCAGTTGGACAACATGCTACACTCAAATCAAAAGTTATCATTTTCAACACTAGTGGGGATTAATGCAGTAGAAAATGTTCAAAATTTATACTTGCAATTCAACGTGCTACACATTTTGATTAGCAGGACCGATCACTATTCCATATTCCAAAATGATCCAAAACAGTACCCACTTGAGGAGCAAATGGATCTGGTTTATCTCCTACCGTCTTTTTCTCTCACTTTGCAAGGTCACTCTGAATTCATTCTTCTCTATATACTGCCTGTTCTGGACAAGCAACACATGATAAATCTTTCCCATGAACCCCTCATCAAGATTAGCTCCACAAATAATTATCGATCCCATGACAGAGTCATGTCATTACTGAAGCAACAATTATACCAGGACTTTTCGTTATTTTGGGGCACAGTGGCTGTCCCGCTGGAATCAAGTCATGTCCTTTTCTGTAAAAAGATCCTTTGAAGTTATAAATAACATGTTACTAATGGTCTAGAGAGCTTCTGTAAATATTCAGATGTTGTTGTTCCTTCCTTTCTGCATGTTCACTGCATTCCAGTCCATCTCAGCAGTGTATTGCTGAGACATAAATGCACCACACTGAGACGAAACAGGTTCAGAAAATGACATGGTTTAGTTGTCCACGGAGAATCGCTACATTCTGCATGCATTTCAACATAACATCACAGAAAATGTTATTCATAGACCTGTGATCATGAATCTAGTATCTGACTATTTATTTTCTGTGACATGCCTCATGCCTGTGACTAGGCCTATTAGACTGTTTATAGCAAATGTTTGTCTTGCAGCTGGCGCCAGACGATGCATGGAAGTGCCCTCACTGCAAGCAGATGCAGCAGGGGATGGTGAAGATGAGCTTATGGACCCTGCCTGACATCCTCATTCTGCACCTGAAGCGTTTTCGGCAGGTGGGCAAACGGCGAAACAAACTGTCCACCCTCATCCACTTCCCTGTGAGCGCTCTGGATATGACTCCCCATGTGGTGAAACGCAGTCAGAGCATGAAGAATCTGGCCCCGTGTCCTTCAACTTGGAAACATGGAGATACTGACTTCCTTTACGACCTGTATGCAGTCTGCAACCACCATGGAGGCATGCATGGAGGCCATTATACAGGTGAGTGTGCTGGGATCTCTGATAGTATTGAAGCAGGGGGTTGTTTCTCAATCTAAAAACCCTTTATCTTTATTATTATTGGGTTTTTTTTTTTAACGTTTCTTCAGCTGTGACCTTGGCCTTGTGGATTTCATTAAGTAATGTAAAACTATAAAGACACATTATTACTATTTTTTGTAAACTAACAATGTCTTGCAATGCATAGATACATTGCACTTTAGGTGAATTCGGGACATTTTTGTGCTTTTTTGCCGAGTCATTTCCACAACTCAAATCTCAAATTATGAATTGTGTTTAATATTCTATAGTGGAAATGGCAATTTAAAGATTTTGTCAATTAAATGAAAGTCATTATTGTCTTGCTAAGGACAATATAACTGTTTAGGTTTTCTAAATACGATCAGAATGAAAATTGCACAACTGAGGGACAGTTGTAATTTGTTTAACAATGGATATGTCATGTTCACAAACATTCATATGGTTTATGAAGGGAATTTTCAAACTGGGATTTACTTATATTACTGATTACATGCTGCTTTATTAGGGCTAGTCAGAAATCATGAAATCAGAAATTGTTTTATATTATTGATATATTTTTAGGTTTATTGTATTGACAGCCCCTTTATAATAGGATTATATGGAAGCTTGTTTCTGCCATGGAATAAAAAATGATATAAGCTTGTAATTCTGTCTGAAGAGGGGGTCAAAATTGTGAGCTTTTATCTTGTAATTCCAAGATTATATCTCACAATTCTGAAGAAAAAAAAAAAGTCAGTAGTCATACCATACCATCTAAGATCATTTACTAGAGGATTTGTCTTGTTTTTTGAGGTCCTTGCCCATGGTGTATGATGTTTTCACCCACTTTATTATTTATATTTCAACTTCAAAAAATCGGAAAAAGTTAATCTCCATGTTTCTATGGACTACTCCGATACTAACCAGTTCAACAACATACAAAATGCATTCACATTTCTTTTGCACTTCTTGTTTTGGCCAATGTTCCCTAGAAACTCCTCAGTGTATGAGCCACTAATGAAATCCTACATAAATAAATAAAATCATGAACAGAAGTCTAAATCAATAGATGTGAAGACACCACTCAGAATATGTCTTTGTAAAACAGCCTATTGTAGGAACTCCGTGGATGGCCACTGGTACAGTTATGACGACAGCAGCGTGGAGCTTGTGCCAGAGGAGGAACTATGCACACGAGGGGCATATATCTTGTTCTACCAGAGAAGAAATGTCATCCCTCCCTGGTCTGCCAACAGCTCAGTCAGAGGTCAGTGAATGAGCCTTTGTCGCCACGTTTCAGATAGAGGTTAACTTACCTTTTGTTTGTTGCATTGGATCAGTGTTAGGCAGGAAGTACATCTGTGTTTTTTTGTTCTCTTTTTTTCATTAATATTGCAATGTGAATGTTCCACAGTCATGGCAAGAATACGTTTGGTGTTGCGACAGTGACAGGGTTTTTAGTGTACGAACAGTATTTCTGACTGCTATACTTTTATCTTGAAGTATTCAGTGCAAGTTAAAGGCCCCGATTTACTTCAGGCGAAACCGAAGAACGAACAAAATCGGGAAAGTTCCAGAAAGTTTCGAACTCTCAAAATGAAAAAAAAATAAATAAATAAAAATTCCTTACATGTGCAAGTTGGATAGAAGTTGGATATTTACTTATCTCAGCGCATAGACTCACAGGTACACACAAACAGACCCAGTTTAGAGAGAACTAAAATTCGCGAAAAAAACGCAATTCACAAGGGCGTGTTGAACCGTGGATGTCCGAATTGTTCAATATTATACATGTATTGAGAATTGTGGCATCCCTCGTGTGCACACATTATAACCCGTATCATCAAAGTGAAAATAACATTTTAAAACATTCTGGAGGATTATTTAAAAATTGAAAAACAAGAATAACAGGGTTGGAAAAGTCATCACTCCCCTGATTTAATACTTTGTAGAGGTACCTTTTGCTTTAATTACAGCCATTAATATTTTTGGATATGTCAAGTTCAGTCAAATTCCATCCACAGATTTTTGTCGGATTTGTAAGTCAGCTCTGACTTGGCCACTCAAGGATATTCACCTTCCTATCCTTAAGCCATTGCGTTGTTCTTTTGGAAGTATGTTTAGGATCATTGTCGTGTTGGGAGGTGAATGACCTGCCCGTCATCAGCTGTCTAGCCGAGGAATGCCGATTTTCCTCAAGAATGTGAGTCTACTTGACAGCATCCAAAAATATAATATAACTTGTTCTCAGGAATTGTGTATGTCTTTGGTGAAAGCTGTTTCTGCTGGTTCGGTTCAGATAATGAAAGGTGCATTCTGTTATTTACCTGTGATACCAAGATTAGGTAATCTAATAATCTCTGATGTTAATTTTAGAGCGGAGCTGTAAAAATAAGGTTTCAAGGACATTATTAATTACACCCATTTTTCCTTCTAAGGTAAAGAAGAAACCTCTTGGGGTTTTTTTCCTGAAGATAAAGTGATTCGAATTAGAGCAAAATTTCTTTCTTTTCCACTTCTACCGAAGGTAAAAGAAGTTCAGTTTAAAATTATTAATGATATTTATCCCCGCAATGAGTTCCTCAGACACAGATTTAACTTGGATTGTAATGAGTGCACCTTTTGCGAAGTAGACATGGAGTCACTGGAACATTTGTTTTATTTGTGTAAATTCTCTAAAAGGTTTTGGGATGACCTCTATGATTGGTATGTAATACCTGACTTTGATTTTAAAACTATAAAATATTTGTCTTTTTTTACAAAATTGTGATGTTGAATAATATTGTGATTTTGGCCAATTACTTCATTCATAAATGCAGATTCTTTAATCACTTTTTTACTCTTCTAGAAAGATTTAAAATCCTCAAAAGTCATGCGTGACAAAAAATCCTTAAATTATGTAATCTTTTGAAGGTATTTTTTGACCAATAAGCAGATGTAAGAAATGTTTATGAGAAAATATGATATAAGTATTAAATCAGGGGACTGATGACTTTTCCAACCCTGTTATTCTATTTTTTAAGTTTTAATAATTGAAATAATACATATTTAACACAGTCAGTGATACGGAAAGAAGGAGGAGGGAACCGACGAACGTTACATATAAAATAATCCGAAAAACATTAAACATCAAAATAACCAAACAACAAAACAAAAGTAAAATGGCGGCAGTTCCTCACGGCGACTGCCGCACACACAAACATAATAAAACACAACATAAAATCCAGGCCTGGTCCTCTCTTGTCCTTCACTGTCATCGCTCTCCTTTTATGCTTCCAGAGCTCCTCCGTGAGAGATACACGCGTCACGGACCCTCACGGCTCTCCCCAAACCCTGCTTGTCACAATCTAATAATTATTATATAATAATAATCCTGCAGAATGTTTTAAAATGTTATTTTCATTTGGACTATGAGGGTTATAATGTGTTTATATAGCTCAAAAAAGTTAGACTTAATTTATTTTATTTTCCAGGGTGTAATGTGAAAAAAGGTAAAGATTTTAACAGGGTGTGATGATTTTCTATAGGCACATTCCTGGGCACCTCAAACAGGGAGCAGACATCCTGTCAAAGCAAGGGCTTAGGCCCAGGGAATGTACACTTCACCCCTCTGTGGTGATGGTGATGTTGATTTTGAAGAAGTTCGGCCAGGTGGAAGTGGGCTTGTTCACATCCGAGCAGACTGCGCACTGTCCACTCTGGTTCTCCCTAATACAACCATCTCCACTAGGGCTGGATGCCATGGTGCAAATGTGGCAGTCTGTATACATTTTCCCCAATCGCTTTGCTCCCAGTAGTTCTAGCGAGGGTTCGCCTGTTAGTAGCCCCATTCTTGCCATTCCATCTCTCCTGGACGGCTCCTCTTAGAGAGTCTTCACTTCATGGTGCAGAGAACACCAGTTGGGCCCAGTTAACTGCCCGGTTGGTTCAGTGCTAGAGTTCTTTTAGGCGCTAAAAGAATGCCCATAGGCATTCTTCCTGCATGCCTATGGGCGACTTGCTTTTATATATTCAGAAGCTGACAGTGTGTTGTTGCGGGTACCCTTTATAGCTACCGTGGCTGCATCAATGACATTTGACTTGGTTCGATTCAGATGTAATCACACAGGAGAGTTCCCATTGCATCTTTAAAACAGTATGTCTCATTCCCTTCACCATGGTTTACATTTTGAGTTGATTTCAGTTCATTTGACAGGTGGCTAAGATGCCGCCACTGGGTTTGTGTTAAATGGTCGTCATGGAAACAGTAATACAGGACATTATTTTAGTTATTAAAAATGAAAGGGCAGCATACTCCATGCCCTTGTCTAGGAGAAACATTGACTAGCCACTAAATAGTCTTGATTGTCTCCTTGTGCAGGTTCCACTAGCTCCTCCATGTCAGACCACTGGCTCATACGTTTAAATGGTGACAGTAAAAGAGGAAGTGTGGTATCTCGGTCTTCCACAACCTGCCCCTCTTACCTCCCAGACTCCCCAGAGTCTCCCGTCTTTCAAAATGAGCCCTCAATTGAGAAGAGAGGTGAGTTTACCCTGCAGTTTTAGTCATTGTAAAGAAGAAATGTAAATAGTAAAAGGATGCTGCTTGACAGAGATTTTATCATAGTTCTTCACTTGTTTAGTTGTGGGCAAGTGTTTTCCACCATGTACTGAATATTGTGTAAAATGTCAGTGTCTTTAGGTGGGTTCGAAAGCAGACCTTTCGTGCGAGGAATCCAAGGGCGTAGCGTGAGCATGAAAAGTCCCGCCAAGACCAGAGTGCTCCCACTGCGATGGTCCTTTGGAAACAAAGACCGCCACAAACCTGCCTCAGCTCCTGACCCGGCTCCTGCAGAGCTAGTGGAATATTTAGAGTCTGGGAGGAGACCAAGATGCACCAAAGATCCCATTGTTGCCCTAATGACTCGACCTTCAGATAAAGAAGTCGACACGAAAAAACCTGCAGCCAAATCTTCAAGTCACAGCAGTGTCGGACCTGTGGAGTATCTCAAAATACCACAAGGTCAAGAAAGAAGTAGCTCAGAGAAAGCATCGGGCCAACAGCCCAGCAGCAATAGGAGACCAAGGGAAGATGGGACTTTGACTAGACGGAGCAGCAGAAAATCAAAACAAGAACAATCGCAGTCCAGAAAGAGTTCCAGTGCAGGGATTCAATCCAGTGGTGCAGGTGGCTGGGAAACCAAACAGAGGAATGACCCAAGCAAGGAGCGAGACCAACCAGAGGAGAAACAGGAAAAGGGGCAGGAGACAAAACGTCACGATAGTGTCTTCGCATTTCTCAAAGGTGGTTTCATGAAGAAGGGCTCATTTCGGAGGTCTCGAGACAATGTATCTGTGAAAATGGGTGATAAAGGGGTGAAGAGCCCATCTGGAGTTTCGCTGTCCAACGGGACACATGATAGAACTTCAGAAGCTAAAGCCAATAGCAATAACCAAGTTCGCAGCAGACTCTTTGGTGAACTTGCGAACGGCAAGGTGAGTCGTGGGTCGTCAGACATCAAACGGTCACAAAGTTCTTCCAATATTCAAAGCAAGGCTGATCTAGGATTAAGAAGAACAGCATCTCTACACAGAAACGGTACATCGGTGCCCCAGCCACAGAGCGTGCCCGGGGACAGGGGCTCTCAGAGCACTCTGCAACGCACACGCTACAGCACAAATTCACTGGGTAGAAAGAAGGCGGTGCCTGAATCCAGCTTTTGAGACTTCACTGCACCCAAATATCAAAACAGAGTAGCAAATATCTAAAAGCCCAAGTAAGAATTGTGGTTTGAAATGATCACTAAAACCTGGCACCACACAAATTATGAAGTTGCACATGCATTTGGAACTTGTGGATGATGTTTTTGTTCACTTGTTTCTGCTTATATGAAGTGCCTCTTAACCAGAGCTATTTTTCCAGATTGTTTTGCCACTAGAAGTACATTGCACACTAGCCTCTACACCATGCTTTTGAATTGAAAAAAAAAAAATTATTTGCCTCAGATTTGATTTTCTTGTGCCACTCGATTTATCACCTGTAATACATGAAGTGAATTGCTATAACTTTTCAGTTTCATGTCTTATGATTCTGCAGATTGTACTCACTGGCTGCTAACCTCTCATGGGTTTTCATGACATTTAAAAAAGATGTCAGTTCTTGCACTTTCAGTGAATTTATTGCACCATACTCTTAATGAGTATTGTTGTCTTGTTTTCCAGTAAACTGGAAATAAATTCACAACATTTGCTGAATTAAGTATAATTTTATTACCACCTTGGCAAAGTGTGTTGTTTTAATCATGAACCTAATTTTCATCAGTTTTGTACTTACAACAGGCAAATTGCAGATTTGAGAAGAATACACTTCAATAACTTTTTTTTCACTTCATTTAATTTAAGTTTTACCTTGGTATTTACCTTGTTTCAAAGATTTAGATATTTTTACTGCACAAGACCAAAATACTGATTAAGAAAGTGATTTTACCAATGCTGAGTTTAAAGTTTTTTTTTTTTGTTGTGGTTTTTCATCAATGCAGAATACATTAAGACATTTACAAATTCATATTATAAAATTATTTTTTATAAGTATAAAATCACTGAAACCTAAATGTGTGCTTTAGGTGTTCTGTCACATATGTATAAGGATGGCATGTTGACGACACATTAAATTAGACATCATTTTAAAGAATAGTACACCCTGAAATGAACCCCCATGTTGTTGTTGTTTTTTTTCCATCAATAGATCACAAAAGGAGATGTTTGGCAGGATGTTCATGGTGTTCTTTTCCATTAAAAGTGAATGGTGGCCAGCAACTTTCAAGCTCCAAAATGACCAAAAAATCCAATAACCCTATGAATACCACTGTATCATATCTGATACATGAATTTCAAAGGCCTCTAAATTATTAACAAAACCAAAACTCAAAAACCTTCTACATGCCTTATACCCACTGATGGATAGTTACGTTTAGTAGTAGTAATTAAAAATATCCATGAGTTTATATGTGTGTGTATGTGTATATATATATGTATATACAATCTCATTGATTTACATTACAAGAATGTCTGCACCAAATTGCATATTTTTGCTCGGTTTGGGGCCTCTGAATAAAATTGATGTTTTTTTTCCTCCTCAAGAGTGAGTTAGATTCTCACTACATCATACTGTATGGGCCATAAAGGTCTGCTGGATCAATGTGATACAAAACATAAAACACATGTGCAAACTTTATATTTTGCTCTCACAAAATTATCATATGGCTTGGAATTTGAAATTTATCAAACATGTCATATGGACTACTTTTAGTACACTGTTTGATATGTTTGGAGCTTGACACCCCTTAATCACCACTGATTTTCATTTTATGGAAAAGAGCAGCGTGAGCATTCTGCTGATTAAAACGGGTTTAAGAATTAAAAATGTTAACTTATTCATCTTGGGGGGGGGGGGGGCATTCCTTTAATCCAGCTCAAATAATGTGGAGCTCTAGCAAGAAAAGCCTCAGTGTAAGCAGTAAAGTGACTTTAGAGAATAGACATCCTTGACATAGATTGTGTTTGGCTCTAATTGCTAAAGCTGCAGTCAATATGTCATATTCTCTCCTTCCTATTTGGACTAATTGGGTTTGTATGTCCATAAATCTGGTGAATAAGACGAAACTAACAATCATACACGTGAACCGCTATCTAGCACCATTTAAATATTCTGAATGCTGCTCATTAAACACTAGTATACACTGCAAAGCTCATCTTATAACCAAAAATAATATTTTAGAATACATTACTCATTAGCAAATATATAAATTATTTTCTCTCAGTGTGATTGTGAGGGAATTAAAATTCAGTCATCAATCTCAAATTTGTGTTTTTAACAAGACATGAACCAAACTGCAAGTGTCCTTTTGATTATTGCACATGGTATATATATAGTTCCTCAAATGTAAAATGCAATTTGTTTTTCTGCAATTTCTTGTTTCGAGGGGCGTTACTAGCGATTTCAGTGCCATTTCACTTTGAATGTGCTCTGATACATGCAAGAAGCAATGTAATATCATTTTGCATAAATGTTGTCACAGGCACATTTTTCCAATGGGTACTGTACACTGTAAAGTTTGAATTGCACTGTAGAATATGGTTTAATGATTGTAGTAAATTTACAGATATCACATAGATTCTTTTTGTTGATCTGAACAAGTGAAGATGTGAAGTGATGGTTAGTTCGTGTCAATGCTCCAACTGTTTCTGCCTCGATGTTCTAAACACAGGATGTCAATTTCAAAAGAAAAATAACATACTTTTATATCGCATTTGTTTTGTTCATTACAGTTCATACACTGGAAAAGAGTAAACACATTCTCTCTTCAGCTTTATTGAAATCTGAGTGCAAAAGCCACTAAAGGTTTTTGTCATCTTCTGTCTAATCATATCTAATCATCCCTGTTATTCTGTTGAGTATAACGTTTATGTAAAAAGCAGCAATTACATGGCATGTAACAGGATTTGTGTAGACACGAAGGTTTGCTACCCAAGGGCATTTCTTTTTTCCACTCCAATGCTTCCAAAGTAATCTTACTTTTCACTATGTTTAAAATAATAAGCTGACAAGACGAAGAATGAAGGAATCTTACCCTGAAATCTTTTTTTTTTTTCTTCTTCTTTTTTTTTGGTTTTGCGATGCTTTATATGCAACTTTTATAAACATTTTGTAATGTCTTTGTATTTGTGTGTGTGTATATAAACAAAAAAATCTATTGTTTATCTATCTGGGAACAGCATATGTAGGGATAGATTATATGTATAATTCAAATTATTTGAATTATTGCACAAGGGTACATGTTCTGTTGAGATGACTACATACAGGTTTGTGTGGACCTGTGTCTACAATAAACTGAATATAAACTGATATATTTTTGTATAATTGCTGAAATTAAAAAGGAATTGGTACTCACGTTTCTAGTCTCTTTTTTGACCACAATTGCTGTGGTTAGTATGAAATGCATCAGTTCATTTTTCATTAAGCATGAATGAATCATACTAGTTTAGCATTTATCTTGTTTTTCATCTAAAAGAATTTATTTATTTGTGTACAGAATGATTGTAAGCCTGTCCTCCTCTCTGCAAAATTTTGACCGAAAGTTTCTTTCCATTGGTTTCAGTAGCTCAGATTCCTGCGGGAGTCTTCACAAAGCTTTCAAAGAGCAGCTTGATCCGTTCCTTTTCAGGATGCTCTACCATATTGAAAACATTGGTGTCATTGTTTCAGTATCTCAGCTGTGTTGAACAGAAATCTAAATTATGGTATTTTTTCAATATTTATTCAAAGACTTGATTTAAATCATTTTGAATGCAAATTGCTTCTAAAAAAAACCCCCATAAAATTAATATTATGAGGAGCAGAAAACCAATAATAACATAACAGTAAAAATGCTGGTCAGTTTGTCTGCACGCTAGAGAACTGTAATAATCTCAGCGATGTTTGAGACCTCTGAAAACTGTCTGTATAAATCTCATACAGCCACAAACTAAATTCCTATGCTGTATATGTTAGCATACTGTTGCTAACATATATTCTCAATAACAAACAGAAGGGATAGTGCATGGAAAAATAAAATTTCTGTCCTCATTCTTGTGTTGTTATATGACTTTCTGTTAAGCACAACGTTAAGGACTGACAAACCTTTTGCAAAGACCCGCCCCCTTTAGTTACTGTTGCTATGTCCAACAAGCCATGCGCATCATGTTCTCATGCCGTGAAAAATACATCACGGAGCAAAGAGGACAGAAATGGCGCAGAAGGCCATCAGTGGCATGTTTTTGCTAGTGTTTCTATTTTATTTTATCTATATTTCACAACTGCATTATCATGATAATCTAGCTAACTGAGAATTATGCATTTATGCAATTTATATTTATATTTGGTGACATCCCTTTACATATATAGGCCTATATGAAACTTGTACTTATAGTGTAATTTAGATGCATCTCATTGTTAACAGAGATTCAGTTATCATTATTCAAATTTTCAGCTGTCAAAATTCTTTTAATGTCATTCTTAGTTTAAGTGTTGATAAAAGTTTTCTGTTGAATTCTCCTTTTTCATGCATTCACTGCCGCCACTCGTAACAAACACTTAATGGATGAATTATCAGAAAAATAATGCACGTTGCGATCATCAGTTGAAGTGCCTGCCAAAACCTCAAGAGGGCACTTCACCATGGACTCACTCTCTCACTCACTCACGCGCTCATTCATTTAGTAGGACTCCATTTCCCATAAGCCCCGTACCCATTCACTGATCATCGCACCAGCTGCACCTCATTCACCAGCCACTGATTACACCCACACCTGAAGCACATCATTCACCCCTTAAAAGCACCACCACAGTTAGACGCAATGACATTTCATTAAATTTAAACCTTTCTTGAAATGATATGAACGTTTCTCAAAACCATTTGAAACATAAATATACAAAGTACAATTCTAAGAATATTGCACATTCTGAACTTGGCATGTTTTAACATTTTAGAATATTTTTTCTTTCCTTTATATTCTATTCCTTTTTATATTTTCTTATTTTTTTTCCATGTTTGCTGTTATGGATTGTAAACTCTTACTATACAGTGCACCTGTTACAGAATTACAGATATTGTTACCATGGGACTGTCTGTTGCTATGACAAAATGTGAAGCATTCATATCTTACAGATTAAGACAGCTCTGTGGAAGCATTTGCCTCTTTGAGCTCCTTTTTATGACAAACAGACTTTTCTATTTACTGCTTTTACTATATGAGCAACCTCCAATATCTATCTATCTTTAGTGGATGTACAAAACCCGAAGAAAGCTGCACAAAATCTCAAGAGGATGTGAGTATTTATTTTCTGTGCCATTAGAGACACAAAACAATGCCCATGCATCATTGTGTCCAATAGGACTCGTCTCAAAAATATTTTCAAAAAAGCCTTGAACCACAACAACCAGCTTCTTGATGAATAACATTATTGCAAGATTCCATTTGAAGCTGAAAAAAATTGTGTACTTATGGAATTTTATGAAACTGAAATACATTTATTGAGAAGGAATGCATAAAATTGATTAAAACAAAAGTGACAATGTAGACATTTATAATGTTACAAAATTTCAATTTAAAATGCTGCACTTTTGAACTTTCTATTCATAAAAGGATCCTGAAAAAACAAATTACATTTGCACAAAAGTATTAAGCACAACTGTTTTCAACATTGATGATAATAAACTTGAGTGCCAAATAACCTTTCTCGATAAAATGTCTGATGAATCAGCGGAGTGAGATCCAATTGCAGTTTTATTAAAAGTAAACATGATCAAACAGGCAGTGGTCACAGATCAGCAAACAGGTATACAGGGATGATCAGAATCGAGGTCAGTAAACAGGCAGTAAATCCAAAGACTGGCAGAAAACGATCAGGAAACAGGCACAATCGAAACTGGGAAAACAAGCAGAGGATAAAGCTCGGAATTGGTACGGAATGTAACACAATACTGCGGTGTGTGTGAGTTTTTTGGACACGAAAAAACTGCAGTATTGCAGTATAACCTCAAATTTCTGTAGTTTTACTGAAGTACAACTACTGCAATACATCTAAAGTACTAGTAAAATAAAACTGCAATACAACTGCAGTTATACTGTGTTTATACTTCATACAACTTTCAATTGTACTCCATTTTACTGCAGCTGTACTTATACTACAGTTTTACTGCTGTTGAACTTCAATGTACTGCAGTTGTACTGTGACTATACTTCATTATACTGCAAATCTATGGTTGTGCTTAGTTAAACTGCAGTGATACTACATGGTACTGCAGTTTTAATGCAGTTCAACTTCAATATACTGCAGTTCTTTTTGTAAGGGAATTTAATATGATTTGTTAAATTAACCCTATAGTTAATGCTTCTTGTTTTGTTTTGTTCTGTATAACTTTTGTGATGCTCTTTGTTCATGGTCCAGAAGTCATACTGGTCTCATTCAGAACACTTCCACAGGGATCACTGAATTATTAGGGTGATTAGAACAGCATGTGGCATGCCCTCAACCTAAGCACAAGCTCAACACTTCACCACAATGGTAACCCCAAAACTATTAACATAACAGAAACTTTTAAATATCAACATAATAGAACAGTAAACATTAAAAACATCTCTCAATTTTCTCATCTTGCTAAAAACGGTTTAAAATAACACTTTATTTCAACATTTACTCTCCCAGTTCAGCCCCTTTGCAAAGCATGATGGGAAGTGAAAGTCCTGTTTGATTGAGTCCTGGTTGAGTTTACTTGAGTGAAACATGTTATTTTAAAATGAAAACATTACGTTAAGTCAAAAAGTAATCATTTCAAGTCAATTTAACATGAAGCAATCACGTTTGAACCTAAAACCAATATAATGGTGTTGAATCAAAATAAGTTGTTTAAATAAAGTGAACAGCATCGAAAAATCTTTTTTTTTTGAGTGTGCAATACAACTGCAGTTATACTGCTGTTATACTTCAATGTACTGCAGTTGAACTGTGACTATACTTCATTATACTGCAAATTTGAATTAAACTGCAGTTAAACTACTTATACTACAGTTTTACCGCTGTTGAACTTCAATGTACTGCAGTTGTACTGTGACTATACTTCATTATACTGCAAATTTGAATTAAACTGCAGTTAAACTACTTGGTACTGCAGTTTTACTGCTGTTGAACTTCAATGTACTGCAGTTGTACTGTGACTATACTTCATTATACTGCAAATTTGAATTAAACTGCAGTTAAACTACTTGGTACTGCAGTTTTATTGCAGTTCTACTTCAATATACTGCAGTTCTTTTTCGTAAGGGTAGTGCTCTTATAGTGGTGTGATGTGAATCAGGCGTGGAAAGACAGCTCGTCCCGCTATAGAAAGACTCTAAAAGCAGCCAGGGCCGAGCATCTCCGCAAACTTATAGAAAATAACCAAAACAATCCACAGTTCTTGTTTAGTACAGTAGCTAGACTAACAAATAAACAGACATCACCTGAACAAAACATTTCATTACAGTTTAGCAGTGATGACTTTATGAATTTCTTTACTGAGAAAATCGAAAGTATCAGAAATACAATTGTAAATGTAAAACCTTTAACAGAATTTTATGATTCAGCCTCAATTATCGCCCCTCAAGAACAGTTACAGTGCTTTACAACTAGGACAGGAAGAGCTAAATAAACTTATTACTGCGTCTAAACCAACAACATGTTTATTAGATCCATTACCCACTAAACTACTGAAAGAACTGTTACCTGTAGCAGAAGAGCCTCTTCTCAATATTATCAACTCATCCTTATCCCTAGGACACGTTCCAAGACCGTTCAAGCTAGCAGTTATTAAGCCTCTCATTAAGAAACCACAATTAGATCCAAATGTATTGGCAAATTACAGGCCCATTTCAAATCTTCCATTTATGTCTAAAATATTAGAAAAAGTGGTTTCGGCCCAACTGTGCTCCTTCTTGCAAAAGAACGCTATCTACGAAAAATTTCAGTCAGGATTCAGGTCTCATCATAGCACAGAAACTGCACTCGTTAAAATTACAAATGACTTACTTCTAGCTTCTGACCAAGGCTGTGTCTCAATACTAGTGTTACTTGATCTCAGTGCTGCGTTCGACACTATAGATCATAAAATACTTCTAGACCGACTACAAAATTACGCTGGTATTCAGGGACAGGCATTACGGTGGTTTAGGTCGTACCTATCAGACAGACACAATTTTGTCTATTTAAACGGGGAAAAATCTGAGATAACAATAGTAAACTATGGAGTGCCGCAAGGATCTGTGTTAGGCCCTCTACTATTTTCAATATACATGCTGCCACTTGGCAATATTATAAGAAAACATGGAATTAGTTTCCACTACTATGCCGATGATACTCAGTTATATATTTCATCACGACCTGATGAAATCTCTAAATTATCCAAACTGACAGAGTGTGTTAAAGAAGTAAAACATTGGATGACCAGTAATTTTCTTCTATTAAATTCTGATAAGACTGAAGTATTACTTATTGGACCAAAGACCTGTACACAGAATCTCTCAGACTACAGTCTGCATTTAGAAGGATGTACTGTTACTCCATCCTTGACAGTTAAAGATCTGGGTGTTATATTAGACAGTAACTTGTCCTTTGAAAATCATATTTCATATGTTACAAAAACCGCCTTTTTCCACCTCAGAAACATTGCCAAGATAGGGAATATGTTATCTATTTCTGATGCAGAAAAGTTAGTTCATGCTTTCATGACGTCTCGATTAGATTACTGTAATGCATTATTAGCTGGTTGTCCTGCTTCCTCAATAAACAAGCTACAATTAGTACAAAATGCAGCTGCTAGAGTTCTTACCAGGTCAAGAAAATATGATCATATAACACCAATTTTATCATCTCTACACTGGTTACCCATTAAGTTCCGTATCGATTTTAAAGTATTGCTAATGACCTATAAGGCTCTAAATGGTTTAGCTCCTGTGTACTTAACCGATCTTCTATTGCCCTACAACCCGTCGCGCTCTTTAAGATCACAAAACTCGGGACTTCTGGTTGTACCTAGGATAGCCAAGTCGACTAAAGGAGGGAGAGCGTTTTCACATTTGGCTCCGAAACTCTGGAATAGCCTTCCTGATAATGTCAGGGGATCAGACTCACTCACCCAGTTTAAATCTAGATTAAAGACATCTCTTTAGCCAAGCATTCACATAATGCATCTCATATCAGATCAATCGCTCATTCTGACTATCTTTGCTTAAAGTTATGAACAGCAGCTACGCTAATTATTCTCCTTTTGCTTTCTGTTCTACCGCGGGACATCTGCCCCGAGGTGACTAGAGACCACATCAGCTTCAGTCCGAATCCAGCCTCTTCAGAAGACCTCAGATGACCATCACCTGTGAAGAGACGGCGCCAGTTCCTGCGAGGACTTCAGAAGACGCAATCATCTGGATCAACATGCTCATTACCTAATTCTTTATCCTTATTGTTAATTTATTTTCCGGGAGCTCATTGCTTCTAACTTCGGTTAAACTGCTAACTCTGATTGTAAATTAATCAACTAAATTATTTTATTTGCTAACTGCTTTCTTTAAATTGTAATGTTGACATCCATTCTCTGTAAAGCTGCTTTGAAACGATGTGTATTGTGAAAAGCGCTATACAAATAAATTTGAATTGAATTGAATTGAATTGATTGTAATTAGTACTCAGGTCATGTGCTACAGCTGGTGGGGTGATCAGTGACTGGGTGAGGGGCTTATGGGAAATGTAGTCCATGTGACTGAATGTGAGTGAGTGAGTGAGTGTCCAAAGTGAAGTGCACTTTAGCTGAAATCATGACATAACCCCCTTATTAAGAAGTGGATTCCAGACAATCAGAACAAAAACTGGGGATTCAGGAGGGAGGTGAACTAAGGGGTGTATGGAGGGCCAGGTCCATGGAGTGGGGGTGAATGTGGTGAGTGTAAGTGCACAGGTGTCCAGGGGGGGAGCAGGGTAAGCAGACGACTGGTGCGGGACAGACTGTGCAGGCGTCTAGGGCGGAACAGGCTGTGCAGGCGGCCAGGGCGGAATAGGCTGTGTAAAAGGCCAGGATGGAACAGGCTGAGCAGACTGCCAGGACGGAACAGGCTGTGTATGCTGCCAGGGTGGAACAGGCTGTGCAGGCGGCCAGGGTGGAACAGGCTGTGCAGGCGGTCAGGGCGGAACAGGCTGTGTATGCGGCCAGGGTGGAACAGGCTGAGTTGGCGGCCAGGGCGGAACAGGCTGTGCAAGCGGCAAGGGTGGAACAGGCTGTGCAAGCGGCAAGGGTGGAACAGGCTGTATAGGCGGCCAGGGTGGAACAGGCTGTGTAGGCGGTCACCCTAGCGGATATAACTCTTCTGGCCACCACCATGACAGATCGGGGGAAACAACAAACATAGAGAAGTTAGCATTGACCGCGAGGGCCATAACAGGACCAGCTAGGAGATCGGGAACAACCCCAAAGGTTCTAGTTAGGCCCGCCTGACTGGTCACGTGGATGCGGACAGACAGCATAGGGGCCACCTTAGTGGTCATCTCAGGGCTGACAGGGCAGACAGACACCTCAGGGCCGACGGACAGCTCGGGGCCGACAGACAGCTCGGGGCCGACAGACAGCTTGGGGTTGATGGACAACTCGGGGTTGACGGACAGCTCGGGGTTGACGGACAGTTCGGAGTTGACGGACAGTTCGGAGTTGATGGACAGTTCGGAGCTGACAGACAGTTCGGGATTGACAGACAATTCAAGAGCAACCTCCATGGTCGTTTCAAAGCACACAGAACTTGCAGGAACTCTGACTTCATTGGAAGGGAGGATGATTCTTTGGGGAACAGGCTCAGATATGAATTTAGATACATCCTGCATTTCAAGGACTGGCACAAGACTTAATTCGGGGCTTGCTGGAAAGTCCTCCATGGCTGCACTGACGGGTTCAGGGACTGGCTTGATTTGCACCAGCTTGCTCAGAAGCTGACTTGGAGGCACCCTCTTGAGCTGCAGGAATGGGTTCAGAAACTGACTCGAAGGCCTCTTCTTGAGGCAAGTCAGGAGCTGTAGTTCCCTCTGGAGGCAGGTCAGGGACTGTCTCGGGAGTGCCATTTTGGGCTGCACTGGCATGCTCAGGAACTGACTCGGGAGCACCCTCTTGGGTTACACCCTCTCGAGGCAAGTCAGGGTCTTGGATCGCCTCAGGAGGGAAGTTAGGGACTGTAGTCCCCTCTGGGGTCTCTGGGGCTGGAGCCAATGTGTGTGCAGCCCACACACACGAAATGGCCGTGACCATCACAGTAATCGCTGCATTCTCTGATAGCTCAGGAATAACGTGAACAGTCTGGGAAGGCATGGCTTGAACCGTTGGCTGCTGAGCGGGCGTGGCATTAACCGCTGGCTGCTGGGCAGGCATGGTGTGAATAGTCCAAGGTTGGGCAGGCCTGGCGTGAAGAGTCGGTAGCTGCTGAACAGGTATGGTGTGAATCGGTGGTTGGGCAGACATGGCGTAAACAGGTTGTGGCTGGGCAGACATGGCGGGAATTGTCTGTGGCTGAGCAGGTGTGGTGTCCGTGGCTTACTGATCCTGACTGCTGGGAGCTCTGGTGGGATAGCCAAAACAGGGAAAGGTGCTAGTGTATCAGCTGTAACTTGACTAGGCCCAGGAAGCTCTGCTGAGACGTGGCGAGGCTCTGGAAGCTCTGTAGAGTCATGTTGGGGATCTGGAAGCTCTGTAGGGATGTGACAAGGCTCTGAAAGCTCAGTAGGGTCTGAAGCGGGCGTTAGCTCCGGGACAGATCCAGTGAACTCTTGAGCAGGTTCGTGAAACTCTTGAGCGCTTTCATGGGGTTCTGGAGAGGCCTCGAGGAGCTCTGGAGCGATCTCATGGAGCTCTGGAGCGGCCTTCTTTCGGCGCTGCTTGCGTTTACGTCGCGGCTGGGGAAGATCAGTGGTGACTTGGTTGGGTTCTTGATAATGATCTACGATGACTTGACTTGGTTCTGGACGATCATCTACAGCGTGCTGCGACTCTGGACGAACAGCTGCGGCGGGCTGCGACTCTGGACGAACAGCTGCAGCGGGCTGCGACTCTGGACGAACAGTGGGAGTGTAATGGGAGGTATCTTCCAGAGTGAACTTTGAATCACTCAGAATCAATGCATATTCCAGATAGTCTCTGAGTCAGCAATTGACACTCTCGTCAGGAAAACAGGTTCTTAGGGATATGTTAAGCCCCCTACGAAATAAGCACTTAAACAAGGCTTCATCATAATGGATGTATTCCGATAACTCACAGAATTGAGTGATGTTATCCTCGATCGACAGGTCCTCCTGTCGAAACTTGATTAGCCGGTCGAAATGATCCATCCTGTGACTGAGAAAACTGCTGGATCTTGGGGCGGCGAAGTATGCTGTGTATGCTGTGTCACTTCAGCTGAAATTGTGACAGAATGATCATGTGACAATAAAGAATGGAGTAATGGCTGCTAAAAATTCAGCTTTATTATCACATAAATTATTTACATTTTATAATATATTACAATAGAAAAAAGTTATTTTAAATTGTAATAGTAATTCACAATATTACTTTTATTTTTGATCAAATAAATCTATTGTTTAGTAAACTATTTATTAAACTATTGTTTAGTATTGTTGTCACTCAAAACAAGTCTGCTTAAATAAATTCCTCATCAGGCCATGCAACATGCAAGTGTAAGTCAGTATTACCAGTAGCATAGAAAAACTGATATTATTACATTTGATTAAATTCAGTATATCGAAGTACCAGTATTTTTGACCTCCCTACTACAAAATATTGAAATATCATAATAGTTGTTTGAAAGACAGATTTGATTTTGTAATTTGCTATGCTCATGGGAAAGCGAAGTTACTGCTGGGCTCCCTTTTGCAACTTCACTGATTGGTTGATTTATCTTTAGGTTTTTTAGGTAGGGTAGTTACTTATCTAGAATTAAATAATTATAAATTAAAACTTTTTTTTAATGTTTCATATTAATTGTTTCCCTCAAAAAAAGTTAAAAACAACACTTGACTGGTGGATTTTACAGAAGCATAATTATGTCATGGCTTAACAAGACATGTTGAGTACATGGTAAAAATACACCAAGGGAATCTACAAAAACAATAATAAATCAAACACAGCCAATCACTTACTGCTGAACTGTTCCTAACAAATAAAAATCCTATAACTTAACATTTCAGTGACTCAAATAACATGACACTGTTTCACTTTTACATATTTACTGTAAATACGTTCATGATTTAGGGATGTATAAATAGAAATATATAATGCAAACACAAACACACACACAGTGCACAGAGATGACATGATCTACTGTTCCATCACAATATTTTTACTTTTTATATGTTCTATAACTTTAATAAACATTTTATGTATATGTATAAGGAAAAAACATTAATACATTACTCTGAGGTGTCAGCAGGAAAATGCCTTTTGCAGTCTGCATCCAGACGGAGGGACACAGTGGCCTCTATGGTGCTTGGGTTTACCCGAAAGTGAATGTGCGCAGGCTGGATAGCGACTATAAACTGCCGCTTAAAAGTCTTACTCAGAATAATATAGAGAAAAGGATTAATGCAGCTGTTAGCGTAGCCTATGCTAACGGCAACATGATAGACATAATAAAACGAGGCACTGGGTTTCTGTATTCCCAGATGGACAAGTTGAAGGATGTAGTACGGAGCCCAACAGATTAAAAAGGCCAAACAGAGGGCCACAGCCATCCGAGTCACACTTTTGGTGCGTACTTGTTGGTTCCTTGGGGGAAGAGGTGCCACTGTGATAGACACATGCTTCAAGATTTTAAAGAACACCACAAAAATAATCATGAGAGGAAGGGCGAACACCAACACAAACTGATAAATGGTGAACCAGCAGATACTGATGGACGGATTCGGTAGCAGGAGAGCACATCCCATTTGGGCACTGTGGAGAGGCATCAAGCCAGTATACATTAAGACAAGGGTTGATGGAGATGAGAGAGAGCACCCACATCATACCCACAACAGTGCTGGTGACACAGGTTGTCCGGACATGGTTAAAGCGGAATGGGTGGACGGTAGCCATGTAACGGTCCAAGGTCATGACGGTAAGAATGTAGGTGCTCACTGTCTGGCTGTTAGAATCTAAGGCAGAGATGGCTTTACACATGGTGGCTCCGAAACACCAAGATCCGTTGCCCAGGAGCTGATGAATGAGAATGGGCATGACGAGGAGGAAAAGCAAATCCACAATAGAGAGATTGAATATGAAAATGTCTGGTACCCTTTGTTCAGTCTGGCATTTGGTCTTTTTAATGATGTATGTAAATGTATACTTTCTTTTATAACTTCACAGAAATCAAAAATATTTATCGTTAATTAATAATAAAAAAACTTAAGGATATGTTATACACAGCCTACATAACCATACCATAATTATAACTAAAAATACCTCATAATAATAAGCTGTTGCAGTATTCACACAATGTTTTATCCGCGAACAAGTTCAAAACATCAGTTGTTTCTTTGAAGCAAACTAAATGACCACCTTCCCCTCCACAAAACTGATTCCCAGCAATATCTATATGTTAAGAAAAGCAGAGATGAGTTTTCAGAGTCTTCAGAGATATCCATGGTGAAAATTGCGAAAGAAATGCTTCCAAATCTACCTCATGCAGACAACAAAGCAGCTAATAACTTTTAGTCTTATATGCAGGGTTGGGGAGTAACGAAATACAAGTAAATTAGTTATGTATTTAAAATACAAAATTTGAGTAACTGTATTTCATTACAGTTTCATTTTAAATGGGTGGTAATCAGATTACAGTTACATCTGAGAAGTATTTTAGATTACCAAAGTGATTACTTTGAATTTTAATGTCATTTGAACACCAATTGGTGATTCTCTGACTCTGACAGTGAAAACGTAGAGTTAAGTTTCATCAACATTTTAATACTTTTAAGAGGGGTCATAATAATGTTGTTATTTTTATTTAGTTCTGTCCTGAACAAGACAAAATGACTGAATTTATAAAAAATGGTCAACTGTCAACTTAACTGTCCTGTCATGACCCGGATGACCCACGACTGTTTTCATATTTTGTGATGGTTGTTTGTGAGTCATTTTATAATTCACTCATCACTGCAACCTTTTCTCACAAATTGTTTTTCCCCTCACAATTATGAGTTTGCATTTCTGATTTCTTTTTCTCAGAATTGCAAGATTTTCACAATTGCAAGATGTAAAGCCAGAATTGGAGATACAAACTTGCAATACTGACTCTTTATCTTGCAATTTTGAATTTAGTTATATCTCATAATTATGACTTTTCTCAATATTGCGAGTTTATATCTCATAATTATGACTTTATAACTCACAATTGCAACTTTATATCATGCAATTCTGAGGGAAAAAGTCAGAATTGTGAGATAAAAACTTGCAATGACCTTTTTTTGTGTTTGTTCCACACTTATTAGTATTCCAAAGTATTCTAAAGTATTTAGATGAAGTGACTAAACTTGAGTAATGTAACGAAATACGTTACAAATGACTTTTTAAAGCATGTATTTTGTAATCTGTAGTGAAATACATTTTAAAAGTAACCCACCCAGCCCTTCTTATATGTGCAGGTCGCACCTATAACACCGTCACACATTTGCTACTGCACAATTTTCAACGTACACACTGCTGTATGCGATGAATAAAGACAAATAAAAAGGAAAGAATAACCATGGGCAAAACTTGTTTGAAAACGCGCGAGAGGATGAGCAGCAGAATCCGGTGTCTCTGCATAGAGAGGTTAGTCAGTCAACGTTCACTGTCTTCGGATACCAGCTGACACCTCCAGCCACAGAACGAAAACTGCACCTTAATCCATCAGGCCATCACATTCTCTTCTCGTTTTTTCCTAGGTTTGCAGTTGTTCAAATATCGATGGGAGGCATGCGTCAGTCTGTTTGTGTCCTAAACATTGCACCAACCCAACAAGTCCTGCTGTTTCTATTGACTTCTTGACGTAACAGAGTATTCGGCATGTTACACATTGAATCATTCAATTTAAATCATTTACAAATTTAGTTCCACATTAAATTTACAAAAATAGATATTTGAGAAATGCAATATCCTCACGTCAACAACCCACCTATTAAACGTTGTGTGTTAAAAGTCTACCTTTTCCGTTGGTATAAATGTGGTGTTTCTTGAGGTTCATTTTTGTATTTGTAATTTATTAGGCTATACGTAAATTGTTAGTGCTGTTTGTGTTGTTCTGAAAATGTTTACAAAATTGGCTCATACAGTCACTCTTAACGAGTGCAGCATTTCACCCTTTAACCGTTAGATGTCGCTCCGCTCATTTGTGTGTCATGGAGAACTGGAACAAACAATCTCTCCAGTTTTATGCCAAATCTGTCCTACAATCTTCAAAACGATATTAAAAGGTTTAGAAAAGGGGACCCGCGGATTTCAATCGAATCACTAATCTATAGCGCACTGTCAATTTATGTAGTTTCTACTTATTAATTCAGTGAGCGAAGTTTTTGTTTGGACCTTTCCATCTTTGCGGACCATAACGCGAAGGAAGCGGAAATTAACAGCCCGCTTGCTTTTTCCAGAGCAACTCCGGAGTCTGGAAAATGAACTGAAACAGTGAGCCGTATAATATGATTTTGCTCTTGTTAAAATAGTTTTATTTACCTCTTTTATTTTCAGTGCGTAAGTGGGATCGTAGAGGGAAGACTCTGCACCTCTGTTACTTGGGTAAGTAGAGTTTTTTTTGCATGTAAACTAATGTTCGAGTCGTTTCAATCGGATCAATTTCTTGATAGAAATAAGATTTATGTGATGGATAGAAAAATATATATGCGAAGGAAATGATGTTCGAGTGGTGTTGGTGAATGATTTACAAGGCTGAAAAGTTTAGTGTCAAAACAAAGGATAGCATCCTCACAATAACACAACTGAACGAATCTGTTCATCTAACACCAACTATTTATATATGTAGAACCTTTAATCGATTACATTAACACCTATTACAACACATAAATTGCTGCAGACTTGAACGATCCAAATTATAAAACGCTGTCAACAAGCGACGTGACTGACGCCCAGGGCCCACTTCACATAATTCAGAGCGAGCTGTCCGGAGGTCAGTCTGGACTGTCGCGAACTCGTTGCAGTGTGTTGACATCTTGATTATAACGGCAACTTTCTAGTATGTCACATCACCAGCTGTGTCGAATTGCGGATTGAACAAATCTTTTAAGTGAATTGTTCTCGTTCAATCCCATGCACTGACTCGTATTTTGTTCATCTAGTCGGCGCGTGACTCCATTGGTTGCCTTTCCAGTCCTCAGGCGGACGATAGGCAAGAGCAAATAGCATTCGAGTGTGGACTTGTGAAGGAGCATTTTCAATGGTTGGATCGTTTGGACGAATACGCCCCTTCACTGAACGAGACTCGGAGGAGTGATACTGAACGCGAGACCGTTCGTTAGTGAGCGATTCGAAATGTTCGAATTTTACGTCAACAAGGATGCTGACCGACTGAAGGATCCGTTGTTCGCTCTGTTCGGTTCGGTTCGTCACGTCAATCAATATCGTTGACAACAAGGAGAAAATGGAGAATTATGACCATACACAATTAAAATTACATTTACTGAAACTCAAAACTCTTTTATTTACATTTATCAGTCTAATGAACGAATAAAAGGATCTACTTTGTTGTCATGTATGGGTAAAAAGCAAAAATTCTTAAGAGGTATGTAGATCAAGACATTTTAATAAAGAATGAGTGTTTTAACGAATTGGTTGAGTGAATCATTGATTCAACTAAAAAGGTCTTTGAACGAACCCGTAAGTGAATCTAAATGAATCTTCTTAGTGAATTGATTCAAATGAAAGGTATGAATCAAAACCACAACCACTACTGTGGAAAAGCTTTGAACGTGATTGTCAGACATGAATGTATGAAGAATTTGTTTGTACTTGAAACTGGTTGACTTTTGTTGTGGGGCAAATGTGTCAGAGCTTATGACTCAAAATCTCACCAGCATCAAGTATCACCAAGACACCCCTCATTACATCCGATTCCTCTTATTGGCTCATAGTCAGTTGCAAGAAAACGTCAGCTCGACCCAGTTATTTCATTCCCTTTATATTTGCATGCATTGCACAGCTGCTTCACACCAGATCTGATTTAAAGGCATAAAACAATCTTTTTTCCAGATGCTTTGTCCACATAGATAACCACATTTGTTTCCAATCTTTATGTCCGTCTGCAGGTTGACAGCACCCAGACAAGGAAGATCTGTCACTCCACGGACAGCAGGGACAAGGACAGAAATTAGGAGATTGAATCAGATCAGTTAGGGGTGTTATTCTCCCTGTAGAAACACTTCCTTGTGGAGCTTTTTATCTGTCTCGCATCCACACAGTCCATGCCATGGAGGCAATAGCGAAATACGATTTCAAAGCAACTGCGGATGATGAATTAAGTTTCAAGCGAGGAGAGATTCTAAAGGTAAGTGCCGTTTATTGTTGCCGCTTATTTCATTTCTGTTTTTCTGTATGAGAAACCTTTTACCTACAGAAATCTCTAGCTTGTCTGTTTAACTTTAGTCAGTGTCGAAAATATGCAGCATTGATTTCATAAAGTGACATTAATTCAAGTCAGTTATCTTATTTGTATAGTAATTTTCTCAGCGTACATTGTTTCAAGTCAGCTTTTCAGAAAATCTTGACGTTAATGTTTGTAATATCTTCATGCCTTAAAGTCAAATGTAGCACATTAGAGCTGGGCGATTATATAGTTTACATTTTGGGATGATATAAACAAACAAGCAGTTGATGCGTGATTGTAACTAGAAATTGTAGCCCACAATTGAGCTGTTGTTTGGAACTCAGTGACATTGTAACCTTCTTTGGATATCATGCAATGTTGTTTATCTACTTTAAAATGACCACAAGTTAAATAAATCAAAATGAGGGCTTGGTTACATTTTGTCCATGTGTGTTAGCTTTGAGGCCATCAAACTTTGTCAGAATACATTTTTAAAAGACTTTTAGGGTTTTGAACATTAGTCTTTCCCTAAAATTTCTCTAAAAATGTCCCTCTTAATAGACCATGTGCTATCAAAGCAGTTATGTAATTTCTTATCCAAACTGAAAGTACACTGGGCCAAAAAACAAAACAAAAACTAAACTTTCTTTTTTTCTTTACCTAAAAAAGTCAGCCTAGTTGTTGTGGTGTGTTCCACTCTCGTCTGACTCCCGCTTACGTTTTGTATATCTCATATTTACATGTTTCGGTTTCTCCTTTTGTATGATGAATATAGACTATTGATACCTGCTGATATAGCTAATTCCTTACGCGCAGGCGCAGAACGCACGTATTAGTTTACAGTCGGCTGTAGTCTGTACTGTCTGTTCAAGTGCAGTATTTTGGTCCAGATACAGTCGAAGCGAAGTGACAACACTGTTGGTTTTCGTCGATGCTAGTTCTTTGGAGTCGGCTTTGCGTGTCCCAGGCTTAAAGGCCTTCTTCACTTTTCTAACAATAGATGGACTCATCAACTGTTTAGGTTCACTTAAGACATAACCAACTGGAATACTCGCCAAAACACAATTTAAAAATAATTGTGTAAGTGTTTTGGACCATTCAAGTGCAAAAATACATGAGAGAGCTCAATTCAGTACTTGTCCAGGCTTGATGCATACTTATCATTAAGGTACCATTATAGATTTTGTTAATATTTTCGATTGGACTTGATTTTTAGTTTTTCTTAGCTTTAATTGTAATTTTAGTTATTTTAATACAGCTTTATATTTAGTGCAACCCATAAATCTAAAATGATTTCAGATTTTTTTAGTAGTATAAGTGTAATAACCCTGATACTAATAAAATCTATATGTATCTTAGTCTTTCCTTCCAGGGCCAGGGCATCAAATGGAAATTAAATTAAATACAGTTTATTGCGTAACCAATTTATAATTTATAAACAAGTCAGAAATACACTGTGACTCTTACTCTGAAATGTAGGCAGTCCGCACTGTACTGTTGCCGGCTGCTCGTTTAAGCTCAAATGATGGAGATAATATATACATCCTTGCAACAGTCTAAAACATATTACCATAATTGTAATAATTTATCAACATCAGTTTATATGCAATCGCGTGGCATAAACGTGCACTATCATGGATTGCGGGCCTGTAGAATGCGTAAAAGTTAGATCAGCACATTACTATTCAAATGTACTCGACTACTATGCAGGATATCAGTTCTGACTCGATCGCTTCCCAAATTATTCCTCCCTAACATTTTCATGTCGTTTTTATCCGTTGACGAAAATGAGATTCGATTTCCGTCGTTCGAAACGTTTTTTTTATTTAGGTGTCTTCTTGTTTTCGTCGACAAATTATTCGTTAATGAAATTAACACTGCTCTGTGCACACCTACCTATTACGTAATTGCCATGGACCAGTGGTAGTACAATGGCGTTTACAAGTTGTGCCAAAAAACCCTTCGTTTTGGCCTGATTTTGTTTGAATTTAGATCACATCAATTTGTTCTTTGATTTCTCTTGGAAAAATATCAGGGCCATAAAGGGGTTTTAACAACTGGGCACGTTTTGGCTGAATCCTAGCGCATTTGTTCCAGGTGCTCAAAACTTGCCCAAAACTAATTCTGTGGCACCTCTGTGCATTTGCGTTCATACTACATCATCACAAATGAAAACAGGACACAGGACTATTTTTTTTGCCGTGATTACATTACACTCTCGCTCGTATCACCATTGTCATTACCTACATGCGTTTTGTTGAAGTAATGAAGTCTTTGATTACACGTTATTTTATTTCCTGAGCAAGTGTGCACCAGAGTCCGAGTTACTTTCACATTTATGCAAATCGCGCCACAGTTCCAGTCCAACCAAAGTCGGACCACCTCCTACAGTCTTTGTCTTCGGCACGCCGCTGCGCTCCTAGGTCCTTATGACAGCTTTCACATGACCAATTTTTACTAAACTGCCAGTGTGAAAGCGCCCTAGTTCGCTGCTGCTTCCTTCAAGATTTTCATATAGGGTTTTATAATGGGGTAAATTACACATACCCATAGCGAAAATTTTGAAGAAGTTGCTGTATGTTCATTTTTGGAAACGTGTTTTTAAATAAGTTCGTAGTTTAGGCCGTTTTCAGTGTGAATGTGTGTGTGTGGTGTATGTCGTAGAAGAAAACATCAAAGTATCACCAAAGACTTTATTTGACTCATAAATTGAAAAACCCTATTATATTTTCAATTCGTCTTCCGGGTTCTGATGTCATACTTGGACCACTCTATATTTTGAAATTGATGTGCACATTGCAATATAGATCCTGAAATAAAATATTTAGTGCAGCCATATTTTGAACATCTGTTCATCAAAGAATCCTGAAACCATGTCCTGGTTTCAACAAAAGCTTCACAACCTTTTTCAACATTTTTCACCACGGGAGTAAGTTATGCGCACATCGCAATATCGATGCTATATAGTGCAGAACTATTTTAGACCATTCATCAAAGACTGAAAAAGTGTATCATGTTTTCAACACATTATTAAGCTTCACAACCTTTTTCAAACTGTATTGTTTATTCATCAGGGACGTTATATTAACACAGAAAACAGCTATTTTAATATTATTATTATTATTATTATTTTACTGTAATTTTGATCAAATATAGCCTTGGTGAGCAAAAGAGGCTTCTTTCAAAGACTTCTTTCTATCTTGCTTCTAAACCAAGGTCAGTCAACCTAGCAACTCAGACTCCCCCCATCCACCTACCCCTGAAGGCTTCAGCTCCATCCAAAGGATTTTGGACTGCATTCAGGAGTGCTTGCCATCCTGCTTTAATTTAATTTAGGTCACATATCAGCTATTCTTGCCCCCTGGACCTTTCAACCAGCAAAACGCAAGGCTTCTAAGCTGCACATCTTTCTCAACATTCCAGACAACTTTTAATCAGCAGCGTACATAAGTACTATCTGCTTTTGCATTCTGCCAACTAGAATATGATCACATACTGCCCTTTTCAAGTTTCTTCAAGAATTTTGGCACACAATTGAAGGGATATACTGTGCCAAGTTTAACACGAGCAGAAGGTCAATGAGGACCATCTCTCAACCTATGAGCCATAGAGTCATTATATGTATATTTTATTGTCTTCGATATCTAAATTTGCCAGAGTAACATGGCAGATAGTAAAAATTAAATTATTCATGTCTTCTGGCAAAAATTGCCTGTTCATTTGATAAAGGTAAATTATAAATAGTGTCAATGACAGGCGGGATTAATCTTAGAATTAATTTTTTTTTTTAAATAACTGATTGTATTAAAAATTGAGTGTAAAGCAAAGAGTGCCACACCTGACTTCACCTCTACAGAAAGAAAGTTGGGGGCTCAAGAGAAAAAAAAAGGAAGAAAAACTTCTCAATTCCTAGCACAGACCAAAAGAAATCATGGGATTTGACTAATTTTTCAAAGAAATTTATGGAAGCTACAATCTCAAGGCAAAAGATTCCATATTTTAGCAGTCCAGTTGTGAGTTTGCAGTCTCAATTGAATTTAAGGAGTAATTGATGACGGGCTATTGTATTATTGAAAAATAATGCACACCCAAGGTGCTAACGTTGCCTTGACTGGAGGCCACCTCAAGTGTATTATTTTTTTTTTTTAAATGGATTATTGTCAGTTTTACCTGTTATACTTCAGTTATTTTTTATGAACAGCCCAAGTTTGCAATTATGGTGAAATAATTTGGCACAGTAATATGGAACTACAATGCTCTCAAGACCTGGTTGGAACTACTTTTTCCGCAGTTATCTACTCGCCAATCAAAATAAAGCAGTTTAGGTTCAGCCATTCTGCTATGGTATAAGATTAAATAAAAATTGGCAGCATGGCCATATATACATATATACAGTGGTTACGGAAAGTATTCAGACCCCCGTAAATTTTTCACTCTTTGTTATATTGCAGCCACTTGCTAAAATCATTTAAGTTCATTTTTTCCCTCATTAATGTACACACAGCACTCTATATTGACAAAAAAAGACAGAATTCTTGACATTTTTGCAGATTTATTAAAAAAGAAAAACTGAAATATCACCTGGTCCTACGTATTCAGACCATTTGCTCAGTATTTAGTAGAAGCACCTTTTGATCTAATACAGCCATGAGATTTTTTGTGAAAGATGCAACAAATTTTTCACACTTGGATTTGGGGATCCTCTGCCATTCCTTTTTGTAGATCCTCTCCAGTTCTGTCAGGTTGGATGGTAAACATTGGTGGACAGCCATTTTTAGGTCTCTTGAGAGATGCTCAATTAGTTTTAAGTCAGGGCTCTCACTGGGCCATTCAAGAACCGTCACGGAGTTGTTGTGAAGCCACTCCTTCGTTATTTTAGCTGTGTGCTTAGCGTCATTGTCTTGTTGGAAGGTAAACCTTCGGCCCAGTCTGAGGTCCTGAGCACTCTGGAGAAGTTTTTCGTCTCCCTATTCTTGGCCTCATTCATCTTTCCCTCGATTGCAACCATGCTGCCACCACAATGCTTCACTGTTGGGACTGTATTGGACAGGTGATGAGCAGTGCCTTGTTTTCTCCACACATACAGCTTAGAATAAAGGGCAAAAAGTTCTATCTTGGTCTCATCAGACCAGAGATTCTTATTTCTCACCATCTTGGAGTCCTTCAGGTGTTTTTTAGCAAACTCCATGCGGGCTTTCATATGTCTTGCACTGAGGAGAGGCTTCCGTCGGGCCACTCTGCCAGAAAGCCCTAATGGTGGAGGGCTGAATTGATGGTTGACTTTCTACAACTTTCTCCCATCTCCCGACTGGATCTCTGGAGCTCAGCCACAGTGATCTTTGGGTTCTTCTTTTCCTCTCTCAACAAGGCTCTTCTCCCCCGATAGCTCAGTTTGGCCAGACAGCCAGCTCTAGGAAGGGTTCTGGTCATCCCAAACATCTTCTATTTAAGGATTATGGAGGCCACTGTGCTCTTAGGAACCTTAAGTGCAGCAGACATTTTTTGTAACCTTGGCCAGATCTGTGCCTTGCCACAATTCTGTCTCTGAGCTCTTCAGGCAGTTCCTTTGACCTCATGATTCTCATCTGCTCTGACATGCACTGTGAGCTGTAAGGTCTTATATAGACAGGTGTGTTTGGCTTTCCTAATCAAGTCCAATCAGTATAATCAAACACAGCTGGACTCAAATGAAGGTGTTGAACCGTCTCAAAGATGATCAGAAGAAATGGACAGCACCTGAGTTAAATATATGAGTGTCACAGCAAAGGGTTTGAATACTAAGGACCAGGTGATATTTCAGTTTTTCTTTTTTAATAATTCTGCAAATATGTCAACAATTCTGTGTTTTTTCTGTCAATATTGGGTCCTGTGTGTACATTAATGAGGAAAAAAATGAACTTAAATGATTTTAGCAAATGGCTGCAATATAACAAAGAGTGAAAAATTTAAGGGGGTCTGAATACTTTCCATACCAACTGTATATGACAATGTTCTGTTGAATATGGATCATATAGTGAGGGATATTTCCAATTGTACTGTTCTCTGATATATGAGGTTTTTTGTTTTGTTTTGTTTTTTTGAAGGGGGAATAACAGCCTAAACATATCCCATGGGATAACAGCATTTGCTCCTAATATGTTGTGAATATTCCCAGGCCCCAAGAGTCTGATAGACTGGCCTAGAAATCCTGGCTAATTATGGTATTAGCCTCCTGACTGCAGGATAGGATTTGATCTTCTCACTCGGGTACTGTTTTGAACCTCCGGCTACAGGGAACTCAGCTTTTTCCAGAGTCTCTTGTGATTTTGGTGCTTCCCCCACACCTCCCCCAAAGGCAGCATTGAGCATTTTAGCTTTATGGCTGATATATTTATATATTTAGTGCCCTACTTTCCTAGTTTGCATTCATGGGAGTTGCACCAAAGAACATGCCACCTGCAAAATAAGAGGAATCCTCTCACATATATTTCCTTCTTCCTTTACTCTCTCCCATGATGTAACAAACCCTTGTCAAGGGCTTTGTTGAATTTTTTTTCTCCATGAAACATTTTGATTAACATACTTGGCACTCTTTTCCTTGCTACTAAATTGAAAGAGGGTGCAATGTGTATAATTAATTACGATGAAAGACCCAGATCTGGCTTCAGTATAGTGCTACAGAAAGAATAAAGGCAGTTACTTTTTTGTCCATTCTGTGAATTTTCGGTTTACATCATTATCTGAATAATCCATTGTATTCATTTGTCATCATATAATTTTGGATATTTATTCCTTTAAACTGTGCGTAGATGAACCAGGCTGAACTCTTCTCCTTAATAATAATAATAATAATAATAATAAAATATATATTGGTGCTGGACATATAATTAGAATATCATCCAAACGTTCATTTATTTCACTAATTCCATTAAAAATGTGAAACTTGTATATTTTATTCATTCATTACACACAGACTGATATATTTCAAATGTTTATTTATTTTAATTTTGATGATTATAACTGACAACTAAGTAAAATCCCAAATTCATTATCTCAGAAAATTAGAATATTGTGAAAAGGTTCAATATTGAAGACACCTGGTGCCAGACTCTAATCAGCTAATTAACTCAAGACACCTGCAAAGGCCTTTAAATGGTCTCTCAGTCTAGTTCTGTAGGCTACACAATTATGGGGAAGACGGCTGACTTGACATTTGTCCAAAAGATGACCATTGACACCTTGTACAAGGAGGGCAAGACACAAAAAGTCATTGCAAAAGAGCCTGGCTGTTCGCAGAGCGGCGAAGGGAAGGAAAAAATGTGGTAGAAAAAAAGTGTACAAGCAATAGGGATAACCGCACCCTGAAGAGGATTGTGAAACAATACCCATTCAAAAATGTGGGGGAGATTCACAAAGAGTGGACTGCAGCTGGAGTCAGTGCTTCAAGAACCACTACGCACAGACGTATGCAAGACATGGGTTTCAGCTGTCGCATTCCTTGTGTCAAGCCACTCCTGAACAACAGACAGCATCAAAGCGTCTCGTCTGGGCTAAAGACAAAAAGGACTGGACTGCTGCTGAGAAGTGGTCCAAAGTTCTCTGATGAAAGTAAATATATATATATATATATATATATATATATGTATATGTTTGCTCTCTGTAGTGCCCTGACAGAAGCCCTATAAAAGATGTATTTTCAGTATTTTTAGCATCGTTCTCACTGACTTTGAACATTCAACCAAAAGTGCCTCTGGCACAAGGCAGAATGCCACTAAAAAGGTTCTATGTTTTCAGCTTTGAGAATTTGACATGACTAGCAATGCCACCCTGTACAGAGAATATTTAAAGTTAAACCTTTTCTTATAGTTGCAGCGAAACACTGGTTTATGTGGGAAACTATTAAGATGGCAAAATGCAAGGGGTTTAAGTCTTTGGGGTTTTTTTAAAACTCCTATTCTACTATACTTCGTGACTTTATTTTGTTAGTTTCAGTAATTAATTTTTTTTCTTTATGAATACTTTAAAACTCTTTGTGGATGGACATGAGCAATTGTGCTGTTAAACATTGTTGGATTTGTTGGGTTCTTCTGGTGTAATACCTTTGCACGCCTGATATTGAGTGCAGGCAATGGGTTTGACATCACTTGTCCTTACTTCATGAGACTTAATATCATCCACATACTCTATGACTTTCGAGGTTGATGGTTTGCTGTTCTTTTTACACAACACAACTGTCTTTTGTCGCTGATGTAAGTTCCAGTCAAAACGCATTTCACACTGCAGGACTTGGATTGCAGAGAGGTCTAGCCATTTAACCTGCTAAATATCTCTCAGGCTTCTGTGCTTCTCTGACATTGCAAATTTGAAAATGTACACGGCAATCGTATGCATAGACATGGATTCAAAGCACCTGATGCCTGCTTTAGTGACGCATCTCTCTGTCAGTTACTGTCTTTTAACTGTACAGTTGTGATCTTGTGTCTGAACATCCATGACTCACAGAACCTGTCTTGCGCAGTCTCCTGTGGATGTGTGTCTGGAGTATGTCAGCCTGTGATTAACTGCTCGGCCTTCAGGGGATGTTTGGACTTGTAATAAAATGGCTGATGCCAGTCTAATATCATTGATGGTGTCATTTATTTATTTACAGAGGAATACGATGCAACGCACAGATTCATTAAAAATACATCAAACATAAATGAAATGAATCATCATTTTCAGTAACTGCACTACTTGCTTCTCCTAAGTTTGAATTGGTGCTGTCTGTCTAGTCTACTAAAGGCGATTTAAATTCTTTCCGACCAGCATCAGCTCTCTATTGCCCTTGAACACAACAATAATCTGTTTAGTTTGGTAGGCCTGCTGGAAAGGGTACATGCCAGACATGAGGTGAAAATCTTTGGATTATTAGCCTAATATGGTTTGCGTGTATGGTTAATTTAATATTTGGATTATGACTGAATTAAGATCCTGCAAAATCTCGCCCCCTGCCTGAATACTTCATTTTCCATTTTTGTCTGAGCAATTATGCTTCCTTTTGTCAAAAGCGCTTTAGGCACAATGGGCCATATTTCCTAGAAAAATTGTAATGGCTACATTTTCCAGACTGGTTGTACAGTGTGACCAAAACCTTACAACTCAGTATGTCTATGCTTTATTAATGTCACATTATACACTACCATTTAAAAATTTGGGGTCAGTATTTTATTTTAATTTTTTTAAATTAATGCTTTTATTCAGTAAAGAAAAAAAATTGAAAAAAAATGCTATTCTTTTGAACTTTATATTCATCAAAGAATTCAGAAAAAAAATAAAATAAGGACAAAAATATTAAGCATCACAATGGTTTTCAACACTATAGAATAATAAGAAATGCTATTTGAGCTCGAAATCAGCATACTAGAATGATTTCTGAATGATCACGTGACACTGAAGATGGGAGTAATGGCTGCTGAAAATTTTGAACATTTTTAAAATATAATAAAATAGAAAATGGTTAAAATAGTTATTTTAAATTAATAATTTTAGATATTACTGTTTGTTTGTTTCTTTGTTTGTTTTGGCCAAATAAATGACGTCTTGGTGAGACGGGTGTGTGTTCACTGTATGTGTGTGTGTGTGCGCACTTGTCACTGCTGTGTGTGTGCATTTGGATGGGATAAATGCAGAGCACAGATTTCAAGTATGGGTCACCATAGCTGACAATACGTCACGACTTTCACTTTCACTTTTTTTTCCCAAAAAAAACATTCAAAAACATTAACAATTTTTTCCAAACCTAAACCTTTAAACGGTAGTGTACCTTTTGTGGAAATTCGGTAAAAAATACTTTTTGTAATATAAATTAAGTAGCCATGTAGTATGACTTATAATTACCTAATCTTATTTTTTCCCTTTTTTTGGACCTTGAGTAACAATAACAAAATATTTTATGTTAAATAATGCTTGAGATCAAAAGAAAATACTATGGAAATAAAACAAATGGACAATTAAGAATATGAGCTATGTTAGAGGCCAATAAAGTTGTCAGAGCCTATATATAGCCTCGTGGTCAGTGCTCCGACATCTTGTACAACTGTGTCTCCGGCAACACAAGTTTGATTCCCGGCTCGAGATCCTTTGCCGATCCTGTTCCTCTATCCACCCTGTGATTTCCTGTCTGACCTCAATACAGTCCTATTCAATTAAGCCATAAAAAGGCCAAAAATATAACTTGAAAAAGAAGCCAATAAAGTCTGTACTGTTATTCATGAGTTTGTTGATGTTTCTATCATGATTATGCTTCATGGTGTTATCTTCTTTGCACTGCATTCTCTGCTTGCATTGGTGTGATTAGTTTGTTCTAGGCTGTTCGAGTAATAATGTGATATTCACATGAGCCGATGGCAGTCCATTGTGACCCAAGCTGGGGCAGCACCACGAGACAAGATAAGTCCACAAGACAATCAAATAAGCCAATAGTCTTGTGTTCTTTTGCTACGTTTTTGCATTACAGTAATTTATGTAGCAACGTGTCACATATAGAACATGGAGAACATTCACTCACCTGTGTGCGTTATCGTCGAAGGTGGCTCATGCAATCAGATTTTGGAGTAAAAATATCCATTTTATATTATGCATTGAGTCGCATGCACAGGCTTGTCTTGGGTTGTGGGTGTTTGTGTGTCATTATGAATGCTCTTGGATTTCTAGGGACAGAGTTGAGATGTCTCAATGTTAAGAGCAAGCTTGTTGTGACTCTGCTCTCTCCCTGCATGAGTGTTGTCAACACCTTCAAGCTTACACTCTGTCTTAACCAGGCATGACATGACAACTACGACTAAAAGTTATTCAATTTCACAGAGAGTCGATGAACACCAGCAACTGGTGGTGATTTTATACAAATGCAGCGAGTGCCAATAGGAGTAAGGACTCCGTGTCCTTTGAGGTACTCCAGTGGCATGTTGGCAAAACGGAGAAGTTCATGTTTGAGCAATTTACCTTCCGTATGGATTTTCTCGGTTGACATTTCTGATGAGATCTTCTGCGTACTCAGATACTTTTACCCATCCCCACTAGAGTCTACAGGGGTCCTAAATTCATGTTCATGTCGTTTCAAACCTTTCTTTCTGACTTTTTTGTGGAACATTAACAAAAAGCTATTTTGAGAATAGGATCTCTTTTCTTTCTTTCTTTTTTAACACACACTGGAAATCAATGGTACCTGAAACTGGTTACCAACATACTTAAAAATATCTCCTTTTGTGTTCACAAGAAGAAGGTTGTAAATTTGGAATGAGATGAGGTTGTATAAATGATGGCATTTTGGGAGGGGGGGGGGGGGGATATCTCAATTTCAATTATATATTAACATGGAAGAAATAGCTTTTATTTCTTATTTTATTGCCATGCCTAAGATCATGTGTTACACACACAGACTCCCTGTACTCCATATGGGGGCAAATGCATCAGCAACATCTAAACTGTTCATGAATTGTATTACTGTTTGAACCTTTTCCCCCCTCTCTTTCTGTTGCTATGCTCTTTCTGCCTAGCAACAGTACTTAGCTGCAGGCAAGCATGCTGCTGGTTGTATGATCTCTGAATAGGGATTTAGTGGTTGTGGATTGGGGCCGGCTGACATCTCTCAGCCACAAACCTGTATTTTAGCATTTGGTGTGGGCATCACATTCAGCTGTCTGTCTGCTGTCTTTAACAATGCTTGCTCTGATTCTCTGTTGTCTAATACCAGTTTTCATTCAACCACTGCAAGGGGTTTTACTGAAAAGAGACAAAATTGGGGCATATTTTGCATATGCAAATTCTCCTCTGCTCCCACACAGAGATATGTTAGCGCTTAGGGTTCGACTAGATTTTAAAAGTACAAAAAAAAAAGTATGTAACTTTGTAACTGAGACTGTGTTCATTTTAATTTTTGTTTTTTGGAATGGAAGGGGGGGTTGGCTTGTTTATAATTTCACTATTTTTCTTGAACGCCGAGAAACGAGGCGCCATAGTACAGCGGGTGTGAGAGCAGATTAATGGTTGTTTACAGAGAGTGAAGGGATGTGGAGACCATCTTTTATAGTTGGGAGAACGTTCCAGGCTATAGGATGATATTCCCATTTATCTTAGATGGATGTGTCATAACATACTTGACTTGAGTAAGACTGAGAGAGTGTCTTTGAGCCTAAAGCATCACATTAAGTGATGCTTTTCATATTTGTCGACTTAATCTGTTTCGAATGAAAGCCCTCCACCTCTGAGATTGTTCACAGGTCAGTACAATGGACTCCTCTCTTTATTTCGATATTGGAAGGTAATGGTCATTACTTCAGTTAGGAAAGAGACATTAAATCCCAGCCATCAGGACTGATGGTAATGGTCCACATCTTTTTGCGCAGTTCATCTGGTTCAGTTTTGCAATTCCACAAAACAGGGAGTGTGCAATGTATTTCTCATTAGTGCGAGAGAAGTCTTATGTATACAGGATGTTATGTGTGGCTTAAAGCTGAAATGATGGATATTTCCTGTATGCTATTTATAGAGCAAGTCCTTGGGTTTTAAACACCACAGCCAGTGATATAATTGGCTCCATAGCTCCTCTGTTCTGAGGGAAGTGTCTTCTGTGGGCTGATTGGAGGTTTACTGTGTGGACACTGTGTAATGACAACATGTCTATTGTTTTGCCATCAGGTTTTAAATGAGGAATGCGACCAGAATTGGTACAAGGCAGAACTCAATGGAAAAGAAGGATTCATCCCAAAAAATTACATAGAAATGAAGCCACACCCGTAAGTATTTGCTCCTTTTACTCACCAAAAGAATAAATATGTGAGGAAAACAATACTTACAAGGATTAGTTCGTCCCAAAATTAGCATTCTGTAATCAATTACTCACACTAATGTCGTTACGAACTTAAATGACTTTTGTTCATTTTCGAAACACAAATGAAACCTGAGAGATTTCTGGCCCTCCATCAAACGTTCAACCAACTAAAACTTTAATGCGTCAAAAGTTTTATTATGATTTTGTGAAGGTAATCCATTTAAATCAAGTGGTTTAATTCAAGTCTCCTGACTCGATTTTACATGATGAACAGATTTAATAAAGATTTAACGTTGATCAACGTACATATTTGAAATACTGTAAACGGAAGCTCATCCGTAAGTTCTTAGCCAATGAGGCTTGTTCCCATGCCTCAAGCAAGAAGTTTCTTGGTTTGGTTGAATGGACTTTAAAAGTAGGGACAGAAATCTCTCAGGTTTCATGGAGAATATTTTCAGTTGTTTCAAAGATGAATGGAAGTCTTTTGGGTTTGGAACAACATTAGGGTGAGTAAGTGATGACAGAATTATCATTTTTGTGTGAACTATCCCTTTAATTCATTTTTTGTATAGGAAAATAATGCAATAACCTTATTTAAATTACAATGTTGAAATGGATCTGTTGAAGGTCTTTACTTTTGAGTTCTGCTGAACTCTGCAGTTGCAAGTCAGCTCTCATTATATATTGTCAATGTAATGACTGATTTAATACCCTATAATATGAATCCATGCCTCTCTTAGAACAGTACGTCTCATCTAATATACACTCTATATCTGTTAAAAATGTTCACAAGTTAAACTACTTTTCCTGTCTGACCAGTAAACCTGGACACTGCAGATTCATTAATGAATACTAATACTTATAATAATAATAATAATAATAAAAGATGTCACCAGTACGTTCTACAACATCTTAACCATTGCTATTGGATTTGTTCTAAACACACAGCTGGTTTTATGGAAAAATTCCCCGTGCAAAAGCAGAAGAAATGTTAAATAAGCAGAGACACGATGGAGCTTTTCTCATTAGGGAGAGTGAGAGTGCACCGGGAGACTTCTCACTCTCGGTCAAGTATGTATTTGTCATTCTATTCTATTCTATTCTATTCTATTCTATTCTACTTGATTTTATTTTGCGTGCCGAATAACATTGCCAAGTTGTATATGACTGTTCTGAAGTCCTAGTAATAAACACTTACAAAACACAGGCTGCTGATTTTGAAATTTTCATGCAGTAATTGAATGTGCTCTTGTAAATAAGGGCATGTCAATGAATAATTGATGCAGTGCAGCACAAAATATGTCTGTTTCAGCACTTTATTTTTGCGTTATTTTGAATTCTTTTGTGTGGTTTCTAAACTAGGCCAACACTGTCTAAATCATTCAAACAATTCTCCACAGCAGCAGACAGAGTTCATGATAAACTGAGATTTCTTTCTCTCTTTTTTTAACTATAATTGCATTATACAAGTGCTGTTAAATGCAACCGGTTATGATGTAATAATTTAAACCGTTTTTTTTCCTCCTTTCCTATAGATTTGGGAATGATGTCCAGCACTTCAAAGTCTTACGGGATGGAGCAGGAAAATATTTCCTGTGGGTGGTCAAATTTAACTCGTTAAACTCTTTAGTAGATTATCATCGGTCCACTTCTGTGTCCAGGAATCAGCCCATTTTCCTCAGGGACATTGAACAGGTACCACAGGTAGGACTGAATCAGTGCTGGAACATTTCACCAATACTGTATGGTACACTTTGGTGTCTCATTTTTTAAAGCATTAAATGCACAAATCACATATTTTTGTCCCATCTTCTTGACTAAATCCAACAAATAAAATCATGCAACATTATAGTTTTTATATAATCAGTTGAATTGAAGTAAGATTTACATATCAACAGTCTTATATTTAGTTGTCACCCGGTTGATTTTCCCCTTGATAACAAACTGTGACACTTTTCCACCAACTTGTAGTGTTGATGGCATGTGCAATCATTCCACCCTGTTACTCAAGTTATTTAAAGGTTCATGAAACCATAAAAACCATTGTTGGAGATAAACAGATCAGGTTGCATAAATGAAAACAACAATAGTACTCATTATGTTTATTATTATTATGGGAAAAAAGTTTTGTTTTTCTGAGCTATTTCGTTCTTACGGTTTTAAAAGCAAAGTTGAACCAACGTCACTAAAAGTGAGGTATGTGGGGTATGTTCGTTCCCCTCTCCGCCCCTTCGGCTTTGCGTTCGGACACATGTCGCTAGTGTATGTTTCCATCCTCAGTACAGTAGCACAAAACGGGTGTTTGCATTTTCCCAATGAGTTTGACTGCAAACACATGGGGAAATATGACTGTGACAATATTTAATACCTAGCAACGGAGCAGGCATGAGAGCGATCTCTCCAGAGAACTCCACAGCAGCCGCGTTTCCACTGTCGGGCCTAAAGCGACTGTACTAGTGCATGCCAGGAACAGTCGCATTTCCACTATCACTTCCTGGGCTTTTCCGCGGGGCCAACAGCCAGGGTTTTTTAGCCTGCCAGATACCTTGGTCCAAAGCGTGCCAACTGGGGCTTGAGGAGTGGTCATGAACTGAGGTTGTCAACACTACAGCTCATTACCATCATTTATGAGGCTAACAGCTAACTTCAACATTTAAGACATTTTAAACAATTTTCAGCTCAAAAGTCACTTTCAGACACCAGTGATCTGTTGGGAATTCGGATCACCGTATGAGGCAGAAATATACTTATGTGCGAAGCTAAAGGGTACTTAAGCTAATCATTGCGATACACACGTTTATGGAAAATACCAGAAGCTGCTTGAGGAACGTAGACAGCTCATGTGATTTATAACCGTGCATTTATTTGTTTTAATGTTTTATCTGTCTCTTCCGAATTCTGACCCCCTGCCAGAATACTACCACCCTTGTTGCTTCCTGATTGCCTAATCCTAACCCCTCCCCCACAACTACTCCTAAAATCTACCAATACCAGGGGGGGTAATAATCTGGTAGGGCTTCCGAATTCGGCACAACACCTGTGGAAACGTGATTCAAATTTTTGCAAATAAGGACACTGATACAGTAGCACATCTGATCATGAATTAATATTGACGGAAAACAATGACGTAGACCGAAAATTCAAAGAAGAATGGACAAAAAGCAACTATGCCTTTTATTTTTCTGTGTTAAACTGATGTGTGACATACGTTCATAGATTGTAGTGCTCGTGAACATGATAAAAATATTATTCTTCCTCTTTACTTGTTTCTTTTCTTTTAATACATGTGGAGCAAACACGGAGATACATATAACAGTAGGACTCAAATTACTGTTAAAATTAAAACATGGATGAAAATTTGTGATTATTCCTTCAAAAATCGTAATAATTATTGTATTATTAGTAGTAGTTGTAGTACATTAAGACGCACATTATACCATACAATAGTAATAGGGCTGCATTTCTGTTACTAGGCAGGAGAACTCTCCAATTCTCTAATGTATATCCAGAAAGTATTGTTTTCTGAGAATTACCCTTGTTATTATAGCAAATGATGACAAAATACTCTCTTCAAACAAGATAAATGATGTATGCTTAATTCCACGATAAGAACAGATATTATTGCAGTTATAATTAGGCCAGATTGAGTATGAAGCGATGTCTTAATTGTCTTAATTGTAATATTTCTTACTCTGTTCCGTAGCATTCAACATATGTTCAAGCTTTGTTTGACTTTGACCCTCAAGAGGATGGAGAGCTGGGTTTCAGGCGTGGAGATTTCATCCAGGTCCTGGACAACTCTGATCCTAACTGGTGGAAGGGAGCTTGTCACGGACAGACAGGAATGTTCCCTCGCAATTATGTCACGCCTGTCAATCAAAACATGTAACTTTCAGAGAAAATATTTGCCTGCTTAAAGCACTTGTGGACTTCCAGCTGGGTTGTCACGGAAACGGAAACCACAGAGCGGAGAGAAAAGGCTCAATTAGTGACGTGGATGTCGATTGGCCAAAAAAAAAAAAAAAGAGACAGTGCTGTCTGAAGTGGTTGACATTTTATGAAGAACTATTGGCTGTGTGAGAAGAATGTTCCAGACTGATATTTCTTTCATGTACTGTGTATCGCACATCAGCATTGCTTTATATGCAACTTTATTTCATGATATGACATCTGCTGTCCTAAAAAGTCTTATGCCACAAAGAAGAGTTTATCACTCAGCACGCCACTGCGAGACAGTTTTGCACCGGGATTAATTTTAATGCACCATGTTATCTTTGATCTGTATTGTTAAAATGCATCATGAATTTTTCATGCTTTTTTACCTGTGTTTTGTCATGTTTCCATAAGTAATTTTGCTGTGTTATTTGGTGTGGGATGATAAAGCATTAAACTCATTTCATGCCATAGTAAAATTACATTACATCTTTTTCTGTTAAAGGAACAGTTCCCCCCAAAATGAAAAATCTGTCATTTACCGACCCTCTTGTCGTTCCAAATGTGACATATCATTTGTGTTCCACAGTAGAAAGAAATCACACAGGTTTGAAACAACATAAAGGCCATGCCAGAATTCTTTTTTTTTTTTTTTTTTTTTTTTGGTGAAATCTCCCTTTAAATCTATATAGCTTGAAAATGATGTAATGGTGCCAAAGCGTCTGTAGCAGATCAATAATCAGATGTAACAAATTTGGAGCATTTCATGAATCCCTTTAAAATGGCACTGGATGTGATTCCATTTGGGATCTTCATAGAGTATGTTGGATACTCTGGATGATTCCTGTATAAAATACACAGAATAAAGTTTTCCAGTGAAACCTCCCAATACACTTGTACAAAAATACTATTTTATCTAATATTTGATTGTTGAAGTTTTTTCTCTCACTACAAAGCAATTATTAAATTATCTGGACTTTGTGCCATCTAGAATGATGTCATATAACTGTGGTGACAAAAGGCTGAAACTTTTTTTTTTTTTTTTTTGCAATATCATGAAAGTTTATTACACCGTTTCACAGGGTCATCAGGTGCTTCCATTTGAAGCTGCAGGCTGTACACTGATGTTATTTGAGATTACTTTATTTTTGTTTCTCTTTTTGAGTTTATTTTTTGAATTTGTCATTATATGGCCCCAGTTTAACTAAAAGAAAACTATCAAACATTTACACTAACATGTGTGCCGATTTCTGATGCTGAATTTTACCTTACAAATGTAAAGCTGTAATATACATTTTAATAGTCTTTTAGACCTTCGGTTATTTTCTATTTGTCAACGTAATGTGTGTCAGATTTTACTCCACTCTTCCAACAAGGCACTTTAAAATTCTCTAATGTCTGGGGGACGTTCAGCTGTCCTTCCTCTCCCTTTGTAGTATAGGCGTCTTCCATTATGGACAAAATAATGCTTCAGTATTCATGTCTCCCTGTAGCAGGACTATGGCATGTTCACGATCAAGGACCCAAGGCATCTTCTCGTGTTTTTCACAGTCTGTACAAATGTCTCTTTAGTGTCCTAAGTTATTGTAACTGTGGCCTTAATTGTCTATCACCTGTAAACTTTTAGTGTCTTAAGGACTGTTCCACAGGTGCATGTGCAATACTTATTTATGGTTCATAGAACAAGCATGACAAACATCATTAAAGTCCTGTGAAGCTTATCTGGATTTTAAAAAAATCATCTGTAAAATACAGTATCCTGAAAAGGGACTTTTTTTTCTTTTTTTGCTGAGTTTATTTACATGTCATTCTGAAATAATGTTTTCGGTTTAGCTGCAGTACACAAAAGAAATGCACATTTGCTGTCTGAATAGTGCAGTTTCATAATGCTGGAGATTATATACACCTGTATAATGTAGATTGAGTGAAATACATTTCATAAACCAACAAGTATTACATTAATGATGTTAATTAACTATGTGCATTAATAATTTGCGATGTGTGATTTCTGAACAGTAAAATGGTTGTGTAGTTGGCACAAGGACTGTAATGAAAGAATAAACAATCATTCTACATTTAGCTTAATACATAAAGAATACAAACAACATATCTGTCTTGTATAACAGAAAAAGGAGGTGAAGAGAACTCTAAAGTCCATCCACTTCTTATCTATATTATTTAAAAAGCACGATGGATGCACTGCACAAAATAACTTTAATCCATCCATTTTTAAAATTACTTGTCCCATGCAGGGTCACATGAACGCTGGGGCCAATCCTAACATCGTGGGCCATATAGGCAGGGAAACGCATTGGGTGGATGGCCAGCGACTTTGAACCTGAATTTGAAAATAATTAGGAATATGCATGTGTATTTTACCCAATAACTTATCTGCATGCAGCCATCTTCGCTCATGGGAGCACTGTTCTCGGTACAGATGTTTTCAAGCCAAAAATGGCATGTGGCCTACTATCCTCTGGAGCTTCTGGAAAATGACGACATGACAACGTTTATTGGATGATTTTGTCAGAATTCTGAGACTTAAGAGTTCTTTTTGGGTAGACAATGGAGAAGAACAGCCAACTACACAAATATTGACGCTTTGGGACACACCAAAGAGACCAACAAGACTCGATATATTTTCAGGAAGATCTTTAACTCTGACAACAACTGTGTCCACATAAGAAGTATTTGTGAGTAACATGTAGCCTTAATCAAATAAACACTCTTTCGATGGCAAAAATGCCATTCAATTTCATTGTAACATTGTTATTAGAATTGTTTCTCTTTTACTTGTGGGGAAGAAATTGTTTTCAGTTGTAGTGTTTATCACTTTGATTCTTTTGACTTAATTTTTTTTTTTTTTTTTTTTTTTCAAGAATTCCTTTTCGTTGTAGCCCATCTGTTCGGGTATGGGGTCCCTTCAGATCGGAGGAATGCCTATCGCAACAACCTTTCTGCTTGTTATTTGTCTCCCCCTAGTGACATCTAGCTAAGTAAAGTAATTTTTCAGAACTGCACACAAATAACGAGTAATATTGTGATAATTATGTTAGCCGTTATGTAAATAATTCATTATACGCGATTACGCACCGGCTCATTCTAAGTGCATAATGATAAGATACTACATGCCAATATAGCACGTGAGCGTTGAACCACGACCCAGGATATAGGCATGTCCAACAGCGCATGCGCACTGACCAGTCCACGCCATCCGGAAACAAACACGCGCGAGGATTCCGCGTTTGAAGTAAGAGAGCGATATTAGACATTTGTTATTTCGCAATTCTTTTGACATAATTTAATTTATTAACAAAGCTAGAATTGGTGCTAACTTATAAACTTCCAAACAGTTCATCACAGCGTTGTCAACGAGATGAACAGTGCTCGCGAGCGGTCCCTGTCATGTTCTGTATTGTTGTCATGTAATTCAATTGATCGATTAATGTATTTGCCTGTGCTCGTCCCCCATCCTAATTATCGTGTATTCTTGCTAAATTAAACCAGCATGGATTCCGCATGGGCGGCTTTTGATTCGGAAACCCAGACTATGTTTCAAACAGCGATTAACGGTATGTAAACTTTACGTTACCTGATGTCTCTGATAGTCCATCAAAATGCTTTGGCAGGATTTTGAAGTAGCATGCATTCGTATATCTTTGCAGGTTAAGAACTTGAAAAGCACAACTGATTTTATTTTACACCCCTCACAGATCCAAAGACAGTTGATTTGGAGAAGCTTTCCAATGCCATTGTAGCCCAGTCATTGAAAGACCTCTCATTCTGTAAAGATGCTGGCCGCGTATGTTATGCTGTAGTTCAGGTAAGTCTTTCTTATGTTGCTCGTGATGCACTTTTAATCTAGCTGAAACACAAAGTTGTTTTCATGAAACAACATCTTGTTTTTGTCTACTAAAACACAGAATGAAATGAACCTCCATTGAAACCCTTGTTTTGTTTTATTACATGGTGAATAAACTTTTTGTGCTTAATAGGCAGAAGCTCAGAAAGCTGCAACCAGTGAGTTCAGGCGAAAGCTGTTGAATCGTCTACAGCAAGAGTACATTGCCAGGGAGGAGACTAGAAACCGCTCCTTGCAGGAGTGGGTGTGTGTGGTCACATTTATTTGCAGCGTATTCGATTACATCAAGGTAAAAGATCTCAGTTGCATGTAGGCAATTTTTCATTTATATTGAATGGTTTGTTTGTCCTCCACCAGATTTTTGACTGGCTTGCTTGTTTTTAGGTAAACAATGCTCCTGTTGTGGCCCTTGTGGATCCAATATATGACTGCCTCTTTACGTTGGCTCAGCCAGAGTCCTTGATGAATGAGGAAGAAGTAAGAAGTATTTTAGCTCACAAACATTTGGAAGTAAATTTCATTTTGGAAGGAATGTATTACTGTCCATCATTTTTGAATGTCTGCAGCATTGAAATCATGAACTTGTTTCAAATAAACATTGTCAAATGCTTGATAAATAGCTTTGTAAAAATAGTAAAATAGTTTAGTGGGGGACTTGATACAAATTCCCAGTATTCATAAAACTGTAGATAAAATAAAAATACCCAGATGACTTGAGGCCCTGACATACTCTTTTACATTCTTTTTAATTCTTTGAACAAAGTTCGAAAAACCTGAGTAACAGAATACGGTTTTCAAACGTTCAGATGCCGCCCACGCTGCAAGTGGTTTTTAGATGAATATTTAACTATGAGCTTGTGACTGTCCTCTCAATAATACAACAAATGCACAACAAAGAATCGCAGTCCAGATATTATTTCATCATAGGGATGTGGATATGTTTGCACCAGGTCTGCAGTTCGACACTTCAGTCACAAGAAGTCCTGTCATGCCATATTTATTTATACACTGCTTCATACAATACATATACTTCAGTTATAATTTCTGAAATAGCAAAAGACCGTTTCTTTGGCCATTTGTAACCGATTTCAGCTTTGACTTATTTTGAATACATGACAATTAAATACAGGAATTCCTTTTGTGTTTGTAACAGGTGGACTGCCTGGTTTTACAGCTTCATCGTGTCGGCGAGCAGCTGGAGCAAACAAACTCCCAGCGCATGAATCATCTCTTTTACTTGCTACGGGATGGTTTTCTCCTTCAGGAAGACCTCAGCTCCATGACCAGGCTCTTGCTCCTGGAGATCTTAGAGTTCAGGGCCAGTGGCTGGACCCTCACTGAAACTGCACACAAGTACTACTACAGTGAAGTAGCTGACTGAGGAGAGAATGAGGTTCCTTGCTTAGCATTTGGGTTTCAAGCATTCAGTGTTCTAAAGAGTACTTCATGGGAGAAAGAAGTGGAAACCCCATGTAACAGTACTGTGGAGCAGTAAGGCAGAGCTCGTGTTCATGCATTTGCATGTGTTTTGTTCGGCGTTTGAGTTTAGCTCAGAATGTTCAGATTTGGTGTTCTCTTTTCTGGAATCTGGACTGGAGGATGATTCGATGCAATAAGAAAGCAGTTGCGACCAGCCCCAAAACTGTGAGTCACCAGCAATGTACATGAATGACAGTTTTCTTTTGTTTTCTTTTTTTATTTTGTTTGTACAGTGTAATACTTTTATAGTTAAGGGTTATTGCAACTTCAGTGGAGGATGCTCTGACTTGTACCGGTGTTGTAAGTACATTAGGATACCTTGTAAATGGTTTTTAATTTTGTAATAATTTTATAAAATGGTCTACATTGTTAAAGTTTCTGTTTGGGCCAATATGTGTGGGGGGAAAAGGTTCAGTTATGTTGGCTGCTGTTAGGTTATTTTACAAAATTTGAGAGCATTTCATTGTCTTGTATACATACTTTAAAGTCTGCTATTTTGAGTTTCATAAATAAATCTTTTGCTCTCTCTCTCTTTGCCAGTGTCTTAACTAAATTGATGTGGAATGGCCAGTTCAGAATGAAAAAGGTTTAAATTTAGAATCATTATAAATGGTGCCAGATTAGTATCATTGGATAATGACAAAACTATCAACAAACCGCCTTTTTTGTAAAGATTGATAAACATTTAAGATAGCATAGTCTTAACAAGTCTTTTAATGTTGAGCTATTTGTTTAACTTGCACATTAGAGCTTTATATGAAAATCAAGATTATTACTATTATTCTGAAACCATCATCAAGTTCAAGGCATTGACACTTGCTTACAGATCCACCACAGGCTCTGCACCCTCCTACCTCCACACGCTGCTACAACGCTACGTCCCCACCAGAAGCCTGCGATCACTAAAGGAAAGAGGGCTTGTGGTACCATTACAGAGAGGCACAAAATCACTCTCCAGAACATTCTCCTTCACTGCTCCCTGCTGGTGGAATGATCTCCCTACTTTCATCAGGAACGCAGAATCCCTGGCAGTATTCAAGAGACAGCTGAAAACTCATCTCTTTCATGAGCACTTAACCCCTTCATTAAAAAAAGAAAAAAGAAAATTCTATCCTTTCCTATTTCCCTATCTCTGAGCAATGTATGAAACTTGTATTGTGGGTGCTTCCTGTGTCTATTTGCCTCTTCATGAAGAATTGCTTGTTTGTTTCCTCACTTGTAAGTCGCTTTGGATAAAAGCATCTGCTAAATGATTAAATGTAAATGTAAATATCAGACTAGAGCAAATTGCTTGTTCCTAAAAATATCTCATGAAAACTCACATCACATTATGACACAAATACCCACAAACCAAGACCATAAATTGCAACACGCAGACGTCATACCTTGGTACATAAAACCAGCATAAAAGCGTAAATTAATCAAATGACACCAGGGCCCGGTTTTTCAAAAGGTTTAATCGGTATAAAATTGATGCAGATTTAGTAATCTTTTTTTGCGATCCGTGATCACGTAATCCATCTTACTTTTGGAGCCAGTTTTTTAAAGCAACGTCGGATTGGATCAATCTGATCCGGATGGGAACTTTTCAGGATCACCAAATCTGGATAACCAGTGCTGGATAACCTGTGCTCAAACAGGATAGGAAATCACAATGTAGAACTATAGATATGTAAAGAGCAACAAGTATAATAGCCAGAGTGTGGGGTCAATATAAGTTTATTTTTATTTGCATTCTACCAGAACGAGCAAACAGGACGTGAAACAAGGGATGCAATAGTTAGACACTATTTCTGGTTTGGATTTGTTTTTGATTTCAAAAATCATTGATTGCCATTCTTTGCATTTTTTTGGTTATTCTGTAATCATTGCATGCATCACTAATAAATATTCTAAAAACAAAAATATTTTCGATTGTGATGAATATATTTATCAATTAGTGACAGAATAAAATGTATTGTTTTTGCTCAATTTTGACAGCTGTTTGGGGGATTATTTTATGAGGCCTATACTGAAAGGCTGAATACGTTAAAGCCTACCTATGAATAAATAGGATATCTTGTAAGATACTGCATGATCCAAATATAGCAATATTTCATACATTTTTTAAGTTTTCATTACATTTTGGCCATGAAATCCACGCTGAATCCACCCTTCTGATGGGATCAGTTTAATCCAGATTTTTTGGATCAAAGTGATCCAAATCCTACAAAAAAGTTCTGAAAACCCCAAACTAAAAGTTTTATCCGGATCAAAACCAAGATTGGATTACGTGATCTAATCCGATTATGTAATCCGTTTTTTCTTTTGAAAAACACATTTTCAAGATTTGATCCAATCCGTTATCCAAAATCCTAGTGGATTACTTTTGAAAAACCGGGCCCAGATATGGAATAAATGGTTTGAAGACATTTTAATTCAGGAGTACCATGAACATAAACATTTTTTTTTTTTTTTTTTTTTTTTTCTAATTAAGAGTGCAGAACTTTTTTGTTGTTTACTATAGATATTTGAGCCTTGATTACTACGCTGGGAGTGCGTGGAGTGTTATATATAACAAATGTAAACAAACGTATAAAGCCTCTCAGCCAATCAGATTCGAGGATCAGATTGGCGCGTTCCATGACAGACTACAATTTTTTAGACATAACAAATGTTAAATATGGTGTTTCCCACTGATCTGTGTAATAGATGTATCTCTATATAGATCAGTCGTGTGTCCTCAACAAATGGGTTCTTTTTTCAGTAAAACTAACAGATTACAAACTTTTTTCTTGTTATGCATAACTCTTTCAATCCTACTATGAAAATATCAATTATTACACCTTTAAATGTAATTCATCATACATCGTATTTATGATAACCTAAACAAAATTTTTATTGTATTAACAAGTGTCATACTTGAGTTGAAACATGAGACGTGATGTGAGGGGAAAAAAATACAGAAAGGTAAATATACTTGTGAACATAATATTTTATCATGAATTACTTACACGAAGGATTCGCTTCCGTACAGGAAGACAACAAGCCACTGATTCATACAGAGGCACGAGAATGTCACATGACGGGTGTGTGTATTTTGTAGCAAGCTTTCGTCAGCTATGCAATTGTGATCATGGCGGATCCGGAAGGAGAGTCACTGGAATCATGGCTGAGTGAGTTGTCGTGCGAATACATTAGCAGAATATGCTTTAATTTTACTCTGTCATGTCTTTAAGATACAGAAAACAGCCATATCTATACGCTGTTCGTGACCAGTTGTTTGCTCGTGTCTTGGCGTGTTTATATTTGTACTGACATTTTGAAGTCATGAGGGTTGGTTGGATGGACTGACCCATCCTAGACAGCATTTGGGGTGTCGTAGATACGTTTAAAGTCGGTAGAATATTTGGCTCGAACGTGTCTTTTTTTGCCATACAAATGTCTAGGTAGGCAGCGCAGTTCACTAGGTTTGAGACATATGTAGAATTGTGATTAGCAAACTCTTCTGTCATCCACCAATCAATTAAAGTCATTTTGAGCTGCTGTTGTTTAAACAGCTGTAACTTCCCACTTCTTTTATCGTTTGCTCTGAAACTGTTGCTTCTGTTTCAAGTAGAAAACCAACCATTTCGTCTCAAACTTATCAAGTCACAGTTTACACTATTGTCTATTGTAGAGCTACCTTTTTGAAGTTTTTTCGCTATCGCTGAACTTTGCAACTGACACATTGAGCTGAATTGATTCGACACTAAATTAAATTAAACCGAGCAAGGACACTATTGCCTTCTGTACAGCTGCTTTAGTAGTTTTTTCATAGTTGAGGAATTGTGCTAAATTTACATTTAGTCATTTAGCAGACGCTTTTATGTGCCTCTCTCTCATTGTGCTTTAAATGAAGTTGTTTTCCTGTTTATCACTGTGAGGCTGCTTTGAAACTATTTGTATTGTATAAAGTGCTATATATATATATATATATATATATATATATACACACAAATGTGTCTTGATTTGGTTAAAGGTGTATTTAATGAATGTGTTAATTCAAATGTTCAGCAGAACAAGAGTAAAGCATAAGATAATTGATTTTCATTTTCTTCTTAGACAAAGCCACCAATCCTTCCAACAGACAGGATGAATGGGAGTACATCATTGGGTTCTGTGACCAAATCAATAAGGAACTTGAAGGGTATGTTAACCTTTTAATGTAACTTTCTTCCATATTACAGAAATGTCTTATTATAATTCTTGACCTGGGATTTGAAGAAGTTCTATTTGCCAAGTGAAATTACAGTGGTTACAAATGCACTACATGACTTGCCCTGGAGTCAATTCTTGTTGCTGAAAAAGTCAGTTGTTTAATGTTTTTCCTCTGTAACCATTTACATACAACGTTGGCAAATTTATGACGAATATGTTGTGACAGCAGATAGGATAGGATTCTAATTAAGGATGATTCTGTAATACAGAAACTGTAAAGTTTGTGTTTTGTTCTCATGAATCGCTGATTTGAGAATTGTGTCTATAACTTGCAGCCCACAGATATCGGTCAGATTAATAGCTCATAAAATCCAGTCACCCCAAGAATGGGAGTCATTGCAAGCACTTACTGTGAGTTTATCTCCTTCTGTCTTTAAAATTGACCAAAAATTGCATGTTTAGTATAATGACCAACTAAATTCAGATCGTTCTTACAGGTTTTAGAAGCCTGCATGAAGAATTGTGGGAGAAGGTTTCATAATGAAGTTGGAAAATTTAGATTTTTAAATGAACTCATTAAAGTAGTTTCACCTAAGGTAAGTTAAAGGATTATATCCACCAAAAATGAAAATTCTGTCGTCCTTTACACACCTTCAAGTTATTCAAAACATGTATGATTTTTAGGTACCATCCATTATAGAAACAATACCTCCATAATAAGTTTTTTGTATTTTTTAATCCTGCAGTATTTGGGAGACAGAGTATCTGAACGAGTGAAGACTAAAGTAATAGAGTTACTCTACAGCTGGTCAGTTGCTTTACCAGATGAGGCAAAGATCACAGAGGCCTATCAGATGCTAAAGAAACAAGGTTCTTTCATCACAAATATAAATATTTGATATATTTATATATCTAATCTATAAGAATCTGGTCTACTTATTTTATGTGTTCCAATTTTGCTATACTGTCTTGTTCAATCTTTGCCACATTCTCGCTTAGGTATTGTAACAGAAGACCCAGAGGTTCCTGTGGACAAGACCCTCGTTCCCTCGCCAAAGCCCAAGAACCCAGTGTTTGACAATGAGGAAAAGAGTAAGGTGAAGAAACTCATTACAGTATTGGAGCTTAAAGAAATATTCCAAATTCAATACAATCTAGTGTCAGTTTAGAGTAGTCGTTGTATATGTTGATTATCAGAAAAAGATATTTAAGTTTTGTCGTTTGTTTTCTTAATTAAAAAAAAAAAAGACATTGTCTAGGTTGAGTGAGGAACTTTCAATGGAAGTGAATGCTATTTGTTAAAATGCTCACTCAATTGTATAGCCACAAGACATAAAAAATGAGTGTTAACATGATTTGAGAGTGATCAAATTACTTGCTAACCTTTTCTGTGAGAAGTTGCATCAAATTGTATGATTTTTTTTTTTGGTGTTACTAACAACAGATTCAAAATTCAATGCGCATATGCGACCTGCGTATACAAAGTATGAGCAGTTGCAATAATCGGGCAGTACTATTCTGGTGACGAAATGTGTGTCACTGTGCATGGACACTCTTGTACACGTAAAAACTGAAGTATGCTTTGGGATTTAAGTCCGTAAATCAAACCAAAATACAACTTTACACCTCAAACTATTTTTTTTTTTTTTTCAACAAAAGAATCAACGTGAGTGCTTTTATGAAACTCTATGCTTTTATCCAAATGCTGCTGACAGAGCTTAACTTGTATTGAACCTCGAATATTCTTTTAAGGGTAATTGTTTTGAAAATTTGTTAAGCATCTATATAAAATTTCTTGCAGCGTCTTGCTGAACTTCTTAAGAGTAAAAAACCTGAGGATCTTCAAGAAGCCAACCGCATTATCAAGAGCATGGTCAAAGAGGTAAGTGCTAAATATTTTGGGGATTAAAGCCTTCCAATATCTAGTGCCAGTTTTTTAGGAATGTACTATTTGTATTCATAATGTTGGCTTCATACGGTATTGGAAAAACACATTTAAAATATAAAAAATGACTGTCATGTAAAAAAAAGAAGCCATAACATTCTCTTTCTGTCATTTCATTCAATGTAAAAAGTATTTGTCAACATTATATATTACTGTTTTTGGAGATGCACCACTTGACATTTTCATAAAATATAATCATAAAAAGGTATAAAGATCTGATACTTGAAGAGACTTGATATTATTTAATTGTTTAATGTTATTCTGCTATTATTTGTTGACCTTGACATACAGACATGCGGTTCTACTGTGATGTGATATAATTCCTATTTTAACGTTTCTTTTTTTTTTCTGCATGTTGATTGCATGGTTATTTTTAAGCAGATTTAGGCGGTTTTGTTAAAAGTATAGTTTTGTAAGAAATATTATACGAAAAAGTATCAAAATGAATTTTAATTCAGAAATTAAAAGTATGCTTATGGGAGGTATGGTGTATTCAAATCATTACCTTTTTTGTTTACTCTCTTGATGGTTGTGCTTGCAAGAATTCCTATGAATTTGTCAAATGGCTTACCGCCCTCTTTCTTTGCTTTCAGGATGAGGCTATACAGCAGAAAGCTTCCCATCGTGCCAGCACCCTAGAGGAGGTGAACAACAGTGTGAAGCTCCTTAATGAGATGCTGAGACATTTCAAAAGAGATGAGTCGACACAAGCAGACAAAGAACTTCTAACGGTGAGACCTTTTTATATCTAGTCACTGCTATACTTAACTTGCATTTGTATGTAGTTGACCATGTGTATCTTTATGTTCATAGGATCTTTATAATGACTGTGACAAACTTCGAACCTCCGTCTTCAGACTCGCCACTGAGACAGAGGATGATGACAGTGCCTTAGGTAGTACACATTAGTAAATAACTCATTTAGGTCTTGAGCCAATAGTGTATTAGAACAAAAATATCTTTCTTTCCTTCACATCTATCTTGTGGACTTTGGTGCAGGTGATATTTTGCACGCTAGTGACGATCTCTCAAGGGTAATCAACTCCTATAAAAAGATAGTTGAAGGACAGACCATTGCGATTGACATGCCAGGGTTAACTTAACAGCCTCAAAATGTATGTATAATGCACCAGATTTGTTACACTTTACACATTAATTATTATTATTTTAATGAGCATGCTGTTTCTGAACCTTTTAAAGAGATTGCATGGTTTATCAAACTACAAGTGTGCAGTTTTCTGTTTATGTAGATGCCAATGACGGAAGCTCCTCTGAGATTTTGATTGACTTGGCTGATTTGGACTCTGGGTCCCCTTCACCCCTCAAACATGTTTTGACTCCACCTCAGCTCTCCGATTCCCTTCCTGCTGACCTCCTCACACTTACATCTATAACGGGAGCTCAGCCTTCCTCTTCAAACACGTCCTCTGGATCATCAAGTTTCCAAATCAGTCCTCCATCGAGCCAGCTTCCCAGCAGTCTTTCTCTTCTAGATGAAGAACTTGGTTCATTAGGTACAGGCGGCTTCAGAGTATTTTGCAATATATGGTGGCTGTTTTATTAGGAATGTATTTAAGTTTGAGGCCAATTTTTCCATACTTTCCACATTGAGCAGCAAAACCATTTTGTAATAATAAGAGGAAGAAGAAAAAGAAGAGAGAGAGTTTTTTTGAGCACCAAATCAGTATATTAGAATGATTTTTTTTTTTAAGGATCATGTAATCATAAAGACAGATACAATGGCCACTGAAAATAGAGCTTTGCCTTTTTACAGGAAAAAAATGAAATGTATTAAAGAGAAAAGTTATTTTAAATCATATTTTGCCAAATTAATGCTTTTTACTGTTTTATTTATCAAATAAATGCAGCCTTTGTAAAAAAAAAAAAAGTCTCTAATAAAACAAATAATTTGATCTCAAACCTTTGTACAGGAGTATAAGTAATATTTGTATAATATTATAATTATAATATAATGAATGTAATTTAGTTTATTTATAAGCGGGGTTAAATTCAGTAAGTAAAAGTCATCCATTATTAAGGCAAACTCAGTGTTTAACACTCTTAGTGTTGACTAACTATTTTTCAGGCCTTGGTTGTCTGGACTCAAACTCAAAGAAGTCAGCAGAAAAGAATACAAAAGAAACTCAAAGCAATAAGTGGATTTCTTCACAAGTAAGATTACAAGAGGGCTGTCTAATACATGTATGTGTATGTATATGTATAATTTAAAATGTGTTCTTAGAAAGTCTGCATTTTGTGATGTTTTATATCTACCCATAAGAAATGTTGTTTTTTGTTTGTAATGACAGACTTCTAAACCAGCGATTGACCTCCTCTGCAGCTCTGCTCCTTTAAATCCTCTGATCTCAACGGCACCACCTACCTCTGAAGCTTCCTCAGTCACAGGCTTTGAAAACTCGCTGCAGCAGAGCAGTACAGATTTTGCCATGTTGGACCTGGACAAGGCTAATAGGTAGTGAGAAAATAAGTATTTGTTTATTACATATTAAAATTATTTGTGACAGATCATGTGACACTGAAGTAATGGCTGCTAGAAATAAATATAAAGCTTTGTAATCATAGGAATATATATGTGTGTGTGTGTGTGTGTGTATTTTGAATATATATATAAGAGGATTGATCCCATTAGTAAATGTGAGTTGTGCACAGATGAAGCAGTTTAATAATAGCATTAAAACGTAGAAGGAAAGGGGCATAACATGCACACTCTATTATTAGAGCCTTTTATTATGATCAGAGAACTGGTAGTGAAGTGTCTTGTTTCTTTTAAATACAACTAATTATTTGTTCTTTCTACGTGAAGCAGCCAGTCCAAATATTCAAGCTCGGGCAGCAGAGAGCTTAGAGCTTGGGAAGAGAACATTCATCCTGTATTGACCACATTCAGTTTTCCCGCTGGAATAACACCAGTGCCTTCTGCTGTAACCTCTGCCAAACCTCAGAGCCTCGCCCCCGACAGCCCTCTCTTCAGATCCCTCTCTCCAACATTACCCACCAGTCAGTCACCTTCAGGCTCGGAAATCTCCCTAAACAGTGTCTTTGTCCCACTGGAGGCCATTAAACCAAGTAAGGCCAATTTATGAATATGGTTGCTGTTGATTAAAACGGTTCCTCCTTTTTCCTCTGATATAAATCAATTATTTTAGACTTAAATTACTCGCCTGTAAGGCTTAGAACTGTTTGTTGTTCCCTTTGTTTTCACAGGTAAGGAGTGTCCAGTTACAGCCTACGATAAGGATGGTGTTCGCGTGTTGTTGCACTTTGCTACTGATCATCCACCTGGTCGTCCTGATGTCCTGGTGATTGTCGTGTCCATGTTAAATACAGCACCACTGTTAGTGAGGAGTGTAGTGTTTCAGGCAGCTGTGCCGAAGGTGAGAGGCATGAAATGAATCTCAGGAAATGGTTTCAGATGGTTTTGACTAATGCATTTTTGACTTTTACCTCTCTGATTTGTAATTGACAGTCTATGAGAGTGAAGCTGCAGCCCCCTTCTGGAACAGAAATGGTCCCCTTTAACCCCTTCATGCCCCCTAGTTCTATCACACAGATTATGCTGCTGGCTAACCCACTAAAGGTGAAGAAAAACACACACATACGTATGCTTTTTTTAAAATTTAAGTTAATTTTGTCAGATTAAGCTCACTTCTTGATGAACATTTGTCAGCAAAATATGGTTAAGTAGATATGGCCACGGACAGTTTTCTCACCATTAACAGGACATTTATCAAAGAAAAGCAACTTAATGTCACTTTTTTTTCCGTTTCGTGCCATAGAAGTAAAATGGGTTTATCACAAAATATTGCCTTCTAAGATGGTATCAACAGGGTTCGTACAGTCATGAAAAACCTGGAAAAGTCATGGAATTTTAAAACGGCAATTCAAGTTCAAAGTTTTGGCAAAGTCATGGAAATTTGTTTCACAATCTCTGTGTATTTGAATATGTTTCGGTTAAATTACAATAGTTAACGTTCGCGTGATTCGCCCTGATCTGTTTAGTCAAGTCAAGTCAAGTCATCTTTATTTATATAGCGCTTTTTACAATGCAAATTGTGGCAAAGCAGCTTTACATTAATAAGAAAATGGGGTCATTGTGCAGCTTATTCTATATATTATTGATTCGTTCCGTTGCAAATATCAATAGTTATTAGTCTAGTTAATTTAGGTATATCAGCACTGCAGAAAACAGTGACGTAATCGTCCGGCTCAGCTCAGTTCGCATACAACGGCGCAAATGCAGGCGTATCAAAAACACTGCTGAATATCAAGCAAGTGTCCCCAACTTAAG